>CM042138.1:82462363-82492363 GCA_023376005.1 Doryteuthis pealeii | reverse complement strand
TACTTACTTACAGCTCCGGAATTTTTGAGACTGTAGAGTTGACTCTTTGTTGCTAATAATCTAGTTTCCAATCTACTCTGACCCGGAGTGGTATATATTTGCCAACCCCTCCATACGAGCAGTATGACACAAAGTCTATTCTAAAGCGGAGTTTAACGGGTTTGAATTCAGAGTTTTCCATCCCCTAGTCTGGTTGCCATATCAAGGTTAAAAAAACCCCATTCTGCCCTATTATTTACCCATAGCTGGAAGGAGAATAGTTGGATGCATACTTTTTCCAATGGGGTTCATTCTATGTAAACAGACTTGTCGAGGATTTGAACTTGGGTTGATGTGTCCATTTCCTACGTCGATAACCATTGCATCACGGGTGTCTTTATACTCAGAGTGGCACTTCCTGTTAGGGTTTGATCTATGGGTCAGATAGATCTGTTTGAGATAATTTGCATACAACTATATGATTTCAAGTATACCTTATACTAATAATCATCAGAACAGTTCTGCTAAATCGAGAGATCTGACCTTAATGGGTACTGCCACTCCGGGTCAGAGTGAACTTGGGTGTGTTCACCCCACCAACAGCTCCAGAATGGAAGCCTCGCTATCACAGCTAATTTAGTATTATACTCAGAAACTCTTTTGGAGAGATCTTACTCCTCTGCAGAGGATGTAGTGGGCGTATTCTATGGGTCAGATAGTGTTATACCCAGAAGACCCTTTTGAGGAGATTATTATCTCTCTGCAGAGAATGTAGCCACCGTATGGGCCAGATAGATTTGTTTGAGATAAGTGTTTATCTCTTTAAAGTGATTGTAAAGATACTTTCTGTGTCATATATAAATGGAAATTACCATTTTTAAACTAAATATGGCATAAAATAAACCGTAAAACCAACCAATCAATCAATCTATCAACTAACCAAAACTAATTATTTTTAAATAAATCTATTTGACCCACAGATGTTACATCTATAATACTAATAAAGTCGTCGGGGCGGCCTAATGTCGGTATCAGCCAGACAGCGAGGGAGTATATCCCCTTTTCAATAGCGCTAGACCAAGGAGATAGTTTTTGCGTCTGAGAAGGACCGCCACACCAACCGTCAGCTTCTTACTTTACCGCACAGATCCCTGTGCTACTCATACGCTGAGTTGGCGAGGGGCGGTATCGAACTAGGAACCTTGTGGTTTCTAGCCGTACGCTCTACCGACTGAGCTAACCCGGCCTCCTAATACTAATAATCTATATACAATTATATGGTTTCAAGTAACTATTCTATTTTAACAATAATCATTTGTTTTCACACAGTTTCAAATAACTAACAGTGATCGTTAGTAAACAAGTACAGCTTCAAGTAACCAACTCTAATAAGAAATGAGAATATCAGTGTATCAGTGTGTCACATTTTTCAACGTTACTTCTAGAGGCCGTAGCTCAACGTATCCTACCATTTTGAAATCCGGCCGACTCTGTGAGCAAATTAAAAACATCCTGGATCGAATCCGGACCCCGCAACCCTGAAACTTTGAATTACCAAGTTTTAATCACTGAGATTTTTTTTTTCGACAATTTTTTTCGACGAATCGTTTTGTACGGTCACAATTTTTATAACTTGGAAATATATTTGGGAAAAACTAGCTTAATGACCGCCCGATATGGCAGCTTTTAAGCTAGTTACTTATACAAATAATTTGCACACAGCTACACGATATTAAGTATTCCTATCTAATACCAATAATCTAATATTAATATTTTTCAAAGGGATTTATTTGACCCCTAGACGGGTCATTAATGAGTATTACCACCCTGGGAGTAATGGCAACAAAGAGATACTTCATACTCCCCAGAGCTCGAGAACTAGAGTCTCACTATTTCTTTTGGGGTGAGATTTTACCCCCCAGCAGGGAATGTAATCGCCGCCGTATTCTCAGCCCCGTCTACAACGCGCATGAGTTTTTCCTTTTATACAAACAAGCATAAAGATAATGAACAAATGGTAAAAATGACAAAACAGAAATAGAAATCCAATAGGAAAGAATGAGTTTCCGTTAATTATTTATTCATAAATCAAATGTAAAAGAGGAGACGATATGATTAAAGCAATTGCTGTTATGTTTAGTGATACAAACGCATGTCGACAAAAGGGACAGTGATTATTTGCAACTTTCATTGTCGTTCGCCATCTTTTTTACACAATAGCGCGCCGAGGGTTTGACGTAATTTGGACGAATGAACTCTCTCTCTCTCTCTCTCTCTCTCTCTATATATATATATATATATATAATATATTATATATATATATATATAGAGAGAGAGAGAGAGAGAGATAGAGATAGAGATAGATAGATAGATAGATATACTCCCCAACACTTTCCTTTATTGTTTCAAAACTATGTCTCTTTTTTTTTCTTGTGTGCAGAGTGAACCAGGCTGAAATATAGCAGTGCTCATTACAATGAATCCAATAAACGTAAGAATTATAACAATATAATAACAATAACATTTATATATTATGCATCTATATCATTATCTATCTATCTATCTATCTATTACTGAAATTATCTATCTATCTATCTATCTATATATATATATATATATATATATATATATATATTATATATATATATATATATTTATATTATTTATATTTTGCTTGAAGGCAATTATAATGCAAGTATCGCATAAAATTCGATAATTATAGAAAATAATCTTGACAAGTGAATCCCGGCTATGCAGATCACCGTACAGACTGTTTCGACTTTATTAAGTCTCATCAGCGATGTATACATACGGTGTTCTGCATAGCGAGCCATCCTTTGCCGGGATTCACTTGTCAAGATTATTTTCTATAATTATCGAATTTTATGCGATACATGCATTATAATTGCCTTCAAGCAAAATATAAATAATAATTTATTCAACAATGCTTCTATAAAAAACAAACATCCAAAAATCTTATATATATATATATATATATATATATATATATATATATATATACAAGGTTCCGGGTTCGATACCGGCTCTCGCCAACTCAACGTATAACTAGCACAGGTATCCGTTCGGTAAAGTGAGGAGCTGATGGTAGGTGTGGCGCTAAGCCGCAAACGCCAAAACAATCTCCTTGGTCTAGCACTAGTGAAAATGGGATAGTCTCCCTCAGTGTCTGACTTTAGGCCACCCCGACGACTTTACTTTATATATATATATATATATGTGTGTGTGTGTGTGTGTGTGTGTGTGCTATTGAAAAAAACAACAACTACAAAACCGGCAGTGCAAAACTGAACCATTTTGATAAAACTTCAATGCCTTAGAAACACCTAGGAAGTGATTATTTTCCTTGTTTATTGTTGTTAAATTTCCCTTAGTTGTAGTGAAAAGCCATAATTTTCTCAAAAGAAACTTTTCAGAAATGCCAAAAATTAGGAAATCTCTTAGAATGTTCTTTTCCTTGATAAGATATCCTAATTTTTCATTAGTATTTTGTTAATGACATTTCCCTACAATAATCAATGAAAATATCAATTTCCTATTTGTGTCTAAGCAATTAAATTTTCATAAAAATTTGTAGCTATAAGAAAAGAATGGTTCAGTTGTTCACTCTGTTTGTTTGTTCAATGCTGTATTACAAAAAATCATCTCTCTCTATATATATTTTTCAGAAGAAACTATTGAATAGAAGAAATGAAATAATATTTAAATGTAAACTTGCAAATAACTTGAAACTTATATAAAATAAAAAAAAAAACCTTTTAAAAACATAAGAATGTTTACGTACCCATATATACACATAAAACATGTTCCGACAATCGGAACATAAAATACATGAAGTTAGAACATGCGTATTCACAAGTCAAAAAATCAAATTGAAAAACTGCTATGTCACAAACATGACCAACACACACAAACCATAACATTTTTAAAATTGTTAGTGTGCGCGTATTGAAAAAACGCGAGAGGAGAAATTTGAAAAAAAGTAAAACAAAAATCAGTGAAACGGAAAGATCATACCAATAAAACCGGATGTGAGGTCTTCCATTTAGTAAAATTCAGACTGAGTAGGCAAAGAAATGCCGAAATAAATTGATATCTGTACCAAGGTATCCACTTATTCATTTTTTTTTTATAGTCCGTATATGTAAAAATATATATGCAAATCTTTATATGTACGTTTGTGTTCTCAATTTTGGTTGAATCCTATCAAGGGAACATTTGATATCATCCATCTCTCTCTCTCCCCCTCTCTCTCTCTCTCTCCCCCTCTCTCTCCCCCCTCTCTCTCTCTCTCTCTCTCTCTCTCTCTCATATATATATATATATGTTGTGTGTGTGTGTGTGTGTGTGTGTGTGTGGTGTGCGAAAAGTATTTTTGCTTATTTATTTATGTGATTGGTTAAATTTGCGTTGATTACTTTTTGCATATCAACTCTTAAAAAATTCCGAAAAAGTCTTAAAAATCCCTTTTCTCCTGGCGATGACCCAAGGTCAAAACTAGAGAACAAATGAAAATTAAAAAGCAAATAATTTCAAAGAAATATTATCATTATAAATGAAGAACTGAGTTGAATATTATGTTCTAAGTTTTTCTCTTCTTTTGAGGTAGTTTTAGACTGACTGGTTTGTTTTGTCTCTAGCTCTTTTGAGATCAGACAAGAACCAGTCAGTCTAAAACTAACTCCAGAAGAAGAGGTGTGTATTTCCTTGAAATATTGGAAAACAAATGGAACTTAGAACATAATATTCAACTCAGTTCTTCATTTATTTCACTCATTTATTTCATGCTTCTAAAAACAACCAAAACATCATTTTCCCATATATATATATATATATATATATATATATATATATATATATATATATATATATATATATTATTATTTATATTTTTGCTTGAAGGCAATTATAAATGCATGTATCGTATAAAATTCGATAATTATAGAAGTTTATTTTCTATAATTATCGAATTTTATACGATACATGCATTTATAATTGCCTTCAAGCAAAAATATAAATAATAATTTATTCAACATTGCTTCTAAAAACAAACATCCAAAAATCTTATATATATAATATATATATATATATATATATATATATATATGAGTATAGATAAAAGGATATGAAAACAACACAATATGCTGTTAAAGTGAAAACATTTTATAACATATTCATAGCTAATATTGAACAATATTTCGATTTTATAAAAATCATCTTCAGATCTTGTTTATACTCCGTACTATCAAGAGCGGAGACGAAAGTGATATGAATTCAAAACAAAAACCTTGATGTTGCAAAAAGTTATGTGGTAGTTTCAAATATGAGCACTTCCGCCACACTTATCTCGGTCACCGAATCATGTATCTCTTATTGTAACAGTTTTTGAAAAAAGAAGACATATTCCAAGTTCGACACTAGACGAATTCTCTTATTCAAACAGTATTAACCCGTTGATGGTAGGCCTGCAACGGATATTTAGAAAATAATTTTTATTTTTGTAATTAATTTTGTAATTTTTCTATTTTTTATTTTTCTTATATATAAAGTAAAAAAGTATGAAAAGTATATATATATATATATATATATATATATATATATATATATATATATATATATATATAATCTCCAGGTAAAAAGAGAAGCTGAAAGTGAGATTTTTATTAGAGCACCACACTTAAACAGAATAAAGCACTTTCCATTCTAATTTGCAAAGAATAATAATTTTTTTAGGTCAGCGTTCGCTCTGAACATTATCTACAATATAATATAATCCAAATTCAAGTTGTAGCGGAGATAACTCTGAAATTTTAATAAGAATACTTCCCCTCTTTCTTTATGCAATTGTCAATATTAGCACATTCAACGGGAACCCAACGGTTTCACGGGTCGTCTAGTTATTACAGATCATATCAATTACCTAAATTTAAGACCAACATAAACAATAAGGGCGATAGTAATGGTCGTAATAGTGAAGCAATAATAAAGAATAATGATAGGAAGCACAAAATATAGGGTCAATAATGATAATGTTGATAAACATTATAGTGGCAACAACAGCAGCTGAAAAAGAACGGCGACAACAAAAAATGGCAACAAAAGTAATAATATATTATATTGTGAAAAGAAATAAAAGGAAATGTGGCAGGTGAACGAGATCCAGATTATTCTTTTCGAAGTGACAGAACATTTCGGAAAGAGACTCATTAGGTTTAAATAAGAAAAAAAAAAAAAAAAAAAAAAAAAAAAAAAAAAAAAAGAAAAGAAAATGCATTCAAAATGTCTGGTGTTGACCAGAGAAAGAATAAAAGTTAAAAAAAAAAAAGATAAAGACAACGTTGATAGAAAGTATCATTGGCAGAGGTCCTAGTGATCCTCACGAATTCTTATACGGGTACAGTGATTTAGAATACCATATCCTTTACCATTTGGACCCCAGTGTACGGAAAACAAAAAGACTTGAACGTCTACACTTGAACATTATAAACAAGAAATACGCCTTTGACAAAACCTTCTTATATATACATATATATATATTAGGGACAGGCATTTTTGTCGTCTGCTACGAATTTTAAAAGCGAATTAAAAATAATTAAATCTATTAGTTAAGGTCAAACTTTGTCTAAATCGATAAGTAGTAACATAATAACCATCATTAAAAAAAAGGAAAAATATCATTACATATGCAGTTTATTTTTAATACATTTAAAACTATTTGTTTTGGTCAATTTTGACGCGATCCGCCATTCTGTCTATTTTTCAATGGTTTTACGCGCTTGTTTACAATTTTTATGTAACATTCGCGATTGCAAAAAAATTTACCAAAAATCAGGTAATTATCCAATTTTAATGAAATTTTCAGTATTGATTTATCAATTAATGAATTTTATAATGCATCAGTTATTTTATTTCAAAACTTTAATTTAGTATTTTAGCTATGAAAAATTAATATATAACATTCATTTAAAATGTGAAAAGCCTGATGTTCAGTTTAAAATGTTATATTTTTAGATTCTAGAAATAAATATCTACTTAATACAAACCTTATTTTAGACACATAAAGTAATAAGTTTTGAAGAAAAACTCTATTGAAAATGTAACCCCCCCCCCTTTTTAAGCAGAAAAAATATCAATGTATAATTTTTTTCTTTTATAAGATAATAGCCAATTAAATAATTATCGAAATGAGTAAAAAAAAGAAATCTCCGAAAAATGTATTATTTATTATTTTTTTACATTTTATTTTTCAATTGTCGGTACTTATTTTCTCATAGAAAAGCCACCGTAAAATTTTTTTTTGGTTTCTATTCATAAGTTCGGTCTTTTATCTCTTTATTTATACTGTAATTAGAAAACTATGAGACCAACTTGAAAAAACGTTACGCCACCAACGTAAGGGGGGGGGGGTTAAAAATAAGTGACCTGAAAAAAATTAGAAAGTTTTGAAATAAAATAAATAATGCATTATAAAGATCATTTATTGATAAATAAAAACTGAAAATTTCATTAAAATCCGATATTTCCCTGATTTTTGGTAAATTATTTTCTGTAGGGGGGACTAAAGTCATTTTGTCAAAAACGCATTTTAGGCTCAGTTTGTCAGTACCTAATATATTATATATATATATATATATATATATATATATATATATTATATCATGCTATCAGTATGTACATATCTACCTATTTTTTTTCGAATACTTTTTGGACGTTTTGAAACAGAACGCTATTAAAGATAATAGAACGCTAAGGAATTTAAATGGTTTCTTTTTATTTTTCATTCGAAAACAACTTTCTGAAGCAAGATAACATTGCTTCTTAACATTGCCATGAAGATGGTTATAATATAAAAAAGAAACGATACGCTCGAACGTTGCATACTATTATTCATGAATAAATAAATCCTCCAGAATATTTGGGTTTTCCTATTTTTATACTTACACATCTATCTATCGATCTATCTGTCTAGTGTGCTCTCAATCTGTACATATCTATCTATCTATCTATCTATCTATCTATCTATCTAATGTTTTATTAATTTGTTCATATCTATCTATCTATCTATCTGTCTATCTATGTTGGGATGCGTTTCGCGTAACGGTTATTGTCGGAAGAAATTGAATCGGCGACTCGTGTTCAAAACCTGGAAGACGTACTGGTTAAACTTGTAGGTGATTTTCTTTCGCCGGGTAGCCACTTCTAGTTATATAATAAAGGGAGGAGGTGCGGGGTGTAATGGTTAGACACGTAGGAAATGGACTCGTCGACCCGAGTTCAAATCCTGGACGTGGCTGTTTGCATTTCACATAGCGCTAATACCTTTGGGAAAGGTATGAATCCATATATTCTCCCTCCAGCTATGGATGAATAGTAGGACAGACTGTACTCTTTAACCTTGGATAGGTAACCAGTCTAGGAGAAGGAAAACTCTGAATTCAAACCTGTTAAACCCCGCTTAAGAAATTGACGTTGTATCGCATTCTGCTCGTGTGGAGAGTTTGGTAAATATATATATTAAAGGGATGATGTCTTGACGTCTAGACATTTGTTTGTTTGTTTGTTTTGTTTTACGGCATATCAACCTCAGTGGGTCATTTAATCCCGATAAAGTTTTGAAATAAATCAATTCTTAATGGATAATACAATTTTTTTATAAATACATTTTTCTATTTAACCCATAGATGGGACCCTAACAGGTACTACCACTCCGGGTCAGAGTGGACCAGGGAGCAATGGTGTAGACATTTGTCTAAACGAATCAGTTCCAATTTGAAATTGAAACAGAAATTATAGACTGACCGTTTGACCAGATTTTAAATAAGATATTTTTGAATTAAAAACAGATCAAAATTAAATAGCTGAATATTATACATTCTTCCAGTTAAATTAGCCATAATCCCGCGCTTTGCTGGGATATATATATATACAAATATATTGTATTTATTTTTTGGTAAAGAGACACAATTCGCTATCTTTACTAAATTTTGTTTAGAAAGGACTTACGAAAATATATTACATTTTTTTTTAGTGAGGCGCACGCTTAGCATAAAGTTTATCGTTGTAAGAAATAGAATCAGCGTAACGAGTTCAAATCCTGGACGAGGTTGGTTGCGTTCCACTGCGAATTTATTCCCTTGGAAAAAGCATAAATCCACCACCAGTGGAAAATAGTAGGGCATACTGGATTATTTAGCCTTAATTAGGCAAGCTGCTTTGGAGATAGAAATCTCTAAATTCAAACCGATTGTACTCCACTTAAAAATTGACCTTGTGTCACACCCTACCTGTAGTAGAATGGTTAGGTAGATACGTACAAGGTAGTGTAGAGCAAATATCACAATAACAAAATATTCTAAGATATAAAACCTCACGCACCACTCAGTGTTCCATGCAATCGATATTCAGGTGAGTATTTCAATTCTCTCTCTCTCTCTCTCTCTCTCTCTCTCTCTCTCTATATATAATATATATATATATAACGTTCCATTCATTGTTCATTTCCATCTTGGTAAATACAGCTTTAAACTCGGCACTTTTATGACACACCTTGTATTCTGAAAAAAAAAATGAACGTTCCATTCATTGTTCATTTCTATCTTGGTGAATACAGCTTCAATCTCGATACTTTTATGACACAGCTTATATATATATATATATATATATATATATATATATATATATATATATATAATCCAAAAGTCCAGAGAAGAAATCTTCCTTACGACACAAGAGTTTTATTTAAAAAAAACCTGTCACAGTTTCAGAGCTCAGTGTGTGCTCTTAATGTTAGAGTCACAGAGCAAATATATACGTAAAGAAATCACAAAAGACTTAGTGATTTAGCATTATAGTCTATTTCAGGGAGCTTAGAAAAATTGTCTAACTCTCCCGACTCATCAGATACTGATGAGTCGGGAGAGTTAGACACTTTGCCTAAGCTCCCTGAAATAGACTATAATGCTAAATCACTAAGTCTTTTGTTATTTCTTTACTTATATATATATATATATATATATATATAATTTGACTATATAGTTTGCTATGTTTATAATGAAATAGTGCTCAATACCACTGCAGTTACTACAAGCATGTTTAGAAGAGTTTTTCTAAGAGTATTTTATTCCCAATACAAAGTACTGTTAGAAAAACGAAGGTATTTGTACGAGAGATAATATACTATTATGTATACCCATAAAGATGCATTGGAAGTATCACATTTCAAATTATGTCCCAAGTTATAATTCAAAAGAGGAATATTTTCTACCATGTTCATATAAGATTATATATTATGAGAAGAAAATATTTAAAAAATATAACAAACACAGGATATTATAATCAGGGGAAACAATTTTATGTGTCAATACTTAAGCATTTTGGTATATTGTACCATCTTCAGGACACTGTTAAGTAATGTTTATGTGAGGGACAAAATGAAAGATGTTAAGTGTATAGTGAATGTGTAAATATGATGTTATTAACCGTTAATTTTTATATGCGCGTTTATTTACGAAAGCCAATGACGTGATCATTGCATGTGCAAAAATGGAAGGTGAAGATCATAGGATGACGCATGCATGAACGTGAATAGGCGGAGAACGAAAAGTTAACAAAGATATGACGTATTTCATATGGAATATTAATGTTAGAAAAGTAAGAAGATTAAAACAATATATAAATCCATATAATCCATATATACGCATATCCACATATAATCATACATAGACATATATATATATATATATATATATATGTGTGTATACATATATGTATACATACATGTATACATATATATATATATATATATATATATATATATATATATATATATATATATACATACGTATACACACACGCATATATATATATATATATATATATATATATATATATATACAAAATGTATACACGTATGCATAGACGTATCATGTTATATTGTTGTGACCGGGGTTTGCAATCTTATAACCATCGATTATTGATTTGCCTATGTGTTTGGATATATATATATATATATATATATATATATATATATATATATATATATATATACAATGCTTCTAAATACACTTTATGAATAAATGAATAAATCCAAATAAACAACATCTCATGATGAGGCTCCAGTTTTAGAAATCTGTTGAGTGTAGGTTATCTCTTTGTGCTATTATTTGTGTTATCTCTTTGTGCTATATACCATGGTCCACTCTGACGCGGAATGGTAGTACCTGTTAGGATCCCAGCTATTAGTCAAATAGGTCTATTTAAAAATTATTAATATTAGATAGGTATTCATGATACCATACAACTAAATTATTTATTAAGAATGGTCACTTGGAGCTATAATTGTTTATTAAGAATTACTATTTGTTACTTAAAACCAAATAACTGTGTGCAAAGAAATGACTATTACCAAATAGAAATAATTACTTCAGACAATGTAATTATTTGAATTAGATAAGAATACTTGAAACCAGATAAGTATAAGTTATTTATATCAATAATAGTTACTTGGAGTTATAATTGTTTACTTAGTGTTAGTGGTTACTTAAAACCATATTACTGTATGAATTATAAGTATAAGATAGGAATCCATGAAACCATTCAAATTATTTGTATTATGAGGGTGAGTTAAAAAGTAATGCCATTTTGTCTAGGACAGGTATAATTACGAACACTGGAACATGTATCATACATCAAAATCAAGCTGTTCCTCTGTGGATCACATCCCTACTTCTCCACACAGTAACCGTTTATCTCAATAGCAATGTTCCATCTTCGAATGAGAGCATGTGTCCCTGTCCCGTAAAATTCTATTGACTGTTCTTTGAGCCCCTTCTTCACTACAGATTTCACTTCCTCGTCACTGGAATAATGTTTGCTTCTCGTAGGCCCCATGAAAGAGGGTTAGAGAGGCAAACATTATTCCAGTGACGAGAAAGTGAAATATGTAGTGAAGAAGTGGCTCAAAGAACAATCAACAGAATTTTGCGGGGCAGGGATACATGCTCTGTGCATGATTCTGTGCATATGCCATCGGTTTGTATGGTAAAATTTCAGATGGATCACCTTCCACACCCATTCATTCATACTTTCTTCCTTAACTGTCTGAGTGACAGCAAGTAACTTAAGGTCTCCTGGTTTCTTCTAAGTATTCTAGCTGTGGTCTGTATGGTCTCGATTCTTTCTCTGATTTCCAATTCCTTCATTCTTATTTCCAAGCTCTCGGAGATAATTCCAAGTGCACCAACTACTATTGGCATCACCGTAACTTTAATTTCACAGTTTTTTCGGCTCTCTTGCAAGTATTTGTCTATCTTTTCGCCTTCTTTAATTTTCACTTTTTGATCAGATTAAATAGCAAAATATATTAGATGACAAGTTATTTTCTTGTTAACACTGCGTTCGGTCTTCTGGTCGGGATTAGGTGATCCGGTTGTATCTCAAAAAGTTTAAGAGTATTATTTTCTATGACATATTCTGATTTGTACAAATATCATTTTTTAGTATGGTCAAATTTTAGTCTCTTGTACAATTTCCTGTGGTTCAATTTCCCACCCGAATCATGACTAGTCTTGTACTTCTTTAGTGCTAATTTGCTGCTTTTGCTTATTATGTGACCAACCGTTTTATCCCCCCTTCACATAATGTTGTATACTGGATCATACAGTATTCAGTATACTAGTACATTCAGACTACATGTGTGCCAGACATAGAGTAACTCGCAACAGATTGCTAAAACCTCCAGGTAGACGGTTCGCGTAATCTTTGCAGTCTCGGTAATCACCGCGATGTTCTCAGACAGCCGTGTATAAAATTGAAATAGTTCACTAAGTAGGACTGAGCCTATTCTAGTAGTGACCATGTTTGAATTCAGAGTTTTCCTTTTAGACTGGCTACCTAAGCAAGTTTAAAGAGCCCAGTCTGCACTACTATTTACCCATAGCTGGAGGGAGAATAGTTGGATTCATACCTATCCCAAAGGTATTAGCGCTATGTGAACTGTGACTTCGTCCAGGATTTGAACTCGGGTCGACGAGTCCATTTCCTACGACTCTAACCAGTTCACCACGTGTCTCCCAAATATAAATAGTCTTGGACCAGCGCATTCACTCTCTATGCAAAGTACGCTAGACTCGTCCTCAACACATAACCTACAACGCATGAGTAACACAGCTTGGGTTATCAGATATGTGCGGTAAAGCATCTGGGAGCTGACGGTAGGTGTAGCGCTCCACATAACCTACACTTGCTATTCTGTTGCATATTACCAATTTTCGTCTTGGTATAATTGGTCCTTATTGTATTATTTTATGCTGCTATTTGGTTTCTCTCTTGAGGTTTATTGCATATTACCAATTTTCGTCTTGGTATAATTGGTCCATATTGTATTATTTTATGCTGCTATTTGGTTTCTCTCTTGAGGTTTATTGCATATTATCAATTTTCGTTTGGTATTATTGGTCCTTATTGTATTATTTTATGCTGCTATTTGGTTTCTCTCTTGAGGTTTATTGCATATTATCAATTTTCGTTTGGTATCATTGGTCCTTATTGTATTATTTTATGCTGCTATTTGGTTTCTCTCTTGAGGTTTATTGCATATTATCAATTTTCGTTTGGTATTATTGGTCCTTATTGTATTATTTTATGCTGGTATTTGGTTTCTCTCTTGAGGTTTATTGCATATTATCAATTTTCGTTTGGTATTATTGGTCCTTATTGTATTATTTTATGCTGGTATTTGGTTTCTCTCTTGAGGTTTATTGCATATTATCAATTTTCGTTTGGTATCATTGGTCCTTATTGTATTATTTTATGCTGGTATTTGGTTTCTCTCTTGAGGTTTATTGCATATTATCAATTTTCGTTTGGTATTATTGGTCCTTATTGTATTATTTTATGCTGGTATTTGGTTTCTCTCTTGAGGTTTATTGCATATTATCAATTTTCGTTTGGTATCATTGGTCCGTATTGTATTATTTTATGCTGCTATTTGGTTTCTCTCTTGAGGTTTATTGCATATTATCAATTTTCGTTTGGTATCATTGGTCCTTATTGTATTATTTTATGCTGGTATTTGGTTTCTCTCTTGAGGTTTATTGCATATTATCAATTTTCGTTTGGTATCATTGGTCCTTATTGTATTATTTTCTGCTGGTATTTGGTTTCTCTCTTGAGGTTTATTGCATATTATCAATTTTCGTTTGGTATCATTGGTCCTTATTGTATTATTTTATGCTGCTATTTGGTTTCTCTCTTGAGGTTTATTGCATATCATCAATTTTCGTTTGGTATCATTGGTCCTTATTGTATTATTTTATGCTGGTATTTGTTTTCTCTCTTGAGGTTTATTGCATATTATCAATTTTCGTTTGGTATCATTGGTCCTTATTGTATTATTTTATGCTGCTATTTGGTTTCTCTCTTGGGGTTTATTGCATATTATCAATTTTCGTTTGGTATTATTGGTCCTTATTGTATTATTTTATGCTGCTATTTGGTTTCTCTCTTGAGGTTTATTGCATATTATCAATTTTCGTTTGGTATTATTGGTCCTTATTGTATTATTTTATGCTGGTATTTGGTTTCTCTCTTGAGGTTTATTGCATATTATCAATTTTCGTTTGGTATCATTGGTCCTTATTGTATTATTTTATGCTGCTATTTGGTTTCTCTCTTGAGGTTTATTGCATATTATCAATTTTCGTTTGGTATTATTGGTCCTTATTGTATTATTTTATGCTGCTATTTGGTTTCTCTCTTGAGGTTTATTGCATATTATCAATTTTCGTTTGGTATCATTGGTCCTTATTGTATTATTTTCTGCTGGTATTTGGTTTCTCTCTTGAGGTTTATTGCATATTATCAATTTTCGTTTGGTATCATTGGTCCTTATTGTATTATTTTATGCTGGTATTTGGTTTCTCTCTTGAGGTTTATTGCATATTATCAATTTTCGTTTGGTATCATTGGTCCTTATTGTATTATTTTATGCTGGTATTTGGTTTCTCTCTTGAGGTTTGTTGCATATTATCAATTTTCCCTTTGATATAATTAGTTCTTATGGTATTATTATTTCACTCCTTGTGAGTTTTTCACATCCTCGATCGCTGATAATCTTTCACTGGAGTCTGAGTGACAAGTCTCCTTGGGTCTCCAGGACTCTTCTGAGTATTCTAGCCGATCACAGTAATGCTATTGCCTGGATGGTCTCAATTCTTCCTCTGATTTTCTGTTCCTCTAATCTTTTTTTTTTTAAATTTTAAGTAAGTGCACCAACTACAATAGGTATCACTTTCACCCTCTCATTTTACAGTTTTTGCAAGGTCCAGGTATTTGTCTATCTTTTCGTTTTTTTTTCATCTTCACATTGTGATCTGCAGGGACTGCAAAATGTACCAGTTGACAAGTTCTCCTTTATTATTATTTACTCCTTTTGAGTTTTCACATCAGTGTTAGCTGATGGTCTTTCACTGGAGACTGAATGACAGCAAGTCTCCTCAGGTCTCCAGGACTCTTCTGAGTATTCTGGCAGATTGCAGCAGTGCAGTGTTCTGAATGGTTTCAATTCTTCCTCTGATTTCCAAACTTTCCAAACCCTTTTCCAATCCCTTTGGGACCGTTCCAAGTGCACCAACTACAATTGGTATCACTTTCACTTTCATATTCCATAACTTTTTCAGTTCTCTGGCAAGGTCCAGATATTTGTCCATTTTTTCATTTTCCTTTAGCTTCACCCTGTGATCTGCTGGCACTGCAAAATCCACCAGTTGACAAGTTCTTTCTTTTTTGTTTATCAACACTAGGTCTGGTCTTCTTGCTGGGATAAGGTGATCCGTTTTTATTTCAAAGTCCCAGAGAATTTTATGTGTTTCGTTCTCAAGAACAGATTATTATTATTATTATTATTATTATTATTATTATTATTATTATTATTATTATTAAATCTAAACAAAAATCGATTGTACGTCCTTTTATATATAAATAAGAAAGGACTATCTTAAAACTTGTATGTCATATGGGTAAATAGATTTAATTATTAATGATGATGCAATCCATCATTTAAAATGAATGGTTATATATAAATTGTTTGTTTTCTCACGGTCTAAGTAAAGTAAGTAAGGTCGCCGGAGTGGCCTAAAGTCGGTATCAGCCAGGCAGCGAGGGTGTCTATCCCCTTTTCACTAGCGCTAGACCAAAGAGATTGTTTTTTTAGCGTCTTAGATGGAGCGCCACGCCTACCATCAGCTCCTCACTTTACCGAACAGGTCTCTGCGCTACTCATACGCTGAGTTGGCAAGGGCCGGTATCGAACCCGGAACCTTGTGGTTCCTAGTCGGACGCTCGACCGACTGAGCTAAAGGTCACCTTAGGTCACCCTTAAAATGATTTGGGAAACCACACTGTCTAATATGCCACTAATGGTTTGACATGAAAAATGATAGACATTACATAAATTCCAATCATCTATTTTGGAATTGGGATTATAATAGCCTTTAATTTAACTCCACATAGTTGGCGAGACTTAGAATACGTTGATTGTATCCCTCGCAGAAGAGTACGACCCCTCCAAAGAGGTCTCTTGGGTATGACACTAAACGGCATTTGATAGTGAGGTCCCAGTTCTGAAGGTCTGGGGAGTGTGGAGTACCCATTCATTACCATTACTCTCAGATGTACTTTGACTAGGAGTGGTAGTACTTGTTATTGTCCAATATATCACTCAAATAGTCGTATTAGATAGGACCGTATAAAAAAAACTCTTAAGAAACAATAACTGAATTGTAAATATGAATGTTTGGTTTGGTTTGTTTTGTTTTACGGCATATCAACCTCAGTGGGTCATTTAATGCCGATAAAGTTTTGAAATAAATCAATTCTTAATGGATAATACAATTTTTTTTATCAACTCATGTTTTTCTATTTAACCCATAGATGGGACCCTAACAGGTACTACCACTCCGGGCCAGAGTGGACCAGGGAGCAATGGTGATGAAGGGGTGCTCCACATTCCCCAAACCTCCAAAACTGGAACCTCACCATCAGATAGAGTTTAACGTCATTCCCAGGACATGTAGAACCTCAGTCACCGCCTTCTAGCACCTATATGATAAAAAGGGGTTGGGGCTTGCCATGAGGGCAATAGGGTTGGGAAAATCATATAGGTGCTAGGGCTTGATGTGACCAGCCGATTGATCGGAGGGGGCCTCTCCGACCGCCCATCTAGCCCAAGATAGGGCCGGAGTCTGTGCATTCTAACGCCCCAGCCGACAGGGCGGAAATATGAATGTACAATGAATGTGATTCCCTAACCTGTTGATATAAAATAAGCCTAGACGAGTTGACATACCGTTAAAATAAATCAATCAATTTAAGTTAACTGAACTTTATAACAAGTTTCCATGCTGTCAACTAAGGTTTCATTTCTTTTTAAAATTGATTTATTAGGTGTTTTGGGGTCTGGTTTAGGTCAGTAGGTAGAGTATCTACCTTGGAATTGCAAGGTTCAGGTTTCAATACCGGTCCTTGTTTTACTCAACGCATGAGTAACAGAGCTTGGGTTATCAGATATGTGCGGTAAAGCATCTGGGAGCTGGCGGTAGGTGTAGCGCTCCACCTCAGCAAAACAATCTCCCCTGGTCTAGCGCTAGCGAAAAGGGTATATATTCCCTCGCTGTTCGTCTGATACCAACAATAGGTAATTCCTTCGACTTTACTATTAGGTATTTTACAAATTAGTAACAAGTATTTGGATTAGACGATCTCACATTCTTTGTTCACACTACGTTGGCTGGTTGGTTGTTTTGTTTTACGGCATATCGACACTCTTTGGGTCATTTAATTCAGAATCAAGTCATTTTGATATCAGGTTGCTTACAGTACCGGCTGTTATTTAAATGGTCACCCATCTAAGTATTGAACAAACTCATTGCTGCTTAACTTCGTGAATCTATTGGGAACCGGTGCTTTCAACGTGACTTGACCGAAATTCACACTACATGACCAAATGATGTATTCATTCCAAATCTCGAATCCGGCAAACCACATGCCGGTTTATTGATGTTAGACCTTTGCGGTAAGTAATTGCAAAAAGAACAGGTTACAACAAACAGGTTTGGCAAGAGAGATGGAGGGTAATATACAGATGACAGAAGTCTGAAAACAAAAATACGACCCCCGGGCCAGGATCCTATTACAGACTTCCTATTATTATGGCTTGCATGGTTTTTCTTGGGTGGCAGCGTCATCTTGCACAAACGGTAACGTCGGCGGATATTAATTACAAAGTATATTGTTTATTTCAATAAATAAAAAAGCCAGACGCAAAGAAGCAGAAGAATTGATATGAAATGGTTTTAACGGTCGACTGGGGCGGCTTCAGCTGTCTAACTTATAGATATGCACATTAAAAGAGTCCAGTAAAAAAAAACAACAACTAACCTTTGTACACATGCACGTATGCACATATAGGCAAATGCATCAACAGCTGACGATAGAAAAAGCATATAGAAAAAATAAATTAAAAACGGTGAAATATACTTTACAATAAACCGTTAATATTCATCATTTGCTAAATAGTTATTTAATTCAATTTATTTATTCATTTTACACACAGTTAAGTCATTTTGATATTACAGTACCGGCTGTTATTTAAATGGTCACCCATCTAGGTATTGAACAAACTCATTGCTACTTAACTTCGTGAATCTATTGGGAACCGGTGCTTTCAACGTCACTTGACTGTAATTCACACTACATGACCAAATGATGTATTCATTCAAAATCTCGAATCGAATCTTCGAAAATTAAACAAAAAAGTTATTTTATTTCTGCTGGCTAAGGTGTCACGTAGACTGGTTCTTGCTAACTCAAACGCATGAGTAACACAGTTTGGGTTATCAGATATGTGCGGTAAAATTTCTGGGAGCTGACGGTAGGCGTAGCGCTCCACCTCAGCAAAACAATCTCCCTGGTCTAGCGCTAGCGAAGAGGGATAGATTCCCATGTTGCGCACATCAGCATGTTTAATGTTCAAAGTGCCCCCCCCCCCTGTTTGCTAAGTAAGTATTGAGCACTTTGTATTTGTTATATCACTGGCATCCCCCCAGGCAACACCTGCCCCCCTCGATTTAAAGGGGCAGGGCTGGGTTTATTGCCCAGCGCTTGAGGCGCCCCCCTTGAGGGGGAATGCCGACGGGATCGACGCAATTTTTCACCTGCCACTCCATGAGCTTCGGCTTGTGGGTGGTCCCACGTTAATAGGGACTTTGTGCCTGACCCGTACAAGTGGGGTACGCGGTAAATATAATATGTAGATATGGTCAACAGTCTTAATGATGTAAAACAATTTTATTAATAATTGAGGTTTAAATAAAAATAAAATTGTGGAGAATATGATGTAAATAACAAAGGGAATTGTAACTTATATAGTTTCGGTTACAGACAGACAAACCCACAATCTCCATTATAATAAGATATATATATATATATATATATAAGGTGCGTCAAAAAAGTATCGTGAATTTCTGTACTTTTTGATACACCTTGTAATCCGAAAAATTAACGTTCCATTCATTCTTCATTTCTATCTTGCTAAAAACAGCTTTAAAAACTGTACTTTTTGACACACCTTGTGTTCTGAAAAATTAACGTTCCATTCATTCTTCATTTCTATCTTGCTAAAAACAGCTTTAAAAACTGTACTTTTTGAGACATCTCGTATTCTGTAAAAAATTTAACGTTACATGGCTAAACGAGGATTTGGCAATTCACAAACTTGGAAAAGCTACTAAATTAGACTCTACAGTTTTACAACGCTTGGGATATTTTACTATGTCTTTCGATAACTGACATATCGAGTCTACATGATCCATGTTTTTTTTTCTTCTTATAGAGGGATTTATGAATGCAAACAAATAAAAATTCACCCCCTATGCTTTTATTCATCCAACCAAAGTTTTATTCAATCCAGCAGGATTCTGTAAGGACTACTTTCAGAAGTCCTGATATAGATTAACAAAAATTATAAGACAAATAAAAAGTAAAGAAAAGTCGTCGGGGTGGCCTAAAGTCGGTATCAGCCAGACAGCGAGGGAGTCTATCCCCTTTTCAATAGCGCTAGACCAAGGAGAATGTGGAGCGCCACACCTACCATCAGCTCCTTACTTTACCGCACAGATCCTTGTGCTACTCATACGCTGAGTTGGCGAGGACCAGTATCGAACTAGGAACCTTGTGGTTTCTAGCCGAACGCTATACCGACTGAGCTAATCCTGCCCCTAATAAGACAAATAGGCATATTTATTTGTGGGTATTTACTTTTTGATTGTTCTCAACTAGTTCCGACTTTGAGTCATCACAAGGAGAAAAGCTTTGGTGATGAAAAATAATTTTAGAAAGTTTATAAAATAATTTTCAAAAGAATTAATATACTATTTAAAAGTAACGAAAAAAATGAACGGGCAACGTTGCATATCCATTCTTTGGTGTCCAAGTGTCTTCAACTGACCATTATATGATTTCTGTTATCGTAGACACCTGGCACTGAGCTCTCTCTCTCTCTCTCTCTCTTTGGAAGAAGTCTGTTCTGCATGAGTGGGGCGTTTTTCTAATTAGCCGTAACTGTTTTGGTCATATATTAGACATTTATGTAGATTTCAGTTTGAAGTGTTAGGAAAAATGGAAATAAATCCAACAATATGTAAGCAGAGATGATAAGTACGCGTTCTGCGTCCCTGACGCACAAAAATCTAAAAGGACGCAGTAAAATTGTATACAAGCGTCCCAGTGTTTTTCTTTTTTCTTCCCTCGCCATTTCAAGCTAACTGTACATACATTTCAATAGTTTCTTAGAAACGAATTACGCAGGATATGTTACAAAGTAGGAGTTAGACGGCTTTGGTTGTTTCCCCAGATCATAAATATAAAACCCTATGATTTATTATGAAACTTTAGTTGGGACCCTGGGGCCACATTCAAAGCAAATATGTGCGTCCCAGGACGCACTAAATTAAAAAAAAACTATCAGCATTACTGTAAGAATAGAAATAAGAATAAACAAATATTCAGATTGAGTATTTATTCATCAACTCTTTTTCAACCAAATGTCTCCGACGGCTCTCGATGCCAGAGAATAAATAGACGAATATTGCCGGGTTATTCAATTAAACTCATTTTCTATTGCAAAAGAATCAAGTACCAGTTTCAGGGTTCAAAGACAAAGCAAAAGATGGCACGAAGTGATATTATAGTGTAAAGAAGGGGATAGCGGCAGTGGGAGAGCCGCTGTGAGCAGTTTTAAGTAGGCAAAGAATTGATAAATAAGTACTTTCTCTGAATATTTGTTCTTTCATATTTTATTCTTTCTCTCTATCTATCGTTCTCTCTCACTCTCTCTCTCTCTCTCTCTCTCTCTCTCTCTCTCTCTCTCTCTCTCTCACACACACACACACATTTATATCAGATAAAGTTACATATAACTATCAACAATTCTTATACATACATACATACATACACATACACCCTACACACATATATAGAATTGGTAATATACTTATATGATTTGATATATTTATAACTATAAAGTGTTCAATATCAATTATAAAACATATGTATTTTTAAGTTTGAATTGTGTAGACAGAGTACACGGCGCTTGGTGACTGTCAGTTTCACTTATGCGATCATCAGACGGTGATAGAGAAACTGATAGTCACCAAGCGCCATTGATTATGTGTCAGGAATATTTAAATTTATCTCTGTCTGTCTGTCTGTCTGTCTGTCTCTACACACACACACACACACACACACACATATATATATATATATATGTATGTATAAGAATTACATTACTCAGATATCCAGAACTTTATATATATATATATATATATATTGCTTGAAGGCAATTACAATGCGCATATCGCATAAAATTCGATAATTATAGAAGATAATAATGACAAGTGAATTTCGCAAAGAATTACTCGGTGTGTAGAACATCGTACAGACTCTTTCAACTTTATTAAGTCTCATCAGCGATGTATACTAACGATTTCCCTCCGACAGAAATCGAAACCGGGACTTCAACAGGATAGTCAGAAACCATACTGCTTCGGCCACGATACAGCACGGAAAAATTCCTGCGAAATTAACCTGTCAATGATACTGAAACATCTCTACCATATGAGGCAAGGGTACGCTGAGTGAACAATAACACACCCGGGCCTTATTCTCTTTGGCGAAGGAAATAAGATTTTTGGATGTTTGTTTATTTTAGAAGCATTGTTGAATAAAGTATATATTAATATTTATATTTTTGCTTGAAGGCAATTACAATGCGCATATCGCATAAAATTCGATAATCATGGAAGATAATAATGACAAGTGAATATATATATATATATATATTATATATATATATATATATATATATATATATATCAAGTTCTGGATATCCAGTTGTGGATATCTGAGTAATGTAGTGAACCTTTTTTTGGATGACTACCTGGTCTACTCTAACCCTGAGTAGTAGTGGGAGTCACATCTATTGGCCAAACAGATTCGTTTGAAAATTATTACTATTAGATAAAAAATACTTGATGCCATATAACTGAGAATATTATTAGTGTACTTGAAACTACATAACCGTGTGCAAATTATTTGTATTAAGAACAGTTGCTTGAGGCTACAATTATTTACGAAAGATCGTCATTATTAGTTACCCTAGCACCTATATGATTTTCCCAACCCTATTGCCCTTATGGCAAGCCCCAACCCCTTTTTATCATATGGGTGCTAGAAGGCAGTGGCTGCAGGTCTACATGTCCTGGGAATGACGTTAAACTCTATCTGATGGTGAGGTTCCAGTTTTGGAGGTTTGGGGAATGTGGAGCACCCCTTCATCACCATTGCTCTCTGGTCCACTCTGACCCGGAGTGGTAGTACCTGTTAGGTTCCCATCTATGGGTTAAATAGAAAAATGTATTTATAAAAAAATTGTATTATCCATTAAGAATTGATTTATTTCAAAACTTTATCGGCATTAAATAACCCACTGAGGTTGATATGCCGTAAAACAAAACAAACCAAACCAAAACATTATTAGTTATTTGAAAGCATAAAATTTCGTGAAAACAAATGATAGTTATTATTATATAGGAATAGTTACTTGAAACCATATAATTGTATAAAGATTATTACTGTTATATAGTAAAAAGATTGTATAAAGATTATTACTGTTATATATATAAAATTTCGTGAAAACAAATGATGTTTAATATATAGGAATAGTTGCTTGAAACCATATAATTGTATAAAGATTATTACTGTTATATAGTAAAAAGATTGTATAAAGATTATTACTGTTATATATAAAATTTCGTGAAAACAAATGATGTTTATTATATAGGAATAGTTGCTTGAAACCATATAATTGTATAAAGATTATTACTGTTATATAGTAAAAAGATTGTATAAAGATTATTACTGTTATATATAAAATTTCTTGAAAACAAATGATGTTTAATATATAGGAATAGTTGCTTGAAACCATATAATTGTATAAAGATTATTACTGTTATATAGTAAAAAGATTGTATAAAGATTATTACTGTTATATATAAAATTTCGTGAAAACAAATGATGTTTAATATATAGGAATAGTTGCTTGAAACCATATAATTGTATAAAGATTATTACTGTTATATAGTAAAAAGATTGTATAAAGATTATTACTGTTATATATATAAAATTTCGTGAAAACAAATGATGTTTATTATATAGGAATAGTTGCTTGAAACCATATAATTGTATAAAGATTATTACTGTTATATAGGAGTTCTTAAGGTCATATAACTGTGATCAAATTATTTGTATTTCAATAATTATTTTATGCTGTACAAATAATTTTTGTTATTAAATAAGTTTAGATATTTGAAACCATATAATTGAATAATAAAAAAGATTATTATCATTAATGACTTGAAACATTGAAACTTGAAATCATATAACTGTGTATAAATTATTCGTATTAGAAACCGTATAATTGCTTGCAAATTATCAATAGAAGAATACTTGAAATCATATAACTGCGTGCAAATTATTTGTATTTTTGCAAAATATATCTCTAAGATGCGGTTAGATGCATCATCAGTGATGTTCTTTAGTTCATTAACGTTTTCAGGTATTTTCAACATCATACTCTCTCGTTAAAGTGATCCGACCGATATTGATCACGTCTCACTCTGAATCTAACGTACTATTAATAATACTTACCTTAAGTTATAACTGTTTACATATGATTATTATTATCAAATAAGAATAGTTACTTGAAACTATATAATTGCTTGCAAAATTGTTATTATTATTATTATTATTATTATTATTATTATTATTATTATTATTTACTCCTTTTGAGTTATCACATCAGCATTAGCTGATGGTCTTTCACTGGAGTCTAAGTGGCAACAAGTCTCCTCAGGTCTCCAGGATTCTTCTGAATATTCTGGGAGATTGCAGCAGTGCAGTGTTGTGGATGGACTCGATTCTCCCTCTGATTTCCAGATTTTCCAAACTTTTTTCCAATCTTTTTGGGACCGTTCCAAGTGCACCAACTACAATTGGTATCACTTTGACTTTCATATTCCATAACTTTTTCAGTTCTCTGGCAAGGTCCAGGTATTTGTTCATTTTTTCATTTTCCTTCAGCTTCACCCTGTGATCTGCTGGAACTGCAAAATCCACCAGTTCTTTCTTTTTTGTTTATCAACACTAGGTCTGGTCTTCTTGCTGGGATAAGGTGATCCGTTTTTATCTCAAAGTCCCAGAGAATTTTATGCGTTTCGTTCTCAAGAACAGATTCTGGTTTATGCATATACCATTTTGTTGTATGGTCAAAATTTAATTTTTTGCATAATTCCCAGTGGATCACCTTCCCAACCCAGTCGTGTCTAGTTTTGTACTCCCGTTGTGCTAGTTTGCTACATTCGCAGAGTACATGGTTTACAGTCTCATCTCTGTCACCGTATAGTCTACATTTACTATTTTGTTGGGTCTTATCAATTTTTGCTTTGATATAGTTTGTCCTTATGGCATTATTTTGTGCAGCAATTATTAGTGATTCAGTTTCTCTTTTGAGGTTTCCTTTTCTTAACCATGTCCAAGTCTTTTCATGTGCAACCTCTCCGATTTGTCGTTTGAAGTGTCCATATAATTGTTTTTCTTCCCATTTTTGTTTTCTAGTTTTTGTTGTTTTTCTGTTTGTCCATATGTCACATCTACTTTTGTTGGCTACCATAAGTAATCTGTCGTTGCTCTTTTTTGTGTAGTCTTCGAGTTATTGGATTGTGGCCTCTACGCGGTCCTCTATGTTGGCAAGACCTCTTTCCCCTTCCTTTCTTGATACATATAGTCTATCTCTATCGTCTTTCGGGTGTAGAGCCTTGTGCATGGTCATTAATTTTCTAGTCCTTTGGTCAATCTGTCTGAGTTCTTCTTTTGTCCATTTTAAGAATGGTCCAGAGTATCTTATAATGGGGACAGCCCAGGTATTAATTCCTTTGATCAGATTTCTGCTGTTGAGTTTGGTTTCGGGGAGTTTTCTAGTTCTTCTGAGATATTCTTTTTTAACTTTTCCTTTCATTTCTGATTGCTTGATATTGTCCGCTTCTAAAATTCCTAAGTATTTGTTTTATATCCTTTCTGTGTTCTTGTGTTGGTTCGTGTGTGTGAAGCTAGGTTGTACATGGTTTTGTTTGCCAGCGTGTTGTTCATTTTGTTTAGTTGTTTCTTGATGGAATTGTATTTTTTGATTTTCCAGTCAACATATCTCTATTATCTCGAGATCTGAAAAAAAGTTTTCTATTCAGGATTATTCTTGCTTGGTCTGTCAATCTTTGGCTGGTTGTGTTGAAATTTTTGTTGTCATTCTAAATCTGAAGCATTCTTTTTCTATAACCTCTCTGTGCTGGGTTGCTCTTAAAATAACAATGGAGTACTTGTATGTTATTTTCTCTGGTTCACACTTTTCTTTGTCTCTCTGCTGGCACGTCACTGGGTCGTCTCTCCGCTGGCACGTCACTGGATCGTCTCTTGGCTGGCACGTCACTGGGTCGTCTCTCAGCTGAGCTACCATTTTCCCTTGTATATCTGAAAGAACAAAAAGAGCAACAGCAGCCTACATGCATATAATATTATTATTATCATTATTATCTGGAGTAGCCGGTGGTTCACTGGAGGCTGTAACAGCAAGTCTCCTCAAATCTCCAGGACTCTTCTGAGTATTCTATCCGATCTTAGCAGTGCTGTAGTAGGGATGGTCACGATTCTTCTGATTTCTAATTCTTTTCCAGAACTTTCCGGACCGTTCCAAGGGCACCAATTACAATTTGTACTACCTTCACTTTCATGTTCCACAGTTTTCTCAGTTCTCTGGCAAGGTCCAAGTATTTGTCTATCTTTTCACGATTATTATTATTATTATTATTATTATTATTGTTGTTGTTGTTGTTGCTGCTGTTTTCAGTCACTTAAAACCATATAGCTGTGTGCCAATTATTAGTATTACATAGGAATGCTTGAAACTATATAGCTGTGCCAACAAATGATTATTATCATTAGCTATGAATAGCTACTTGAAACCATATAATTGCTAGGAAAAGACCAGCATTAAATAATCCAACCGAAGTTGACATGCTGTAAACCAACCAACCAACCAACCAACCAACCAACTGTATGCACACACACACACACACACACACACACACACACATATATATATATATATATATATATATATATATAAGTCAACAGGTGAACACATTATAATTGCTTTATGAGTTCCACTCTTTTAGACATTCACTGACTATTAAGGAGCATAGAGGAAGTATTTCAGTTGATTTTTTCCTTTCCTCTTGTAGCAAATTTCCTTACGGAAATTAAAAGTGCCAACTAAGCCATTTGCCCAAAGCGCCCACAATGGAATGGCCAACAGATATTGCGTATAATCACGTGATGCGGAACTATTTTATCATTTTCTCATGTCCGTGTGTTTGAGCATGCGTGTTGGCTCGTTTAGGTTATCGACTTGAACACAAGAGTAACACCTTACCTCGTTAAACAAATACAATTCACAAAACACTTACCATGTAATAATTAAATCCATATCAATACTTAAGAAGAGTTTCCTTGTCTGTCCTCAATAAACGGCTGAACAGTTTGATGTGTTGCTGTCAGATTTTGTTACTACTGAAAAGTGAGTTTAATCCTTGCTGGATACCCAATAACCTTATATTAAATGTTGTTCTGAAAGTATAATGGTTGAGGATTTTTTTAAGCATCAAAGAATGATTGTAAAAATACTCACATGTTCCTGGTTCATTTATCGTGATGATGCCATCAATTGTTAAATTAAAACAATCAATTCTTTCAGCCATAACAATTTCTTTTAATTCTTCATCGTCCTCCTTTTTGAATATACTGAAGCCTATGTCGTGTTTTTCTGTCTTGTATTCCCACCTGATCAAAAGAAGAAAAAAAATGATTGGTTGATTAATTGATTTTAAAGGTGTAACTTAATGAGTCTTCAATTCTTATAAATGGGCTCGTTCTTCCTGTGTGAAAACAACCCTTATATTAAGATCCAGGGTAACTCTGTACTGATTAAAAACAAATTTGAGTGCAACACTTTTCAACAAATTCATTATGGCCAAGATCAGTTATAGTAGTTGTCATCGCAAAGAGAGATAGAAAGATGTTTATAATAACATAATTAGCATAATTAGGTCTAGTAAACTTATGACTATCCTGCCTGTCAAACTTGGGAGAGGAAAGAAAAAAAGAATGATAGATTTTGTAGGACCCACGCGAAAATTATTTTTTTTACGTTTACAAAATTTTGTTCCTCACGGGGAAATAGGGAATTAGTCTTTAACGATGAACAATGATCAGCGGGAAGACATCCTGACGCAAGACGTGACTAATCGTACAGATTTTAAATTTCCAAGATCTAATTGAGCAAAGAGATTAATGTTTGGTTTGTTTTGTTTTACGGCATATCAACCTCAGTGCCGATAAAGTTGTGAAATAAATCAATTCTTAATGGATAATACAATCTTTTTATAAATGCATTTTTCTATTTAACCCATAGATGGGACCCTAACAGGTACTACCACTCCGGGTCAGAGTGGACCAGGGAGCAATGGTGATGAAGGGGTGCTCTACATTCCTAAAACCTCCAAAACTGAAACCTCACCATCAGATAGAGTTTAACGTCATTCCCAGGACATGTAGACCCTCGGCCACAGCCTTCTAGCACCCATATGATAAAAAGGGGTTGGGGCTTGCCACAAGGGCAATAGTGTTGGGAAAATCATATAGGTGCTAGGGCTTGACGCAAAGAGATTAAGGAGTTATCTTAATGTCTATAAAGTAATGGGATTATTTGCCTCTCAATATTCCCATTCAGTTGAATAATCTTGGAGCATTTGTGTAAGTGTAGGTATTTATCGAAGCCGTTCGCCACGGGTAGGATGTGACACAAAGTCACAAGTAAAGGGCATCCAGTGGGAATCGAACTCGCTATTTAGTACTAATGGATCTGCAACACTAGTTTGTTAACCATAAACATAATGGAACATCCACATTTGATTAAATACTTTGTTTCCCTAAAAGAAAACGACGCTGCCCGGAATTTGATGTTCAAACTATTTTAACTTGTTTCTGTTTAGTATTATCTGCGTTATTCGGACTATTGTCCTCATCTTCATTGTTATTTGTACAACGTTTCGGCCGATATACCCTCCGGCCTTCTTCAGGTATTTCTTGTCGGACTCGGGAACCTTCTCGGACTCGGGAACCTTCTCGGACTCGGGAACCTTGTTTTCGAACTCGGGAACTTTCTAGCATAGAAATGAATACAACATGGGAACCCATAATTAAAAAGGCCAGATCAGATTGAACCCCCCCCCCAAAAAAAACAACAACAAAAAACAATATGAGTCTAGGTAAAAAATCATACATAAGTAAAATAGGTAGATATTCTAGCCAAATCAAGACATTAGGTTTATAAGTTCCCAAAATTCACACTCAATTGTCCAATTGATAAGGCAGTTAGGTTAAGACAGTTCTAAGTGACAGTTATCTCTGGAACCCGAGTTCAATCCTGAGTGAAAGCAGTTAGAAAAATAACTAATTAACACAACTCCTACCCCAGCTATGGTTAGCGGAATGAGAACAGGATACCCTCGTGGAATAAATAAAGGTTAGGTTCAAAGTTCCGTGATGGCTGCCAAATACGACAAGAAAGTTCCCGAGTTTGAAAAGAAGGTTCCTTAGTCCGAGAAGGTTTCCGAGTCCGACAAGAAATACCTGAAGAAACGTTGTAAAAATAACAATGAAGATGGGGACAATAGTCCGAATAACGCAGATAATACTAATCCTCAAGCCTCATCTCAAAGAAATTGTTTCTGTTTAATTGTCTTCAAATTTGATTGGATAATTCTTCTGTTCCACTTTTGTAACCTAGTAATAAAATTCCAGGCAGAGGTTTTCTTTTAGGGAAACAATGTATTTAAGAGACTGTAGAAACACGTTCTGGTCGGCCGTTTATTTCAATAACTGAGAAAAATGTAGACTCTCATAAGATCTGGGTGATGTTTTATGATGATAATAATGGAGATTCGGTCTCTTTTTGTCTGTAACCTGAACTACGTCACTGCTTACGTCACAGTAAGTTTTTAAAAATTCTATGAAAAATCAATCAAATCAGTCAAATTTTCACGATAATTTTGATACTTATTCACCTTTAGATGAATTTAGGTTGGAAATAGTTTTTTCCTAAAATATATTAGGGGAAATATTTTTCACTAAGTCGCCCCCCACCCCTAATTTCATTTTATGAATTCTAAACAAAATGTATTTTATTCGTACGATTTTTAAATTTTTCTATAAAGATAAGAGTCTGAATAATTAAAAACGTTTAAATGTTTAATCAGAAATGTTTAAAAACGTTTTTCTTAC
>CM042138.1:82442363-82457363 GCA_023376005.1 Doryteuthis pealeii | reverse complement strand
TAATAATAAATATGTAGAGGAAAAAAACATAACACAAGTATAAATGGAACATTCTAATGTTGTATGGTTTTACAATTCCCCCGACGTTGGACCGTGAAGGGGATGAAAGTACTTGGGAACAAGTAAGTTATGACAAATATGTCCTCCATCCCAAAGAAACGCTAGGGAAGTAACCCCCCCCCCAAACAAACCAGGAGCCGGAGTCCCTAAGGTGGTGCGATGCTGAAATCCAGTGCTACCCATTAACCCCTGCCGTTGCCAAACCGCATTGGTACCTTACCTTTCCTTTGGATCACAGCGGCGGTGTGGAGAGGGGGGAATTTGCTGCATGGACAACAGCTCACCCTCCATATGAACCCGCCGAGACTACGTAGTTAAAAAATAGACACTACCCCATCGTCTATCGTAGACGGAAGGATGCCAATACATACAATCCGAAAAGTAAATTTAATTGAGCGACAGAAATTCGGACTCGCTTACAGAGATTTCGCTGCCACTACCTCCCTTCAGGATTTGAACTCGCTTGCATAGTCGTACAATAGTGCAATTTGTATATTAATAAACATGTTAGATTAGTAACTGTTTGTACTTTACTTTTCGGATATCCCTTGTATATGCATGTGCATGCACGAATGCATCCCGCTTGCAATGGGCCATGTACGCATGGGTAAGCGGATCGAAGTTGCATAATGTAAATAAAATCATATCTATAAAGCGTTGTAATTATTGGTTTTCTGGACTGATTAACTTTCGAGTGCGTCATCAGGAATGTGCATCTTCCGATTAGTACGTTTGTTTGTGTGGAATATTCTATGTGGGTGGATCAACAGGTGCTTTTTTGGATGACGTGATTCGCTGAAACACGCAAGTGTAAATAAAAATAAATAGAAATGGACTGAGATATAAATAAAAGAGATTCATCAGGGTATGAGTTTATTCCCATAAACACACATCGCCCTGTCGGTGGGGCTAAGAATACGCCGACTGTATTCCCTACAGAGGAGTAAGACCTCCACCCCGCCAAAAAGGGTGTCCTGGGCATGACACTAAACTGCATCTGATTGTGAGGCTCCAGTCCTGGACCTTTAGGGAATGTGGAATTTCTCTGACCGGAGTTGTAGTAGCAATCTATGTGTCAAATAGATCTGATCAAATCTAGGGAGAAAAAAAGTAGAGATGAACTTACAATGAGCACGATTCCTAAAACCTTTAGTCATAAAATAAGCCTAGACAGGTTGGCATGTCGTTAAAATCAATCAATGAATCAGTCAATGATAGACACACACATAACGAAAGAATTAATATATATATATATATATATATATATATATATATATATATATATAAATTCTTTCGTTTATGTGTGTCTATCATTGACTGATTCATTGATTGATTTTAACGACATGCCAACCTGTCTAGGCGTATTTTATGACTAATGGTTTTAGGAATCGTGTTTATATATATATATATATATATATATATTATATATATATGAAATTTAACATTTTGAAAAAACATATGATGTTTGTTATGTAAATGCTGACAGATCTGTTTCGACCAAATCGATAAGTTGGTCTTCATCAACGAGCGACATAGACGGGAAGAAAGATATCCGTTAAAAAGACTGTTTACAAAAAACAAACGCTGAATTCAACCGGTGAAATTTTGAAAAATGCATGTTCTGTTTTAAAAATAAAATAAATTTAATTTTTAATTTTTAAAAATCAGAAGCATTATAGTTTATAGTAAAACTCAAAAGAGTTTACTATAAACTATAATGCTTCTGATTTTTAAAAATTAAAAATAAAATTGAAGAACCAACTTATCGATTTGGTCGAAACAGATCTGTCACATTTACATAACAAACATCATATGTTTTTTTCAAAATGTTAAATTTCATACCTTCGGATTAATTTCCATCTATTTTTCATATATATATATATATATATATATATAATATATATATTATATATATATATATAAAATCGTTCGGGTTTCCACCCTGGATGGAAGTAACCTGCTAATGTATAGCCATACTGAAGAGACGTGATACGTCTAAAAATGGTGTGTGGATGCTCCCCACCCCTGGTGGGTTGAGCACTTTGGAGGGGATTTCACTGAGGACCGCAGACTACGCTTAAAGGCAACGTTCTTCTATAAAAAACGGATGGAGCACTCTCCCGTGGCCTTTACATATATACATATGTATGCATTTATCAGTTAAAGTCCTCGTTCCAGTCTCTAGGTGCTAATGGCCGAGTGGTTAAGAAGTTTGACTGATGATAAATCGATCGGGTTTCCATCCGGGCTGGAGGTAGCCTGCTAATGTCTAGCCACACTGAAGAGAACTGATGTGGATAACTCTCTCTCTTCTCTCTCTCTCTCTCTTTCTATATATATATATATATATATATATATATATATATATATATATACAGTAGAAAGCGTCTCGGTTACACGTAGAATCTGTATAGGTATTTACTAATCTCTTACTCTCTCTCCCCCTATCTCTCTCTCTCTCTCTCTCTCTCTCTCTCTCTATATATATATATATATATATATATATATATATATATATATAGAGAGAGAGAGAGAGAGAGAGAAATACTAAGAGAAGATTAGTAAGTACCTATATCGATTCTTCGTGTAACCGAGACCATTTCTACTTCCCATTAAATGTAAGAGACCAATAGGGACAGATGTGTGTATTTCCCATAAAATCTAAGAGAATGATAGCTAGGTTTCCTATTAAATTTAAAGGACCAATATGGGCTTTTCCCATTAAATCTAAAAGGATTAAAAAATTGTGCAAGGCTGTTTGCATTTTACATACACTTAGAAAACGTATGCATCTAACTATTCTCCCCCCAGTTATGGCTAAAAAGTAAGGGTATTTGCCTGCTCATCCCACTTATGAGGGCTGGACACAAGGTCTCGTTTTTACGTGGGCACATAAAAATTGCAAGGATCTGGGGGGATGCCCCCCCTGGATCGATGCCATTAACTGTACTTCACCAGTCCAGAGGCCGTAGCACACTGGACCCCCAGCCGAGGCCGGGTATAGAAGGTAAGTCTCAAAGCATAGAATCTGGAACAGATACTACACTTTTTGGTTAGTCAACCAATCTAGGAGAAGGAAACTCTGAATTCAAACCTGCTAAACCCACTAAAGAAATTTACCAAGTGTCACATTCTACTCGTTCGGAGGGTTGGCACACACACCACACACACACACGGAGAGAGAGAGAGAGAGAGAGAGAGAGAGAGAAGAGAGAGAGGAGAGAGAGAGAGAGAGAGAGAGACATAATATATATATCATATGTGTGTGTGTGTGTGTGTTGTGTGTGTAGATAGAAGTCACTCACAAACACACACACACACACACACACACAATTATATACATATGTGAAAAAAGAGTGTTGATATAAATGTAAGTCCATGTTTATAAATGTTTACGTTTATATTTCAGCAGAATAACTCGTAAACATGAACACTTTCTCTATGCATCAATCACGACAGATTGTATGCGATACCAACAAACGGAGAATGGTGTGTGTGTGTGTGTGTGTGTGTGTGTGTGTGTGTGTGTGTGTGAATGAGTGTGAATGACTTTTGCAGGAAATAGTAGATAAAAAAGCCCATTGTGTTGGGTGAGTAAAAAAGAAATCCGATTCGTTTGTCACTCGGCAAAACAACACAGCACGTGTCAGACGGACGACAGTTTTAGATATTGGGTGTACAAATAAACTTTAGAACGACACGTGAATTGGGATTATTGCACATTCGTTCAATCCACAAGACACACACACACACAGACACACACACAAACATACAAAAGCTCCCGCGCACGAACACACACAAATCCACACATAAACATACACACATACACACACTTATACGCACTCATACACACAAACACACATGCAAAAACATACAGAAATACACATACAAACATACTTACAAGAAGCAAACAAACAAAAACACTCACAAATCCACACATAAACAAACTCTCACAAATACTCATAAAAATATACACATACACACAAATAATCACATAAACACATACACACAAGCGATCACATACACACTCATAGATACAAATGCACACACAAACACATATACAAGGACCACACGCACACAAACAGGCACAAATACACACAAACACACACGAAAACACACCTAAACACTCATACACACAAGCACACAAATATACACATACAAACAAATACACATACCCCCCCCCACATACATGCATACACAAAAACAAACACAATCATGCACAAACGCACACATATAAACTCAAACATACTCGCAAACACACACATAAAACATAAAATAAATAATAAAGTCGTCGGGGCGGGCCTAAAGTCGGTATCAGCCAGTCAGCGAGGGAGTCTATCCCCTTTTCAATAGCGCTAGACCTAGGAGATTGTTTTGGCGTCTGAGGTGGAGCGCCACACCTACCATCAGCTCCTTACTTTACCGCACAGATCCCTGTGCTACTCATACGCTGAGTTGGCGAGGACCGGTATCGAACTAGGAACCTTGCGGTTTCTAGCCGAACGCTCTACCGACTGAGCTAACCCGGCCCATAAACATAAAACATAGACACACACAAATACAAACACACACACAGACACCCCCACCCACACCAAATACACTTTTTCGTTTTTATGATTAGATTATTTGCTTTCAGATAATCAGAAATAAATTACGGCAGTGATGTCAAACATGCGGCCCTCGGGCCACATTCGGCACCGCAGGAAGCACAGGTATGGTTCGCACGCACAATGCGCTCACCAACGGCGCTTTTGAGTTTTAAAAAGAAAATTTCCAAAAATTATTGAGCGAAAACGCTCGTTTATTTTCATTAGGGCTATGTGTCTGTTATCAACGCATTGTCTCTCATCCCTTCCCTTGAGTTGCGGAAGGAGGATGCTAACTCAGTCAATGAAAGGGAGTGAGTCTTTCCTCTTACGTTCTCCTGATTTCAATCAACACATGGCAATAATTGAAAGTAACAGTGAAACTTTTACATTTTATTATTTGAACTCAGTTAGTAATAGTCTTTTTTTCCTTTCATTTTAATAGAAATGTTTGTTTTTTTTTTTAGATAGGTATTCATTGCTTTTTGATAATAAAGAAATTAATGATAGCAATTATTACTTTGTTCTGTTAATGTAGAAGAAGGATTTAAACACTTAGTTTTTCATGTGCGGCGTTCGTGACAGACTTATGTCATTCGTGCGGCCCTCATGACATACATAAGTAATCAATGCAGCCCTAGGGTGCTACTCAGTTTGACATGTCTGAATTACAATATCCTGGAAAATAAATGCACCTCTGGGTAATTCCATGTCAAATCATGCAGACCATATCACCCCACCCCTTCAATTTTTTAAAATTTGTCTAAAGTTAGACACTGCCCCAAAATTTGAGCTTCCAATTTCAAGAATTGGGGAGTTATGTCGATCTTTAGCTCTCCAAATTGAGGGGGCGGTTGTAATCTATTTTTGTTTGTAAGATGAGCTCTATAGCTTTCCTACTCCTAAAAATTGGTTTATATAAGTCTTAAAGTTAACCAATTTTAAGTTATTGGTGATTTCTGATTTTTTCATGGCAAGAGTCAGAGTGGACCTGGAAGTATTGGCGATAAAGGGTACTCCTCACTCTTCAGAGCTCCAGAACTAAAACGTTGCCATTAGACGCAGTTTAACATCATACGTAGGACACTAAGACCATCAGCCATCGCCTTCTAGCACATATATGATAAAAAGGGTTCGGGGCTTGCCATAAGGACAACAGGGTTGGGACAATCATATCGGTACTAGGGTTCGACGTGAACAGCCTCTCATACCGCCTGTCTAGCCTAAGTGAGGGCCAAAGTGGAGTATTGCATGCCATGGACTGCTCAGCCACCAGGATTCCATCCTTGAGCATCACGGATCACCACCCACAGCCAACAGGTGGCGCCAACGTGGGGTCTTACTCCTCTGCAGAGGTGCAGTCTGTATACTCTACAGACTCAGACGACAGGTTTCAATACAATTGCCATATAATTTTTCAAGTTTGTTTAACAAAAAATAAAATAAAAATAAAACAGAAGACTTTTATTCTTGGATGGGCCGATAGTTGTTTTTTTTTTTTTTAGCTCTCCCCGAAATCTAGAAATCTAGACCCCATTCCCGTAGTTACAGCCATTTTTTGGTTGGTTGGTTTGTTTGTTTGTTTTATTGGTTTTTTAACGGCATAATCAACCCGTCTGGGGTTATGTCAATGCCTAACGGTCAGGCAGTAATATATGTTGTGTATTTATGAGCTATCAGACAATTCCTTTTATTGTATATGTTTAATCCTTTCTTCTGGGTTCAACCACTTAAATAGAAGGCTAAAAAAGATTAAATGTTTTAAACAGTCGTGAGTAAGTATTTACTCAACCCGTTCGCCATGGGTAAGATGTGACACAAGGTCGAAAGTACGGGCTCCAGCGAGGACTTGAACTCGCTACTCGGTAATAATGGACCTGCGAGACTAGCATGCAAACTATTCCACCGCTATGGGGGGGGGTGCCCCAAAACAGTCAGAGTATGGAAGTAGAAAAGCGTCTTGGTTGCACGAAAAATCGTTATAGTAACTTCTCTTAGTCGGCATAAGGCTACAAATGTGGGGCTCTTAGTAAAGATTCGAATTCCCTACAGTTTAATGGGCTAGTTTGCTACCGATTCGTCTATAAACGAACTATCCACACACATTAATGGTGAAATGCAATATTTACTAAGTTCCATACTGTTTATTTAATGGGAAATACACATATTGGCCCCTTAGATTTAATGGGAAATACAGCTATCAATCTCTTAGATTTATGGGAATGCCCGTTTCGATCTTTTGAATTTAAAAAGTAACAGCTATCAAATCTCTTAGATTTATAGAAAAGACAGACACAGACATAGACAAGATGAACAAAAGGGATAAGACAAACAGGAAATTTCTTTTATGTAGGTCATCGCCAGGAGAAAACTCTTGTGAAAGACATTGTTTTTAAGAAAGTTTTAAGAAGTTTTCTAAGTACTTGAAAAGCCAACAATAATCCGGGCAGAGAAATATATTAGAAGTGGCGAATCCATCAGTTCAGTGAAAAAACAAACACAACACAACTGGTCAAATTGTCAATTTCTTAAGTGGAAGTCTAACATGTTTGGAATTAAGAGTTTTCCTTCCCCTAGACTGGTTGCTTAACCAACGTTAAAGAGCCCAGTCCGCCTCTATTTATCCATAGTTGGAGGGGGGATAGTTAGATGCATACGTTTTTTAAGGGTAATGTGAAATGCAAACAGCCTTGTAAGCATATGGGTAAACGCAGCTATCATCTCTAATTTAATGGGAAATACACATATATGTCCTTAAATTAATGGGAAACGTAGCTATCATTCTCTTAGATTTTTGTGACGGAGAACGAAAAAGCAAGACTTTGTCTTGACTGCTGGGATCAAACCGCGTCCTCCGCATGCGAAACAGATGCGGTGTAGGAACTGGAAGGATGCGAGGTTTGACTGACGTGCCCGGAATGTTTGGCTAATATGACAATAAATAACAAGTGAGTCAAGCTCTGGGCAGTCAGCAGTAGCAGAACAGTCGACGACGAAGCGCTTTTCAGTAAGGAAATGTGATTTTGAACTGCTAAAGATTATTTCGACTACGACGACGGATTTTTTTAGCTGCTAAAGACGAAGAATGTGTGACCAACAAAGGGTCCTGACTTGTGAGAAGACTGAGAACTCGCTTGTTTTTTGGTTCCCCCCTTGGCGGGAGCTTGTTGATTCGAAGGTCTATTTCGCCCCATATATTCCCCCCCTTCTATAGATTTTAATAGGAATACACACATCCTCTTAGATTTAATGGGAAATACACATAATATGTCCTTTAAATTTAATGGGAAACGTAAGCTATCATTCTCTTAAGATTTTATAAGGAAATACACACATCTGCCCCTATTGGTCTCTTAAGATTTAATGGGAAGTAGAAAGCATCTCGGTAACACGAAGAATCGATATAGGTACTTACTAATCTTGTCTTAGTCTAGAGAAAACTCGGAGTGTGGGGCACTTAATAAAGTATTATATTATAAATAGTTAAAATTGGAAATCTTGACGCCAGTGGGCAACGGTTCACTCTTTGAAGAGAAATATCCATTGAAAGTTCAACATCATAGATAATAGATTTATCTCAGCCTCACTTACATAATTGACATATGAACTGCATTAAAAATGCTAATAAATCAATTTGTCGCGAAATAATAATTGTACATGGTCGTTTGTAATTATTTATTATCCAATTTAGTTTTCTGAAATCGGTTTTAATGGAAAGCGGAGAGAGCGCGTTGGCCGAGCTGAAAAGGTTTTATTTATGAAAGGCCGGAAGGCAGCCATTTGCAAATAGGCGCAAAGTGCGGGATGGCGGTGGGAGGATGAGGTTGAAGGAAGGGGGAGGAATGGAGGAAGGGGGAGGAAGGAGGGAGAGGGTGTCCTGTTTTCGAACTGGTGCTCCGCAGTGAAATGTTTAATCGCGCTAATAAATAAGGGAAAATGCTCCCTCTTTAATCGGCGAGGGCGTCGTAAATAACAATGTTTGCAGTGGTCGTGTGCAACGTGTTCGTCGGCATTTGTTTGATTGCGTTTAGTTGATGGTCTGCCATTTGTTATTCTTAGCTGGGGGTGGGTGGGTATTTGCTGGGTAGGGTGGCGTTGAAAAGAGGAACATAGAAAGACGCTGCTGAAAGTAATTAGGCAGTAGATGCGATAGAAAAAGAGATAACATAGGAAATTGGGGATCTGTTCCTGACTCCAGCCATTGAACTACACTATTCGACAATATTAATCCAAGAGAGAGATAGAGAGAGAGAGAGAGAGAGAGAGAGAGAGAGAGAGAGGAGAGAGAGAAGAGAGAGAGAGAGGGCGGGGGTATGTGTGGAATGTCCTGAGTCCAGTCGTTGACAATATTCGACAATATAATACAAGGAGCATATGTAAGTGTAAAAACAGGTGTGTTTCATGTGTGGAAAATAATTGGGAAATGGACTCGTCTACCCGAGTTCAAATCCTGAACGGGACTGTTTGCATTACCACTAATACAACGAGGAAAGTTTGAATCCAACTACTGGCCTTCAAGCTATGGGTAAATCGTAGAGGTATTTAGCCTTGTCATGACAACCAGTCTAGGAGAAGGAAAAACTCTGAATTCAAACTTGTAAACCTGAAGAGGGATGGGCTGCGCAAGGCTATTCATACCTGACACAGTATATGAGAAGCGCCCCCATAACCAAGCAGATTACTGACAAAACGTGACTCGTTGGGTCACCCATTGAGCTCAGGATAGATAATTGGGATTAAGGAAAAGTGAATTTGTAAAGAGATTTAAATTTAAAAAAAAGAATAAATATGGCCTAAATTAAAAAAAACAAAACAAACACAAAAAACCATTAAATATCATTTGTAAGATTTCTAAGAAAGGGAAACGTTTGACCTAATTTAAACTTATTAAGCCAAATGTTGATGGGCTGGCCGCTTATGAAACAACATACAAATACGTTTCAATCTCCTCTCTCTCTCTCTCTCTCTCTCTCTCTCTTCTATTCTCACTGAGAACAAGATGTATAACGAGAAGGTTAATCAAGAAATAATAACATAAAAGAGGGAGAAAGTGACAGGCAGATGTGGGTAAGAACGGGTCTAGGTTTTTTTACTTAATTGCAAATTACACGAACTAATTAGAACAATTAAAGGATTTTTTCACCATAAGCTCAATCCTAAAACTAAAGATAATTTAGTAAACCTTTCGTGTCATTAACTAAACAGTAAAAAGATTTTAGGAGTCAAACCATTGATTCGCTTAGCTTAGTATACATAATAGATTGTGTGTGTGTGTGTGTGTGGATTGAGAATAATATACAATTTGCCGCCAATCATATGGTTTTCAGTAATTAATGCATGACAATTTCTTTTGAAAAACAATTAAAAGCTTCAATAATTATTCTTAATTGCATGATTTACACACTGTTGATCTCGTTCAAGTCATCCATATCTAGTACTAATCAATTTTCAAACTATTCTATGTTTGGACCCATAAGATGTGACCTGACAGATTGCTATCACTGTGGGATCAGAGTGGAGAGGGAGTAATGACAAATGAATTCATAATGCTTAATCAAACACTTGTGATTAAGAGGCCCATCTCTCAAAGTTGTGTAAAAGTAGGAAACGACTTAAATGCAAGACAAAAACTACAGTCGTCTTCATAAATGTTCCTTTGGAGGAGACCACGCGTCACGAAGGCATCGTCCCAACTCTGGAAACAGGGCTGGAAGTCTTCGACTGACACTACCTTTGGTTCATTCGTTACTTTTTGTTGTTTTCACATTATTCTAAATGGCTACTGGCAATTCCATGTCAAATCATTCCCAGAAAAAAGTAAAATTGTCAACCCAATACACCCTCTTAATTTTTCTGAATAATGTCGATTGGCAAGTTGGGTTCTTACTCGTTCGGATTATACTCTGGCCTAGTTAATTCATGAGCTTAGTTTTATTCTTTTTAAATTCACATGAAATATAAGAAAATGCATTACATTTTGATTCACTCTCCCGTATATTTCGATTTCGCGCATATAAGGCTGCTGTGAAACAATTTTTTTCTTCTATCTTGTCTCAAAAAAGTCTTTTTCTTTGGCGAACAGTATTCCTACGCGAACATGTATTTAGAATACACTCTTTGTTGGTGTGTTACTCATTTTTAACTTTGATGGTAATGTTCATCAACGGTTTCATATAAGAGTAATGATCAATAAGTGATTGCTTTATTAAGAACGAATTAGAGGGTCCAAATGCGGCCTCGTATGCTTGAGATAAATGCAATCACGTGATGGATTGTTGTTTTTTTGGGATATAAATGACGTTGTTTACACGTGCCTTCTGCTTTTGGACATCTATTTTGGAGAAGAGAGTGATATGTGGGCTGCGTTATACTGAAAATACAATATGGCTGGACTTAAAAGGGTTTACGGTTGTGTAATGTGCTAACAAACTTTGCTAGCAAGTTTTAAACTTCGAGATCCACAGGGACGCTCCATAATACTGGTCATGTGCCCAACCTTGCTTAAGTTTAGTAATTATCACAACACAACACACACCACACACACCACACACACACACACACACACACACACACACACTAATAATATAATAATAATAATAAGTAATAACTAATGGAGATTAGGTCTCTATTTGTCTTGTAACCGATGACTGCGTCACTTGCTTACGTACGGTACTCAAAATCGTCATAAACAGAATAAATAAACTAAAATTTGAACATGCAGCCTTTAGAACGGTTCTATTTGTTTTTTTTTAAACAAATTTTAATAAATTATATGCCCGGTATTATATGTTCATATTATAGTCCTGTTTTTATCTAATATATATTTAAAGTTAGCAGAAATTAAGTTTCAATTTCAAATTGTGTAATTTTTTTTTACTTCTTTAATTAAGTTGTGATTTGATTTTACTTACTTATCGGTACAAACTCTTCGACATTAATTTTAAATCTCCACCTCCTCAGGCATATCTTTAAAAAATAATATTTTACACGCCCGATTGGGTGTTTTTGTTAGTAATATATAATTGTCGTTGGTAAATGCATAAAAAAAGAAGTGATCAATATCTGTGAAAGAGCATATGTAGGTTCTAAGTTATGGGATAGGCTAGACACAAGTCAAGACTGGTTGTTCTATGAAAACTATAAAGTCTTCTCAACTATTTTAACTCCTATCTGGGCAAATACGGAATAATGTTTGTTTCTCTTCACCCATGAAAGAGGGTTTTGAGAGGCAACATTTTCCATGTGACAGGAATGTGAAATCGGTAGTGAAGAAGTGTGCTCAAAGAACAGTCCAACACAATTCTAAGGGGCAGGGATACATGCTTATTTAGGTGTAAACATTGCTATTGAGAGAAACGTGATTTGTTGGAGTAGGTGATTGTCCACAGAGTACCCACTTTATTTGATGTATGATACATATTCCTGTGTTGGTAATTGATACTTGTCCCTAAACAGAAATGCATTAGTTTTTAACTCCCCTATGTGAGAATAGGGATGTGATCCACAGAGGTCAGCTTTATTTTGAATGTATGATACCATATTCCTGTGGTTTGTAATATACCTGCCTAAACAAAATGGCATTACTTTTTGACTCACCCTCGTAAATCATTTTTTAATTATAAAATCTGATCTTGTTTATTTTCATAAATTGCTAAGTTTTTAATACGGATCAATTTTCGATAAACCAGATTAAGATCGATAATAACTAAACTCACACGAGTAAAACTAAGCAATTTTATGAAAAGATCAGGTATTTTATAAATAATCGATTTACGAGAGGTGAGTCAAAAAAGTAATGCCATTTTTGGTTTAGGACAGGTATAATTACAAACACAGGAATATGTATCTACAATAAAATAAAGCCTGACCTCTGTGATCCACATCCCTACTTTCTCCACATAGGGGAGTTTAAAACTAATGCCCATTTGTTTATGGAGGTATATTACCACACGGAATATGTATCTACATCAAATAAACAGTGGGTCTTCTGTGGGATCACATCCTCTATCCCCAACATAATGACCGTTTCCCTCTCATGGCAATGTTATCACCGTTAAATAAGAGCAATGTATCCCTCCCCTAGAATTGTGTTGACTGTTCTTTGACCACTTCGTTCACTACCGATTTCACTTCTCGTCACTGGAATAAATGTTTGCCTCTCAAACCCTCTTCATGGGGCTGAAGGGGAACAAACATTATTCCGTATTTGCCCAGATAGGGAGGATAGTTTGAAGAAAGACTTTATTAGTTTTCATAGAACATACCAGTCTTGACTCTGTGTCTATCGCTATCCTAGACTTAGACCTATCATATGCTCTTTCACAGATATTGATCACTCTTGTATTTTATGCAGTTTACCAAAAACTCAATTATTATTACAAACAAAAACACCACGGGCGGTGTTAAATATTATTTTTTTAAAGATATTGCCTGAATGGGGGGAAGAGGAGGTGGGGATTAAAATTTAATGTAGAGAGTTTTGTACCATAAGTAGTTAAAATCATCAATTAATTAAAGAAGGTAAAAAAATTACAACAATTTTGAAATTGAAACTTAATTCTGCTAATTTAAATATAATTTAAGATAAACGACTATATATGAACATATAATACCGGGCAATATATTTATTAAAGATTTGTTTAAAAATAAAACAAATAAGGCCGTCTAAGGCTTCATGTTTCAATTTTTAGTTTATTTATCTGTGTTTTGACGCATTTGGAGTAACCTACGTAACGCAGTGACGAGTCTCGTTTACAGACAAAATTAGATGACTAATCTCCATTTATTATTATTATTATTATTATTTATTATTAGTGTGGTGTGTTGTGTGTGTGTGTGGTGTGTGTGTGTGTGTGTGTGGTGTGTTGTGTGATATATTTACTAAACTTAGCAAAGGTTTGGCACATGACCAGTATTATGGAGCGTCCCGTGTGTCCGAAAGTTAATAACTGCTAGCAAAAGTTTGTTAGACATTACACAACGTAAACCACCCTTTTATAGTCAGCCATTGTTGTATTCATATCGCAGCCACATTACTGCTCTCTCCAAAAATACGATCGTTCCAACAAACAGAAGGCACGTGTACAACGTCATTTAATATCCCAAATACACATCCATCAGCGTGATTGCATTATCTCAAGCAATACGCCAATCGCGCATTTGGACCCTCTAATTCGTTCTTAATAAGCATACTTATTGTCATTATCTCTTATATTGAAACCCGTTGATGACATACCATCAAAGTTAATAAATGAGTACACACCAACAAACGAGTGTATTCTAAATACATGTTCGCGTAGAAAATACTTCGCAAAGAAAAAGATTTTTGAAAAGAATAGAAGAAAAAATTGTTTCACAGCCGCCTTTATATGCGCGAATCGAAATATCGAGAGTGATCAAAAGTGTAATGCCATTTTTTTTAATTTCATGTGAATATTTAAAAAAGAAAAAAACTAAGGCTACATTGAGACTCTTAACTAGGCCTCAGGTATAATCCGACGAGTAAGACCCACTTGCAATCGACAATTTCAGAGTTAACGAGGAGGTAATCAGATATACATAGAGGGGAGAAAAGTGACAGGCAGAATGTGGGTGAGACGGGTCAGTTTTTACTAATGCAATTACGACTATTAGAACAATTAAAATGGATTTTTTCAAAACAATACTCATCCTAAAACTAAAGAATAATTTAGTAACCTTTTCGTGTCATTAAACTAAACAGTTAAAAGATTTTAGAGTCAAACATGAATTCGCTCAGCTTTAGTATAATAATAGATGTGTGGTGTGTGTGTGTGTGTATTGACAATAATTAATAACAATTTGCGCCCAATATATGGTTTCAAGTAATTAACTGATGACAATTTTTGAAAACATTAAAGCTTCAAATAAATTATTCTAATGCAAATCGATTTACACACTTTTAATCTCCGTTCAAGTACTCATATCTAGTACTAATCATTCAAACTATCTATTTGACCCATAGATGTGACCCGACAGATGGCTATCACTGTGGGTCAGAGTGGAGAAGGGAGTACATGACAATGGAATTCATAAATGCTTAAATTCAAACATTGATAATTAAGAGGGCCCATCTCTCAAATGTTGTGTAAAAAGTAGGAAAACACTTAATGGTCAAAGACACAAACTACATCGTCTTCATAATATTCCCTTGGCCAGAGACCACGCGTCAACGAAGCATCGTTCCCAACTCCTGAAACCAAGGGCTGAAGTCTTTCGACTGACCTACCTTTGTTCATCGTTACCTTTGTATGTTTTCAACAATTTCTAAATGGCTATGGGCAATTCCATGTCAAATCATCCAGAAAAAAGTAAAATTGTCACCCACTTCAATTTT
>CM042138.1:82406240-82442353 GCA_023376005.1 Doryteuthis pealeii | reverse complement strand
CCGACCAGCCGCTCTAGCCCCAAGATCGGGCGGAGTCTGTGCATTCTCTAACGCCGCCAGCCGACAGGGCGAAATATGAATGTACAATGAATGTGATTCCCTAACCTGTTGATATAAAATAAGCCTAGACGAGTTGACATACCGTTAAAATAAATCAATCAATTTAAGTTAACTGAACTTTATAACAAGTTTTCCATGCTGTCAACTAAGGTTCATTTCTTTTTAAAATTGATTTATTAGGTGTTTTGGGGTCTGGTTTAGGTCAGTAGGTAGAGTATCTACCTTGGAATTGCAAGGTTCAGGTTTCAATACCGGTCCTTGTTTTACTCAACGCATGAGTAACAGAGCTTGGGTTATCAGATATGTGCGGTAAAGCATCTGGGAGCTGGCGGTAGGTGTAGCGCTCCACCTCAGCAAAACAATCTCCCCTGGTCTAGCGCTAGCGAAAAGGGTATATATTCCCTCGCTGTTCGTCTGATACCAACAATAGGTAATTCCTTCGACTTTACTATTAGGTATTTTACAAATTAGTAACAAGTATTTGGATTAGACGATCTCACATTCTTTGTTCACACTACGTTGGCTGGTTGGTTGTTTTGTTTTACGGCATATCGACACTCTTTGGGTCATTTAATTCAGAATCAAGTCATTTTGATATCAGGTTGCTTACAGTACCGGCTGTTATTTAAATGGTCACCCATCTAAGTATTGAACAAACTCATTGCTGCTTAACTTCGTGAATCTATTGGGAACCGGTGCTTTCAACGTGACTTGACCGAAATTCACACTACATGACCAAATGATGTATTCATTCCAAATCTCGAATCCGGCAAACCACATGCCGGTTTATTGATGTTAGACCTGTACAAAACTTGGCAAAACTTTACTTACCTTTGCGGTAAGTAATTGCAAAAAGAACAGGTTACAACAAACAGGTTTGGCAAGAGAGATGGAGGGTAATATACAGATGACAGAAGTCTGAAAACAAAAATACGACCCCCGGGCCAGGATCCTATTACAGACTTCCTATTATTATGGCTTGCATGGTTTTTCTTGGGTGGCAGCGTCATCTTGCACAAACGGTAACGTCGGCGGATATTAATTACAAAGTATATTGTTTATTTCAATAAATAAAAAAGCCAGACGCAAAGAAGCAGAAGAATTGATATGAAATGGTTTTAACGGTCGACTGGGGCGGCTTCAGCTGTCTAACTTATAGATATGCACATTAAAAGAGTCCAGTAAAAAAAAAGAACAACAACTAACCTTTGTACACATGCACGTATGCACATATAGGCAAATGCATCAACAGCTGACGATAGAAAAAGCATATAGAAAAAATAAATTAAAAACGGTGAAATATACTTTACAATAAACCGTTAATATTCATCATTTGCTAAATAGTTATTTAATTCAATTTATTTATTCATTTTACACACAGTTAAGTCATTTTGATATTACAGTACCGGCTGTTATTTAAATGGTCACCCATCTAGGTATTGAACAAACTCATTGCTACTTAACTTCGTGAATCTATTGGGAACCGGTGCTTTCAACGTCACTTGACTGTAATTCACACTACATGACCAAATGATGTATTCATTCAAAATCTCGAATCGAATCTTCGAAAATTAAACAAAAAAAGTTATTTTATTTCTGCTGGCTAAGGTGTCACGTAGACTGGTTCTTGCTAACTCAAACGCATGAGTAACACAGTTTGGGTTATCAGATATGTGCGGTAAAATTTCTGGGAGCTGACGGTAGGCGTAGCGCTCCACCTCAGCAAAAACAATCTCCCTGGTCTAGCGCTAGCGAAGAGGGATAGATTCCCATGTTGCGCCACTCAGCATGTTTAATGTTCAAAGTGCCCCCCCCCCTGTTTGCTAAGTAAGTATTGAGCACTTTGTATTTGTTATATCACTGGCATCCCCCCAGGCAACACCTGCCCCCCTCGATTTAAAGGGGCAGGGCTGGGTTTATTGCCCAGCGCTTGAGGCGCCCCCCTTGAGGGGGAATGCCGACGGGATCGACGCAATTTTTCACCTGCCACTCCATTGAGCTTCGGCTTTGTGGGTGGTCCCACGTTAATAGGGACTTTGTGCCTGACCCGTACAAGTGGGGTACGCGGTAAATATAATATGTAGATATGGTCAACAGTCTTAATGATGTAAAAACAATTTATTAATAATTGAGGTTTAAATAAAAATAAATTGTGGAGAATATGATGTAAATAACAAGGGAATTGTAACTTATATAGTTTCGGTTACAGACAGACAAACCCACAATCTCCATTATAATAAGATATATATATATATATATATATAAGGTGCGTCAAAAAAGTATCGTGAATTTCTGTACTTTTTGATACACCTTGTAATCCCGAAAATTAACGTTCCATTCATTCTTCATTTCTATCTTGCTAAAAACAGCTTTAAAAACTGTACTTTTTGACACACCTTGTGTTCTGAAAAATTAACGTTCCATTCATTCTTCATTTCTATCTTGCTAAAAAACAGCTTTAAAAACTGTACTTTTTGAGACATCTCGTATTCTGTAAAAAATTTAACGTTACATGGCTAACGAGGATTTGGCAATTCACAAAACTTGGAAAAGCTACTAAATTAGACTCTACAGTTTTACAACGCTTGGGATATTTTACTATGTCTTTCGATAACTGACATATCGAGTCTACATGATCCATGTTTTTTTTCTTCTTATAGAGGGATTTATGAATGCAAACAAATAAAAATTCACCCCCTATGCTTTTATTCATCCAACCAAAGTTTTATTCAATCCAGCAGGATTCTGTAAGGACTACTTTCAGAAGTCCTGATATAGATTAACAAAAATTATAAGACAAATAAAAAGTAAAGAAAAGTCGTCGGGGTGGCCTAAAGTCGGTATCAGCCAGACAGCGAGGGAGTCTATCCCCTTTTCAATAGCGCTAGACCAAGGAGAATGTGGAGCGCCACACCTACCATCAGCTCCTTACTTTACCGCACAGATCCTTGTGCTACTCATACGCTGAGTTGGCGAGGACCAGTATCGAACTAGGAACCTTGTGGTTTCTAGCCGAACGCTATACCGACTGAGCTAATCCTGCCCCTAATAAGACAAATAGGCATATTTATTTGTGGGTATTTACTTTTTGATTGTTCTCAACTAGTTCCGACTTTGAGTCATCACAAGGAGAAAAGCTTTGGTGATGAAAAATAATTTTAGAAAGTTTATAAAATAATTTTCAAAAGAATTAATATACTATTTAAAAGTAACGAAAAAAATGAACGGGCAACGTTGCATATCCATTCTTTGGTGTCCAAGTGTCTTCAACTGACCATTATATGATTTCTGTTATCGTAGACACCTGGCACTGAGCTCTCTCTCTCTCTCTCTCTCTTTGGAAGAAGTCTGTTCTGCATGAGTGGGGCGTTTTCTAATTAGCCGTAACTGTTTTGGTCATATATTAGACATTTATGTAGATTTCAGTTTGAAGTGTTAGGAAAAATGGAAATAAATCCAACAATATGTAAGCAGAGATGATAAGTACGCGTTCTGCGTCCCTGACGCACAAAAATCTAAAAGGACGCAGTAAAATTGTATACAAGCGTCCCAGTGTTTTTCTTTTTCTTCCCTCGCCATTTCAAGCTAACTGTACATACATTTCAATAGTTTCTTAGAAACGAATTACGCAGGATATGTTACAAAGTAGGAGTTAGACGGCTTTGGTTGTTTCCCCAGATCATAAATATAAAACCCTATGATTTATTATGAAACTTTAGTTGGGACCCTGGGGCCACATTCAAAGCAAATATGTGCGTCCCAGGACGCACTAAATTAAAAAAAAACTATCAGCATTACTGTAAGAATAGAAATAAGAATAAACAAATATTCAGATTGAGTATTTATTCATCAACTCTTTTTCAACCAAATGTCTCCGACGGCTCTCGATGCCAGAGAATAAATAGACGAATATTGCCGGGTTATTCAATTAAACTCATTTTCTATTGCAAAAGAATCAAGTACCAGTTTCAGGGTTCAAAGACAAAGCAAAAGATGGCACGAAGTGATATTATAGTGTAAAGAAGGGGATAGCGGCAGTGGGAGAGCCGCTGTGAGCAGTTTTAAGTAGGCAAAGAATTGATAAATAAGTACTTTCTCTGAATATTTGTTCTTTCATATTTTATTCTTTCTCTCTATCTATCGTTCTCTCTCACTCTCTCTCTCTCTCTCTCTCTCTCTCTCTCTCTCTCTCTCTCTCTCACACACACACACACACATTTATATCAGATAAAGTTACATATAACTATCAACAATTCTTATACATACATACATACATACACATACACCCTACACACATATATAGAATTGGTAATATACTTATATGATTTGATATATTTATAACTATAAAAGTGTTCAATATCAATTATAAAACATATGTATTTTTAAGTTTGAATTGTGTAGACAGAGTACACGGCGCTTGGTGACTGTCAGTTTCACTTATGCGATCATCAGACGGTGATAGAGAAACTGATAGTCACCAAGCGCCATTGATTATGTGTCAGGAATATTTAAATTTATCTCTGTCTGTCTGTCTGTCTGTCTGTCTCTACACACACACACACACACACACACACATATATATATATATATATGTATGTATAAGAATTACATTACTCAGATATCCAGAACTTTATATATATATATATATATATATTGCTTGAAGGCAATTACAATGCGCATATCGCATAAAATTCGATAATTATAGAAGATAATAATGACAAGTGAATTTCGCAAAGAATTACTCGGTGTGTAGAACATCGTACAGACTCTTTCAACTTTATTAAGTCTCATCAGCGATGTATACTAACGATTTCCCTCCGACAGAAATCGAAACCGGGACTTCAACAGGATAGTCAGAAACCATACTGCTTCGGCCACGATACAGCACGGAAAAATTCCTGCGAAATTAACCTGTCAATGATACTGAAACATCTCTACCATATGAGGCAAGGGTACGCTGAGTGAACAATAACACACCCGGGCCTTATTCTCTTTGGCGAAGGAAATAAGATTTTTGGATGTTTGTTTATTTTAGAAGCATTGTTGAATAAAGTATATATTAATATTTATATTTTTGCTTGAAGGCAATTACAATGCGCATATCGCATAAAATTCGATAATCATGGAAGATAATAATGACAAGTGAATATATATATATATATATATATATATATATATATATATATATATATATATATATATCAAGTTCTGGATATCCAGTTGTGGATATCTGAGTAATGTAGTGAACCTTTTTTTGGATGACTACCTGGTCTACTCTAACCCTGAGTAGTAGTGGGAGTCACATCTATTGGCCAAACAGATTCGTTTGAAAATTATTACTATTAGATAAAAAAATACTTGATGCCATATAACTGAGAATATTATTAGTGTACTTGAAACTACATAACCGTGTGCAAATTATTTGTATTAAGAACAGTTGCTTGAGGCTACAATTATTTACGAAAGATCGTCATTATTAGTTACCCTAGCACCTATATGATTTTCCCAACCCTATTGCCCTTATGGCAAGCCCCAACCCTTTTTATCATATGGGTGCTAGAAGGCAGTGGCTGCAGGTCTACATGTCCTGGGAATGACGTTAAACTCTATCTGATGGTGAGGTTCCAGTTTTGGAGGTTTGGGGAATGTGGAGCACCCCTTCATCACCATTGCTCTCTGGTCCACTCTGACCCGGAGTGGTAGTACCTGTTAGGTTCCCATCTATGGGTTAAATAGAAAAATGTATTTATAAAAAAATTGTATTATCCATTAAGAATTGATTTATTTCAAAACTTTATCGGCATTAAATAACCCACTGAGGTTGATATGCCGTAAAACAAAACAAACCAAACCAAAACATTATTAGTTATTTGAAAGCATAAAATTTCGTGAAAACAAATGATAGTTATTATTATATAGGAATAGTTACTTGAAACCATATAATTGTATAAAGATTATTACTGTTATATAGTAAAAAGATTGTATAAAGATTATTACTGTTATATATATAAAATTTCGTGAAAACAAATGATGTTTAATATATAGGAATAGTTGCTTGAAACCATATAATTGTATAAAGATTATTACTGTTATATAGTAAAAAGATTGTATAAAGATTATTACTGTTATATATAAAATTTCGTGAAAACAAATGATGTTTATTATATAGGAATAGTTGCTTGAAACCATATAATTGTATAAAGATTATTACTGTTATATAGTAAAAAGATTGTATAAAGATTATTACTGTTATATATAAATTTCTTGAAAACAAATGATGTTTAATATATAGGAATAGTTGCTTGAAACCATATAATTGTATAAAGATTATTACTGTTATATAGTAAAAAGATTGTATAAAGATTATTACTGTTATATATAAAATTTCGTGAAAACAAATGATGTTTAATATATAGGAATAGTTGCTTGAAACCATATAATTGTATAAAGATTATTACTGTTATATAGTAAAAAGATTGTATAAAGATTATAACTGTTATATATATAAAATTTCGTGAAAACAAATGATGTTTATTATATAGGAATAGTTGCTTGAAACCATATAATTGTATAAAGATTATTACTGTTATATAGGAGTTCTTAAGGTCATATAACTGTGATCAAATTATTTGTATTTCAATAATTATTTTATGCTGTAATTGTTTACAAATAATTTTTGTTATTAAATAAGTTTAGATATTTGAAACCATATAATTGAATAATAAAAAAGATTATTATCATTAATGACTTGAAACATTGAAACTTGAAATCATATAACTGTGTATAAATTATTCGTATTAGAAACCGTATAATTGCTTGCAAATTATCAATAGAAGAATACTTGAAATCATATAACTGCGTGCAAATTATTTGTATTTTTGCAAAATATATCTCTAAGATGCGGTTAGATGCATCATCAGTGATGTTCTTTAGTTCATTAACGTTTTCAGGTATTTTCAACATCATACTCTCTCGTTAAAGTGATCCGACCGATATTGATCACGTCTCACTCTGAATCTAACGTACTATTAATAATACTTACCTTAAGTTATAACTGTTTACATATGATTATTATTATCAAATAAGAATAGTTACTTGAAACTATATAATTGCTTGCAAAATTGTTATTATTATTATTATTATTATTATTATTATTATTATTATTATTATTATTTACTCCTTTTGAGTTATCACATCAGCATTAGCTGATGGTCTTTCACTGGAGTCTAAGTGGCAACAAGTCTCCTCAGGTCTCCAGGATTCTTCTGAATATTCTGGGAGATTGCAGCAGTGCAGTGTTGTGGATGGACTCGATTCTCCCTCTGATTTCCAGATTTTCCAAACTTTTTTCCAATCTTTTTGGGACCGTTCCAAGTGCACCAACTACAATTGGTATCACTTTGACTTTCATATTCCATAACTTTTTCAGTTCTCTGGCAAGGTCCAGGTATTTGTTCATTTTTTCATTTTCCTTCAGCTTCACCCTGTGATCTGCTGGAACTGCAAAATCCACCAGTTCTTTCTTTTTTGTTTATCAACACTAGGTCTGGTCTTCTTGCTGGGATAAGGTGATCCGTTTTTCTCAAAGTCCCAGAGAATTTTATGCGTTTCGTTCTCAAGAACAGATTCTGGTTTATGCATATACCATTTTGTTGTATGGTCAAAATTTAATTTTTTGCATAATTCCCAGTGGATCACCTTCCCAACCCAGTCGTGTCTAGTTTTGTACTCCCGTTGTGCTAGTTTGCTACATTCGCAGAGTACATGGTTTACAGTCTCATCTCTGTCACCGTATAGTCTACATTTACTATTTTGTTGGGTCTTATCAATTTTTGCTTTGATATAGTTTGTCCTTATGGCATTATTTTGTGCAGCAATTATTAGTGATTCAGTTTCTCTTTTGAGGTTTCCTTTTCTTAACCATGTCCAAGTCTTTTCATGTGCAACCTCTCCGATTTGTCGTTTGAAGTGTCCATATAATTGTTTTTCTTCCCATTTTTGTTTTCTAGTTTTTGTTGTTTTTCTGTTTGTCCATATGTCACATCTACTTTTGTTGGCTACCATAAGTAATCTGTCGTTGCTCTTTTTTGTGTAGTCTTCGAGTTATTGGATTGTGGCCTCTACGCGGTCCTCTATGTTGGCAAGACCTCTTTCCCCTTCCTTTCTTGATACATATAGTCTATCTCTATCGTCTTTCGGGTGTAGAGCCTTGTGCATGGTCATTAATTTTCTAGTCCTTTGGTCAATCTGTCTGAGTTCTTCTTTTGTCCATTTTAAGAATGGTCCAGAGTATCTTATAATGGGGACAGCCCAGGTATTAATTCCTTTGATCAGATTTCTGCTGTTGAGTTTGGTTTCTGGGAGTTTTCTAGTTCTTCTGAGATATTCTTTTTTAACTTTTCCTTTCATTTCTGATTGCTTGATATTGTCCGCTTCTAAAATTCCTAAGTATTTGTTTTATATCCTTTCTGTGTTCTTGTGTTGGTTCGTGTGTGTGAAGCTAGGTTGTACATGGTTTTGTTTGCCAGCGTGTTGTTCATTTTGTTTAGTTGTTTCTTGATGGAATTGTATTTTTTGATTTTCCAGTCAACATATCTCTATTATCTCGAGATCTGAAAAAAAGTTTTCTATTCAGGATTATTCTTGCTTGGTCTGTCAATCTTTGGCTGGTTGTGTTGAAATTTTTGTTGTCATTCTAAATCTGAAGCATTCTTTTTCTATAACCTCTCTGTGCTGGGTTGCTCTTAAAAATAACAATGGAGTACTTGTATGTTATTTTCTCTGGTTCACACTTTTCTTTGTCTCTCTGCTGGCACGTCACTGGGTCGTCTCTCCGCTGGCACGTCACTGGATCGTCTCTTGGCTGGCACGTCACTGGGTCGTCTCTCAGCTGAGCTACCATTTTCCCTTGTATATCTGAAAGAACAAAAAGAGCAACAGCAGCCTACATGCATATAATATTATTATTATCATTATTATCTGGAGTAGCCGGTGGTTCACTGGAGGCTGTAACAGCAAGTCTCCTCAAATCTCCAGGACTCTTCTGAGTATTCTATCCGATCTTAGCAGTGCTGTAGTAGGGATGGTCACGATTCTTCTTCTGATTTCTAATTCTTTTCCAGAACTTTCCGGACCGTTCCAAGGGCACCAATTACAATTTGTACTACCATCACCTTCATGTTCCACAGTTTTCTCAGTTCTCTGGCAAGGTCCAAGTATTTGTCTATCTTTTCACGATTATTATTATTATTATTATTATTATTATTATTATTATTATTGTTGTTGTTGTTGTTGTTGCTGCTGTTTTCAGTCACTTAAAACCATATAGCTGTGTGCCAATTATTAGTATTACATAGGAATGCTTGAAACTATATAGCTGTGCCAACAAATGATTATTATCATTAGCTATGAATAGCTACTTGAAACCATATAATTGCTAGAAAAGACCAGCATTAAATAATCCAACCGAAGTTGACATGCTGTAAACCAACCAACCAACCAACCAACCAACTGTATGCACACACACACACACACACACACACACACACATATATATAATATATATATATATATATATATATAAGTCAACAGGTGAACACATTATAATTGCTTTATGAGTTCCACTCTTTTAGACATTCACTGACTATTAAGGAGCATAGAGGAAGTATTTCAGTTGATTTTTTTCCTTTCCTCTTGTAGCAAATTTCCTTACGGAAATTAAAAGTGCCAACTAAGCCATTTGCCCAAAGCGCCCACAATGGAATGGCCAACAGATATTGCGTATAATCACGTGATGCGGAACTATTTTATCATTTTCTCATGTCCGTGTGTTTGAGCATGCGTGTTGGCTCGTTTAGGTTATCGACTTGAACACAAGAGTAACACCTTACCTCGTTAAACAAATACAATTCACAAAACACTGTAATAATTAAATCCATATCAATACTTAAGAAGAGTTTCCTTGTCTGTCCTCAATAAACGGCTGAACAGTTTGATGTGTTGCTGTCAGATTTTGTTACTACTGAAAAGTGAGTTTAATCCTTGCTGGATACCCAATAACCTTATATTAAATGTTGTTCTGAAAGTATAATGGTTGAGGATTTTTTTAAGCATCAAAGAATGATTGTAAAAATACTCACATGTTCCTGGTTCATTTATCGTGATGATGCCATCAATTGTTAAATTAAAACAATCAATTCTTTCAGCCATAACAATTTCTTTTAATTCTTCATCGTCCTCCTTTTTGAATATACTGAAGCCTATGTCGTGTTTTTCTGTCTTGTATTCCCACCTGATCAAAAGAAGAAAAAAATGATTGGTTGATTAATTGATTTTAAAGGTGTAACTTAATGAGTCTTCAATTCTTATAAATGGGCTCGTTTCTTCCTGTGTGAAAACAACCCTTATATTAAGATCCAGGGTAACTCTGTACTGATTAAAAACAAATTTGAGTGCAACACTTTTCAACAAATTCATTATGGCCAAGATCAGTTATAGTAGTTGTCATCGCAAAGAGAGATAGAAAGATGTTTATAATAACATAATTAGCATAATTAGGTCTAGTAAACTTATGACTATCCTGCCTGTCAAACTTGGGAGAGGAAAGAAAAAAAGAATGATAGATTTTGTAGGACCCACGCGAAAATTATTTTTTTTACGTTTACAAAATTTTGTTCCTCACGGGGAAATAGGGAATTAGTCTTTAACGATGAACAATGATCAGCGGGAAGACATCCTGACGCAAGACGTGACTAATCGTACAGATTTTAAATTTCCAAGATCTAATTGAGCAAGAGATTAATGTTGGTTTGTTTTGTTTTACGGCATATCAACCTCAGTGCCGATAAAGTTGTGAAATAAATCAATTCTTAATGGATAATACAATCTTTTTATAAATGCATTTTTCTATTTAACCCATAGATGGGACCCTAACAGGTACTACCACTCCGGGTCAGAGTGGACCAGGGAGCAATGGTGATGAAGGGGTGCTCTACATTCCTAAAACCTCCAAAACTGAAACCTCACCATCAGATAGAGTTTAACGTCATTCCCAGGACATGTAGACCCTCGGCCACAGCCTTCTAGCACCCATATGATAAAAAGGGGTTGGGGCTTGCCACAAGGGCAATAGTGTTGGGAAAATCATATAGGTGCTAGGGCTTGACGCAAAGAGATTAAGGAGTTATCTTAATGTCTATAAAGTAATGGGATTATTTGCCTCTCAATATTCCCATTCAGTTGAATAATCTTGGAGCATTTGTGTAAGTGTAGGTATTTATCGAAGCCGTTCGCCACGGGTAGGATGTGACACAAAGTCACAAGTAAAGGGCATCCAGTGGGAATCGAACTCGCTATTTAGTACTAATGGATCTGCAACACTAGTTTGTTAACCATAAACATAATGGAACATCCACATTTGATTAAATACTTTGTTTCCCTAAAAGAAAACGACGCTGCCCGGAATTTGATGTTCAAACTATTTTAACTTGTTTCTGTTTAGTATTATCTGCGTTATTCGGACTATTGTCCTCATCTTCATTGTTATTTGTACAACGTTTCGGCCGATATACCCTCCGGCCTTCTTCAGGTATTTCTTGTCGGACTCGGGAACCTTCTCGGACTCGGGAACCTTCTCGGACTCGGGAACCTTGTTTTCGAACTCGGGAACTTTCTAGCATAGAAATGAATACAACATGGGAACCCATAATTAAAAAGGCCAGATCAGATTGAACCCCCCCCCAAAAAAAAACAACAACAAAAAAAAACAATATGAGTCTAGGTAAAAAATCATACATAAGTAAAATAGGTAGATATTCTAGCCAAATCAAGACATTAGGTTTATAAGTTCCCAAAATTCACACTCAATTGTCCAATTGATAAGGCAGTTAGGTTAAGACAGTTCTAAGTGACAGTTATCTCTGGAACCCGAGTTCAATCCTGAGTGAAAGCAGTTAGAAAAATAACTAATTAACACAACTCCTACCCCAGCTATGGTTAGCGGAATGAGAACAGGATACCCTCGTGGAATAAATAAAGGGTTAGGTTCAAAGTTCCGTGATGGCTGCCAAATACGACAAGAAAGTTCCCGAGTTTGAAAAGAAGGTTCCTTAGTCCGAGAAGGTTTCCGAGTCCGACAAGAAATACCTGAAGAAACGTTGTAAAAATAACAATGAAGATGGGGACAATAGTCCGAATAACGCAGATAATACTAATCCTCAAGCCTCATCTCAAAGAAATTGTTTCTGTTTAATTGTCTTCAAATTTGATTGGATAATTCTTCTGTTCCACTTTTGTAACCTAGTAATAAAATTCCAGGCAGAGGTTTTCTTTTAGGGAAACAATGTATTTAAGAGACTGTAGAAACACGTTCTGGTCGGCCGTTTATTTCAATAACTGAGAAAAATGTAGACTCTCATAAGATCTGGGTGATGTTTTATGATGATAATAATGGAGATTCGGTCTCTTTTTGTCTGTAACCTGAACTACGTCACTGCTTACGTCACAGTAAGTTTTTAAAAATTCTATGAAAAATCAATCAAATCAGTCAAATTTTCACGATAATTTTGATACTTATTCACCTTTAGATGAATTTAGGTTGGAAATAGTTTTTTCCTAAAAATATATTAGGGGAAATATTTTTCACTAAGTCGCCCCCCACCCTAATTTCATTTTATGAATTCTAAACAAAATGTATTTTATTCGTACGATTTTTAAATTTTTCTATAAAGATAAGAGTCTGAATAATTAAAAACGTTTAAATGTTTAATCAGAAATGTTTAAAAACGTTTTTCTTACTGTCGTAAAACAAAACAAATATCTCAGAGTGGGGTGAATATGATGCTTTTTAAGTAAGTAATAATTTAAAAAAATATTAAACGTTTTATTTTATTTATTTAATTTTTACCATCTCTCTCAGGCAATATCTTTCAAAATTTATTTTTAAACACCTCAGAGGGCGTTTTTTTTGCTAGTTATGATAATGATAATGATTGATGATGAATTAACTTTGGTCTGTTCATTTTGGACGTTTTGACCCCGAAGCTTGAGAACCCCGCAAGTCACATTTGTGAATTGTATTAAAAAAAATCAATGAAACTGACAGTAATGAGACTACTACATAGGAGTGAGCAAACATTGATTCATTTTAGTTATATATATATATATATATATATATATATATATATATATATATATATATTATATATATATATGCTACTACTAACACACTCGTCTGCCCGGATTTTAATAGCATGTCAAACCCTTAAAAAAACACTTTAATTTTTATAGTTCTTCTATAATGCTCCCTTTCAAAAATCTATAAACAATTTCTTCAAATAAGAAATTTTCTCCTGACGATGAACTAAGGTCGAAACAAGTTGAGAATAAAACAACATACAAGAAATATTCCTGATTGTCTTATTACTTTTTGTTCATACTATATATATATATATATATATATGTGTGTGTGTGTGTGTGTGTGTGTGTGTGTTGTTAATTATTAGGTGAACACATTAATATTACTTTATGTGTTTCCCTATTTAAACATGCACTATAATTAACAATCTGGGCAAAATAAAAAAATAAAAAATACTGAAATCAATAAATTTCATTTAAATGAAAAAAAAAAGTGACTTATTATGATTATAAATTTTAGGATCCAAGTCTTAATCTTTCACATAGCGTGGCCTTCTGTACTTTGATTCGTAAATGAACAAATGACCGGTCTGTTTTTGGCAATCGGTACCATTTTCCCTTGAATATGCTTAAAGTTCCCGCGTATTCAATAGCAATACGTCATACCGAATGCCATTATGGATTGCGTGTGTCGTGTTAATGTGCGAAAAACACGATCCAACCGCTTCTTTATTTTATTCTGCTTCTCTTCTTAGTTAAAAAAAGATGAATAAATAAAGCAAAGGGCTCTTAAACATTTACATTTGGCCATTGTCCATCCGTTATGAACGTATTTTTATCAATATTATATGCCTCCTCTATACAAGTCAGGACAATGGAGTACTAGTGTGCATATACGAGCATACATATTCCATTTAGATAGATAGATAGATAGATAGACAAAAATAGATATATAGCTTAATAGATATTTGAACAGAGGAATATATATATATATATATATATATATATATATATATATATATATATATATATACACACACACACACACACACATATATATATATATATATATTATATATATATATATATATATATATTTGGGAGAATATGTGCTTAATTGAAGTCGTACCAAAATTTTGGAAGTTAATTGATTAATAATTAATGAATTAGGCGGGCACACCTATTCAAATGTAAGGCTAAACAAATCGAGAAAAATCAATCTCTGTATACATTTCAGCCTTTGTTTACTTCTCATATATATATATATATATATCACTCTCTCTCTCTATATATATATATATCACTATATATATAGAAGACTTAGCGGGGAATAGAATATCGAGTTAATCATAACATCGAGCGTCTATACAAATATTAACCGAATAAGTCATAATAAAGAATATGGAAGTGCTCTATATGTTAGTAGAGCGGATTTGTTAGAGATGTATAGATATATAACCTACTTAAGCTTCACCAAAAAGGATCATCAGTGTTAATCGTAGTGAATTAATCAAGAAATTGATTAATTAACGACAATCGCGGTAGTGAATAATACAATTGTAGCCTCTCACAAAATATGTATTATTCACTTGTCTTTGATTAATCAATTTTTGATTAATTCACTACGATAACCCTGATGATCCCTTTTTGGTGAAACTTAAGTAGGTTATCTATCTATACCTTTCTAATATATATATATATATATATATATATATGAACAGAGTGAGAATCTGAAAAGGGGTACTGAGAACGAGTTACTAAGAATACCCTGTTAACTTGATAATGATTTAGATCCCAATTTGGTAAGAAAACTTATATCCCTATAACTAATGGTTAGCAAACAAGATTTGCAGACCATTGTTAGTGAGTTCGATTCTCATTGGGTGTCCCATACTTCTGGTCTTGTGTCACGTCTAAGCTAAGCTTAGTAAACAACTATATCACTATAACTATTGTCATCATCACATCTGTTATTCCAATGAAACTTCTGTTATTTCCCCTCTTAACTAAAACAGTAAAAATGTATAAGAGGTACAATTGAAGAAATAGTATATACACAGACTAGGAATCTTTCTCGGAGATTTTGCGATGAAAACCGATACTGCATGAATTGGAAATTCAAAGAAGAATTGAGAACCAAGGAGTTTTAGTAAAAGTTACAGTTATCACTGATGTGAAAAACTCACAAAGAGTATAATAATAATAATAATAATAATAATAATAATAATAATAGAGATGAATAGAATTCTTTGTGACTTCGAGATACAGACGGATCACCTCATCCTGACCAGGAGACCAGACCTAGTATTGATTAACAAGAAGACAACCTGTCATTTCGGGGATTTTGCCGTCCCGGTCGATCACCGAGCGAAAGTGAAAGAAAGCGAAAAGATAGACAAATACTTGGACCTTGTCAGAGAACTGAGAAAACTGTGGAAAATAAAGGTGAAGGTCGTGTCAATTGTAATTAGTGCCTTTGGAACGGTCCCCAAAGCTCTGGAGAAGAATTTGGCTGAATTAGAAATCAGAAGAAGAATCGAGACCATCCAAACTACAGCACTGTTAAGATCGGCTAGAATACTCAGAAGAGTCTTGGAGACCCGAAGACAATAGCTGCTACTCAGCCCCCAGTGAACCACCGGGTACGGCATGTGGGAGAAACTCGATAATAATAATAATGTCTGAAAATATTTAAAATATCCCAAAAAGTTATAACCTTCATCACAAAATCCAAGGAAAAATGGAAAGTATAATTAGCAGCAGGAGGACAACCCCTAGCAAAGATTAAAATCCAAAAGGCATCTTCCAGGGCGATTAACGCTTGCCATTGCTATTTGTTAAAGCAATGATGCCACAAAATTATATATTTAGAAAATGTAAGGGAGGCTACAAATTTACAAAATCACAGGAAAAGATAAACAACCTTATGTATATGGATGATATTAAGATATTTTTCAAAAATAAAGAAAGAATTAGAAACATTTATACAAACTGGAAGCAGACACCGTCAAACAGAAATAAAAGAAAAAGCAAGAAAAAAGAACCTCATAATAACAAGAAAACTTTTCGAAACCAAAGTGGCGAAAAAGGAATACAAGACTTGGCACGATTGGTCGGGAAAGGTGATCCATTAGTGATCCATTAGTGATCCATTAGGAATTGTACAAAAGACTAATATTTGATTATACTACCAAATGGTATATGCACAAACCAGAATATGTCCTAGAAAATGAGGTCTATCAAATTATCAGTAACTTTGAGATACAAATGGATCACCCTATGCCGGCAAGAAGACCAAACCCATTGTTAAGAAGGAAAAAATGATATGTTACTTAGTAGATTTTGCTATTCCAGCTGACTCCAGTGTTAAAATGAAAGCTAAAAAATATACAAATACTTGTATCTTGCCAGAGAACTAAAAAAGCTGGGAACATGGTAACGGTGATACCAACTGTAGTTGGCGCGCTTGTAACCATTCCCAAGGGATTGGGAATAAGATTGGAGGAATTGGAAATCATACAAAGAATCGAAACTATACAGACCACAGCATTGTTTAAATCGGCAAGAATACTTAGAAGAGTCCAGGGAAATTTATTTTGAAAAAATGTAGTTCTATATAAAATTTTAATTGTAGAATTTGTTTAAAAAATCGTGTCTCTAAACATTATGCATTATAACTTATAATATCCGTTTTTTTTCATTTTTTTAAAGAAACGTGTAGGATGAGAAGAAGCCAAAGAATTATATTTCTCGTCTGGGCGATCATCAGTCCAAGAGCACTTTGTATGATAATTACATAGATGAGAAACTGACAGTCACAAAGTTCCATTGACCCTGTACCTGCGCTATTCTGAGATCTACATATGTTCTAGCATCGATATTGAGCACTTTTTATCTATAAATATAAATCAAGTGAATCAATGATTGTTTGATAAAGGCTTTTTTCCTATCTAGTTTAATGACACAAAATACAACCAAAAATATTCCTTAGTTTTGGAATTAAATTATGTTTGAAAAAAATCCATCTTAATTATTCGTAATTTGCACACGTCTCTTACCACACATTCAGCCTGTCAGTTTTCCCCCTCTATATATATCTTGATTAACTACTCCTTATGTATGTTAGTTTTCTCTATGAGTGTAAAGAGAGAGAATGGAGAGTATGAACGGTAGATTGAACTTCCCACTTTAGTCATATGTTAATTTTCAGCAGCTAACGACTGGCTTATATATACGGGCCATTTTTGACTTAATTGCAAATTTTAGCAAAATGATTTTAATGTTTTTTCTTACTCTTCGGTTGTATTTCTTCTTTTTTTTAATTTTTTTATATGTTTTGCAAACTAATTTTCTTCCTTATTAATGTGGTTTTGTAATTAATAATAATAATGATAATAATAATAATAATAAAAATGTAGAGGAAAAAACACAAGTATAAATGGAATATTCCAATGTTGTATGGTTTTACAATTCCCCCGACGTTGGATCGTGAAGGGGATGAAAGTACTTGGGAACAAGTAAGTTATGACAAATATGTCCTCCATCCCAAAGAAATGCTAGGGAAGTAAACCCTCCAAACAAACCAGGAGCCGGAGTCCCTAAGGTGGTGCGATGCTGAAATCCAGTGCTACCCATTAACTCCTGCCGTTGCCAAACCGCATTGGTACCTTACCTTTTCCTTTGGATCACAGCGGCAGTGTGGAGAGGTGGGATTTGCTGCATGGACAACAGCTCACCCTCCATATGAACCCGCCCAGACTACGTAGTTAAAAAAATAGACACTACCCAATCGTCTATAGTAGACGGAAGGATGCCAATACATACAATCCGAAAGTAAATTTAATTGAGCGACAGAAACTCGGACTCGCTTACAGAGATTTCGCTGCCACTACCTCCCTTCAGGATTTGAACTCGCTTGCATAGTCGTACAATAGTGCAATTTGTATACTAATAAACATGTTAGATTAGTAACTGTTTGTACTTTACTTTTCGGATATCCCTTGTATATGCATGTGCATGCACGAATGCATCCCGCTTGCAATGGGCCATGTACGCATGGGTAAGCGGATCGAAGTTGCATAATGTAAATAAAATCATATCTATAAAGCGTTGTAATTATTGGTTTTCTGGACTGATTAACTTTCGAGTGCGTCATCAGGAATGTGCATCTTCCGATTAGTACGTTTGTTTGTGTGGAATATTCTATGTGGGTGGATCAACAGGTGCTTTTTTTGGATGACGTGATTCGCTGAAACACGCAAGTGTAAATACAAATAAATAGAAATGGACTGAGATATAAATAAAAGAGATTCATCAGGGTATGAGTTTATTCCCATAAACACACATCGCCCTGTCGGTGGCTAAGAATACGCCGACTGTATTCCTTAGAGAGGAGTAAGACCTCCACCCCACCAAAAAGGGTGTCCTGGGCATGACACTAAACTGCATCTGATTGTGAGGCTCCAGTCCTGGACCTTTAGGGAATGTGGAATTTCTCTGACCCGGAGTTGTAGTAGCAATCTATGTGTCAAATAGATCTGATCAAATCTAGGGAGAAAAAAGTAGAGATGAACTTACAATGAGCACGATTCCTAAAACCTTTAGTCATAAAATAAGCCTAGACAGGTTGGCATGTCGTTAAAATCAATCAATGAATCAGTCAATGATAGACACACACATAAACGAAAGAATTAATATATATATATATATATATATATATATATATATATATATATATATATATATATGAAATTTAACATTTTGAAAAAACATATGATGTTTGTTATGTAAATGCTGACAGATCTGTTTCGACCAAATCGATAAGTTGGTCTTCATCAACGAGCGACATAGACGGGAAGAAAGATATCCGTTAAAAAGACTGTTTACAAAAAACAAACGCTGAATTCAACCGCTGAAATTTTGAAAAATGCATGTTCTGTTTTAAAAAATAAAATAAATTTAATCTTTAATTTTTAAAAATCAGAAGCATTATAGTTTATAGTAAAACTCAAAAGAGTTTACTATAAACTATAATGCTTCTGATTTTTAAAAATTAAAAATAAAATTGAAGAACCAACTTATCGATTTGGTCGAAACAGATCTGTCAGCATTTACATAACAAACATCATATGTTTTTTCAAAATGTTAAATTTCATACTGTCGGATTAATTTCCATCTATTTTTCATATATATATATATATATATATATATATATATATATATATATATATATATATATATATTATATATATATATATATAAAATCGTTCGGGTTTCCACCCTGGATGGAAGTAACCTGCTAATGTATAGCCATACTGAAGAGACGTGATACGTCTAAAAATGGTGTGTGGATGCTCCCCACCCCTGGTGGGTTGAGCACTTTGGAGGGGATTTCACTGAGGACCGCAGACTACGCTTAAAGGCAACGTTCTTCTATAAAAAACGGATGGAGCACTCTCCCGTGGCCTTTACATATATACATATGTATGCATTTATCAGTTAAAGTCCTCGTTCCAGTCTCTAGGTGCTAATGGCCGAGTGGTTAAGAAGTTTGACTGATGATAAATCGATCGGGTTTCCATCCAGGCTGGAGGTAGCCTGCTAATGTCTAGCCACACTGAAGAGAACTGATGTGGATAACTCTCTCTCTTTTCTCTCTCTCTCTCTCTCCATATAATATATATTATATATATATATATATAATATATATATATATTATTACAGTAGAAAGCGTCTCGGTTACACGTAGAATCTGTATAGGTATTTACTAATCTCTTACTCTCTCTCCCCCTCTCTCTCTCTCTCTCTCTCTCTCTCTCTCTCTCTCTCTCTCTCTCTATATATATATATATATATATATATATATATATATATAGAGAGAGAGAGAGAGAAATACTAAGAGAAGATTAGTAAGTACCTATATCGATTCTTCGTGTAACCGAGACCATTTCTACTTTCCATTAAATGTAAGAGACCAATAGGGACAGATGTGTGTATTTCCCATTAAATCTAAGAGAATGATAGCTAGGTTTCCTATTAAATTTAAAGGACCAATATGGGTTTTTCCCATTAAATCTAAAAGGATTAAAAAATTGTGCAAGGCTGTTTGCATTTTACATACACTTAGAAAACGTATGCATCTAACTATTCTCCCCCCAGTTATGGGCTAAAAAGTAAGGCGAAGTCGGCTCTTTTAACGTTGGTTAGTCAACCAATCTAGGAGAAGAAAAACTCTGAGTTCAAACCTGCTAAACCCACTAAAGAAATTTTACCAAGTGTCACATTCTACTCTTCGGAGGGTTGCACACACACACACACACGGATAGAGAGAGAGAGAGAGAGAGAGAGAGAGAGAGAGAGAGAGAGAGAGAGAGAAGAGAGAGAGAGAGAGAGAGAGATATCATATGTGTGTGTGTGTGTGTGTGTAGATAGAAGTCACTCACAAACATACACACAAACACACACATATACATATGTTGAAAAAAGAGTGTTGATATAAATGTAAGTCCATGTTTATAAATGTTTATAACCAATCTAGGAGAAGGAAATCTGAATTCAAACCTGCTAAACCCACTAAAGAAATTTACCAAGTGTACATTCTACTCGTTCGGAGGGTTGGCACACACACCACACACACACACACACACACGGGAGAGAGAGAGAGAGAGAGAGAGAGAAGAGAGAGAGAGAGAGAGAGAGAGAGGATGAGAGAGAGAGAGAGAGAGAGAGACATATATATATCATATGTGTGTGTGTGTGTGTGTGTGTGTGTGTAGATAGAAGTCACTCACAAACACACAACACACACACACACACACACAACACATACATATGTTGAAAAAAGAGTGTTGATATAAATGTAAGTCCATGTTTATAAATGTTTACGTTTATTTCAGCAGAATTACTCGTAAACATGAACACTTTCTCTATGCATCAATCACGACAGATTGTATGCGATACCAACAACGGAGAATGGTGTGTGTGTGTGTGTGTGTGTGTGTGTGTGTGTGTGTGTGTGTGTGAATGAGTCTGAATGACTTTTGCAGGAAATAGTAGATAAAAAAAGCCCATTGTGTTGGATGAGTAAAAAAGAAATCCGATTCGTTTGTCACTCGGCAAAACAACACAGCACGTGTCAGACGGACGACAGTTTTAGATATTGGGTGTACAAATAAACTTTAGAACGACACATGAATTGGGATTATTGCACATTCGTTCAATCTAGAAGACACACACACACACAGACACACACACAAACATACAAAAGCTCCCGCGCACGAACACACACAAATCCACACATAGACATACACACAGACACACACTTATACGCACTCATACACACAAACACACATGCAAAAACACACAGAAATACACATACAAACACACTTATAAGAAGCAAACAAACAAAAACACTCACAAATCCACACATAAACAAACTCTCACAAATATACACATACACACCAATAATCACATAAACACATACACACAAGCGATCACATACACACTCATAGATACAAATACACACACAAACACATATACAAGGACCACACGCACACAAATAGGCACAAATACACACAAACACACACGAAAACACACCTAAACACTCATACACACAAGCACACAAATATACACATACAAACAAATACACATACCCACAAACAAACACACACACACACACATACATGCATACACAAAAACAAACACAATCATGCACAAACGCACACATATAAACTCAAACATACTCGCAAACACACACATAAAACATAGACACACACAAATACAAACACACACACAAACACCCCCACCCACATTAAATACACTTTTTCGTTTTTATGATTAGATGATGTGCTTTCAGATAATCAGAAATAAATTACAGCAATGATGTCAAACATGCGGCCCTCGGGCCACATTCGGCACCCCAGGAAGCACAGGTACGGCTCGCACGCACACTGCGCTCACCAACGGCGCTTTTGAGTTTTAAAAAGAAAATTTCCAAAAATTATTGAGCGAAAACGGTCGTTTATTTTCATTAGGGCTATGTGTCTGTTATCAACGCATTGTCTCTCACCCCTTCCCTTGAGTTGCGGAAGGAGGATGCTAACTCAGTCAATGAAAGGGAGTGAGTCTTTCCTCTTACGTTCTCCTACTTTCAATCAACACATGGCAATAATTGAAAGTAACAGTGAAACTTTTACATTTTATTATTTGAACTCAGTCAGTAATAGTCTTTTTTTCCTTTCATTTTAATAGAAATGTTTTTTTTTATATAGGTATTCATTGGCTTTTAGTTTATAATAAAGAAATTAATGATAGCAATTATTACTTTGTTCTGTTAATGTAGAAGAAGGATTTAAACACTTAGTTTTCATGTGCGGTCGTCGTGACAGACTTATGTCATTCGTGCGACCCTCATGACATACATAAGTAATCAATGCAGCCCTAGGGTGCTACTCAGTTTGACATGTCTGAATTACAATATCACCTGGAAATAAATGCACCTCTGGGTAATTCCATGTCAAATCATGCAGACCATATCACCCACCCCCTTCAATTTTTAAAAATTTGTCTAAAGTTAGACACTGACCCAAATTTGAGCTTCCAATTTCAAGAATTGGGGGAGTTATGTCGATCTTTAGCTCTCCAAATTGAGGGGGGCGGTTGTAATCTATTTTTGTTTGTAAAATGAGCTCTATAGCTTCCATACTCCTAAAAATTGGTTTATATAAGTCTTAAAGTTAACCAATTTTAAGTTATTGGTGATTTCTGATTTTTTCATGGCAAGAGTAAGAGTGGACCTGGAAGTATTGGCGATAAAGGGTACTCCTCATACCTCAGAGCTCCAGAACTAAAACGTTGCCATTAGACGCAGTTTAACATCATACGTAGGACACTAAGACTATCAGCCATCGCCTTCTAGCACATATATGATAAAAAGGGTTCGGGGCTTGCCATAAGGGCAACAGGGTTGGGACAATCATATCGATGCGAGGGTTCGACGTGAACAGCCAATTGATCAGAGGGAGCCTCTCATACCGCTTGTCTAGCCTAAGTGAGGGCCAAAGTGGAGTGTTGCATGCCATGGACTGCTCAGCCACCAGGATTCCATCCTTGAGCATCACGGATCACCACCCACAGCCAACAGGTGGCGCCATCGTGGGGTCTTACTCCTCTGCAGAGGTGCAGTCTGTATACTCTACAGACTCAGACGACAGGTTTCAATACAATTGCCATATAATTTTTCAAGTTTGTTTAACAGAAAAAAAGGAATTTTTAATTTTGTTTTTGCTTTTGTTTTTTAAACGCACGGCTATATCATTTTATTGTATATGTTTTAAAAACAAAAAAACAAACAAAAAAAAAATAAATAAAACAGAAGACTCTCACCTAAAAAATCAGCAAACAAAGAAAAAACAATTTTATTCTTGGATGGGCCGATAGTTTTTTTTAGCTCTCCCCGAAATCTAGAATATAAATCCCATTCCATAGTTACAGGCCATTTTTTGGTTGGTTGGTTGGTTGGTTTGTTTTATTGGTTTTTAACGGCATATCAACCTGTCTGGGGTTATGTCATGCCTAACGGTCAGGTAGTAATATATGTTATGTATTTATGAGCTATCAGACAATTCCTTTTTATTGTATATGTTTAATCCTTTCTTCTGGGTCAACCACTTAAATAGGAGGCTAAAAAAGATTAAATGTTTTAAACAGTCGTGAGTAAGTATTTACTCAACCCGTTCGCCATGGGTAAGATGTGACACAAGGTCGAAAGTACGGGGCCTCCAGCGAGGATTGAACTCGCTACTCGGTAATAATGGACCTGCGAGACTAGCATGCAAACCATTCCACCGCTATGGGGGGTGCCCCAAAACAGTCACGAGTATGGAAGTAGAAAGCGTCTTGGTTACACGAAAAATCGTTATAGTAACTTCTCTTAGTCTGCCATAAGGCTACAAATGTGGGGCTCTTAGTAAAGATCGAATTCCCTACAGTTTAATGGGCTAGTTTGCTACCGATTCGTCTATAACGAACTATCCACAACACATTAATGTGAAATGCAATATTTACTAAGTTCCATACTGTTTATTTAATGGGAAATACACATATTGGCCCCTTAGATTTAATGGGAAATACAGCTATCAATCTCTTAGATTTAATGGGAAATGCCCGTTTCGATCTTTTGAATTTAAAAGTAAACAGCTATCAATCTCTTAGATTTAATAGAAAAGACAGACACAGACATAGACAAGATGAACAAAAAGGGATAAGACAAACAGGAATATTTCTTTTATGTTAGGTCATCGCCTGGAGAAAATCTCTTGTGAAAGACATTGTTTTTAGAAAGTTTTAAGAAGTTTTCTAAGTACTTGAAAAGCCACAATAATCCGGGCAGAGAAATATATTAGAAGTGGCGAATCCATCAGTTCAGTGAAAAACAAACACACACACAACTGGTAAAATTGTCAATTTCTTAAGTGGAGTCTAACATGTTTGAATTAAGAGTTTTCTTCCCCTAGACTGGTTGCTTAACCAACGTTAAAGAGCCCAGTCCGCCCTACTATTTATCCATAGTTGGAGGGGGGGATAGTTAGATGCATACGTTTTTTAAGGGTATGTGAAATGCAAACAGCCTTGTAACATATGGGTAAACGCAGCTATCATCCTCTTAAATTTAATGGGAAATACACATATATGTCCTTTAAATTTAATGGGAAACGTAGCTATCATTCTCTTAGATTTTGTGACGGAGAACGAAAAAGAACAAGACTTTGTCTTGCCTGCTGGGATCAAACCCGCTTCCTTCCGCATGCGAAAACAGATGCGGTGTAGGAACTGGAAGGATGCGAGGTTTGACTGACGTGCCCGGATGTTTGGCTAATATGCCCATAAAATAACAAGTGAGTCAAGCGCTGGGCAGTCAGCAGTCAGCAGTAGCAGAAGCAGTCGACGACGAAGCGCTTTTCAGTAAGGAAATGTGATTTTGAACTGCTAAAGATTATTTCGACTACGACGACGGATTTTTTTAGCTGCTAGACGAAGAATGTGTTGACCAACAGAGGGTCTGACTTGTTAGAAGACTGAGAACTCGCTTGTTTTTGGTTCCCCCTTGGCGGGAGCTTGTTGATTCGAAGGTCTATTTCGCCCCATATATTCCCCCCCTCTATAGATTTTAATAGGAAATACACACATCCTCTTAGATTTAATGGGAAATACACATATATGTCCTTTAAATTTAATGGGAAACGTAGCTATCATTCTCTTAGATTTTAATAGGAAATACACACATCTGCCCCTATTGGTCTCTTAGATTTAATGGGAAGTAGAAAGCATCTCGGTAACACGAAGAATCGATATAGGTACTTACTAATCTTCTCTTAGTCTAGAGAAAACTCGGAGTGTGGGGCACTTAATAAAGTATTATATTATAAATAGTTAAAATTGAAATCTTGACGCCAGTGGGCAACGGTTCACTCTTTGAAGAGAAATATCCCATTGAAAGTTCAAACATCATAGATAATAGATTTATCTCAGCCTCACTTACATAATTGACATATGACTGCATTAAAAATGCTAATAAAAATCAAGTTGTCGCGAAATAATAATTGTACATGGTCGTTTGTATATATTTATTATCCAATTTAGTTTTCTGAAATCGGTTTTAATGGAAAGCGGAGAGAGCGCGTTGGCCGAGCTGAAAGGTTTTATTTATGAAAGGCCGGCGAAGGCAGCCATTTGCAAATAGGCGCAAAGTGGCGGGATGGCGGTGGGAGGATGAGGTTGAAGGAAGGGGGAGGAGTGGAGGAAGGGGGAGGAAGGAGGAGAGGGTGTCCTGTTTTCGAACTGGTGCTCCGCAGTGAAATGTTAATCGCGCTAATAAATAAGGGAAATGCTCCCTCTTTAATCGGCGAGGGCGTCGTAAATAACAATGTTGCAGGTGTCGTGTGCAACGTGTTCGTCGGCATTTGTTGATTGCGTTTAGTTGATGGTCATCCATTTGTTATTCTTGCTGGGGGGTGGGTGGGTATTGCTGGGGTAGGGTGGCGTTGAAAAGAGGAACATAGAAAGACGCTGCTGAAAGTAATTAGGCAGTAGATGCGATAGAAAAAGAGATAACATAGGAATAATGGGGATCTGTCCTGACTCCAGCCATTGAACTACACTATTCGACAATATTAATCCAAGAGAGAGAGAGAGAGAGAGAGAGAGAGAGAGAGAGAGAGAGAGAGAGAGAGAGAGAGAGAGAGAGAGAGAGAGAGAGGGGGGGTATGTGTGAATGTCCTGAGTCCAGTCGTTGAATAATATTCGACAATATAAATACAAGGAGCATATGTAAGTGTAAAAACAGGTGTGTTTCATGTGTGGAAAATATATGGGAAATGGACTCGTCTACCCGAGTTCAAATCCTGAACGGGACTGTTTGCATTACCACTAATACAACGAGGAAAAGTTTGAATCCAACTACTTTCCTTCAAGCTATGGGTAAATCGTAGAGGTATTTAGCCTTGTCATGACAACCAGTCTAGGAGAAGGAAAAACTCTGAATTCAAACTTGTAAACCTGAAGAGGGATGGGCTGCGCAAGGCTATTCATACCTAAGACACAGTATATGAGAAGCGCCCCCATAACCAAGCCAGATTACTAGACAAAACGTGACTCGTTGGGTCACCCATTGAGCTCAGGATAGATAATTGGGATTAAGGAAAAGTGAATTTGTAAAGAGATTTAAATTTAAAAAAAAGATAAATATGGCCTAAAAATTAAAAAAAAACCCAAAACAAACACAAAACCATTAAAATCATTTTGTAAGATTTCTAAGAAAGGGAACGTTTGACCTAATTTAAACTTATTAAGAGCCAAAATGTTGATGGGCTGGCCGCTTATGAAACAACATACAAATACGTTTCAATCTCTCTCTCTCTCTCTCTCTCTCTCTCTCTCTCTCTATTCTCACTGAGAAACTAAGATGTATAACGAGGAGGTAATCAAGATATACATAGAGGGGAGAAAAGTGACAGGCAGAATGTGGGTAAGAGACGGGTCAGTTTTTTTACTTAATTGCAAATTACGACTAATTAGAACCAATTAAAATGGATTTTTTTCAAACATAACTCAATCCTAAAACTAAAGAATAATTTAGTAAACCTTTCGTGTCATTAAACTAAACAGTAAAAAGATTTTAGGAGTCAAACATTGATTCGCTCAGCTTTAGTATAATAATAGATGTGTGTGTGTGTGTGTGTGTATTTGACAATAATAATAACAATTTGCGCCCAATCATATGGTTTCAAGTAATTAATGATGACAATTCTTTGAAAACAATTAAAGCTTCAAATAATTATTCTTAATGCAAATGATTTACATACTGTTATCTCGTTTCAAGTATCCATATCAGTACTAATCATTTTCAAACTATCTATTTGACCCATAGCTGTAACCTAACAGATACTATCACTGTGGGTCAGAGTGGAGAAGGGAGTAATGACAATGAATTCATAATGCTTAATCAAACATTGATAATTAAGAGGCCCATCTCTCAAAGTTGTGTAAAAAGTAGGAAACACTTAATGCAAGACACAACTACATCGTCTTCATAATAGTTCCTTAGGAGAGATACGCGTCAACGAAGGCATCGTCCCAACTCCTGGAAACAGGGCCTGGAAGTCTTCGACTGACACTACCTTTGGTTCATCGTTACCTTTTGTATGTTTTCAACATTTTCTAAATGGCTACTGGGCAATTCCATGTCAAATCATCCAGAAAAAAAGTAAAATTGTCACCCACCCTCTTCAATTTTTCTGAAATGTCGATTGGCAAGTTGGGTCTTACTCGTCGGATTATTACTCTGAGCCTAGTTAGGGTCTCAATGTAGGCCTTAGTTTTATTCTTTTTTAAATTCACATGAAATAAAGAAAATGGCATTACATTTTGATTCACTCTCGTATATTTCGATTCGCGCATATAAGGCTGCTGTAAAACAATTTTTTTCTTCTATTCTTTCTCAAAAATCTTTTCTTTGCGAAGTATTCCTACGCGAACGTGTATTTAGAATACACTCTTTTGTTGGTGTGTACTCATTTTTAACTTTGATGGTATGTCATCAACGGTTTCATATAAGAGTATGACAATAAGTGATTGCTTATTAAGAACGAATTAGAGGGTCCAAATGCGCATGCGTATTGCTTGAGATAAATGCAATCACGTGATGGATGTGTTTTTGGGATATAAATGACGTTGTTTACACGTGCCTTCTGTTTGTTGGAACATCTATTTTGGAGAAGAGAGTGATATGTGGCTGCGATATGAAAATACAAAATGGCTGACTTAAAAGGGTGTTTACGTTGTGTAATGTCTAACAAACTTTGCTAGCAGTTATTAACTTCGGATCACACGGGACGCTCCATAATACTGGTCATGTGCCAAACCTTGCTAAGTTTAGTAAATTATCACACACACACACACACACACACACACACACACACACACACAATAATAATAATAATAATAATAATAATAATAATAATGGAGATTAGGTCTCTAATTTGTCTGTAACCGAGACTGCGTCACTGCTTACGTTAGGTTACTCAAAATCGTCATAACACAGAATAAATAAACTAAAAATTTGAACATGCAACCTTAGACGGTCCTTATTGTTTTTTTAAACAAATTTTAATAAATATATGCCCGGTATTATATGTTCATATATAGTCTGTTTTATCTTAATATATATTTAAAGTTAGCAGAATTAAGTTTCAATTTCAAATTGTGTAATTTTTTTTTACTCTTTAATTAATTTGATGATTTTACTTACTTATGGTACAAACTCTCTGACATTAAATTTTAAAATCCCACCTCCCTCAGGCAATATCTTTAAAAAAATAATATTTACACCGCCCGGATGGTGTTTTTGTTAGTAATAATAATGAGTTTGGTAAATGCATAAATAAAGAGTGATCAATATCTGTGAAAGAGCATATGTAGGTCTAAGTTAGGATAGCGTAGACACAGAGTCAAGGACTGGTTGTTCTATGAAAATTATAAAGTCTTCTCAACTATTTCCTCCTATCTGGGCAAATACGGAATAATGTTTGCATCGCTTCAGCCCCATGAAAGAGGGTTTGAGAGGCAAACATTATTCCAGTGACGAGGAAGTGAAATCGGTAGTGAAGAAGTGGCTCAAAGAACAGTCAACATAATTTTAAGGGGCAGGGATACATGCTCTTATTTAACGGTGTAACATTGCTATTGAGAGAAACGGTGATTATGTTGGGGAGTAGGGATGTGATCCACAGAAGACCCACTTTATTTTGATGTATGATACATATTCCTGTGTTGGTAATTATACCTGTCCTAAACAAAATGGCATTAGTTTTTAACTCCCCTATGTGGAGAAGTAGGGATGGATCCACAGAGGGTCAGCTTTATTTTGATGTATGATACATATTCCTGTGTTTGTAATTATACCTGTCCTAAACAAAATGGCATTACTTTTTGACTCACCCTCGTAAATCGATTTATTTATAAAATCCTGATCTTTTTATTTCATAAAATTGCTAGTTTAATAACGGATCAATTTTCGATAAACAGATAGATCGATAATAACTAACTCACACGAGTAAACAGAAGCAGCAAGAGGAGGAGGAGGAGGAGGAGGAGGAGGAGGTAAGAGAAGGATATCAAATCAGAGGATGAGGATGAGGATGAGGAAGAGAAAGAGTGTATCATCTTTTTTTTTCTGGTAGGAGTAATAGACTTCAGCAATGCATAAGTCATTTGTAAATTGTTGAATGTGATAAAAACAACGAACAGTCTAATTAGTGAAGAGTCTGAATATAGTGTGACAAGCACCTGCTCTTCTTCTTCTTTATGATGAGGTTGGAGGGGGGGCGGAGGTCGGAAGGGGTAGATAGTTGGATGGTTGGGTGGCAAATCAGAAAGGCACAAACATAAACAAAACGAGACGTACAGAAGCTCTGAACAAAAACCTTTAAATTGAAGACTAGAGGAGAGACTGATAGACAGATAAACATACATACATACATACATACAGACAGACAGACAGACAGACAGACAGACAGATGGATTGATAGATAAAATAGATTGATAAATAGATTAGTATGCATACCCATATATATAGACATATACTTAACTATATCCATACAGAATAAACATACAGACAGACACAGAGACAGACAGACACAGAGACAGACAGACAGGTAGGCAAACAGACAGATGGATTGGTAGATAGAATAAATAGGTAAATAGATTGATGCGTAGACATATACATATAGACAATAATATATTAACTATATTTATACACGCTTTTAGATAAGTGTCATGAAGATTATTGTATTTAGGTATTTTTGTCTCTTCGGTATTTCAGATTTTATTAGTATGAAAATGTAGACATTTTCTGGAGTGATCGCTGTTTTTAAAAATCAGTATTTAGAATCTATCTATCTATCTATCTATCTATCTAGGCCGATGGGAATATTCTGAAGAAATTTAAGATCTTATTCATTTTTGTCTTGGTAAATTAGATTTAGGTCTCGATACTTAAAATTAAAAAAAAAATTCAATCCGTATGTATAATTATACTAATCTGAGTAATTCATGAAATAATAATGACAATACTTCATTTTATCTTTATTAATGATTGGATAGTTTTATTCTCCGTTTCTTTTTTTAATGTTTTACGATGAAAAAAAATATTAAAAAATCAATAATAATGACATTGCTTCATCTCAGAAATTCAGATAACTTTAAACTATTACGTTTAGTAGAACGAGGTGTAAAGATAAAAGAAAAACAAAACAAAAATAACGACAATGTTCCATCTCAGAAATTCGGACAAGTTTCTTTACGTCAAAACTTCAGACGGCAGATAAAATCTCTAATAATAAATGCAAATGTCAGTGCATCAGCGTGTCACATTTTTTAAATTTACTCCTAGAAGCCGTAGCCCAACATATATAATTTTGGAATCAGATCGACTTCGTGAGCAAATTAAAAACATTCCAAACCGAATTCGAACTCGCAATCCTGAAATATTGGATTCCCAACTTTTAATTACTGTGATTGTTTTCGGCGAATTTTTTTCTATAGTAAAATATTTCAAAACTTGGAAATAAATTTGGGAATAATTGACCCCAAATAGGAAAAATAAAAATGTTGTTTATCATGCAGCTTTGCAATAAGTTCCAAATAGACAAATAATATTATTGTTTTGATAAAAACTGTTGATCTTTTTTAAAATTATTATTAAAGTTTAATAAAATTTAATATGTACTCAATTGCTGAAGTGTCATTGTTGGGTCAAAAACCCAACCAAGAACCCTCCGCAGTAGCTATTTTAATTAACATCCGATAAGGCGACTTTCACTCTAGTCTTCTTATTATAATGAAGATTGTGTGTTTTACTGTCTGTAACCGAAACTATATTACTACTCAAGTCATAATTCCCTTAGTTATTTACGTCACATTCTCCATGATTTTATTTTGATTTAAACCTCAATTATTAATAAAAATTGTTTTACATTATTAATACTGTTGTCCATGTCGACATACAAATAACATGCTATTGCATTTATATATACAATAAAATAGTGGTTTACAGTGTGAACGGGAAGGTTAATTTGCATATTGATATTAAAAATTTGATTTTGATAAATATGTGCTTAGTATTATTGATTTCTAATTGTTTAGTTTTATCATAATGAATATTAGCAAATATCTTGGGGATAAATCTTAAAAGAAATCCATAAACAAGAAGAAATAAGTTCCTATTTTGACTAAATAATTAAATTAAGAAAATTTAGTAATGAAAGACGGGAGTGATGGAAAATGATGGATGAGTTAGTTTTAAAGTTGCTCTGTTTTTCAATTATACCCCCCTCTGTTTTAAATTATTTTATCTGCATTCTTATTTAGTTTGATTAGTCTCTCTGATTTAATATATTTCATTACATTAAAACTTAAATATTTGCGCCCGTAAGGTGCATATTTTTTTCTAGTTTTATATAATACTGAAATACCTTATATTATTATCTCAGTTTTATCTTAGATAAAATATCTTGTTTGATAAGTTAGGTTACGATGAGTTAATCGCAACGTTTTCATTCTGTTTTTGGATGTTAACACTACATTAATACTGATTTAATGTTAAACTACTTTCACTTAAACCGCTGTAAACTTAACAATTAACTTTAGTATTTTAAAAGGAAAGTAAGGAAGCCATTTTCATCAATTCCAAGATTTGAACCATAAGGCGACTTTCACTCTAGTCTTCTTATTTCACGTTTTCATTCTGTTTTTGGATGTTAACACTACATTAATACTGATTTAATGTTAAACTACTTTTACTTAAACCGCTGTAAACTTAACAATTAACTTTAGTATTTTAAAAGGAAAGTAAGGAAGCCATTTTCATCAATTCCAAGATTTGAACCATAAGGCGACTTTCACTCTAGTCTTCTTATTTCACGTTTTCATTCTGTTTTTGGATGTTAACACTACATTAATACTGATTTAATGTTAAACTACTTTTACTTAAACCGCTGTAAAACTTAACAATTAACTTTAGTATTTTAAAAGGAAAGTAAGGAAGCCATTTTCATCAATTCAAGATTTGAACCATAAGGCGACTTTCACTCTAGTCTTCTTATTTCACGTTTTCATTCTGTTTTTGGATGTTAACACTACATTAATACTGATTTAATGTTAAACTACTTTTACTTAAACCGCTGTAAACTTAACAATTAACTTTAGTATTTTAAAAGGAAAGTAAGGAAGCCATTTTTTTATCAATTCCAAGATTTGAACCATCGCCATTAATATTCATAAAACTCGTATACTAAAGAGATTACCAGTTATTATTCAACGATTCTTTCGGGCTGGCATTTTAGCTAGGTGATCTTAAATAATCATTCAACGGCACTTTGTCTGCCTACCGATGAGACATTGCCACAAGTGCTTATGACAATCATCAAATCATATATACGATGTCAATGATGCTTCTTTATTCCTCTGTGTCTGTCTGTCTGTCGCACATAGATTTTAAAATTTGATTAGATTCTTTGTGAGTTGTTTCGAAAATGTTAGTGTCTTACCTGGAGGGGAAAATGATTAGGATGTGTTGTTGAAAATAATTCTATTTTAAGTTGGCGTCCAGTCCGGGTCGTAGTTGAAGCACAAAACAAAGAATTGTTGACTAAATTTAACATTTCGAAATACATTTATCTACATCCAGTTTATTTCGATTGCATAAACTTACAACCAAAGTGAAGAAAACGAAATAAAAAGAACCAGAGGGTGATAGCTAGCAACCATCTTTCGTAATTCATTGTGAGTGAGTACGATTCGCACAAGTAGCCACAGAGTGACAGCTAGAATTTTTGCCTCTTAATTCACTTCTAGTAAGTTGGGGGTTTCATTAGGTGTCCGCAGAGTGATAGTTATCAAGCTTGCCCCCTAATTCATTGCTATTGAGTTCGATTGCTTGTGAGTTCGATTCTCACTAGGTGGCCACAGAGCAATAGAAAACTCTCCTCCTAATTCATTGCTAGGGAATTCGACCCTCACCAGCACAAGGCCTGAAGTATGGAGTGCCCTGAGTGGTGAGGCTCCAGTTCTGAGTTTCAATCTATAGAATTTGTTAATAAACAACAACCTATAGTATCTCTTTACATTGTATAATGCTTTACTAGAAATAATAAAATCCTGGTATCTTTGGTAAAAAAAAAAGAAATTAATTTAAAAAAAAAGATTTTCCAGTAGCTACCCTCTCAATCCAAGAAAGCACCCCCAGGCACTTGGTGTAGGCTTTCGTGTTGAGTCTGAGGCTATGTGGGAAAAAATGGAGGCTCGTGTCCAACCCAAACACCATAATGTGGACGGGTGTTTGCTTTTCATCAATATTGGTACATCTTGTAGAGACAGAGCAAGTCATCTGATTCTGGCATAATTTTTTCTCGTCTGAGAAAAAGTAAAGGCTTTTCGGTCGGAGGAGATGCTTGAGTTTGTTGAAAAAGTTTGCAGCGCGGTACTGTCACTTTCTAATATTGTGTGAGAAATACCAAATGTTTTCATGCACTACCTGCCTGATAAGAAACACACACTCCCTTGTTTCTGATTATAGGATCTAATTGACTGGTTCGGATCGTTATCAATCATAGCCTGGATCTGACCAACAAAATTTGGGAGTTCTTTTCTTATCAAAACAATCGGAATGATGCTTCCGAGCTTGCGTAACTTCGTGATCACCACAAGACTCTTTTTTAACTCTTTTTGAAACCTCTGTAATGTGTCTTAGTTTTGCTGCACAGTAGACGAAATTTCAAACAAACAAAGCACATGCGCAAATTTATAATTCAAAATGGTGACAATTTACACATCTCACCCTGTATATGAAGATATTCACAACAATCAATGTAAGTACTTGTATGTCACATTTAGATTGCTTGGTTGGCTGGTGTTTAACGGCGTATCAACTCTTGTGGGTTATTTAATGCCAAATCTTATTCTATTATTTATTCACACACACACACACACACACACACACACACACACACACACACACACACACACACACACACATTTATGATTTTTTGATTTTTAATTAACTTCATGTGTATCAATAACCTGGTAGAAATAATTTCTATTAACTTGCAAACAGATCCAAATAGGTACTACCATTTTGGTTAAGAATGAATCTGGGCGTAAATGCAATGAAGGGATATTCCACACTCCCCAGGCCTACAGAATTGGAACCTCACCACTAGATCAAGTTTAGCGTTATACCCAGGACCTATGCCACATGCCAGAACTCCAGAAATGGATCTTCACCATTAGATACCCAAAAAGGGTTGATGTGCCATACAAAGAAACAATCAAACAAGCAACAAAGAATAATAAAAACGACACCTAATCTAAAAAAAAAGAAAAAAAAAATGAGTAGAAAAAAAGAAGAGAAGTTATGAAAGGTTAAAAAAAAGAAGAATTTAACGACTAGAAGTGACTCCAGTTGAAAGTGCAAGTAAGCACAACAAGAATAATAAAAAAACAACACCTACTAATCTAAGAAAAATGATAATAAAAAATAAAATAATAATAATAAAAATAAATAATATATATATATATAAATATAAATATATATTTATATATATATAAATAATAATAAATAATAAATTAATAAATAAAATGATAATATTTAAAATAAATAAAATAATAAATAAATAAATTATTTAATAATAATAATAATAATAATAATAATAATAATAATAATAATAATAATAATAATAATAATAATAATAATAATAATAAAAATTATTTAATAATAATAATAATAAAAATAAAAATGATAAAAAAAAGAAGAGAAGTTATGAAAGGTTAAAAAAGAAGAAGAATTTAACGACTAGAAGTGACTCCAGTTGAAAGTGCAAGTAAGCACAACAAGAATAATAAAAAAACAACACCTACTAATCTAAGAAAAAAGGAAAGAAAAAGAAAAAAAAAAAAAAGAAAAGAAAAAAGCATAAAAAATGAAGAAAAAAAAAAGAAGAGAAAAAGAGACAGCAGATATATTTTTAACAATATTTGTGTTTCCTTCTTATCACAATTTGTAAAGTATACTAACACGAACAAGTGGTCGAATGATTCCAAGTGGCTGTTGATAAAGTGTCAGTAAGAAAAGAACTCCAATTGAGATCGTGTCTAACGTTTCAACGGGCATTGTTCCTTCAGCAGTGACAATGTTGAACGAATGAAAGATGTACAGACTAATTACTAGATTTTTTTTTATCTTAGGGGGACAGGCGACGCTTTGGAGTGGGTGGGGGAGGATATATGTGGTGTAGAGTAATGAGTACGAAAAGGAGACTCAAGCACCTACTCCTACCGTAGTAACGTAAAAAGTGGTACTTAATGAT
>CM042138.1:82351240-82401240 GCA_023376005.1 Doryteuthis pealeii | reverse complement strand
TGTATCACATACAAAGAAATTAGAATATGTGTTACGTACAGAGAAATTAGAATAATGTATCATGTATCATGAAATTAGAATATTCATAATTTAGATTCATAATAAAATGGTGTAACGTTATCAAAACTCATTGAGTGAGAGCATGACGCCAGAGGTGACGTTCGGGGGGAATATTTTCCCTTGAGGAACAAAGCTCATTTCAAAATTGAAAGCACACGGTCTTGAGTGCATGCTACAAAAACAAATATTAGGAAACTTCTGAAAATATTTATTCATCCCTTAGTCAATGCTAGTTTTACGCAAAAGGAGATAGTTGGTTTCTGGTATTCTAACAGTAAGTAAAGTCGATGGAGTGGCCTATTGTCGTCATCAGTCTGACATCGAAGGCGTCAATCTCCTTTTCGCTAGCGCTTGACCAGGGAGATTGTTTTTTGCGTCTGACCCACACCTACCATCAGGTACCCACTTTCGCGCACAGAATCATGCGCTGAGTTGGTAATAGGCCGGTATCGAACCTGGAATCTTGTGGTTCCTAGGCGGATGCACTACCGACTGATCTAAACCTGCCCAATAATAAGTAAGTAAAGTCGTCGGAGTGGCCTAAAGTCGGTATCGGCCAGACAGCGAGTCTATCCCCTTTTCCCTAGCGCCAGACCAAGGAGATTGTTTTTGCGTCTGATGTGGAGCACCACACCTACCATCAGCTCCTTACTTTACCGCACAGATCCATGTGCTTCTTATGCGCTGAGTTGGCGATGGTCGGTATTGAACCCGACTAAACTAAACCGAGTGAAAATTACGCAATTGTAATACTTCGTAATAACTGCATCTGAACGTGCTATAAATAGAAAAAACAGTTTTCATAGTTCTTATCTTTTCTATCTTTCCTCTTTAGTTTTACTCATTTCCTCCTTTAACAAATTAAGATATTTCGAACGGAAAGCTAATGTCAAAGCAGCCAATTTGGGCAATATTTTAAAAATCTAAACTTTCTTTTAAAAAGACTAAGAATTCAGTCTGTTAATTGATCTAGTGGTAAATCGTGAGGGATGATCAAACCCATGGTTATGCTTTTTCCAAGGATCTTTCTTGATTTTGACAGTAAGATTGTTTGTTGCTAAATGGATTGGGAATCGCGCTTTGAGGGATAATTTTATAGGGTAAAGTTCAAGTTTCTTGTTCTATTTTTGAGTACAATTGTAAATTTGGTAATGTCTTCTATATTGATATTTTTAAATATATCTCACGTATTGCTTGTGTTGTAAAAATGTTGTGTAATAACAGCAAAACAACCAAATTTTATTACAATGTATCTAACAATATATGGGTTTATGACATGCTATGCATTTTGGCTGGTTTTCCTGTTTGAGTAAAAAGGGGTGTGTTAATTTTGTGTAGTTTATACGTAGTCGGATTATAGTGATTAGTGATTTGTTCCTTTCCGAACTTTCTGAAGCCTGGTTTCCATATATATATATATATATATATATATATATATATATATATATATAGTGTGTGATAGTATGTAAACTTTGTTCTTGTGAACGTTGTTTTTTTTGGATTATGAAGCATGGAAATTAACAAGTGAACAAAAACAAAAAAAAAACAGAAACAACAAAAAAAAAAATTTTAGTTTCAATATCCAGCTGTTGTTCTGTCTCTGGATCGATTTATTCCGATATTTCGGGTGATCATTCACCCTTTTTCAAGGTGTAATAACTGTGTGGGCAAAAGTGAAATCCAGTATATGTGAAAAAAAAGAGTTGCAATAGGTATGAAGATTCCTCTTATTTTCCTAAGGTTTAAGTATCTGAATATAAAGTGTTGCCAATGGTGTAAATCTCAGCAGGAGATTGTAAATGGATTAAAGGGATTTAGAGTCGGGAGTTCCCCACAGTACGCAGCATTTGTTTGTTTACTTATACTAGTTTAAATAATACTCATTTGAACTTGAACAACGTAGAGCGTTATCTCAACCTTTCAATGATGTTGTCATATTGTCACATAATTAGAATTAACATCACTGAATTAACGATTCATTATTGAAATCTTACACACTAAATTCGCGCTTAAATTTCACGGAAATTTTATTCTCATTAATGTTTAGTGTAATGACGTGTCATTTGGTCAGTTAATTTAAGTCTGCCATCATTGAATTAATGATTCGTTTCTGTAAAATTGAAAATATAACAAAGGGTTATAAGAATGGGCTATATGTTGATCAGACATTCCCACAGTGTTCATGTTCATATATTTCTGAATTTTTTTTAGATGAACTTGATAATTTGTATTATTTGGATTATTGTCCTCATCTTTATTGTTTTCTGCACAACGTTTCGGCCGATGTGACCTCAGGTAGGTATTTCTTGTCGAACTCTGGAACCTTCTCCTCGAACTTGGAAACATTCTCTTTGAACCCGGGAACCTTCTTGTCGTAATCGGGAGCCTTCGTGGAACTTAGAACCTAACAATTTATTCAATCGACGGGGGTAGACTGTTCTCATTCCGTTAGCCATGACTGGCACAAGTGTTAAGCTGTGTTAATTATTTTATGAGAATTCGACGAGAAGGTTGCCAAGTTCGAGTAGGGGGTTCCCGACAAGAAATATCTGGAAAAGACCGGAGGGCACATTGGCTGAAACGTTGTGCAGAAAACAATAAAGATGAGAACAATAGTCCGAATAATATAAATAATACAAAATCTCCACACGGGATCGCAAAACTTTGAAATTAATAGACCAGTTCATATACCCAGGTAATAATAAAAAAGCGATGTCAATATACGCATAAGAAAAGCATGGACTACTATAGGCAGATTATCAATCATATGGAAGTCTGATAGCCGTGTCAGTACTACTGTGTGGCTGCACTACTTGGACTCTAATGAAACGATTGGAGAAAAAGCTAAATAGGAACTATGCAAAGATGCTGCATGCAGTTTTGAACAAATCCTGGAAGCAGCACCCCCCAAAAAAAGGCACCTTTACGATCACTTATCTTCTTCTATCGGACAAAATTCAACCAAGATGAACAAAAAAACGCTGGAAATTGCTGGAGAAGTAAGAACGAACTCATAAGTTGCATTCTCCCGTGGACACATACACATGGACTCACCAGAGTAGACCGACCAGCAAAAACCTAAATTGATGAGCGACGACCGATAGGGACGGATGTTGAGAGGGGGATATTAGGAATCCGTGCTGTCAGCACGATATGAGGATGATTATTATAATTAGTTACTTGAAAAAATCTATAATTGTTTGCAAAACATATTTTGGGCATTAAATAACTCATTATGTTTTGACTACTTCAAATAACGAAGTCGACATAAAGAGCTGAGATATCAGATTCTTATATATATATATATATATATATATAATATATATATATATATATATATATAGAGAGAGAGAGAGAGAGAGAGAGAGAGAAAGATTGATAGATTTTCTTTATTTTTACATAATTCCGACTCAGAACCATAAGGTTTTTGGTTCAATACCGGCCCTCGCCAACTCAGCGTACCAGTAGCACGGCTTGGACCTATGCGGCAAAGTGGGGAGCTGATGGTAGGTGTAGTGCTCCACTTCGTACGCAAAAACAATCTCCCTTGTCTAGCGCTAGCGAAAAGAGGATAGACTCCCTTGCTGCCCGGCTGATATCGACAGTAGGCCACTCCGTCTACTACTTGACTGTATCGCATATTAATGATGAGAAAAGAATCAGGCATATACATACCTACGTCTATGCATGCGCATGCGCATGCACACACACACACACTCACACACACGCACAAAATAAATATATATATATTTACCAACCCCTCCGCACGAGCAGGATGTGACACAAGGTCAATTTCTTAAGCAGAGTTTAACAGGTTTGAATTCAGAGTTTTCCTTCTCCAAGACCGGTTGCCTAACCAAGGTTAAAGAACCCAATCTACCCTACTATTTACTCATAGCTGGAGAAAGAATTGGATTCATACTTTCCCCAAGGGTATTAGCACTAAGTGAAATGCCATTACCACGTCCAGGATTTGAACTCGGGGCGACGAGTCCATTTCCGATGACTTTAACCATTACACCAGGCGCTTCCTAAAAGTAGATATATGCATACATAAATCGGTAAGAATGATAAAAGTTTTTACAGTAATTAGTGGAAAGATTAAGTGTTCTTTATTTTTTCCGAGTTTTGTGCTAACAAAATGTCAATAATGACAATTATGGTGACAAGAAGAAATAAAGAATGAAGTTGATTTTTTGTGTAGAAAATTGCCACACACAACGACAGGTCTTTTTAGTATTTATGATAGCCGCATGGTCTGGCAATAAACCATTCCATATGACCCCTAAAGGAAGAGAGAGAGAGAGAGAGAGAGAGAGAGAGAGAGAGAGAGAGAGAGAGAGAGAGAGAGAGAGAAGGAGAGGGGGGAGAAAGGGGGCGAAGGAAAGAAATTGAAACGAAACATAAAAGGTAAAGAGAAACAAGAACAATAAGGAAAAATCAGAGAGAGAGAGAGAGAGAGAGAGAGAGAGAGAGAGAGAGAGAGAGAGAGAGAGAGAGAGAGAGAGAGGTGGAGAGCGGAAGTGAGAGAGCAAAAGCAAAAACTGAGCGGAACAAAAAATACATTAAATTGATATATATATATATATATATATATATATATATATATATATAGAGAGAGAGAGAGAGAGAGAGAGAAACATTTTTGGAGAGAAACAAAAATACATAAAGCATATTGAGGAACAGAGAGAGAGAGAGAGAGAGAGAGAGAGAGAGAGAGAGAGAGAGAGAGAGAGAGAGAGAGAGAGAGAGATTATGTCTTCTTTTAAATTTTTTTTCAACAAACGATCAACCATTTTAGAGATAAAAGTGTTTAGCAATATCGCATATGGTTAGGACTGTCTCCCAAATGCCTCCCACGTTTTAAAAATGCGGACACACACACACACACACACACACACACACACACACACACACATCCGGATGTGACTCTGCACTCTTCGGGGTGGCTTGAAATGGAGTAGCGGGTAAAGCGGGTCCTTTTGAACAATTACACCGGCTCGGGCCCGAGGCCAGACGCAAGTGCTGGCGAGAAATATCTGGCATGTGTATCTGGCCGTTGCAATTTGTCTTACATTTTGAGTCCTCTATCAAACTGCCCCACCCCCCAAGCAAAACGTTACATCATGTCCATTCGGTGTAGGCCAGATTATAAACAACGAACATGATTGTATATAATCCTCAAACAACATGCCACTTTAGATATATATATATACATATGTGTATATATATATATATATATATATATATATATATATGTATATATATATATATATAGCTGTGCATCTGTCTACATATACCAACTTACACACATACAAACATATATATATATATATATGCCTGTGTATTTGTGTATGTACATATGTGCTGATTGGTATACATAGGTCTAATATACAGTTAGACACACACACATGTATATACAAGATATGTAAGTGTATTAAACACGCCAATAAAGGGTTTACTTCACACACACAAGCTTATTATAAAGATACATGAAATAGACCCATCATTGATGTACACACACACACACACACACTCACACACACACACACACACACACACACACACATATATATATATATATATATATATATATATATATATATATTATGTATTCATTAAATGATCGTAAATATACATTCACATATGCGTGATAACTTCACAGCTATATTTATTAGTTGTTTTCTGTGACATTAATAGTCAGTAATTAATTTATAACACACGCACGCACGCACGCACGCACACACACATACACACACATACAGAGAGAGAGAGAGAGAGAGAGAGAGAGAGAGAGAGAGAGAGAGAGAGAGAGAGAGAGAGAGAGAGAGAGATAATGCAGTTTGCTATATTTATAAATTGATAGTGCATGATATCGGTGATAGAGCATGTGTATATTTAAATTTGAATGGAGTAAACGGCGATTGGTGACACTTGAATTCTTGCTTATGTCATCATCAGAACACGATTAATACATCATCATCATCATTATCGTCATCATCATCATCATCAGTTCGTGCTAGCAGTACGGCTCTCTTTCTCTCTATCCAAACGTCCCTATTAGTCATTGCTTCTTCTGGAAGGTCTTCCACATGGCATCCAGAATCTTCACAGAACTGATTAATGTAGGTTTTTGCTGGTCGACGTGCACTGGTTTGTCCATGAGAAAGTGTTCACGGGAGAACGTCACTTATGAGGTACGTTCTTTTTTCTCTAGTCCAACATGACTTTTTCGCTTTACTTGGATGCTTTATGTGATCGAACGCAAGTATCCGTACAGGTGTTTTTATGGGATGCTGCTTCCAGAATTTGTTCAAGACAGCACGCACAATTTTTGAACAATTCCCATCTAGCTTCTTTTTCTCTAGGCGATTCGTTAGATTTCAGTGGTGAAACCATACAGTAGCATTGATACGGCTACAGCTTGAAAGAAATCTCGCTTTGTCGTATCAGATAGATCGGATTTCCATATGATCGATAATCAGTGGAGGCATGTGGTGTAATGGTTACCGTCGTAGGAAATGGATACAGCGAAACGAGTTCAAATCATGGACGAGGCTGTTTGCATTTCACATAGCATTGGGGAAAGGTATGCATGAATACAATTATTATCCCTCCAGTTATGGGTAAAATAGTAGGGCAGATTGGGCTCTTTAAACATGGTTAGGCAACCAGTCTGGGAGAAGGAAAACTCCTTGTGTCACATCCTTCTCGTGCGAAGGGGTTTATAAATAGGTATGATCGTCTTTATAGTATCTTATCATAATAGAGATTCGATGTGTCTGTAACCAAAACTATGCCACTGCTTACGTCGCAATACCCACAGGAATTGTGTAAGTTTATCAATGAGTATTTAATTCATTGTCAAAATCATTAATACATAGAATAAATCTTATCTATTAACGATGTCTCAATGAAAATTTGAGTTAGATTTGCCTCGAAACTGCCCATGTTATTAGTGCGTTTAAAATCCTACAATGTGAAATAAAGGTTTACATAATATATTGTTTACATAATATATAGGGTTTAATAAATAATTGCTTGGTGTTATTGAGCTTTAATATCAACGTATCAAAGTCAATCATATGAATGATTTTATATAGAAAAAAATTAAGATATAATTAAAATCTATTAATAATGGAGATTCGCTTCCAGTTTTTGTCTGTAACAAAAACTGCGTCACTGCTTACGTCACATTAACCAACACATAATCCAACGTCATAACATAGAATAATGAGTATTGTCTAACGTTGCAGGCTCACATTTTGAGCATGCAACGTTAGACAATTGTTTCAATAAATAGATGCCCGGCGTTATATATTCATATATAGATTGTTTTATTCTAATATAATATTTAAAGTTATCGGAACTGTTTCCATTTCAAAATGTCTTTCTTTCTTTCTTTCTTTTTACTCCTAAATAAATTTGACGATTTTACATACTTATGGTACACACTCTATAACATTGAATTTTCAGCTCCCATCCTTCAGGCAATATCTTTCAAAAATCTATTTTTACATCACCCGGAGGGTGTTTTTTATTTTGTACTAGTAAGTATAATCTTTTTTTTGTTTATATGCGTTCTTGTCCAATTTTGTTAGTCTTTCTAATTTAGTATATTTCATAACATTAAAATTTAAATACTTACACCCAGAGGGCGCATATTCTTTCTAGTAAAAATAATAGAGATATGAAATAACTTATATGCTGGGTAGAATATTGGCACTATAACTGAAATATAGAAATTTGAATTGGCTCTTAAACGTGGCATTGACTTGAGATTTGTGACGGCGTGACAATCTTTAAAAAATGAAAAAAACAAAAACAAAAAAAAAAAAAGAATAACAAGTAATATTAATAATTTATACGGCTGCATTGATAGGTCAGCAGTGATTTGCCCTCCGAACTAAAAATAAGCAGCGATAACTTTGAAACAAACATGCTAGATGTTACGTTTTTCAAAAGGAAATTCGATTTGGGCGAATCTGTTTGGTTTCAGTGAGGAACATTTCTTTGTGTGTTTTTTTCTTCTTTTTAATGTTTTAAGTGCCTCCACCCTAAACAAGAAAAAAAAAAAAAAAAAAAAAATAAAAATTATAAAGAAAAGAAAAGGAGCAAAATGGAGTTGTATAGTTTAAAATTGAAACTCAACTGCTGGTGTTGAAATTATGTAACAATTACAAGAAACTAGGTAAACTTCTTCACACACACACACACACACACACCACACACACACACACACACACACCACACACATTATTTATTATTATTATTATTATTATTATTATAACGCTGGGCAAATCAATGTGTGTCTCCTAAAGGCTATTTTACTGTTTAGTTTAATGACACGAAAGTAATACTAAAATATTCCTTGGTTTTAGAATTGAGTTATGTTTGAAAAAATCCATTTTAATTGGTTCTAATTAGTCGTAATTTACTTGACTGAGCAAGTGTGGTAGAATTTCAAGCGGCATAGGTTTTCTAAGAGTATGTGGACAGTTCCCTAGAAACACAGTAAAGGGTGCGTATTTTGGGGTTAGTACGAGGGAGTGGATCATTAAGGAAATACACTAGTGACAGCTCTATAAGAGAGATGCATCAGGAATTAGGTGGTTGACTGGTGTAGAATAAACATCATACTCACTATAGAAGCAATATTCTAATTACTGTTGAATTGGCAGACAAGGCAACAAGCAAGCCGTAACTCAATACGGACCTTGCATTGTTGCAAGCCTACGGCAGAATGGCAGGTTATTTATCAAGCACCACAGAATCCAAGCAGCCAATCAGGACTCAAGGAATTACAGGAAACATGATCTTGGAGAAAATAAAAGACGTTGAAATTAAACTGAGTCTTTGTGTTCCTTAATACGAATAAGAATTGAACACAGGGATCCAGCAATCCCAATAAAACCAAAGACAACCCAAATGAATTAAAGAAGACAGAAGACCAGATGAATCTAACCAGCATAGAAGATAACCGAAAGTGTTGTGAGTCGAGTATCAGAGTTAACAGAGAATTAATAGCAAGAAACACAACGAGTATTAAGGATAGGAGTAAAAGGTTTACTAAGCAAATATACAAGGTGAACAGAGTAGCTAGCAATTGCTAGGTTGAATTAACAAGTCCCGTGTGATCTCGTTGTTTCTCTCCTCTGGGGTTTGGTCAGACGTTTATAGGATAACGGTTTTGAAACTTTAAAAAATTGGATCAGCTGAGGTGGTCACTACTAGAATAGACCCAGTCCTACTTAGTGATCATCCTCCACACATGACTACAACAACCAACAATAATGCCACAAAACCTGACCTCAATCCCAACAACGATCTGATAATTTAACCTATTCATTATTACTTAATTAATTGTTGTGCTTTTTGTAAAAATTATCAGTGACATTTGAGGATGTGTCATTGTTCACATTGTGCAATATGTGAAAATAAACAATTTTTGATTTTATTTTATTTGATTTATAGGAAAAACAGACGATTCCATTCTGATTATTAGTGTAGTATATGCCACAGAGTTAAGGTGATCCACTGGGAATTATGCAAAAAATTAAATTTTGACCATACAACAAAATGGTATATGCATAAACCAGAATCTGTTCTTGAGAATGAAACGCATAAAATTCTCTGGGACTTTGAAATAAAAACGGATCACCTTATCCCAGCAAGAAGACCAGACATAGTGTTGATAAACAAAAAAGAAAGAACTTGTCAACTGGTGGATTTTGCAGTGCCAGCAGATCACAGGGTGAAGCTAAAGGAAAATGAAAAAATGGACAAATATCTGGACCTTTCCAGAGAACTGAAAAAGTTGTGGAATATGAAAGTGAAAGTGATACCAATTGTAGTTGGTGCACTTGGAACAGTCCCAAAAGGATTGGAAAAGGGTTTGGAAAGTTTAGAAATCAGAGGAAGGATTGAAACCATTCAGAACACTGCACTGCTGCAATCTGCCAGAATACTCAGAAGAGTCCTGGAGACCCGAGGAGACTTGCTGTCACTCAGACTCCAGTGAAAGACCATCAGCTAATGCTGATGTGAAAACTCAATAGGGGTAAATAATAATAATAATAATAATAATAATAATAATAATAATAATAATAATAATAATAATAATAATCGAGAACGTGTCAACTGGCGGACTTTGCGGTTCCAACAGATCACAGGGTGAAGCTAAAGGAAAATGATATGCTGGATAAATAGCTGGACCTTGCCAGAGAATTGAAAAAGCTGTAGAATATGAGAGTAAAAGTGATACCAATTGTAGTTGGTGCACTTGGAACGGTCCCAATAAACTTGGAAAAAAGACTGCAGGATCTGGAAATCAGAGGAAGAATTGAGACCATCCAGACTACTGCACTGCTGCAATCTGCTAGGATACTTAGAAGAGTCCTAGAGGCCTGAGGAGACTTGATGTCATTCAGCCTCCAGTGAAATACCATCAGCTAACGCTGATGTGAAAAACTCAAAAGGAGTGATAATAATAATAATAATAATAATAATAATAATAATAATAATAATAATAATAAGAAGAAGAAGAAGAAGAAGAAGAAGAAGGGAAAGAAGAAGAATGTGACTATCTAGCAGTACGTCAATAACCGTTACGCTAGCGCGTTACTTAGATGTTATCGTTGCAATCTTATGATCATTTGACATCCAATAACATTCATCCAAATTGTGGGAGTAAAGAAGAAATAGAAAAAAAAAAGAAACAAAAGAAAAAAAAAAGCAAGTAAACAAAAAGACATTAACGAAATGATAACGGTCATTTGACCTTCGGCAATGGCCACCAAAGGTTTTCCTTGTGAGTAAATAAATAAATAAATAGATAAAGTTGACAGTATTGATCGACATACAGTGACGGCTTTATTTTCCTGCGGCTCACAGAATTAGTAACTCTGCTTGGTGTAGGAGAGCTGGATGGGAAGTGTAGACATCGGTATAGGAAGTGGTAGTGCCTGGAGCTCTGTGTGTGTGTGGGGGGGGGGGGGTCGGGATAGTTTTTTTTTGTCGAAATGTCAGCGTCAAGTCAGGAGCTGTTTTGAAAGTTTGGTCTGCGTTTGCAACATCCTGTGAAATGATCAACCCTTGCGGGTAGCACAACCAATTGCGTGGTTTTCCTGTCCCGAAGATTTGTGCATTCAACAAAACAAAACTGAGAGTCGATAACTGAATGAATTTGCTGATCATCTATTTATAACGGAGATTTGGTCTTTATTTGTATGTAACCGAAACTGCGTCACTGCTTACGTCACAAAACCCAAAATCGTTAATACATAGAATAAAGAACAACTCTGTAATCAGTTTAAAAAGAATATTTTTTTTTACTCTCGCCCGCATTTCAGTAACAATAGGTTTACAGAAGTTTACAAATAAATACTTACGATTTTATGTAAAATTTATGTGTAAAATATTCAAATTAATTATTTATTTAACGGAGACAAAACTAAGTTTCCATTTCAAATTGTTTTATTTTTTCACTTCTTTAATATATTTGATGATTTTTCTTACTTATGATACAAACCCCCTAACATTGAGTTTTTAAGTCCCACCCCGCTCAGGCACTATCTTTCAAAAAATAATTTTTTACACCACGGGTGGGCGTTTTTTTTTGCTAGTTGTTGATAATAAAGTTTACGATGTTTTTTAACTACTAGCAACATTTAAAACATTTAAACATTTAAAAACGAGAAATTCTCTGACAGCTAGTTGTTAGAAAGATTGTATAGAGCCATTTTCTCACGGTGTAAGGATCAGTTATCTTGAAAAGCAGCGACCTAACTTAAACATTTATTACTGCAAATAGACTTACCATATATACTCGTGTATTGGTCGAGTTTTGAAAATCACCAGCCGAAATACTGATCTTGAAAATTATTACTGCAAATAGACTTGCCTGCAAATAGACTTACCATATATACTCGTGTATTGGTCGAGTTTTGAAAATCACCAGTCGAAATACTGATCTTGAAATTTATTACTGCAAATAGACTTACCATATATACTCGTGTATTGGTCGAGTTTTGAAAATCACCAGCGAAATACTGATCTTGAAAATTTATTACTGCAAATAGACTTACCATATATACTCGTGTATTGGTCGAGTTTTGAAAATCACCAGCCGAAATACTGATCTTGAAAATTTATTACTGCAAATAGACTTACCATATATACTCGTATATTGGTCGAGTTTTGAAAATCACCAGCCGAAATACTGATCTTGAAAATTTATTACTGCAAATAGACTTACCATATATACTCGTATATTGGTCGAGTTTTGAAAATCACCAGCCGAAATACTGATCTTGAAAATTTATTACTGCAAATAGACTTACCATATATACTCGTATATTGGTCGAGTTTTGAAAATCACCAGCCGAAATACTGATCTTGAAAATTTATTACTGCAAATAGACTTACCATATTACTCGTATATTGGTCGAGTTTTGAAAATCACCAGCCGAATACTGATCTTGAAAATTATTACTGCAAATAGACTTACCATATATACTCGTATATTGGTCGAGTTTTGAAAATCACCAGCCGAAATACTGATCTTGAAATTTATTACTGCAAATAGACTTACCATATATACTCGTATATTGTCGAGTTTTGAAAAATCACCAGCCGAAATACTGATCTTGAAAATTTATTACTGCAAATAGACTTACCATATATACTCGTATATTGGTCGAGTTTTGAAAATCACCAGCCGAAATACTGATCTTGAAAATTTATTACTGCAAATAGACTTACCATATATACTCGTATATTGGTCGAGTTTTGAAAATCACCAGCCGAAATACTGATCTTGAAAATTTATTACTGCAAATAGACTTACCATATATACTCGTATATTGGTCGAGTTTTGAAAATCACCAGCCGAAATACTGATCTTGAAAATTTATTACTGCAAATAGACTTACCATATATACTCGTATATTGGTCGAGTTTTGAAAATCACCAGCCGAAATACTGATCTTGAAAATTTATTACTGCAAATAGACTTACCATATATACTCGTATATTGGTCGAGTTTTGAAAATCACCTACTGCCTTACCATATATACTCGTATATTGGTCGAGTTTTGAAAATCACCAGCCGAAATACTGATCTTGAAAATTTATTACTGCAAATAGACTTACCATATATACTCGTATATTGGTCGAGTTTTGAAAATCACCAGACGAAATACTGATCTTGAAAATTTATTACTGCAAATAGACTTACCATATATACTCGTATATTGGTCGAGTTTTGAAAATCACCAGCCGAAATACTGATCTTGAAAATTTATTACTGCAAATAGACTTACCATATATACTCGTGTATTGGTCGAGTTTTGAAAATCACCAGCCGAAATACTGATCTTGAAAATTTATTACTGCAAATAGACTACCATATATACTCGTGTATTGGTCGAGTTTGAAAATCACCAGCCGAAATACTGATCTTGAAAATTTATTACTGCAAATAGACTTACCATATATACTCGTGTATTGGTCGAGTTTTGAAAATCACCAGCCGAAATACTGATCTTGAAAATTTATTACTGCAAATAGACTTACCATATATACTCGTATATTGGTCGAGTTTTGAAAATCACCAGCCGAAATACTGATCTTGAAAATTTATTACTGCAAATAGACTTACCATATATACTCGTATATGGTCGAGTTTTGAAAATCACCAGCCGAAATACTGATCTTGAAAATTTATTACTGCAAATAGACTTACCATATATACTCGTATATTGGTCGAGTTTTGAAAATCACCAGCCTAAAAACTGATCTTGAAAATTTATTACTGCAAATAGACTTACCATATATACAGATGTTTATGGCGTAATGGTTATCGTCGTAGAAAATGGACACGGGGAGACGAGTTCAAATCCAATACGAAGCTATTTGCATTTCCCATATCGCTAATGACCCTTGGGAAAGGTAGTAATCCAACTATTCTTCCTCCAGCTATGGGTGAATATTATGACAGATTGGTTTCTTTAGCTCTGGTATGGCAACAGGTCTAGATGGAAAACTCTGAATTCAAACCTGTCCACTTAAAATTGACCTTGTGTCGCATCCTGCTTGTGTGTAGGAGTTATGTAAATACCTATATACTCGTGTATTGGTCGAATTTAGAAAATCACCAGCCGAAATAATGATCTTCGATATACTCCTGTATGTGTTGAATTTTGAAGCTCCTTATCTTGAAAATTAATTACTACAGTGATTTACTTATCGTATACACGTCGTGTATAGATAAAATTTTGAAACCCAGCAACCGAAATTTTGATCGTGAACATTTATTACTGCAGATAGACTTACCGTAAAGTACTCCTAAAAATGGGTTATAAAAGTATTTTACCCAAGGAATCCAAAAGTGCTACCGAAAAAATCTTAAAGTCAACCAATTTTAAGTTATTGATGATTTTTGATTTTTTTTACATCTAGATCAATATCTCAAAGTGGCCCTACATCTATAACAATTTTTTTCTATTATTTTTTCACATATATTGAACATTATTTGTACCAAAAAGATAGTTTGGTTTTTGCTCAGAACCGAAGCTACAAGATAAGTTAAAATTCTGCAAATCAGAAATAATTAATAACTTAAAATTGGTTAACTTTAAAAATGTTTTGATAGCATTATTGGATTCCTTGGGCTAAAATGCTTTTATAAACCAATTTTTAGGAGTAGGAAAGCTCCAGGTCTCATTTTACAGACAAAAATAGATTACAAAAAGTCGTCATTTTTTGCGACCCTTCACCTCAAATTTGGAAAGCTAAAATCGACATAATTACGTTAATATTTCGAATTGGAAGCTCAGATGTTGGGAATTATCTAACTTTAACATAGTCCACACCTGCTTTTCTTTTATTTTAATACTACGAGATAATTTGACTTATCTGAATGTTATGATGTTAAAGATTATTCAAATCTTTTGAGGTTATTGAATTGATATTATTGAATGAATCACGTTTGGTTAAATTAATTTTTTTTCTCATGTATGCTTTTATTTTCTTTTATCAAAAAGCTTCTATTAACTGCCGAGTGGCCAATTTTTGGTATCAGCTGAACAATAGCAAAACATTCAGACATGCAGGGCAAAAATAAATGCTTTTTTTTTAATAAGCACCTCCTGAAATAGTAAGAAAAAAGTTAAAGTATCTAATGGGGCGACACTTTCATTTTTTTTTTGTATGCTACTGTAATTGTTGGCTGGTTGGTTGGATTTTATGGCATGTTAACCCTTGTGGGGTTATTTTTATGTCGAAGATGTTTTTTTTATTCATTCTTGTTGTGTATTCACTTTTTAAAATTCATTTAAAACTGATTTTTTAATCTATTTAAGCCATAAACGGAACCCTAACAGGTACTACCACTCCAGGTCAAAGTGGACCTGGGAGTAATGGCGACGAAAGGGTACTTTAGACTCCCTAGAACTCCAGAATTGGAACCTCACCACTAGATGCAGTTTAGCGTCATACCCAGGACACCAATATAATTGGTGACATTGCTCGTACTCACTAAGAGAACAAGTTTTTCTTGCATTTTCAGAGTTTTTTTTTAGTCTTTTATAATTGAACTGGGACAGTCTGTAAGTTTTTACAAGTTGTCATTAGAAATGAAATGAGAAGTAACAACCATTTGATCTTTCAATGAAATGGTTGTTGATCGCTTATGAGTTCGTCATTAATTCTCCAGTAGTACCCAGCATGTCTTATTCGTCTTACTTTGATGGTTTGTAAGATTGGGAGAAAGTGGTCGTATAGCAGCTGTTTTGTAGATTGCTGCTTCAAAATAATTTCTGTAAATAAATGTATTTTCTTTATATGGTTGAGTGCGCGTGGTGTAATTGATCTACCTTATTCCAGTTTGGTTGGGGCGAAAGCTTTTCAATTCTCCCTCGTAAGTATTCAAAAGGAAAGGGGGGGAAGCATCTTGATGACAGGGCGGCCAAAATTCAGCTATTTATATAATTTCAATATTTTGAAAATATCTTTTAAAAAGTAAATGTATTTTCGATTGATTAATCGATTTATTTTCACGACATGTCAATCCGTTACTTATTGTATAGAGGTTAGGGAATCGCGTACAGTGTATGTTTATATTTATATTTTTGTATAGTTGTATCTTAAGAGTTTTTTTTTGACACAGTAATATAATATCAAATATTCTTATCAAATAGTGATTATATGGTTTCAAGTAATTATTTCTTTTAATAATGACCATCTGATTGTACAGTTATGGTTTTAATTAATTATTTCTAATAATAACATCTGATCACACAGTTATATGGTTCAAGTAATTATTTCTTTTTAATAATGACCATCTGATTGTACAGTTATATGGTTTCAATTAATTATTTTCTAATAATAACCATCTGATCACACAGTTATTATGGTTTCAAGTAATTATTTTCTATTTAATAATGACCATCTGATGTTACAGTTATATGGTTTCAAGTAATTATTTCTATAATGACCATCTGATCACCACAGTTATATTGGTTTCAAGTAATTATTTCTAATAATGACCATCTGATTGTACAGTTATATGGTTTCAAGTAATTAATAATGACCACTGATTGTACAGTTATATGATTTCAAGTAATTATTTATAATAATGACCATCTGATCACACAGTTATATGGTTTCAAGTAATTATTTCTTTTTAATAATGACCATCTGATTGTACAGTTATATGGTTTCAAGTAATTATTTCTAATAATGACCATCTGATCGCAAGTTATATGGTTTCAAGTAACTAATAATAATTCTTAGTAAACAATTATAGATTCAGGCAGGGTCAAAGTTTAGGTACCGGACATATATGCCTAAAAAGGAAATATGTTCCCTTAAGGAAAAATTGTAATATTGTACCCGATACCTCTAAAAGGTGAGGGTCATTCCTAAAATGAGGTAACCAAGCGAATACCCGGTACTATTAGTACTTTTATAATCTATTATAGTTCTTTTAGAGAATAACAAAATAGATAAAATTATTCTAATGAATTATCATTCTGATAACTCCATTGCAATCTCTTAGATTTCCGTATGCCACAGGCGAATGAGCCATCCTTATTAAATTCTAAATTGACTTTATTAGTTAAGTTAAAAGTTAAAGTTAATAGAAAAATAACTTGATGACATGCATTTAAAAAATTGAAATAATTTATTATAAAGTATTTTAATTCATTATCTAGATATATAAATAAATTATTTATATTATATCTACATCTAGATAATAAATGTTATGTTTAAGTAATAGATACCAGGTACTTTTTGCAATATCATAATTTTTCCTCAAAGAATGCCCCCCCCCCTTTTTTGGCATACATGTCCATTACCTAAACTTTGACTCCCCTTTTTAAAGTAACTATTCTTAATACAAATAATGTATTTTGTTTATGGCAGCAAGTAATCTTATCGAATACGAATAAATTTTAAACAGATCTATTTGATCCTAACAGGTACTACCATTTTGACTCAGAATAAACCTCGAAGTAATGACAATGAGATATTCTACAATCACCACATCTTCAGAATTAGAAACTCGTCATCAGATGTTGTTTAGTGTCATACACAGGACATCCCCTTATTTGTGGAGAGTCTTACCCGTCTGCGCGGGGGGGGGGTACAGTCGTATTCTAAGCCTCACCAACAGGGCTAAGTACTTTATAGTTTGTTTCTTCATATATATTGCACCCCACAGAGCCGTGGCTTATCCCACTCGACTACTGCAGAGTCTGCGAGTCACATAGACTGGTACTGCCATCATCATCATCATCATCATCATCATCATCATCATCATCATGTCTTGACATGATGAAGATGACGATGATGATGATGGCAGTACCAGTCTATGTGACCCGCAGACTCTGCAGTTGTTGAGTGGGATAAGCTGCTGCTCTGTGGGGTGCAATATATATGAAGAAACACGCGGCTTCTCTTAACTCTCTCTCTCTCCTCCTCCCCCTCTCGCCACCTCTCCCTATCGACTATTGCTCTTGGTAGTTTTCTTGGCAGCATTCAGTGTCCGTACAGAGCTGGTTAATGTAAGTCTGCCAATATTGTTGGGTCCATGTGTATGAGTCCATAGGAGAACGTCGCTTATGAGTTCGTCATTAATTCTCCAGTAGTACCCAGCATGTCCTATTCGTCTTACTTGGATGGTTTGTAAGATGGGAGGAAAGTGGTCATAGCAGCTGTTTTGTAGATTGCTGCTTCCAAAATTTGTCGAAAAAGGATGCTAATTCACGTTTGATTTTAAATTTGAATCCCATATATTCTTGACATGCAAAGGGTTAATACACGATTAGCAAGAACCGGGGGAAACTTGAGTGTTAGCAAATATGCGAAAGTATTAAGGTCACTTGTTAAATATAAAAATAAAAGCTTTTGGTGTTATTTTGCCTTCTTCCTGTGTTTCTTTTTTTTGCCCACGTCCTGTATTCATTTCAAATGAGGACCGTAAAATATATTTATATATCTAAAAAAAGGCAGCTTGTCAAATAAACGGGCGGATAAATACACTTGCGCAAACGCACATTGGGAGCGCACAAGTACAGCATATGCGCATCCACAGAAACACACACATTTGTATTTACACACACACACACAACACACACACACACACACACACGTATATATATATATATATATATATATATATATATATATATATATATATAAAGGACTTCAAATAAGAAAAGTGTATGCACAGAAATAGTGATCAAATGCTGTAATAGTATTATATATATATATATATATATTATATATATTATAATATATATATATATATATATATATATATATATGGATACTATGTTACATACTATATATATATATACATACATGTATATATATGTAGTATCTAATATAGTATCCATATATATATTATATATATGCATGTATAGTATGTTAATATAGTATCCACACACACACACACATATATATATATAATACATGTATATATATATGTGTGTGTGTGTGTGTGTGTGTGTGTGTACACGGAAACAAGCACTCAACTTAACAATTTATTGCACATTTAGAAATTCACAGAAATTTTAATTGTTCAAAACAACAACACATCTGGATATCCACGTTCATGTAGATACACGCATTCGCCACACGGACACACACTTAGGTGAATGGTCATGGATAAAACTATGCATCCACAAACAGACACTCATTCTCTTATTAAGCAGAAATCAGATAGGGACTGAATGAGAACATTCATGCAAAGACACACACAACACACACACACATGCATATGCGTGCAGACATGCACACGTACACTTTTTACGTCATCAGAAGAGTCCACTACAAAAAAAAACATGGGCTAATTGTATATCTTTATTTATGTGATAATCTCTTATGATGATGTAATAGAAATAGAATGTTCTTTTCTGAAATTAAAAAGATAAAATACCATAATTCATGTTGGTTGCTGGTTGTTGGCATCCTTCCGTCTGCGAAAGACGATGACGTAGTTTTTTTTTGATGCTGTCGTTTACTCACCCTTTCCACCAGGCAGCCGAGACGTACGGGTCAAGACTGCTAGTTTAGTTGCTTGTTAAATATCTAAGTTTTAACTTAGTATAAGTCCACATGTTAGCTATCTTCAAAGCTTAGAATTTCATTGGCATTTTTGTTTTGCTTTTGCCGGTATCTGACCAAGGAGGGGAAGATAGGGACTGGAATTTGGGGTAATGCGAGGTTATTTAAAATGAAAAAACACGAAATAGAATTATATTTTTTACATGTCCCTGTAATGAAATGTATTAAGAATAAAAATGGTTAAAGAATAAGAAATAAATAAAATAAATACAAAGTGTTTCACATTTCTTATAGCAGTAAAAATAAACTTAGCTTTAAGTAGGAACATTTCAGCTATTTTCAAAGCTTCGAATTCAGATAATTCTTAAGTTATTTAATCGCTGACAGATAAATGAACTGAAGACAAAAAGCAGAGAATTCATTGTTATTTTTATTAGTTAAGTTTTAGTTTTACTTTTAGTTTAGTTTAAGGGCCGGGTTAGCTCAGTCGGTAGAGCGTTCGGCTAGAAACCACAAGGTTCCTAGTTCGATACCAGTCCTCGCTAACTCAGCGTATGAGTAGCACAGGGATCTGTGCGGTAAAGTAAGGAGCTGATGGCTAGGTGTGGCGCTCCACTTCAGACGCCAAAAACAATCTCCTTGGTCTAGCGCTATTGAAAAGGGGATAGACTTCCTCACTGACTGGCTGATACCGACTTTAGGCCGCCCCGACGACTTATTGAACGCAAACAAGAAAATGCTGAGCAACACATCATCATCATCATCATCATCATCAAGTTGTACTGACTGCGCAGATTCCCTTTATTCTCTCTCTCTCTCTCTCTCTCTCTCTTGCCATATTTTCCTGTCGGTCATTGCTCCTGATAGGTCCTCAAATCGGCATCCCGTGTCCGTACGAAGTTGTTGTATTTAAGTCTTTGCTGGTCAATCGGCACTGGTGTGCCCATGCATAGGAGTCCACACACTTATGATCTCGTCCTTATTCCTCTAGCTGTGCCCAGCATGTCTTGTTTGTCAAACTTGGATGGTTTGTGTGATAGGTGGCAATGGCTGTGTAGCTGCTGTTATGTGGGGTGCTGTTTCCAGGATTTGTTGAAAACAGCATGCAGCATACTTGCGTCGTTCCCATCTAGTTTTGTCTCTAAAGATTTTGTCCAAGTGGTGCAGCCATACAGTAGTACTGATACGTCTACAGCTTGAATAATTCTCACTTTATTTTATTTGATAGATCAGATTTCCATACGATTGATAACCTGTCAAAAGTAGTGCCTTTCCTATGCGTATATTGACATCACTTTCTGATGGTGAGATATTACTACCCATGTATGTGAACTGGTCCACTAATTTCAGAGGTTTGATTTAATGTGGAAATGGCTCCATCTTGTTTTAAACAGTACAATGTAATTGCAAACATTCATGAAACTAGCACTACTTACCCATATTACATACGGATTTTAAGATGGTCATTATTAAACGTAAATGATGTAGAGTTGCTTTATTTAAGTTTAGGATAATTGTCTTTACAGAAACGTTTTATTTGTTTTATCGTTTATTTACCATTTATCGTTTGTTTACATCAAGCGTGGCGTACGGAAGGTGTCTTCATTCGGTGATCTCAGGAACCGTCGAAAACCTCTAAAATTTGATATCTTATTATAATGGAGATTGCGTGTTTGTATGTCTGTAACCGAAACTATACCACTACTCAAGTCACAATTCCCTTAGTTATTTACGTCACATTCTCCATGATTTTATTTTTTATGCCACAATTATTAATAAGGTTGTTTTACATTATTAATACTGTCGACCATATCTACATACGGATAACATGCAATTGTATTTATATATACAACAAAATAGCAAAATAGCGGTTTACAGTGTGAACGGGAAGGCTAATTTGCATATTGATATTAAAAATTTATTTTAATAAAATTGTTTGGTTTTATCTTAATGAATAGGATAAAAACATCTCGGGGATAAATCGTTAAAAGAAATCCCATAACAAGAAGAAATAACTAATTTTATTCTTTACTTCCTATTTTCACTAAATAGTTAAATTAGGAAAATTTAGCAATGAAAGACAGGAGTGATGGAAGAGTAAGTTTCAATTGTTTTATTTTTCGATTATACCCCACCTCTGTTTAAAATATTTTTATCTGCATTATTATTTAGTTTCATTAGCCTTTTTAATTTAATATGGTATTTTATTAAACCTTAAATGCTAGCACCCGGAGGGTGCATATATTTGCTAGTTTCAAATAAATATTTAATTTTATTATTTTTCAGGCTTGGCGGAGCAGTATAAACTTTTTTCTTTAAAAAAAAAATTGATTTCTAAAACTTTTTTCTTTTAGACCGTTGAGATATAAAGGATTCCATTCTCGATACTTTTTAAACAGGATTTTTGGTGAAACACAGGATTGAGCCGCCCTGTCGGCCGTGGCGTTAGAATGATACGACTGCACCTCTGCAGAGGGGTAACACTCCCCCAATGGGGCCACCTGTTAGCCGTGGGTGGCGACCCGTGATTCTTAAGGATAGAACCCAAGTGGATGAGCAGTCCATGACTTGCAATAATCCACTTTGGGCTTTTCTTGGGCTAGACGGGCAGTCGGAGAGACCCCCTCCGATCAATCGGCTGACCACGCCAAGCCCTAGCAACTATATGATTGCTCCAACCCTATTTTCCTTATGATAACTCCCAATCCTTCTTATCATATGGGTGCTAGAAGGCGGTGGCTGAGGGTCTACATGTCCTGGGAATGACGTTAAGCTCTATCTGATGGTGAGGTTCCAGTTCTGTAGGTTTGGGGAATGTGGAGCACCCCTTCATCACCATTGCTCCCTGGTCCACTCTGACCCGGAGTGGTAGTACCTGTTAGGATCCCATCTATGGGTTTAATAGAAAAACATGAGTTTATAAACAAAATTGTATTATGCATTAAGAATGAATTTATTTCACAACTTTGTCGGCATTAAATGACCCACCGAGGTTGATATACCGTAAAACAATCCAAACCAAACAGGATTGAGAATTTAAAGCTTCCTCCATGTTCATCAAATCGACCTTTTCTTTTGTACCTAAATAAAAAAAAAGTCTCATGTGTAACATTTGAAAACACGGAAGACATTAAAATAATTACGAAGCCACAGCTTTTGAAAAGACAAGTTTAAGAGGTACTTTGATGAAAGGAAAACTCTGTAATTGGATTTATTTACAAGAAAATTAACGTTTCACCATTGTTTAATTTTTGTCTTGGTAAATGCAACTTCAGTCATGATAAGGGGACTATTTTGACGAAAATTAACGTTTCATTTATTATTTAATTTTGTCTTGGTAAATACAGCTTCAATCATGATAAGGGAACGCTGAAAAAATTAACGTTTTACCCATTATTCAATTTTAACTTTGTAAATACACCCTCAATTATGATAAGGGGACTAATTTGAAGAAAATTAACGTTTCATTCATTGCTTAATTTTGACTTGGTAAATACAGCTTCAGTCATGATACTTTTTGAACACACTTCATATATTCCCGAGTTTTTACAACTGCGTACACACACACACACACACACACACATATAATATATATACATATATATATATGTTTATCTATAACGTGTTGCCATCTGTGTCTCATTGTCCCCATCGCCTGTGTAATGTACCACAATTCTGATCATCCCTCCCTACGGATCATTAGGTGTCAACTTGTCCGGTTTTCACTGTGTGACACTTCCGGTGAAATGCTGTCCTGTTTCCGATCTCTTCCTACTGTGGGAGACAAATCAACCGCTTTTCCGACCATCAAAATATGACATGGTCACACATTGTGGGAAGTCTGCTCATTCGGAATATACACCCATCTTAAAGTTCTCACTATTTCGATCAATGAATCTCCGTTCCTCAGCAGGTTACTGAATGGAAGTTTGGATGATTTATACGAATCAAAATGAATGAATAAATAAATTCTACTTATTGTATCGTATTAGCTCTACTTTTTGTATTGAGCACTTTAGTATATTTAACTTAGGCAACTCTTACAGTAACTTTTTCTTTTGGTCATTTTAATAATACGCTCGGATTATTTTCAGGAGGTGCTTATGATTTGGTATTTTCTTTTTTTATATATATGTTTTTTTTTTTCTCCAGGCAAAAGTTTGTATTGTGTAATTACAGACTCTAAAGCCGGGAGTTTTTTTTTTATACTGTCGGAGTTTAGAAATATAAATATAAATAAATGCATTTTGTATTCTTGATATTATGTCCGTTTATCACAACTGCAAAAGGGACGCATTTTTATGGAAATTGTAATTTATAACAAATTACATTTTTGTGTCAGAATACGAAACGAAAGAATTCCGCAGGTTTATTTAATGTTAATCAAATTCATATAAAAATGCAATCAAATTCATATAAACTCTCATGTCACTCACTATAATATATATATATATATATATATATATATATATATATATATATATATATATATATATTATTTAATATAACTGTTTATACAAAGGATTTAGTAGGCATCTACCTAAAGTTTCAGGCTCCTTGCCTTCATCAGGATACCATTAATTCCTCTGGTGTGTCTGCAAAAATATATTTTGCGGTTATGTATTTGTAAATAACCGCAAATAATAAAGGAAATATATTTTTGCAGATACACCAGAGGGATTAATGGTATCCTGATGAAGGCAAGGAGCCTGAAACCTTAGGTAGATGCCTACTAAAACCTTTGTATAAACAGTTATATTCAATAAATAAAGCTCTTACATTTGTAATTGAGCACTTTATTTTCTTTATTTTCCTTATTTCATCTCGGAAAAATTACCAAATATATATATATATATATATATATATATATATATATATATATATATATATATATATATTATATCACTTTATATTCTATGCTTTCGACATTTCAGAAAAAAAGAACATTACTTCATTGAGGTGTAATTGATAGCGAGAGTGTCTGCCAAGGAACCATAAGGTTCCTAGTTCAATATCGGTCCTCGCCAACTCAGCATATGAGGGATCTGTACTGTAAAGTGAGGAGTTGATGGTAGGTGTGGCGGTCCACATCAGATGCTAAAAACAATCTCCTTGATCTAGCGTAAGTGAAAAAGGGTTAGAATCCCTCGTTGTCTAGCTCATACCGACTTTAGGCCAGCTGACGACTTTACTAAATGTTTTAATTAGTAGTGAGTTCAAACCCTCACTTGGTGCTCCAAATTTACAGCCATTTTCCAAATCTAAGCTGATCATAGATTTTTAAGGTATCTTCTCGTGGTGTAATTGTAGCAAACTGATCTCACAGACCAATGATTACAGAATATTGAGTTCGATCCTCGTTGGGTGTCCCATACTTGCGTCCTTGGGCCAAATCTAAGCTTTGCTTAGTTTTTAAAAAAAGGTTCATAGGTGTGGAAAAATCGTTAGCTCGCTCGATTCGTTGACCATTATTCTTGAGTAATGTGTTCGATCCTTATCGGGTACAACATATTTGCTACCTTGTCCTAAATCCAAACTATCCTTTGTTTTTTAAAAAATGTGCCTGGATGTGCGGAAATCGTTAGTAAAAATCAATAATATATATATATATATATATATATATATATATATTATTTGAAACATTTGAAACATCTTCACCTGATGATTGCATCGCATGAAACCAATATGGTTGTGATTGTTCCTTTGTCACCTAATAAATAGATATGTAAAACCTTTATATATTTATCTTATTATATTATATAACAGCTCTATTTTATATTGAGCACTCAACCAATAATACTGCCTTTGGTACACAATTTCACAAAAGCTGAAACAGTGACCATCTCACACTATAGTATATATATATATATATATATATATATATATATATATATATATATATATTGTTTTATTGTTTTATCATTACGGGTTTAACAGCTACCCATGCAAAGAGACGCGAGCTCTAATTCTCTCTTCTCCATTTATGCCATTTTCTCTCGGATTCAAACCAGCTCACAAGCCTTGCACACAACACACACACACACACACACACACACACACAACACACACACACAACACACACACGCACACAACACACAAACACACACACGCACACACACACAACACACACAACACACACACACACACACAACACACACAACACACACACACACCACACACACATGCGCCGCGCGCACGCATATATATCTACACATACGTATGTCCATCTATGTACGCAGCCATACAAGTTCGTGCTTCATGAACTGAACTCTCCGCTTCTCTTTTTTCAATGGAACGGCAGCTCTTCTCAGGACAGCTGTGGCCGGCGTAGATCAAAGCAAATTCCGATTTCTTAGACGAATTCTCCCATTGCTGGGACAACAATGCACTCACCACACGCTTGGTCGGACGCCAATGGAACTCATCAAGTCTTGAGGAGATTGGAGAGTGGCGAACAGAGCGAGCATTTTCATCAGAACCAATGAGGTCCAGCCAGATGACCATAAGAATTTAAAAGACGCTTCAGTGATCTTTCGTCTTGTTACCCGATGTCACACAAACGTTTGCAGCTCATCAGCTTCAATGGCAAATTGGAGTGTTGCACAGAGATAATTGTTCGGATTATTAGCCATTATAAAATGGAAACTAGAGTTGACAATGTTCTCATCTTCCATTTTTCTTTGGCTGGTGATGATGGCTTAACTATCGTCCCGTCATTTTCTTCTGACAACTCAAATGTATATTGAATCTAGTAGTTTATGTTAACATACTAAATGAGCCGGTAAAAATGGAGAGTATTAATATTAATATTGTATTATGTATTTACCGACCCCTCTACACGAGTAGAAAGTGACACAAGGTCAATTTCTTAGGCGGGGTTTAAAAGGTTTGAATTCACAGTTTTTCTAGACCAGTTGCCATACCAAGATTAAAGTGCCTAGTCTGCCTTAATATTTAACCATAGCTGGAAGGAGAATAGATTCATACCTTTCCCAAGTGTATTAGCTCTATGTAAAATGCAACTTGCCTCGTCCATGATTAGACAGCTCAAATGTATAATGAATACAAAGTAAGCTCAGAAAATGTAGAGGTTTATGTTAACATGTTATATGAACTGGTATAAATAGAGACTATTAACATTACACACAACTATTAACCCCTACACACAAGCAGCGTGCGACAGATGGTCAATTTCTTAAACGGAGTTTAAGAGGTCTGTATTCAGAGTTTTCCTCCTCTTGGACCAGTTACCATACTAAGATTAGAGAACCCAGTCTGCCCTACCATTTACCCATAGCTGAAGGAAGAATAGCTGTATGCATAGCATTCACAGGGGTAGTAGCGCTATGTAAAATGCAATCAGACTCACCCAGGATTTGAACTCGGGTTGATGAGTCCATTTCCTACGACTCTAACCATTACACCACGCAACTCGTAGATATAGAGTTAACGAAAGATTTGTAGTGAGCTTGAACAGCAATTATATATACTAGCAAATATATGCACCCTCCGGGTGCAAGTATTTAAGTTTTAATGTAATAAAATATATTAAATTAGAAAGGCTAATGAAACTAAATAAGAATGCAGATAAAAATATTTGAAACAGAGGGGGGTATAATCGAAAAATAGAACAACTGAAAGTTATTCTTCCATCACTCGTCTTTCATTGTTATTTTTTCTAATTTAAGTATTTAGTTAAAATAGAAAGTAAATAATAAAATGACAGTTATCTTTTCTTGTTAATGGATTTCATTTAAGATTCATTGAAGAGATTTTTGCTTATATTCATTAAAATAAAACCAAACAGTTAGAAATCAATGATACTAAGCACATATTTATTAAATTCGATTTGTTTATATCAATATGCAAATTAGCCTTTCCCTTCACACTGTAAACCGCTATTTTGTTGTATATATAAATGGAATTGTATGTTGTTAGTACGTAGATATGGTTAACAGTATTAATAATGTAAAACAATTTTATTAATAATAGGTTAAAATAAAAATAAAATCCTTGAGAATGTGATGTCAATAACTAAGGGAATTGTAACTTGAGTAGTGATATAGTTTCGGTTACAGATAGAAAAACACACAATCTCCATTATAATAAGATATATATATATATATATATATATATATATATATATGTTGGCATCCTTCCGTTCACTAAAGACGATGGCGTAGTGTCCATTTTTCTATCTGCAACTGCGTAAGTGGCTGAACAGACCAATTTTTGAATGGTAGTCTCTGGAGCAGTGACTGTAAACAAACAGTGATGCTTGCTGGAGTTGCAGTTGTCTCTCCTTCCTTTTGGCTCTCTTTTCCCTCTCTTTTTCACTCCTTTTCGTTCCTTGTCTGACGAGGAGTCGCCAGGTCGCACGGTCTTCTGCACAAGCCTCCCATGTGTTGGTGTTAATGTGGCATGTCTTCATGTTTCTCTTACAGACATCTTTAAAGCACAGGCGTGGTTTCCCTACTGGTTGGGTGTCCTCCGCTAATTCGCCATACAGTAGATCTTTGTGAATGCGGCCTTTGTCCATCCTCCTGACGTGGCCAAGCCAACACAGGCACCTCTAGCAGATGTTGGCGGGCATGCTGTTCATGTTTGCTCGTTCCAATACTTCTGTGTTCGGCACTTTGTCCTGCCAACGTATGTAGAGTATATATATATTATATATATATATATATATATATATATATATATATATAATTATCAATAATATGGAAATCCGATCTCACTGACAAGCTAAAGCGACATTTCTTCCAGGCGGTGGTTGTATCAGTGTTGCTGTACGGATGCACCACTTGGACCCTAACGAGGCGCCTTGAGGATAAGCTGGACGGGAGCTGCACAAGAATGCTGCGTGCAGTCCTGAATAAATCGTGGAAGCAGCACCCCACGAGGAAACAGCTATATGGCCACCTGCCCCCCATCTCACAAACCATACAAGTGAGACGGACAAGACATGCCGGGCACTGCTGGAGAAGCAAGGATGAGCTCATAAGTGACGTTCTTCTGTGGAAGCCAACACACGGACATGCTAGTGTGGGCCGTCCATCAAGAACCTACATTGACCAACTAAGCAAAGATGCAGGTTGCTGCGCAGAGGACCTCCCTGGGAAAATGAATGATAGGAAAGGTTGGCGAGAGATTGTCATGGATATCCGTGCTAATAGCGCGACATGATGATGATGATGATGATGATATATATATATATATATGTGTGTGTGTGTGTGTGTGTGTGTGTGTGTGAGGTACCACAATAAGTCCGTACTAAATTTTAGATTTGATTTGATATAAGGAAGACAATACGGAAAATTAAATGCTATGACAGCAGTCACAATGCAATGAAAAGCGATCTTTATGAACAAATTTAGTTAAAACTAAATGCCCCTAATGCCATCTTGCAAGAAAAACAGAATTCTTTAGCCAAACCAATAGATTCTGACAAAAAAAATTAACACGCTCAAACCTTTTTTTCCTATCATTAACCAAAAACCCATACATATACTCTTAATCCTCCACACTGTCTTCTCTCTCTCTCTCTCTCTCTCTCTCTCGCTCTCGCTCTCTCTCTCTCTCTCTCTCTCTCTCTCTCTCTTACACGCACACACCCACATACAAACACCTCTCCACACACAAACTTAAATACAGACACAATGACACACACACACACACACACACATACACACACACTAATAAAGAAGAACGCGCGCTAATCCAACTACGCACGTGCATAAACTTATTGAACACCATTCTACCAATACCAGTGGGCTGTTAGACGGCATCCAAATTCTAGAAGTTCTTAAACCTTTTTCAGATCAACCCTCATTTGCTCAATTTTTGAACAGAGTTTGTAAGTGTGTATATGGGGATTGCCTAACTCAGAATGTTAGTTGAACCCCCTGCAGCTCACGATCATTGGAGAATGTGGAGCACCCCCTTCATCACCATTGCTCCCTGGTCCACTCTGACCCGGAGTGGTAGTACCTGTTAGGGTCACATCTATGGGCTAAATAGAAAAATGTATATATAAAAAAAATTGAGTATCCATTAAGAATGAATTTATTTCAAAACTTTATCGGTATTAAATGATCCACCGAGGTTGATATGCCGTAAAACAAAACTTCACCATCAAAAGTGGTCAAAATTAAACTCCACTTAAAAATTCACGTGCTGTATTCTGCTCATGGTGGAGGGGTTGAGTAAATACATATTCATAGAGAAAAGATGGATTCATGCCTTTCCTAAAAGTACTTGTGGCCTAATGGTTAACAGTGCACAAAATGTCTCTGCATTTACTTTGTACTGTGCCTCCTTACTATTATTATTATTATTATTATTATTATTATTATTATTATTTGGTTTGGTTTGTTTTGTTTTACGGCATATCAACCTCGGTGGATCATTTAATGCCGATAAAGTTTTGAAATAAATCAATTCTTAATGGATAATACAATTTTTTTTATAAATACATTTTTCTATTTAACCCATAGATGGGACCCTATCAGGTACTACCACTCCGGGTCAGAGTGGACCAGGGAGCAATGGTGATTAAGGGGTGCTCCACATTCCCCAAACCTCCAAAACTGGAACCTCACCATCAGATAGAGTTTAACGTCATCCCCGGGACATGTAGGCCCGCAGCCACCCCCTTCTAGCATCCATATGATAAAAAGGGGTGGGGCTTGCCATAAGGGCAATAGGGTTGGGAAAATCATATAGGTGCTAGGGCTTGACGTGACCAGCCGATTGATCGGAGGGGGCCTCTCCGACCGCCCGTCTAGCCCAAGATAGGGCCAAAGTGGAGTATTGCATGTATTATTATTATTATTATTATTATTATTATTATTATTATTATTATTATTTCACTCCTAGTGAGTTTTTCACACCAGCATAAGCTAATGGCCTTTCACTGGAGTCTGGGTGACAACAAGTCTCCTCATGTCTCTAGAACTCTTCTCAATTCTTCCTCTGATTTCCAGTTCCTCCAATCTTTTTTTCCAAGCTGTTTGGGACCGTTCCTAGCGCGCCAACTACAATTGGTATAACTTTCATCCTCATATTCCACAGCTTTTTCAATTCTCTGGCAAGGAATGGATTTGCATTTTTTTAAAAATTTGCATTTAGTGAAAATTGGCGTAGTATGCTTTTTTTCTACCGTAAAAAAAATGGAAGAAAATAAACATTTTCAGCAGGATATTTTATCTTCATTTTAAGTTTGGTGGCTCAACGGAGAAAAAAGAATTTATCCAATTCATGGAGAAGGTACTGTGAATGATCAAACATGTCAAAAGTAGGTTGCAAATTTGATGACATTTCTCGCTGAAATGACACAGCTTTCTTTAAATGATAAAATCAGATTCTGACTTTCCGTATATGTTTATGTATACTAATTTTCATAGCCTAATGCTGAAAAAAATATAGCTGAGTCCGTAGAACACAAGGTTTCGGGTTCGATACCGGCCACCGCCAACTTAGCGAACTTTGAGCACAGATTAGGTAATCTGACTTGTGCGGTAAAGTAGGGAGCTAACGGTAGCTGTGGTTCTGCACCTAAAAGAAACAAAAAAAAAAAACAAAAAAAAAAAAACAATTTCCCAGGGAGATTTTCCGGTTGATACCGACAATAGGTTACCCCGACAGCAACTATTTACTTACTAGTTTCGACCTTTAATCATCTTCAGGACTTATTTACGGAAAAAATGTAAAAGGAGTGGATATGAAATTAAAGAAACGGCGAAAATGCACTGGGGACGTGGCATATCCATTCATTGAATGAAAATTATTTTCTTGTATCCAAATGTCTTCAACTGGCTTTTATATAGTTATTCAGTTGGCAAATGAACATTTGATTTGTGAGGTATGTGTTAAGCCTATGAGGAATGTGTTTCAAATTATAATATATATATATTATATATATATATATATATATATATAATAATATATATATGTGTGTGTGTGTGTGTGTGTGTGTGTGTGAAGAAATAGAGGAAATTAATCGACAGTATCTGGAGAAAGGTAGACAAACACGGAATGTTGTAGAAAATGGATGTTTATTGTAGGTAGTGATGTCGACGTTGTAACGTTTCGGTCTGTTAGACCTTCTTCTTTTATAATATATATATATATATATATATATATATATATATATAATATATATAGTCCTAAATAATGTGGTTTACGTCATTTCAGTGAAATGTGTATTTGTAATATTATTTCTCTCAATCTAAGATTATTTTCGCCGCAATCAAATGTTGCATTTTTGTATGAATATTTCTGTGTGTATTCTCTAGATGAGTCAATTTTGTCTTTTAAACCTAATGTAAAAGTCGCCGGGGCGGCCTAAAGTCGGTATCAGCCAGTCAGCGAGGGTGTCTATCCCCTTTTCAATAGCGCTAGACCAAGGAGACTGTTTTGGCGTCTGAGGTGGGGTGCCACACCTACCATCAGCTCCTTACTTTACCGCACAGATCCCCGTGCTACTCATACGCTGAGTTGGCGAGGACTGGTATCGAACTAGGAACCTTGTGGTTTTAGCCGAACGCTCTACCGACTGAGCTAACCCGGCCCCTAGTCAGTTCGAATCGATAAAAAGTTGAACAAATGCTAAATTTAAGTTATTTGTATTACCTGCAGAGAGGTAAGACATTCACAAAAAAGGGGAATCCTGGTTATTAAATTAAACTGCATCTGGTGGTGAGTCTTCAGTCCGGAGATCTGGTGTTTGTGGAGTGCTCCTTAATTGCCATTACTCCCGGTTCCACTCTGACCCGGAGTGGTCGTACATGTTCGTGTTCCATCTATGAGTAAATAGATCTGTTTGCAAATTATTTGTATTAATGTTTTATCATTTGACCATGTGCAAAAAAAGACAACAACTCTTAAACTATACATGTCTAATGAATGCAATTAACTAACGGTAATTCCATGTCAAATCATCCAGGCCATATCACCCACCCCTTCAACTTTTTCTACAGGTGTGGGCTATGTTAAAGTTAGAGAATCCCCAAAATTTGTGCTTCCAATTCCAAGAATTGGCGGAGTTATGTCGATATTTAGCTCTCCAAATTTGAGGTGGGGTTGCGAAAAATGGCGACTTTTTGTAATCTATTTTTGTTTGTAAAATGAGTTCTAGAGTTTCCATACTCCTAAAATTGGTTTATGAAATTTTGCCTGAGGAATCCAAAAATGCTATCGAAAAAGTCTGAAAGTTAACCAATTTTAAATTATTGATGATTTTTTATTTTTTCGTAGCAAGATCAACATCCCAATGTGTCACTGCATCTATGACATACATTTTTTAATTATTATTTCATATCTATTGAACATTATTTGTACGAAAAAGATAGTTCGGTTTTTTGCTGAGAACGTGCGACGTGAGAGAAAATCAAGGTACTCCCAATATCCAAAGAGATTGGTGTTTAGAATTTATGAGTAAGTGAACGGCTAAATATTCCTTCTTTACTACCAACATTTGGAAATGAGAGAAAATCAAGGTACTCCCAATATCCAAAGAGATTGGTGTTAGAATTTATGAGTAAGTGAACGGCTAAATATTCCTTCTTTACTACCAACATTTGGAAATGAGAGAAAAGCAAGGTACTCCCAATATCCAAAGAGATTGTGTTAGAATTTATGAGTAAGTGAACGGCTAAATATTCCTTCTTTTACTACCAACATTTGGAAATGAGAGAAAAGCAAGGTACTCCCAATATCCAAAGAGATTGGTGTTAGAATTTATGAGTAAGTGAACGGCTAAATATTCCTTCTTTACTACCAACATTTGGAAATGAGAGAAAAGCAAGGTACTCCCAATATCCAAAGAGATTGGTGTTAGAATTTATGAGTAAGTGAACGGCTAAATATTCCTTCTTTACTACCAACATTTGGAAATGAGAGAAAATCAAGGTACTCCCAATATCCAAAGAGATTGGTGTTAGAATTATGAGTAAGTGAACGGCTAAATATTCCTTCTTTACTACCAAACATTTGGAAATGAGAGAAAAGCAAGGTACTCCCAATATCCAGGAGATTGTGTTAGAATTTATGAGTAAGTGAACGGCTAAATATTCCTTCTTTTACTACCAACATTTGGAAATGAGAGAAAAGCAAGGTACTCCCAATATCCAAAGAGATTGGTGTTAGAATTTATGAGTAAGTGAACGGCTAAATATTCCTTCTTTACTACCAACATTTGGAAATGAGAGAAAAGCAGGTACTCCAATATCCAAAGAGATTGGTGTTAGAATTTATGAGTAAGTGAACGGCTAAATATTCCTTCTTTACTACCAACATTTGGAAATGAAGAGAACAGCAAGGTACTCCCAATATCCAAAGAGATTGGTGTTAGAATTTATGAGTAAGTGAACGGCTAAATATTCCTTCTTTACTACCAAACATTTGGAAATGAGAGAAAGCAAGGTACTCCCAATATCCAAAGAGATTGGTGTTAGAATTTATGAGTAAGTGAACGGCTAAATATTCCTTCTTTACTACCAACATTTGGAAATGAGAGAAAAAGCAAGGTACTCCCAATATCCAAAGAGATTGGTGTTAGAATTTATGAGTAAGTGAACGGCTAAATATTCCTTCTTTACCAACATTTGGAAATGAGAGAAAAGCCCCCAATATCCAAAGAGATTGTGTTAGAATTTATGAGTAAGTGAACGGCTAAATATTCCTTCTTTACTACCAACATTTGGAAATGTGAGATCTAATGAAGTAAAACCGCACACAGAAGTGGACTCTTGTTACTTTGTGCTCCCCGACCCTGCGGTTACCACTTGACTGGGACATATTGGAGCGTGGTGCTGTAAGTGCCTCTTAGCGTATCCTGCCTTATTATTATTTGGTGGTTTCATTTACTTATTTCGCTGTATCGGCAGGAGAGGAAAAAGAGAAAAAGAAAAGAAAAATGAAAAGAAAAAGAAACAGAAAGAAGTAAACTATGTTTAAAAAAAACAGAAAAAGAAAAAAGGAAAAAACTAGAAAAAGAAAGAAAAAACAAGAAAAAGAAAGAAAAAACAAGAAAAAGAAAGAAAAGAAAAAGAAAGATGCTAACTATATAAGAATTAAAAAGAAAGAAAAAAAGAAAAAAGAAAGGAAGATGCAAACCGTGTAAAAAAAAGAAAAACAAAACAAGAAAATAAAAAGAAAAGAAGAAATAAACCATATAAAAAAAAGAAAAAAGAAAGAGAAAAAGAAAAAGAAAGAAAAGAGAAAAAGAAGGTGGTAAAGCATGTAAAACAATAAAAAGAAAAAAGAAAGAAAAAAAGAAAAAAAAAAGATGTAAACTATTAGAAAAAAGAAAAACAAAAAAAAAAAAGAGAAAAGAAAAAGAAAGATGTAAACATTGTAAAAAAAGAAAAGAAAAAAACAAAAAAGAAAGAGAAAAAAAAAAAAAAAAAAAAAAGAAAGAAAAAAAAAGAAAAGAAAAAAAAAAAAAAAAGAAAAGAAAAGAAAAAACAAAAAAGAAAGAAAGAAAAGAAAAGAAAAAATAAAAGAAAAAGAAGCTTCCAAGCTTTATTCAAGACAACACAGTGTCCTTGTATAGTTCCATCTAGCTTGTTATCCAAGTGATATTTCAATAGGGAAAAAAAGATTTTTTTTTCGCTGAAAATTTTCTCTATCCAACTGTGTTATTGTGCTCCTTTTATCTGTTGTGGATTCCGTAGAAATGAATAAAACGCATTACTTTCGGAGTGAACCACGTATATATATATATATATATATAATATATATATATATATATATATATATATATATATATATATATATTGAGATATATTTTTGTATCTGTATCGTTGTTGGAAATACATATACCAGGTTTGGGCATAGGTGTGAAGCATTAACGTACTATATTATGCTAATGTTGTTACCATAATATGTTAGTCAAGGAATAAATATCAGAAAACTCTGTAGTTTTTTTTTAGTTTAAAAAAATACAGAGTTTTCTGATATTTATTCCTTGACTAACATATTATGGTAACAACCTTAGCATAATATAGTACGTTAATGTTTCACACCTATGCCCAAACCTGGTATAATAAATTTCCAACAACGGATACAGATACAAAAATACATCTCAAATATATATATACGCACCAGAAGCATACGGAGACGCAAAATCTACAATATATATATATATATATATATATATATATATATAGTATGAACAAAAAGTAATAAGACAAACAAGAATATTTCTTATATGTTATTTATTCTCAACTAGTTTCGCCCTTAGGTCATCGTCAGGAGAAAATCTCTTGTTTGAAGAAATTGTTTTTAGAGAGTTTTTTTTAAAAGGGAGCATTATTAAAGAATTATTAAAATTGAAAGATTTTTTGAGGGTTTGACATGCTATTATAATCCGGGTAGAGGAATATATTAGAAGTAGCGAGTCCATCTATTCAGTGAAAAAAACCTCTTTCATATATATATATATATATATATATATATATATATATATATATATATATACCACCCAGTCTTCACAAGCAGGATGCGACTCAAGGTGATTTTTAAGCGGAATTTAACAGGTTTGAATTCAGAGTTTTCCTTCTCCTATACTGGTTATCTAGCCATGGTTAAAGATCCCAGTCTACCCTGCTATTTACCCATAGCTGTAGGGAGAATTAGATTCATACCTTTCCCAAGGGTATCAGCGCCATGTGAAATGCAAACTGCTTCGTCCAGGAATTGAACTCTGGCCGAAGAGTCCATTTTTCACGACTCTAACCATTAGACCATGCGCCTCCATTATATTAGTCTGGCCTATTATTTACCAATCGCTGGAGCGAAAGTAGTTGAATGCATACATTTCCCAAGGGTATTAGTGCTATGTGAAATGCAACAGAGTCGGCCAGGATTCGAATTTGGGTCGAGGAGTCCATTTTCTACGAGTCTAAATATTACACCACGCACCTCGTATATATAGCGTTAACGAGAGATTCAAAATAAACGTGAACAGAGAGAGAGAGAGAGAGAGAGAGAGAGAGAGAGAGAGAGAGAGAGAGAGAGAGAGAGAGAGAGAGGGAGAGGAAAATACTAGAGAATCTCTTGAAAGACAAAAATTTTGTGAAATACAAATAGATACACATTTAGACGTAATTGTTGAGAGTTTTTGGGAAAAGCACCGGAACAATTTTTTGTGAAGTCAGGAACAAATAGAAAAATCAAGTGAAATACGAACTGCACAAAATCCTTGTGAAGGCCACCAGGATATTGACAAGAGTGCCGGGCATATAGTGTCACCATAGCCTTCCGCAGAAAAACATTCTGACACAATTGGTTTTGGCTGGAGCAATGTATTACACTGGAGAGAGAGAGAGAGAGAGAGAGAGAGAGAGAGAGAGAGAGAGAGAGAGAGAGAGAGAGAGAGAGAGAGAGAGAGAGAGTAATTTTAGTTACAGCTCGCTTGTGATGATGGGTATGAAATCAAAATTCTTTGAGTTCGTCAGATGTAGTATGATGAGGACAAACTCCCGGCTAACATCTTTGGGCAATTATTTATTTCGACGTCTCTTCATTTGATATTCCTGTCTGTCCTCGATAGTTTATCATTGCTCTCTCCCTCCCTCTCCCCCACTCTCTCTCTCTCTCTCTCTGCATCCGTCCCTATCGGTCATCGCTCTTAGTTAGTCTTCTAGACGGCATCCAGTATCCGCCAAGAGCTGATGAACAATTTCTTATTGGATAGGAATACTCACTTTAAACCATATAGTTGTGAATAAGATATTAGTATTAAATATGAATATTTGAAATCATTCAACAATATGCAAATTAGATAGGAATATGTTCGGCTAGAAACCACAAGGCTCCTAGTTCGATACCGGTCCTCGCCAACTCAGCGTATGAGTAGCACAGGGATCTGTGCGGTAAAGTAAGGAGCTGATGGCAGGTGTGGCGCTCCACCTCAGATGCTAAAAAACAATCTCCTTGGTCTAGCGCTATTGAAAAGAGGATAGACTCCCTCACTGACTGGCTGATACCGACTTTAGGCCGCCCCGACGACTTATTGAATGCAAACAAGAAAATGCAGAGCAACACATCATCATCATCATTATCATCAAGTTGTACTGACTGCGCAGATTCCCTTGATTCTCTCTCTCTCTCTCTCTCTCTCTCTCTCTCTCTCTCTCTCTCTCTCTCTCTCTCTCTCTCTCTCGCCATATTTTTCCTGACTGGCTGATATCGACTTTAGGCCGCCCCGTCGACTTTACTTACTTTTTACTTATATAACTGTGTACAAAAATAAAAGAGTGCAGTTAAAAAAATGCAATAGAACCTTGGAAATATATTTATGATTACAATCAAACATTTAGAAATGAATTTTTGTATTAAATAGCCCATAATGAGTTGATATGCCGTTAAGCAAATAAACCAAACCATTGATACAACTACCCTGATGGCTGGGGCTGTAGAATACACACTGCACTTTTGCTGAGGGGCAATGGGGTCATCTGTTGACCTTTGGGTAGCGACTAAGTGATGTTTAAAGGCGGAATCCTAGTGGCTGAGCAGTCCTTGAACTGCAACAATCCATTTTTGCCCTTACTTGGGCGAGAAGCGCGGGCGGAGAGACCCCTCCGATCAATTGGTTATATGATTAAATCCCAACTGTATCCCTCAATTACTCTTATGGCAAACTCCAATCTAATTATATGTACAAGAAGACGTTGGCCAAGGGTCTTAGTGTCTTGGGCATGACGCTAAACTGCGTCTAGTGGTGAGGTTCCAATTCTGGAGCTCTTCGTTGCCATTACTCCAGGGTCCACTCTGACCCGGATTGGTAGTACCTGTTAAGATTACATAGATGAAAAAAAAAAGTTTTTAAGAATGTGTTTAAAAATGAATTAAAAAAAAAGAATACCCAACAAGAATGAATAAAACAAAAACGTTTTCGGCATAAAATAATCCAACAAGGGTTGTCATGCCGTAAAATCCAACCAACCAACCAGCCAGCTATCGATACGAGCAATTAGTCTTCCAAAATATGTTCCTAAACTACTGATCAATAACTGGTGTCTTCCGCATACAGTAGAGCGTATGTGAGGAGATGAGATTCTTCGAGACAACACACACACAGAGAGAGAGAGAGAGAGAGAGAGAGAGAGAGAGAGAGAGAGAGAGAGAGAGAGAGAGAGAGAGAGAGAGACAATTGTCACAAAATGAGAGAAACAGGAGATATCTATACAGTGACTCTGATCGTGCAAGAGGTTTTGTTTGAAAGGAAAGTGGTACAGTGATGACGGCAACGAAATAACGACACCTGCCGAGACACTTGGAATGAAAGACTCACAGATTTCAATAGAACAAACGAAAAATGGATCCTGTTACTCATATTGACCACCAGATGTCGCTGGCATTCTTTGGTTAGCTGGTTGATTGGATTTTGCGGCATGTCGATTCTTGGGTTATTTTATGCCGAAGACGTTTTTGTTTTATTCATTCTTCATGGGTCTTCAAATTTGTTTAAACTGATTTTTTAAAAATCCATTTAACCCATATATAGGACCCTAACAGATACTCAGTGTTAGAGAGAACCTGCAAGTAATGGCAATAAAGGGGTACTCCACACTCCCCAGAGCTCGAGAATTGGAACCTAACCACTAGAAATAGTTAAACGTCGTACCTCATCACCGGTATTCTGAAGAGAAGTTGTAGGCAGACAATAGGAAAATGGTGAAAAGATAAGTGAAAATGAATATGTTTGAAATACGCGTTGTGGTTATCAAACGTTACTCCATCTCACTACTCCGCCACCGGCAGGATGTGATATAAAGTCATTCTTTAAGCGGAGTAAAGCTGTTTTTCCTTCTCATCGACTGATCGTCTAACCAAGGCTAAAGAGCTTATTCTTGCTTACTGTTTACCCATAGATATATCACCAAAGGCGGAAAGAGTATTTCACCGCTTTATTCTTCCTGATAAGATTTCAAATTCATGCCTTTCATCAAACCAGGATTTACTTTCTATTTTTGTCAACACACAGCTACGTCAAGCGCGCCCCTGATTTATGCAAATACTAATGCTAGTCTCAAAAGACTGGTCTTCTAAAAGAGCCCAGTCCGCCCTATCATTTACAAGGTAAAGGGAGAATTGTTGGATTCGTAGCTTTCACAGGGATAAGGCGTCCCATCATGGTGTAATGGTTAGCAAGGTAGTCTCACAAATCCTTTACTATTGAAAAGTAAGTTCAATCCTCGCTGGATGTCCCATACTTGCGACTTTGTGTTATATCCTATCCGCAAACGGGTTGGGTAAATGCCTTCCCTTCCCAAGGGTATTAGTGCTAAGTGAAATGCAAACAGCCTCGTTTGGAATTCGAACTCGTGTTGTCGAGTCCATTTAATTCGACAATAACCATTACACCCCACGCCCCCAGGTAAACGTACAAATGATTAAAGGTGTTCATCTATTCATTCCATACATACACATTCATATATTCGTTTTTTTTTTCAATGCCCTTTTTTTAGTCATTGTCGACATCAGTGTTCAACAATCATATTAAGTTGAACTCTTCAATTATTCAACGAATGTGAATCCCACAAATCGTGCAGACTTTCATTACTGTTTAACATGGCGTCTGGCCGAACAGTTAGCGCGCAAAGGCTGATGGGAACGCGGCGAAGAAAACAAAGAAGAAAGGCGAAAAAAATTAAAATGCGAGGGACGGCAATTAGGATGAAAAGAGAAAGGAATGGCGTCAGGAGGGGGTGGGGTAGGGGAGTAGGGAGCGAGTGTCGGTGCCCCCTAATTAGCGAAGGGAAAGATAGCTTTAATCAATGGACAGTCCAGATTTATGCTCATCGATTTTGTCATTAGTTTATTTTTCCCTTCAGCGCGTCCTTCTCCTTCATCAAAGCCGGTCCGCATTAATCTAAGCAGGGTGACGATCGGGATTATTAGGGGTCAATCAAGCCTTTCCACTATTTTCTACACGCTCGACATAATCAAATTAAAATAATAGCCGTCATTTATTTTTAATTATAGGCTAATAAGTTATGACAGCTACAGAAATTCAAATAGAATTCTTTCATGACAATATTATTTAAGAGAAAATATATTTGACCTTAAAGTGTGTATAAATTGATAAAAAGGTTGGTTTCGTGTCCTAATCATGGTCTTATCGATTCGTGCCAAATAGATAATTGATAAATACAATATACGCAGGAATGCTGAAAAGTTTTCGGTCTGACGAAGAAGGGAAATGTGCATTGAATTCCATATATTCACCCCGCCGTCCAATCGATGGCGCTTAGAATATGCTGACTGTATCATTTCGGACAAAAAATAGGGTGTGGATTTTATTGTACTTAGATGGTCTCCACCAGTTTTCCTTTATAAAAGGACGTGTGGACAGTCGTTGTACAAACAAATACACAGACACACATGCAGACAGACAGAATCTTTCTTTGATATATAGAGATTAGCGATCGAGAAATAGAGATTTCTCGGTTGGAATTCAAGCCACCTTGATATATATATATATATATATATATATAAATTTCTATGTAGCGACACAAATACCGACGTTTAGTTAAGCAAACTGCCTATATACAAAAGTTCGTTAATCCCAAAGAAACACATGCAATAATATTATAGATCCAATCATATGACCGCCCTGTCGGCTGGGGCGTTAGAATGCACCGACTGCACCTCTGCAGAGGGGTAAGACTCCCCCAATGGGGCCACCTGTTGGCCGTAAGTGGTGACCCGTGATGCTTAAGGATAGAGCCCAGGTGGATGAGCAGTTCATGACTTGCAATACTCCACTTTGGCCCTATCTTGGGCTAGACGGGCGGTCGGAGAGGCCCCCTCCGATCAATCGGCTGGTCACGTCAAGCCCTAGCACCTATATGATTTTCCCAACCCTATTGCCCTTATGGCAAGCCCCAACCCCTTTTTATCATATGGGTGCTAGAAGGCGGTGGCTGCTGGTCTTCATGTCCTGGGAATGACGTTAAACTCTATCTGATGTTGAGGTTCCAGTTTTGGAGGTTTGGGGAATGTGGAGCACCCCTTCATCACCATTGCTCCCTGGTCCACTCTGACCCGGAGTGGTAGTACCTGTTAGGGTCCCATCTATGGGTTAAATAAAAAAATGTATTTATAAAAAAATTGTATTATCCATTAAGAATTGATTTATTTCAAAACTTTATCGGCATTAAATGACCCACTGAGGTTGATATGCCGTAAAACAAAACAAACCAAACAAACCAAACCAATCATATGAATGCACATGTATATAATCTTATCTCTTCGTGTAAAACGTGTATACATAATTCTATAACTGCAGTTGCCCGCAATTACATATCTATATTATAACTACTTATTGGTCGTGAAAATATTGAATCTTAACGAGAAAACAAAATGAAGAAATGAATCTAAAATACATATTTAGATAGATTTGAAAACAACTTACATTGTAATGAGCTTGGAGAATTGTGCTCTATTGTCTATAAACAAATATTCATTATTCTTATATATATATATATATATATATATGTGTGTGTGTGTGTGTGTGTGTGTGTGTGTGAATAAAAGGAAGTGAATCCGACGGTATGTAGTATAATAAAAAAATAAAATAAAAAAACATAGGTTTAAAAGAGTTAAGTGGTGAGTTTATTGGCCGACGCTGCAGTGTTTCGATCTATTAATTAGATAATCTTCAGGGCTTTTGTTGGTATGTGGAAGGTGATAAAAAATTATTCTGAGATAAAAAATTTTTATCACCTTCCACATACCAACAAAAGCCCTGAAGATGATCTAATTAATAGATCGAAACACTGCAGTGTCGGCCAATAAACTCACTACTTAACTCTTTTAAACCTGTGTTTTTTCAATTCTTTTATTATACTATATATATATATATATATATATATATATATATATATATATATATATATTTAGTGGTACCTTGCCTTACGAGTTTTTCCGATTCAAATAAACTGAATTGTCATTAATCCGCCCCCCCCCGAAACACCTCAATTTCAGTACCGTTTTTTTAAATAAGAAACTTAGTAGTCTATTGTATGGAAACATGATAAATAGAATGTAATGAATTATGTAATATAATGTTTTAATGTTTTTTTGTTTTTTATAAACAATGTTTTTCTTTGGTGTAAAGCGTATTTGATCCTCGCTCGTACCACAAATTTGAGCTCTCAACGCAAAAAGTCAACCGAATGACTGTTCATAATTTGGAAGATTCATAAGTTGAGGCACTCGTAAGTTAAGAAATATATATATATATATATATATATATATATATATATATAATATATATATATATATAATAAGTATAGATAAAAGGATATGAAAACAACACAATATGCTGTTAAAGTGAAAATATTTTATATCATATTCATATCTAATATTGAACAATATTTCGGTTTATAAAAATCATCTTCAGAGCTTGTTTTACTCCAGCCTTAACAAGAGCGGAGACAAAAATAATATGAATTCAAAATGAAAACATTGATATTGCAAAAAAGTTATGCGGTAGTCAATATCAATGTTTTCGTTTTGAATTCAAATTATTTTCGTCTCCGCTCTTGTTAAGGCCGGAGTAAAACAAGCTCTGAAGATGATTTTTATAAACCGAAATATTGTTCAATATTAGCTATGAATATGATATAAAATATTTTCACTTTAACAGCATATTGTGTTGTTTTCATATCTTTTTATCTATACTCATACCGTCGGATTCGTTTCTTTTCTATTAACTTATATATATATATATATTATATATATATATATATATATAATATATATATATATATATAGGGCCATCCACACACACACACACACACACACATACACACACATATATATATATATATATATATATATATATATATATATATATATATATATACTACGTCATCATATGGTGACGTAGAAAAGGATGTCAGAAAACATATAAACGCACATTGATAATTATTCTAAAGAGATGATCCAATTTCTGTATGTTTTGTAAGCAGCACCTTAGAGCGCAATTTTGTTAGCACAATACTGTTGGAGAATAAATACATCGATTAATTTCCATTTCATTTCATATATGAATTTGTTGCAGTATATAAATATACACCTCTGATATATATTTACGCAATTTTGATTTTTGTTATAACTTTAATATTGTAGAGTTTGGTAATAACCTCTTAATATTCATTTCGACTGTATTATTTTTTACTGTGCGATAGTACACACACACACACACACACACACACACACACACACACACACATCTCCTATAAAAGGGAAGGAACACTCTATGGCGGCCTTTACATACATACAACCCCCTTCGCATTTTGTGGGTGACGATAGCCGAGCGCTGAAACGATCGGATTTCTATGTCTAGCCACACTGAAGAGACTTGAATAGTCGAAACACGTGTCTGTGGATGAGTATATATATATATATATATATATATATGTGTGTGTGTGTGTGTGTGTGTGTGTGTGTGTGTGTGTGAGAGAAAGAGATTTTAGTGTATGAAGCTAAACACCGTTTTTCTTATTCCTTTTCAAGTATTTCCATGTACCCACACACATCGTCGGGGGTCGTCGGGGTGGCCTAGAGTCGGTATCAGCCAGACAGAGGGAGTATATCCCATTTTCACTAGCGTGAAATGGTTAACGAGCTAGGGTTGCACATTTATTGCTAATGAGTTCAATTACCACTGGGATTTTCTTTTTCGACACGTCCAAAATAGTTGGGTCATTTGATGCCGGAGTCATTTTTTAGAATCTACCAAATAGTTTCAAGTAACTAATAACACTATGTATTTAGCCAACTAATTTACCAATTTATGGTTTGAATATGGGACCAGTTTAGCTCAGTCAGTAGAGCGTGTGCCTAGGAACCACAAGGTTCCTTGTTCGATACCGGCCCTCGCCAACTCAGCGTATGAGTAGCACAGATATCTGTTGGGTAAAGTGAGGAGCTGGTGGTAGGTGTATAGCTCCACCCCAGACGCAAAAACAATCTCCTTGGTCTAGCGCTAGTGAAAAGAGGATACTCTCCCTCGCTGTCTGGCTAATACAGACTTTAGGTCACTCCCGACGAATTTACTTTATTGTTTATTGCCACTACTGCTTTTCTACAAACATCAATTTGGGATTAAATAACCCACCAAGGTTTTTATGCCATAACAGAAAGAGACCAAACCGAAACCCAACCAGATCTACAGAACTGGAGCCTCACCATCAGATGCAGTTTAGTGTCATACTCAGGAAACCCCTCTTTGGGGGATGGGGTGGTAGGAGCCTCAACCTTTATTTTAAGCCCCGCCAACTGGGCAGTATATACTTCTGGCATTGTGCTATAACTAAACTAGTCTTAGTAAATAACCCAAAACGTGACACTGCTTATTATATGATCTCATAATATATGAAAACTAAGTTATTTAGAACTTGATTTCGAATGTAGAAAGGGAGAAGAAGAACAAAAAAAAAAAAACGATGTTGGAAGCATTTGTGCAAAAGAATGGGTCACGACTATTGTCTTCTTTGCAGGTTTCATCAATAAAAATACATTATTGAGATAACATGTGCAAAAAGAGAAGCTCGGTTCTAAACAAAAAGGAAGAGGAAAATTCACGAGAGAAACACATCAGTAGATTTGAAATACAATGCAGGTTTAAAGGTGGGGGTCGCTCCCAACATCACTGACCAGAGCAGAGTGAACAGGGGATAGAGAGACTGGTAGTTAGAAAAGGGCTGAGACCAGCGGAAGAAGGTCAGACGAAGGCTGAGGCCGAGCCCTGTGTGTATTCAAGTCCTGGCTCCCTGGCAGCTGGTAGCTACCTCTGTTGGTGTCTACGAGAACTACAGTGTTTTATTCATTGGTGCGTTTTGTTCGCTCATATAATGGAAAAATGAATGTTGTTGGAAAGAACACTGGCAGGTGTGCGGTGTTGGAGCGGCGTCGAGTGAGTTTGGAGGAGAAGTAAAAAGATATGTAGGGTGAGAAAAATATTGGAGAAGACAGAAAGTAAATAATAAAGATATACACACACACACACACACACACACACACACACATATATATATATATATATATATATATATATATATATATATATATATATATATATCGGGTTAGCTCAGTCGGTATAGCGTTCGGATAGAAACCACAAGGTTCCTCGTTCGATACCGGTCCTCGCCAACTCAGCGTATGAGTAGCGCAGGGATCTGAGCGGTAAAGTAAGGAGCTGATGGTAGGTGTGGCGCTCCACCTCAGACACTAAAATAATCTCCTTGGTCTAGCGCTATTGAAAAGGGGATAGACTCCCCTCGATGACTGGCTGATACCGACTTTAGGCCGCCCCGACGACTTTACTTTATATATATATATATATATATATATATATGCATGCCTATCTGTTGATATCACATTGTTTATCTCTCTCTCTCTCTCTCTCTATATATATATATATATATATATATAGAGAGAGAGAGAGATAAACAATGTGATATCAACAGATAGGCATGCACAGACTGAGATAGATAGATAGATAGATAGATAGATATAAGCAGACTAAGACATATATAACAAATGTGATATAGATAGATACACATTAACAGACTTGAGATAGATAACTATGAACTAACTACCAAAGTTGAATATAAACATACTGAGATAGGTAGATATCAACAAGCCTCACGCACGCACACACGCACTCACCCACACGCCCACACACCCACTCACATATATATAGATAAATAGATAAGATGGATAGATATGAAAACACTAAAACAGATATATATATACAAAGACTAAAATAGATTAATATGATCATAGATAGATAGAGAGATAGGTATAAACAGACTAAGAAAGTTGAATATAAACTTACTAAGAGAGAGAGATATTAACAAGACACACACACACACACACACACACACATATATATATATATATATATATATATATATATATATATATGTGTGTGTGTGTAAAAATGGAAATTGGAAATGAATCCGACAATATGAGGAAGAATGAATAAAGAAAAGAAAAGAAAGAATAGAATGGATAATAAAAGATGAATTTAATCAATATCACTTACACATGTGTTTCGGTCAGTTCATCTGTGTGAAAATATTCCGCACACAGAGATGAAGGTCGAATCTTCTCTGTGTGCGGAATATTTTCACACAGATGAACTGACCGAAACACATGTGTAAGTGATATTGATTAAATTCATCTTTTATTATCCATTCTATTCTTTCTTTTCTTCTTTATTCATTCTTCCTCATATATTATATATATATATATTATATATATATATATATTATATATATATATAGATAGATAGATAGATAGATATAGATATAGATAGATAGATAATTTGTCAGTCTTTGCCAATAAGGTAAGCTTCAATAATCTATTTGAAGGTTTTCAAATAAGGTTTTACCAATAGAAAACTCAGATGACGACAACGAAATAAGTGAGCATACAAAACTATTTCCAGCAAGAAGACTGACAAAAGACAGAACGAAATGGAAGTTTTAGTGTGGACAAATATGTGCAAAGAACCCTTGCGAGTTTAGGCAAATAATAATAACTAACGGGACCTGTGGATATACCACAGTATCATAATTCAATCCTTACAAAGTTTTATATGTTTACTTAAGAGTTATTGCAAATAGTTCAACATGTATAAAATATAATAATCTTGATTTATCTCTCTCTCACTCTTTTTCTTTCTTTCCTTCTTTTCATATATTCATTATGTTCGATTGAAACAGATTAGCGTTATCGATTCCGTGCGCCCACTCCTCTCTCTATCTTCCACCTACTTTTGTTTGTTTGTTTCTTATTATGTTTTTTATGTGTAGCATGTCCTTTTTGTTACCTTTCTTTCTTTATAATAAAAACGGAATGGTCCATTATTTAGCTGAGGCGACGACGCTCATAAGAAATAAGATTGGGCGGATAAACAACACCAGATAATCTGGATCTGCATTTTTTTTCCGATTTGTCGCAAGATGATAATGGTTGAGGAACACGAGTATTAAAATAATAATAATAATAATAATAATAATAATAATAATACCGCACAGAATAATGCCATAAGGACAAACTATATCAAAGCAAAAATTGATAAGACCCAACAAAATAGTAAATGTAGACTATGCGGTGACAGAGATGAGACTGTAAACCATGTACTATGCGAATGTAGCAAACTAGCACAACGGGAGTACAAAACTAGACACGACTGGGTTGGAAAGGTGATCCACTGGGAATTATGCAAAAAATTAAATTTTGACCATACAACAAAATGGTTAGTATTATCTGCGTTATTCGGACTATAGTCATCTGTACAACGTTTCGGTCGATATGCCCCCGGCCTTCTTCAGGTATTTCTTGTCGGACTCGGGAACCTTCTTTTCAGACTCGGGAACTTTCTTGTCGTAATCGGGAACCTTATTGTCATAAATAACGCCGATAATACTAATCATCAAGCCTCATCTCAAACATTCAGAGAAATAATAAAATGGTATATGCATAAACCAGAATCTGTTCTTGAGAACAAAACGCATAAAATTCTCTGGGACTTTGAGATAAAAACGGATCACCTTATCCCTGCAAGAAGACCAGTCCTAGTGTTGATTAACAAAAAAGAAAGAACTTGTCAACTGGTGGATTTTTCAGTTCCAGCAGATCACAGGGTGAAGCTGAAGGAAAATGAAAAAATGAACAAATACCTGGACCTTGCCAGTGAACTGAAAAAGTTATGGAATATGAAAGTGAAAGTGATACCAATTGTAGTTGGTGCACTTGGAACGGTCCAAAAAAGATTGAAAGAAAGTTTGAAAAATCTGGGAATCAGAGGGAGAATCGAGACCATCCAGAATACTGCATTGCTGCAATCTGCCAGGATACTCAGAAGAGTCCCGGAGAACTGAGGAGACTTGTTGTCACTCAGACTCCAGTGAAAGGCCATCAGCTAACGCTGATGTGAAAAACTCAAAAGGAGTGAACAATAATAATAATAATAATAATAATGGAATGACGTCACATTTTGCAAAATAGTATGAAATTCCAATTCAATAATTTATTACTATTTAAAAATAATATATAAACGAGGCGATTAGTTCAATTAATATAACCCAAAGCAAAAAACAAAACAAAAAAAAACATACAAAAATAAGTAAATGAATAAAGTAATTGAATTAAAATAAAACAAGTCAGTAAAGACTTAGATTTGATTAAATTTTAATTCTCGAAATTTTATCTTTTAATTTGTTACTAATTTCTTGCGCTATTCTTCAATATTAAAAAATTATCACAGCAATATACTTTGTTTTTTTAACGATCTAATAATTGTATATTCAATATTGGAACATTAAAAAAGAAATAAAATAATTAAAAAACTAAATTAACATGATTATTTTAGAAACATTAGCTAACATGAAAAAATAAATAAAAAGAAAAAAAATTAATTGTTTTCGGCTTCCATAATTTTAAACCATGCGTTTATATAAAAAATGTCAGTTACGAAACTAAAATTTTTATTACATTTAATTCAAGATATTGTTTTTTTTAAAAAATGTTATGAGGCCATTAATTCGATTAATATTTTATTTCAAAGAGGAAAAAAAAGAAATTTAAAAAATAAAGTAATTGAATGAAAAAAAATAACCTTATTTCAATTAATTTTATTTTATTTTGTAACTATCAAAAAACATTTCTAAAACGAAGCCAATGGGAAAATGTTAAATTAATTTTTAATGGTTTTAGTAAAAAATTCTGATTATTATTGTAAATTATTTAGTTTTTTTTAAACAATAGTGAATTTTAGTTCATTATATTAATTTGTTTATGTCTAAGAGCCAGAAACGCCGCCCATGCCTAAGTAGAATTCAATGCTATTACTATGTAAATTTTGATTTAGAAATAACTTCGCGAATGTAAATCAAATCTGCATAATTTTTTGCACAAAAGATAGTTTCGGAGATAACACACACACACACACACGCACACGCACACACACGCACACACACACACACACACACCACATATATATATATATATATATATATATATATACCATAACTCTTTAACCATAGTCTAGGTAACCAGTCTAGGAGAAAGGAAAACTCTGAATTCAAACCTATTAAACTCCACTTAAAAAATTGACCTTGTGTCGCATCTTGCTCGTGCGGTGGAGTTGGTGTATATATATATATATAAAGGGTAATTTCATGTCAAATCATCAGGGCCATGTCACCAACCCCCTTCAATTTTTCTGAAATTTTGTATAGGTGTGGACTATGTTAAAGTTAGACAATCCCTAAAATTTGAGCTTCCAATTCGAAGAATTGGCGGAGTTATGTCGATTTTTAGCTCTTCAATTT
>CM042138.1:82346240-82348740 GCA_023376005.1 Doryteuthis pealeii | reverse complement strand
GGAAGATGCATTTGGCAAATGTCGGAAACGCTCCTGTCCACATCTAATGAGAGGCGACCCTTGTTTGTGTTGGCGTTAAATATTTAATGGTGGGAATGAAAAAAGAAAGAAAAAAAAAATAAAAATAAAAACCTCCAGCAGGCAACGATCAACGAACAAAATGGCGTTGTGGGTATAAGCAGAGAGCCAGATGAGCAGCCCCCCCCCCCCGACACACAGACAGACAGACATAGGCGTAAAGACACACGCAAACAATCGCTGATAAAGCACTTATACATTTTTGTACATATCATTTCGTTCACGTGGAGACGCATATCTAGAAAACAGTGATTAGCATATTGGTCAAACCATCTTAGAAATGAGCTTGATTCTCACTGAGTATTCAAGAAATGTGTTTTGAAGTAAGACTTTTGAATTTACTTGTTGGCATCCTTCCGTCTACTAAAGACGATGGCGTAGTGTCCATTTTTTATTTTTTTTATCTGCAACTGCGTGAGTGGCTGAACAGACCAATTTTTGAATGACAGTCTCTGGAGCAGTGACTGCAAACGAACAGTGATGCTTGCTGGAGTTGCTGTTGTCTCTCCTTCCTTTTGGCTCTCTTTTCCGTGGCGGCTACTTTCCTCTCTTTTTCACTCCTTTTCGTTCCTTGTCTGACGAGGAGTCGACAGGTCGTACGGTTTTCTGCACAAGCCTCCCATGTGTTGGTGTTAATGTGTCATGTCTTCATGTTTCTCTTACAGACATCTTTAAAGAGCAGGCATGGTCTCCCTACTGGTCGGGTGCCCTCCGCTAATTCGCCATACATTAGGTCTTTGGGGATGCGGCCTTTAATAAGATCATATACAGCAGTGGTTCCTAAAGTGACTGGTACCGAAAGCAACACCTATTTTATTATATTTACCCACAACATCAAAATTAGATTAGTATTATTAGCGTCATTATTATTGAACTTTCTTGTCGTATTCGGGAGCCATCACGGAACTTTGAACCTAACCCTTTATTTATTCCACGGGGGTATCCTGTTCTCATTCCGCTAAACATAGGTGGGGTAGGAGTTGTGTTAATTAGTTATTTTTCTAACTGCTTTCACTCGGGATTGAACTTGGGAACCAGAGATAACTGTCACTTAGAACTGTCTTTTAACCTAACTGCCTAATCCACTCGGCCATGTGTCCAATTGGACAATTGAGTGTGAATTTTGGGAACTTATAAACCTAATGTCTTGATTTGGCTAGAATATCTACCTATTTTACTTATGTATGATTTTTTACCTAGACTCATATTGTGTTTTTTTAAACGCTAATAATACTAATCTTCAAGCCTCATCTCAAACATTCAGAGAAATCAAAATTAGATGGTGGTGGCATGGCAGTTGAGGTTGAAATTCCCCGCCAATAATATATGATCTTTAAAGATTTATCCACTGTTCTTATACTGTTCACTTCTTGTTTTTATTTTCTCAGTACAAAATAAATAAACAATGTTCATGAACCATGAACACTGAACACTCAGGCCAGGCCTTCAATAATACATACAGTTTCTAGTTTAAGAAAAGAGGAGGGCATTTTCAGATACCAAACACACACACACACACACACACACACACACACACACATATATATATATATATTATATATATATATATATGTATATATATATATATATGAGGTTAAGTAAACAGACAAATGTGTTTATTTTTTATATGGCTTTAAGCCGACAATTTTTGGAGGATATGTGCTTAATTGAAGTCATACCTAATTTTGAAAATTAATTAGTTAATAATTAATGAATTTAGGCGGGCATATATGTTCAAATGTAAGGCTAAACTAATATATATATATATATATATATATATATATATATATATGAGGATACAGAACGCAAGGTTACATCTCTAGTGTCAAACAGATTATGCGAGTTTAGCCAAGAGACCATGGTAGACAGATCCTTGGAATCTCTTTCTACTCTAATTCGAACCATATCTGCTCGCTCGTTACTTGCTTCAGTCCTGTCAGTTCACCCATAGCCTCATGGATGCGTACACATTTGTGCATACTATACACCCAGAGTATACGAACAACCTCCGTAAAACCATGACCGCGAGTGAAACCACGTCTTGATGTAATAGTGCATATCATTATTTGTTCTATCTCCAAATCTGTAACGATCCAATCGGCATACAGTATGACTGCCTTTCAACATAAATTACTTAAGCAACCAAGGATGGCTTTTCAGCAAGTCTCTCATCATTTTCAAATAAAGCATAATTGCCATGTCCCGTAGTTGCAAATAGATTTAACATTTGCTCACAAGTATATAGATGAGTATTCCAGTCTCCTGTCCTTTCTGTACACATGAAGACTTTGAGAATCTCAATGTACTTCAGATATTGCAACCAAAGCTTCGTGGTTCCTTACTTGCTTGTAAGAAAAGTTTTGTGCAGAGAAAGGTCTCTTGGCAATGAATGAAAAGCGGTAGATTTGCCAGCCTTTTCAAT
>CM042138.1:82301240-82341240 GCA_023376005.1 Doryteuthis pealeii | reverse complement strand
TAATGAAATATTTAACGCATAAGGTATTTAGTTAAATTCTGTTTTGAAGATTAACTTTCGTATTTCCAGTCGAACAACTTTACACAGCATATGCTGCATTGTCACATTTCAAGAGAAGAAAAGAAAAATGAACGGAAGAGACGATTTCGATGCAAACTTAACATTTTTCTTAAATGACCTGTCGAGATTTTCACTTCTAATTCCTTTCTGTAAACATGACAATTTTGCTTAAATGGAGGAAAAAAAATGTCAAAATCGGATAAATGTACATATTGACATTAAATAGAAAAGCAAACAGATTTTTAAATAGATACACGAAGAAGACAAATTAATGAGAAGTTGTATTGGATAAATAAACAATAGAAGAAAAGAAGGTGTAAGAAGTTAAAGAAGAAGAAGAAGAAGAAGAAGGGGGAGGAGAAGGAGGGTGGAGAAGACAAAGAAGTGGAGACGGAGAAAGAAGAAGAAGAAGAAGAGAAGAAGAAGAAGAAGAAGAAGAAGAAGAAGAAGAAAGGAGAAGGAGAAGGAGAAGGGGGAAGAACAAGAGAAAGAAGAGGAAGAAGAAAAAGAGGAAAAAGAAGAAGGGGTGGAGAAGACAAAGAAGTGGAGACGGAGAAAGAAGAGGAAGAAGAAGAAGAAGAATGTGAGGAGGAGAATACAAAGAAGAGGAAGAGAAAGAAAAAGAGACGGAAGAAGAGGGAGAAGAAGAAAAAGAAGAAGAGAGAAGATGAAGAAGAAGAGGAAGAGGAAGAGGAAGAAGTCGAGTGATATTAAGAAGAAAGGCAAAATGGCAGAATATATCAAAAGGAAAAGAAATGAAAAGAAAAGCAATGAGAAAGGGCCGGTTAGCTCAGTCGGTAAAACGTTCGACTATGAACTACAAGGTTCCTGATTATAGATGTAACGCTCCACTTCAGACGCAAAAATAATCTCCTTTGTCTTGCGCTTGTCAAAAGGGGATAGACTCCCTCGCTGTCTGGCTGCTACCGACTTTAGGTCACCACGCCAAGTACCGCTAACAATTAAGTAGTATGTTTGAAAGAGAAAGTATTTTTCATGTCAAATGACTGCAGGAGAATTTGTCAGTGTTTTAATTGATATTTTGGATGTTGAATTGAGACGATAGACACGGATTCAATGTGACACAAGTTTTCAAATATAGGAAATCCAGCAAGGATCGTTATTTAGTAAAAATGGATCTGCGAGACTAGTTTACTAACCATTACCCTATGATCAGACGCCCTAGTTTTGTATAGTAGTCCTCCTTGTGTAAATTGAAAATAAGATCAGGAAAATGAAATATGTAGACGACAGAAAACGAAAAGAATAAAGAAAAAAGTATTTTCTTTCAAAGAAAAAAGAAATAAAAAACTACAAACGAAGCAGAAATTAAAGATTTATTCATTGATTTTAACGACATGTCAACCCGCCTAGTGTTATATTATGCCAAGACGTTAGGGAATTGTGCTCACTTTACATTTATATTCATATCTTGTGTATTAAATTTCTTAAGTTCTTTGAATACAGTCATGTGATATCAAGTATTTTCATGTAATACAAACAATTTGCCCACAATTCTTATCTAATACTAATAATTATATGAATTCAAGTAATTATTTATTTTTAATAATAGTCATTTATTTGTACACAGTAATATGGTTCCAAGTAACTAATAATGATCCTTCGAAAATAAACAAAACTTAGTAAACAAGTATAACTATTCTTAATAGAGATAATTTACAGTTATATGGGATCACGTATTAATATTGAATACAAATAATTTTCAAACAGATCAATTTAGCCTATAAAGGAAACCCTAATAGGCACTACCAATCTGGGTCTGAGTTGACCTTGGAGTAATAGCAGTAATGGGATTTTCCACACTCCACAGATCAGGAGCCTCACCATCAGATACAGGTCAGTGTCATACGCAGGACAGCCTTTTTTGTTAGTTATGGGTACATGTTTATTTTTAATTTAAAAAAAAAACTCATTGCACATTAGGTTTTCCGGTTAAAACCGGGGGTCCAGCGAGCTTCGGCCGCTGGACTTGCCGAGAGTTTAATAATAGCGTCGATTCCTGCGGCACCCCCCTTGTGGGGGAATGCCCAAGGGATCGACGCAATTTTTGTTCTTTCCCGCCCATGAGCTTCGGCTTGTGGGTGGGCCCACGTTAAAACGAGGCCTTGTGCCCAGTCCATACAAGTGGGGTATGCGACAAATATATTTGGTAGTTATGGGTACAGTCTACGTGCCCCCCCCCGATTAGGGCAAATGAAAGACGAAATTATATTAATGAGGAAAGAAATGAAGAGAATTAAACAAATAAGAAAAAAGGTTCAGATTATATTGTCAGGGAAAGGATAAAATAAAGATGAAGAAGCATAGGAAGAAAAATGGGAAGTAACTTTGTGAAAAAAAAAGCGGTAAAAAATACGATAAATGAAAGAAAAGAAAAATTGCCATCTAAAAAGAAAAAGATGAAATAAGAAGGAAAAAAAGAGAAAAGAAAATGTCAAGAAAAAATTTCAAAAAGTAAGGAAAGCAAAAGAGAGAAAAGTATGAGAATAAAAAATTAGGAATAGAGAAAATGAAAAGAAATGACAGAAAAAGAAGGATATAGAAATATTAGGATGCAATAATAAAGAGAAAAAAGTAAAAGAATAAAAAATTAGGAATGGAGAAAATAAAATGAAATGGCAGTAAAAGGAAAGAAAAGGTATTTATTACGATTCAAGAGTAAAGAGAGAAAAGTATAAGAATACAAATTTAAGAATGAAGTAAATGAAAAGAAATGTCAGAGAAGGAAAGAAATATAAATATTAAGATTCAAAAATAAAGAGAGAAAAGTAAAAGAATTGAAAGAGATGAAAAAGCAGGTGAATAAGGAAACAATAAAGAAAGAATAAATTCTATTATCGCAAAAAACAAAAACAAACCAAAAAAAACCAAAAAAAACCCCAAAAAAAAAACAAAACAAAAAAAAAACCAAACAAAAACTAACGAAAAGAAATATACAAGAAGAAAGTAAAGCGAAAAAAAATCAGAATGTATTTAAAACTGGTTAGAGGGAATTAAAAATGGTGAAGAGGCGAAAGGCATTAAAATAAAGGAATGCAAAGAAAGGTAGATATTAAGAGACACAAAAGTATGGAAATTTGGAAGAGACGAATCTAAATAAAATTAAGCGGAAAGAAGAACGCTGCCGGTGAAATATTTTGATAAAGACACGAGAAGTTGCTAGAAGTTGCGAGAAGTTAAAAGTAAAAGATGTCGGGGGAAAAAAAGAATTAAAACAAATAAAAATAAAAAAGGAGAGAGAGAGAGAGAGAGAGAGAGAGAGAGAGAGAGAGAGAGAGAGAGAGAGAGAGGGGGCGTTGGGAGCTAGGGAGGGAGGTGGGTAGGGTGGAGGTGAAGCAATGGCGTTCCTCACCCTCATCTGCGTTGGGTGGCTGGTGTGCGTGGAGAGTCTGACAGAAAAGAAAGTGTGTTTGGCGCTACAGTTGGCGAAGAACAGTGGACAACAAAACGTGAAAGTCTGCATGATTTATGTGCTTTGGAGCCAGAGGGTGCTCATTGATCATTGGAGCCGAGGAGCTGTGCATCTCTGATTGGACTGACTCTCTGTTCTGATATCCACCGATACGCCCCCCCCCACGCCACCAACACCTACATGTCGTCATATGATAACACCGCTTGCAAGTTTCACACAGCACACGCACGTACGCTGGCATATATGGATGCACAAATGAGAACAATACATAAACACACTTAGTGATATCTCCCCTACCACACACACACACACACACACACACACACACACACACACACACACACACACACACACACAACTGATGCACACAACGTACTTAGTTTTACACACGCATTTGCATACACACTCTTATTTATACACATCACCCATAAATATACAATGCGATTCACGCACCGACATACGCATATAACAGTTAGACTTGTAGGACATAGATAATTAATTTGATCTTTATTGGGGTACGCCGCAATCGGGGTGGAGGGAGCCGCGTATATTATTACACATATGTCGATATAAGTTTTCACGCAGAACCCATCCACTTATAAAATCAAAATGTATCCGTGCAACATACTCATAAAAAGCTTATAATACTTATTCATGCACACTTATTCAAGTACACATACCTTTTCATAGTACACGCATGTTAATACATATACCCATGTAACGCACACACATACATACATACACATGCACGTACATACACACACACACAATATATATATATATATATATATATATATATATATATATATAATTATCTACTATAAAATAGAATACTGCTTCACCTGTGAATCGACCACGTGAAACTCAGAGCCGTAATTTGCACCATATTTTATTCTGTTTCATAAAAAAGTCGTCGGGGTGGCCTATCAGCCAATCAGCGAGGGAGTCTATCCCCTTTTCAATAGCGCTAGACCAAGGAGATTATCTTAGCGTCTGAGGTGGAGCGCCACACCTACCATCAGCTCCTTACTTTACCGCACAGATCCCTGTGCTACTCATACGCTGAGTCGGCGAGGACCGGTATCGAACTAGGAACCTTGTGGTTTCTAGCCGAACGCTCTACAGACAGCTATGTTTGTGTATAAAACATTATATTTTACCGATTAAAACTATTTTAGTATTGAATTGTACACACACACACACACACACACACACACACACACACAATATATATATATATATATATATATATATATATATATATATATATTCAGACATATTTGGATAAACAGTATAGACATCTTTTGTATATATATTCTGGTTTCAATCCTATCAAGTCGCCGAATGGATGATATAATATCCGGCCGGAATTGGCTAATAAATTTGGCATAACTAATTTGTCAGCAAGTACTTTCGGTCCTGTCATGGGCCATCATCGGGAGATGTATATATTGCAAAAACAATACAACTTTTGCAAACACACACACACACAAATATATATATATATATATATATATATATATATATATATATATATATATAAAAGATGAACAAAAGTGATGAGAAAAGTAGGAATATTTCTTGTATATCATTTTTAACCACAATATGGAACATGTCAAACACCTTTGAAAGTTAAACAGTTATTCATGGAATGCAGGTTTTTGCTTATATTAGAAATCGTTATTTTAAAGCAAACAATATGAAAGATCTGTTTGAAAATGTCAACATAGAGGATATTCTCTCCTTTTTGAGAGAAATAAAATTATACCATAGAATATAGACATGAAACAAATCAATACCATACAACATAATCCCCAATAATGCTAACACATTGTTAAAACCAATTACTAAAAAGTATAAATATAAATACACGATATGTATAACTTCCTAACCGTTAGGCATGACATAACCCCAGACGGATTGATATGCCGTTAAAATCAATAAACAACAATAAACAACTGTTAGATCATCGTCTGGGGAAACGTTTTTGCGAGGAAAATTGTTTTGAGAAAGTTGTTAAAATAGTTTTCAAAATAATTGATGTTATTAAAGAAGCGACAGAAAATGAACTGACCAATCTGATTGCTACTATACCGAATAATTCCACTGACATATCTCAGAGCAGTCGAGATTATTTAGCAATGGAAATTCACTCTCCAAGTATGTGTTTGCCCAATCCCTCTGCCACGGGCAGGATTTGACATAAGGTCAATTTTTACGTGGAGTACAGCTGGTTTGAATTCAAAGTTTCCCTTCTTGTAGACTGGTTGCTTAGCCAAAGCTAAAAGAGTACAGTCTGCTCTATTTACCCATAGATATTTACCCGAACAGCTTCATCCAGGATTTGAACTCGAGTCGCCGATTGCATTTCCTACGACGATAACTGTTACGCTAAGCACCCCCATGCAGAAGGTTTTACTGAGTTTTATGGTGCCGCCATCAGCAAGCAACGATATCTTACCACTTTATAATTGAACACCTAAGATGGAGTGTCTTACACGGCTATTTTTTTTTCATAACTTGGGAGAAAGGTGGATTCATGCCTTTCCCAGTCAGAATTAGAACTCGGTTCGCTAGTTCCATATTCCTTTACGTTAACCGTTATACTAACAGCACGTGGTATTGCCGAAAGTCATTCCAATAAACTACTAATCTTGTTTGACTTCGAGGGGAGGATGAGAACCATGTGTATTGAACGGGATATGACCGTAAATTGCATGTCAAGTATAGGTAGTTACCCAACCCCTCCGCAACGGGCAGGATATGACACAAGGTGATTTTTTTAAGCAAGGTAAGGCTGGATGGAATTCAGAGGTATTTCCTCCTAGATTGGTTGTCGTACCAAAGATAAATAACGTAGTCCACCTTACTATTTATCCATAGCCAAGGAGATAACAGATGGATTCATGCCTTTCCCAAGGGCATTAGCGCGAAGGGATATACAAAGCCTCGTCCAAGATTTGAACTCTGGTCGCCGATCCGATTTCCTGTGTTGATAACCGTTACAATAAGTTGTGTTATATACCCACTTGAGTCTGGGTATACATATGAAAAGAGTTCGTTTCTATTCTTCTTATGAGTGACAACCGTGGTTATGCCCTTATATTTACTTTACTTACTCTTCATGGCTGGATTTGTTCTATCTTCTGTAATCTGCAGTTTATAGCTATATTCATTTCTTTTAACTGGTCTTTCGTTGACGGGTCCGGTTCTGCTATGGATTTAGTTCTTCAAGATGCTGGTCTGATTATACCAAGCTTATCATTAGTTAATAAAGACAACGAAAGGCATACTATTTTGTTGTGATCACATTTTTATCAATTTCAGGACAAGACTTTTTCTAGGCTTCTCAATCGCATGAGGGGAGTGAAGCCGATCCGTGCTTACATTAGGACCTCTAGGGCTCGACTATTTCTAAGCTAATCGAATCTTTCGTTCCCACAGTCTTCGTAACCGGAAGGAGTCGGGTCATCTCGAAGTTACTAAACATCAATTACTTAACGGCTCAAATTTGAATTTCAACAACCCTGAATTCAAAATCTGTTTTTACACTAACCGTCTAAAAACGACAGTATCAATCAATATACAACAGTTGCATATTAAATGTATCTGTGACTGCGATACATTTATATACGTGGATATAATTTAGTCATTTACAAAGCTTGGGTCAGCAAGACTAGGCCTTTTTACCATTACAACACGACTAGTTGTCCCGAATGCATACAAATATGAATATATCTATGTGTGTTAGTGTAGCAGCAGGGTGTATTGGTATCGGTTTGCAAAGTATTTATTCCTATCATGTGTATTATGTTTGTATATTTATATGTATTTGTGTACAGGGAAGTGTATACAAGGTATTTTTTTAAAATATCGAGATTTTTGTACTTTTTGACACACCTTGTATTCTGAAAAAAAAATTAACGTTCCATTCATTGTTCATTTCTATCTTGGTAAATACAGTTTCAATCCTGATATTTTTATGACACACCTTGTATATGTAAATTTACATACATACATACATACATACATACATAAACATTCATATATATAGGCAGGCATAAATGAGTAATATTTGTGTATACCGATATAAATGTATCTGCACACAGGCACATATTAATAGGTTGGTATAGAAACTTGAATATTTAGAGAAAAATATATACACACTGAGAAATGCGTTCGCACACACACACACACACACACACACACAGAAACACAAACACACGCACATATATATCTACAGAAACTTGAATATTTAGAGAAAAATATATGCACACTAAGAAACACATACACACACATATATATATATATGTGTGTGTGTGTGTGTGTGTGTGTGTGTGTGTGTGAGAGAGAGAGAGAGTGTGTGTGTGTGTGTGTGTGAGTGTGTGCGTGTCTGTGTGTGTTCCCGGACTGCTACATGCAGTAGCTGTGCCTACTCACGATATCATTTAGAGTTCATTACTCATTTTAAAAGTCATTTATCTAGAACTGTCCCATTTTTCAAAATGGCGCTGTCACTTGAACGTCTGCAAGTGGTAGCCAGATTTTCTTAAATCTCCGCAAACTAACCTCGTTCCAGGTAAAATTGAGATTAAAATTATTGGCTTCTCCTCAACCTCGCCAATTAAAAGCCAAGATAAATACCTGCGATTATTTGGACACTCTTAGTATATTTAGTGTATATTTTGTCTCCTAAAAGCGATTTGTGTTATTTAAGAAAATTATAGGAAAATAATAAAGATGTTCATATGCGTACCGTTTATATTTGAATATCATCGGATCTCGTGTATTATGCGACCCCTCAAATTTGATCTCCAAAAGATGATTTCATTATATACCCTGTGTATCATGCGAATTTCATTTCAGAAGCCAGGGCTAAAACTCATATTTGTTTGTGGACAAATATCTTCTTTTCAGCTTCTTTTTTTTCCGTAATTTTTGTGTGTATGAATTTAACGAAAATACCGTACTACGGTACTATATATATATATAAGAGATTTTATGTTGTTATCATTAACAACACAACACAAAATCTCTTCAAATAAACACCAGGAGATTGAGCAGCCTGTCGATGGTGAAATAACCTGAAACCTGGGTAGTTGCTTATGAAACACTTTTATATTTAAAAAATTCAACAATATATATATATATATATATATATATATATATATATATATATATTAAACCAGCCCCTCCGCACGAGTAGGATGTGACATAAAGTAAGTTTCTTAAGAGGAGGTTTGAATTCAGTGTTTTCTTCTAGACCGTTTGCCTAACCAAGATTAAAGAGCCCAGTCTATTCTACTATTCATTCATAGCCGGAGGGAGAACAGAATCTTGTGAAATGCAAACAGCCCTATCCAGTAATTTGAACTCGGGTCGACAAGTCCATATCCTATGACGATGACCATTACACAACGGGTGTCTACTGCTGACGAGAAATGTAGGATATAAAATGATATAGATGGAAGTGAAGATTATATCATATACGGTTTATTCTGATTTCTTTGTTTAATAGCATATCAACATTCATGGGTTATTTAATGCCAAATCAATCCTTGTAGAAGAACCGTAGTGGTACTATTTAACCCATCTATTGGGAGATTAGGGGTTCATACCTTTCTTAAGGGTATGTGTCCGAAAGTGAACGTATTAGTTCGACCTCGCTTACTACGAGGTTGCATTCTAATACGTTAGCCACTACGCAACAAGAAGTCTTCCTATTTTATACGGAAATAGAGTAAATAAGGTGAACATATTGTAGACTTAGGAGATGACTACTTGGGTTCGGGTGGATTAGAAGAATTATTTCGAGATTCCGTTTTGACAGTTCTTTTTATTAAACTCTTTTGCCTACCAAATTTCCCCCACGGCTGTGCAAAATTTTCTTTGTATTTTTTTTTTTTTTACATGTATGATGGGATATTTTAAAGTTCACTATCTATTTACCTGTGAACTAATTATATTCAAATGAAGTCGAGGGGTGTTTACGTTGTGATTTTTCAGTGTAAACAAGTGACAGGTGCGTTTACGGTAGGATCGCAGTTGTGGAAGGGACGCTGTGAACGGTTTAAAGTACGCAAAAAGTTAATAACAATAATTGTTTTCAAGCGTTCTATTAGCAATAAATAAATAAATAATATACACGTTTAGTGAAGAGGTTGATTTGCAGAAAGTTAAACAATGATACAAAACGAAATGGAAATTAGCCATGATTGATTATTGATCAATTAATTGATTGATTTTAACGGAATTTCAATCCGTCTGGAGTAATTTATACTTAGAAGTTAGGGAATCGCGTTCATTGCACTTTCATATTTACAATTTCAGTGTACTTGTTTCTTTAAAGATTTTGGGTGTGGGTCACACAATCCTATAAAATACGAATAATTTAAAAAACATGTATTTTACCATAGATGAGACCCTAATAGGTACTACCACGCCAGGTCAGAGTGAAGTTGAGAATGACGGCAATGAAGGGATATTCCATACTCCCCAGACCTCTAGAATTGGAGCCTCACCACCAGATGCAGGTTAGTGTTATATCCTGGACACCTTTCGTTTTTGTGAGAATCTTAACTCTCTGCAGAGGAAACTGCGTATTCTAAGCCCCACCGACAGGGCGAGAAAAGTGTTGATTCGTCCTTTTGTATAAACTATAGATATCGTCTGGGTGACCTACTGTCGGTATCAGCTAGACAGCGAGGGAGTCTATCCCCTTTTCACTAGCGCTAGACCAAGGAGGTTGTTTTTGCATCTGATGTGGGGCGCCACACCTACTATCAGCTCCTCGCTTTACCGCACAGATCCCTGTGCTACTCATACGCTGAATTGGCGAGGGCTGGTATCGAACCAGGAACCTTGCGACTCCTAGGCAAGTGCTTTGCAGAAGAAGGACAGATCGATTCATTTTGAAGAAAAGTGTGACCGTGACTACTTCATTTCATGTGTCTTTTATGTGAAGACAGATATTAAAATAACTTTGTACACTAAGGCAGGAACTGTAACATCCCCATGGGGCAAAATTGCAAATTAACATTAAAATTACCCCACAAAATATGTTTATTCAAAACCTTTTCATTTGAGGAAATAGATTTCAATCTTTTAAAATGTTATCACTGTTACAGCCTAATTATTAGGTAAAAATTAGCATATCAGAAGTGATGAGGGCATATTTTCAATTTGAATTCTAGTTACAATATTTTATTTGTTTTGGTTAAAATTATAAACTTTCTGTTTTAAATATTGAAATTAATAAATTTTCTAACCAATTTCTAGGCTAAATTTTAGAAAAAACAAGGATTTTTTGTGAATTTTAGTAGACGATATTTGATGCAATTTCTCAAATAATAGTGCAAGTAAAATATCTAATTTTTCATATCGGTATTTAATATACTAAGACAAAACTTTCACGCCCTGGACAATTTAAAAAAAAAAGTGAAAACTCGACCTACCCGATTGTACACACCCTTATGAGAAGCAAGGAAATTTGACATTATACAATATTCTTTTGCTTATTCCAGACTCCATCTAGATTTGTTCAAAAATCTAACTTTACTAGTGTATGTCTATACGTAAGTGCACGTAAATATATGTGTCTGTGTCTGTGTCTGTGTATGTGTGTGTATGTATTTATCCAGCGAGCAGGATAAGACACAAGGTCAATTTTTAAGCGGGGTAACACTGGTTTGAAGTAAGATTTTTCCTTCTTCTACATTGGTTGCAATATAAAGATTAAAGAGCTTAGTGAACACAATTCTATTTACCTATAACCGGGAATAATAGTTGGATTCATTACTTTCCGAAGGGTATTGGTCCATATTTGAACTCGGGTCGCCAATTTCATCTCTTGTGATGATAACTGTTGCGAGACGAGCGCCTCCTAACTCATAGTTTCCACCGTCTTTAGAGAAAGAGAAGGTGGGAATTATTTGTCGAGGTAGTTAATTTTCCATGATCAAAAAACATGAAAAAAGGACTTCCTTTGAACATACACACAAACACATACACACGCACACACACACACACACACACACACATATATATATATATATATATATATGTGTGTGTGTGTGTGTGTGTGTGTGTGTGTGTGTCTGTGTCTGTGTCTGTCTCTGTCTCTTTCTGTCTGTCTCTATGTATGTCTTTCTTTCTTTGTCTGTCTGTCTATCTGTCTGTCTGTCTCTTACTCTCTCTCTCGCTCTCTCTCTCTCTCACACACACACACACACACACACACACACACACACACACACATATATATATATATATATATATATATATATATATATATATATATATATCAGCTATGTATATATGAATATATATATATATATATATATATATATATATATATATATATATAATACTAATATATAATACTATATATAAGTACACTCACACACACACTACACATACACACACATACACTCCCCACACATATATATATAAGATTGCAAAGGTGAGAAACTGGCAGTTACCAAGCGCCTATGTCTACGTTATCATAAATTATATATATATATATATATATATATATATATATACAATTTGTGCGAGCATGCTTATAAATGCACATAAATGACTTTATTGTCTCAAGTAGAAAACGAAAGTCAAAAAAGTTTACTTTCTGTTTAATAAATGTCGAATGTCTTGGAGAACTGTTTTTTTGGGCAGAGTCAGCGTCTCGAAAATGTTGTATATAAGTAACATCCTTATGAGTGGCGAGTGGATTATAGTTAGTTGCCATCTGCCACACGCCGGCCGGGAACCTCCCACGTGGCCGGAAAGAAAACCAGACCCCCTCCCCCCCCCACACACACCAATCTCTAGATGTCTACTACGAAAGATTTTGACATGCGCATACACATCCTTAGGAGTGCACTCACACACGCGCGCACACACGAAAAAAAAAAAACTCTGTACAATTGTTTAGCTTTTAACTCTTTATTATATGACTTTCTGCACAGTAGATAAATAATAGTTTTTTTTTCTTTTCTTGTGCAGTAATTTCAAATAATTCTTATTGAATAACCCCATCCGCATCATATATCCTTATTAGGTTACAAGCGTGCAGTGTCGAGTAATTCCCCTTTATGGCATCTCTGTGAACAATGGGTTTTCTGATTCTATTTTCTCTGACAATAACCGTCATGGGCGTGTTTTCAGGATTCTAAGAGTCTCCCAAGAGAATTAATTCAAAGTAAAACGTCCAGGAATTCAGCGAGTCCATTTCTTATGATGATAACCAAAACGTTAAGTGCAACGTGTCACGTGTTACTTTGGAGAAGAGATATACTTATTTACTAAGCTTAGCTTAGATGTGGCACAAGGCCAGAGTATGGGGCGCCTAATAGAAATCGAACTCACTAACAATTGTCTGCAAATCTAGCTTGCTAACCATTACATCCACGTGAGGTGCCCATGGAGAAGATATATAGTTTACTATGTTTATAAATAAAGAGTGCTCAATATCATTGATAGGACATGTATATCTAAGTTAAGGATAGCGAAATATAAAGTCAATGGCTCTTGGTAACTGCCAGTCACTCGCCGATGTGATCTTCAAACCAAAAATTGCATAGGCGAGCAACTGACAGTTACTAAGCCTCGTTTACTTTATGTCTTCACTACACTAACATCTTTTGGCTGGCTTGTAGAGCTAAATACCAAAGTCAAACGTGGGATAGTTTCAGAATACTTTTATCATCATAAGTATATATAAATTAACAGAATTATATATATATATATATATATATATATATATATATATATATATATATATATATATAAAGTGTGTTAAAAAGTATCGAGATCTTTTGTACTTTTTAACAAACCTTGTATTCTGAAAAAATTAACGTTCTATTCGATGTTCAGTTCTATCTTGGTAAATACAGCTTCAATATCGATACTATTATAACACACCTTATATATATATATATATATATATATATATATATATATATATATATAACCCGAAGAAAGAAATAATTCCCCTCTCCCATGTAATGACTAAATCCTAGCTGGTACATGACACTTTTAGAGACGATAGGAAAAAGAGTTGAGATTTTAAATTCTTTTAGGTTTTATCCTGTTCTGCTAACCACCATTTGAGCACTTTTTAAAAAAATCTTTAAAACGTTTTTAAACAATTTGTTTGTTCATCTGTATTATAAATGTATATGTAATTCTTAGAATTATTCATACAGTAATTTGAAAAAAATAATTACCATTCCAATCCAATAATTAAAAGATTTGAAGAATAAACATTGAAGATTTAATAAAAATCAATAAATTTAGAAAATATAAAAAATGTATTCTCTAAAAGATATTTGTATAGATGGTTAGGTCGACGTTAAAACTTTTCGGTTTTTATCAAACCTTCATCGGGATATTACACGGAAATAGTGTTGCCTGAACAGTGATGCAAATCTTTTTAAAAAGAAAAATGTTCTTATTCATTGTCAGCGTTCATTTTTGAAATAAGAAATATGATGAGATTGGTACATGTGGGGAAATTTCAAATGTGACGTTTTCTTAACGAGATATAAATAAATTAATAGAAATTAATAATAAATTATTGAGAATTAATAATAAATTAATAGAAATTAATAATTAATAGATAGAAATTAATAATGAAAATTGAAAAAGTAGAAAAGAAAGAGAAAGATTAACAGACTCATCCGTAATTAAGTTAGGTATACACCATATAAATATTGAACGGATGCTTAATATTACAATCTACGTTTTTTATATTTCATTTTATTTTTAAATTGATATATAAATTTTAAGTTGTCAGTACGTTAAGTGCTAATTCCGTCTTCTAAAACAACCAGACGTAGAAAAAATCATACAAAAATAAAAATTATTTTTCACAAAAATGATTATTTTCTACTTTACTTAGAATTGTGAATATTCATTTTTAACAATATTCCTTTGTAAATAGACGGGACAGGTTTTTTTTAATTATGTTTGTTTTAATGAAGTTAATGTACAGTGTTTATACATAAATTTTCATTTAAGTAAAAAAAATAAAAGAAAAGTACCGTTTAAAATCCTGTAATGAACGATTTTTTAAGATCAATTTTTCACCTAATCCCCCCCCCCGCAAAAAAAAACAAGATTTAGAAAATTAAAAAATTAAAAAAGGAAATTTAACGTCTTTTTTCTTTCTTTTTTTTCTTTATTTTCTTTTCTTTCTTTTTTCTTTCTTTTCTTTCTTTATTTTCTTTTTTTTTTTTTTTGCTTTAGAGTGAATGTATATTAGATTGTGTGATTAAAAATTTATTTTTCCCTGAAATATTTAATTTCGATATTTCAGTAAATTGCGGACTTTTATTACTGTTAAACATATTTTTTAAAACAAAATTTATTAGACAGCAGACAGTATATTCTTTAAAGATCTTTGTATAGAGCTTCACTAATTCAAGTTGTCTTGAATTCTAAAACAATTCACCTTTTATAAAAAAAAATAAGTGTTCTCAAAAAATAGATCATTTTATGATTCAAATTTTTGACAGAACTTGGCGTTTCATAGTAAGTTTGCCAAATTCATATCTTTTCATTTTAAATTCATAAAAGACCCAATGTTTCTTAGAAATCTCTTTTCTTTCCTATCTTAAATTCATCACATATTCCACGTTTCTATTACCATTTATTTCAGTCTGCAAATATTTGTGTTAATCTTTTAAAAAATCAAATTAGCTGGATTAATTGATGAAAATAATTTTCAACGTCTTGATTATGTTAATCACTTTTATACGAAAGTTGCAGAAAAGTAAAACGAAAAGTGAATAATTTACAACAAGGTTTAACGCTAAAGATCTTAGGACGATCAAATGAATTAGCACAGCATTTGTCTGGTTTGTAATGTTAAATATAGAAATCAAAATGGTAACAGATTCAGCTATCAGATTGAATAGAATTATCATCATAAATAGATATGAATAGAATTATATAAATATGAATGTAAGGATATATATATATATATATATATATATATATATATATATATATATATATATATATGTTGTAGTTTAGGGGTCTCCGTATGCTTCTCTCGTATATATTTTTATGTTGAAGTTGGGCGTTATTATGAAGCATTTGTAACAATATCAAAAAAATAAATGAAGGAACTCGATGTTGTGGAGTACAGGATTCACTTTTTTTTTTTATTTATTATCATAAATTTTCGGGATCGTTAGATTCCCTTCATTTGATGAATGTCGCTCCTGTTGTACGGATCCTTTGTCTTTGTTGTATGTAGTCCCCGAGGTCCATCCAACCAGGTAGTACCTGCCCCCTCGACTAGGCTAAGTTTATTGTCCGATGCCTATGGTGCCCCAATAAGGGAATGCCGACGGGAACCACGCCCTTTTTGCACTAGGTATCGCATGAGCTTCGGTTTGTGCGTGGCTCAACAAGTTAAAATACCTTATGTCGCATCTGATCGAAATTGTTCCCATCTCAGGCTGAGATGAGAACATAGTTGTGTGTCATCACTTTCTGTGTCGCTCTTAGGTAACAAATGGCTTCCGGTTTCGTCATTTATACGTGTAGTCAAAATGTAATTTGACCAATTCTTATTATAATGGAGATTGTATGTTTGTCTGTCTGTAACCGAAACTATATCACTCGTCAAGTCACAATTGCCTTAGTTATCAACGTCACATTCTCCATGATTTTATTTTAATTTAAACCTCAATTATTAATAAAATTGTTTTATACTATTAATACTGTTGACCAAATCTAAAATGCAATTGTATTTAAACTTCATCTTGCAACATCCTCTGGTTAAATATTAGACCGTCCAAATCGTCCAAGAAAAAATGCAAAAATGTAAATCCTGATTATCTGGTGTTGCTTATTGACCGAATTCCTTATTTTTTATGATTGTTGTCACCTCAGCTAAATAATGGACCATTCCATTTTTATTATAAAGAAAGAAAGGTAAGAAAAAGGATATGCTACACAGAAAAAATATAGTACACAGAAAAATATATTAAGAGAGAAAGAGAGTGGGGGAAATATATAGAGAGGGGGTGAGCGCGCGGAAGCAATAACGCTAATCTGTTTAAATCGAACATAATGAAAAAATGAAAAGAAGGAAAAAAAAGAAAAAAATAAGAGAGAGAGAGAGAGAGAGAGAGAGAGAGAGAGAGAGAGAGAGAGAGAGAGAGAGAGAGAGAGAGAGAGAGAGAGAGAGAGAGAGAGATAGTTAAATCAAGATCATTCTACTTTTTACATACTGAATGTTTTGCAATAACTCTTAAGTAAACATATCAAACACTGTAATGATTAGATTTTCATACTGCGGTATATCCACAGGTCCCGCTAGTGAGAAATTATTTCCGGTCTTCCAATTTGGTAGCTTTCCCTATAAATATAGAATACCTGGTCATGTACACTGAAAGGAAAGGTGTGAATAAAACTAAGGATTACAAGACAGAACTAACGTTTCAATTTATGAGGAATCATAAAATTGTGAAGCGTACCTGTAAGCTAGGAATTAAATTAGGTGTCTAATATTTAGAATCAAGCGAGCCAGTGGAATTTTACCAGTGACTGTTGGTAACCCTTTGGTCCCTTGAAACGCGTCATGAGAGGCACATGATATAGTTTAAAATTTTAGATTCGATCTGACTTTAGAGCAAAGCGGGCGTGTTTCTCTCTGCCGAGGTCGATCTCTCCTGCGCGGCGAATAAGCAATATGGGCTGATAAAATAAAAAGCTTGATCAAGCGAACAATAAGTCTTGTTAGTTCATTTAATTAAAAACAAGCAAAGCCAAGAAGAAGAAGAAGAAGAAGAAGAAGAAGAAGAAGAAGAAGAAGAAGAAGAAACCTGCCCTTAATAGAAGAATTAAAAAAGACAGAGAAAACCTCAACTAGCCAGCAATAGATAACCAGAGTAATAGAGTAATGAAGTTAAAAAGAAACAAGATCATCCTTTCTCTCTATTCTCTCTCTAGACTTAGTCTCTGCCCCCCTCTCTCTCTAATCTGTCTCTGTCCCTGTCTCTGTCCCTCTCTCTATCTCTCTATCATCTGAGAACTCTCACTCTCAATTATATACTCGATGTGGGTATATAACATTAAGATTTTAATTTGGTATCCCACAGTGTGACAGACCCCCCCCCAAATAAAACCCGACCGTATCAGAAGGTATTGATATGTAGCCGTAGGGGAAGTGACTGGTTTAGATCAGTCTGTTGAGCATCCATACGTCTTGGAATCGCAAGGTTCCTGGTTCGATACCGGTCCTCACCAACTCAGCGCATGAGTAGCACAGCTGAGGTAATCTGATCTGTGCAGTCAAGCATCTGGGATCGGACGGTAGGAGTAGCACTCCACTTCAGCAAAAAACAATCACTCTAGTCTAGCACTAGAGAAAAAGGGATAGACTCCCTCGCTATTTGGCTGATACCGACGATAAGCCACCTCACTAACTTTATTACAAGGTGAATAGCAATAAGGTTTTTGGCCCTGAAACAATGCTTGACCCCAGGGTCATCATCTGATGAAGGATTTATTTTTTCACCATGTGTATGTAATTTCATATGTTAGGCGATCAATGAACCTGTCTGGTTTCGTTGTAAGAGAGAGAGAGAGAGAGAGAGAGAGAGAGAGAGAGAGAGAGAGAGAGAGAGAGAGAGAGAGAGAGAGAGAGTATGTTATTGATGTTTTTGGTTAGAAATGAGTGAAATATTCTAATAGGCATTTTATGGTTATATCTGTTATATAGAGAATTTTAATGATTATATTCAAGATGAATGCAGACCCCACAATATTATCCTTCAGTTGCAGAGTGGACTGGAAATTGCTTTATACTCAGATCATTTTAAGTATATCTTATTATAATGGAAATTGTGTGTCTGTCTGTCTATAACCGAAATTACGTCACCACCAACGTCACAATTAGGAAAAGCGTGGTCGGCCACAAACAAATTATCAGTAATATGGAAATCCGATCTCACTGACAAGCTAAAGCGACATTTCTTCCAAGCGGTGGTTGTATCAGTGTTGCTGTACGGATGCACCACTTGGACCCTAACGAGGCGCCTTGAGAATAAGCTGGACGGGAGCTGCACAAGAATGCTGCGTGCAGTCCTGAACAAATCGTGGAAGCAGCACCCCACGAGGAAACAGCTATATGGCCACCTGCCCCCCATCTCACAAACCATTCGAGTGAGACGGACAAGGCATGCCGGGCACTGCTGGAGAAGCAAGGATGAGCTCATAAGTGACGTTCTTCTGTGGAAGCCAACACACGGACATGGTAGCGTGGGCCGCCCATCAAGGACCTACATTGACCAACTAAACAAAGATGCAGGTTGCTGCGCAGAAGACCTCCCTGGGAAAATGAATGATAGGAAAGGTTGGCGAGAGATTTTCATGGATATCCGTGCTGATAGCGCGACATGATGATGATTTAATCTTAATTAGCATCTTATTTATCAACAATGTCTCAATAAAGGTCTAGCTTCGATAGATTTGCTTCAAAACAGCCCATATTATTAACGTGCTTAAAATCGTGCATTGTGTGTTATATATTATTAAGAAATAAATGTTTACATAGTATATGGTGTGAATAATTTGCATACCAGTTTTAACAAAACCGTGTTTAGTAAATAATTACTTGGTGTTATTGATTTCTATCATTGTTTTATTCTCAAACGTATGAAAAACAATCCTATGTATGATTTTATATTGAAATCAATTTGAATAAAGTAAAAATAAGTGTAATCTTTTGTGTGTTCGTATTAAATTTCATTAGTCTTTCTAATCTAATATTAAACCATATTAGAATTTAAATATTTGTGCCCAGAAGGCGCATTTTTAGCTATGTGCTCTAAAGAATGTCGCTACTATCTGTTGTTTTTTGCCGGGGTATGATCTCCCCCATATATATATATATATATATATATATATATATATATATATATATATATATATAGAGAGAGAGAGAGAGAGAGAGAGAGAAGAGAAAGAGAGAGAGAGAGAGAATTTCAGTAATATGTGTGTGTATGTGTGTGTGGGTGTGTATAGATTGATAGATAGATAGATGGCTAGATAGATAGATATACATAGACTGAGACGGTGCAATCGAGAAAAATCGAGGAATGAATCAAAAACGTTAGAGAGAGAGAGAGAGAGAGAGAGAGAGAGAGAGAGAGAGAGAGAGAGAGAGAGAGAGAGAGAGAGAGAGAGAGGCGAGGGGGTAATCATGAACGCGTTGTCTGGGGATTATATTTCAAGGTTTCGCTCGATAATTTTTCCTGTTGGGGGTCGCAGTCTGTGGCACATATTTCCGTTAAATACAACAGATGCCGTTGCTTTTTAAACAAAGTTTCAATTTCGCAAATACTCTACTTACGTCCTTTGGTAACTATAGCCACCAGTTAAGCGATGTTGTAAATAGTGACGCCAATACGATTATGCATCGGGTTTTTTTTTTTGCTGTTTTTTTTGTTGTTTTTTTTTCTCTAAAAACTTTATCTCGATTAACGTACTTCGTAGTACCGGATTCTACCTTTTCGAAAAAGTTGAAATTTTATAACGAAAGTAGACATATAATTGTAGACATTCTTCGGCTGATGTTCAATAACTAATATGAACCTTTTTAGTATTGTTTGGATTATTGGGACTATTGTCCTCATCTTTATTGTTATCTGTACAACGTTTGAAACGTTGTACAGATAAGAATAAAGATGAGGACAATAGTCCCAATAATCCAAATAATACTAATTATCAAGTCTCATCATTCTTCGGCTGATGTTCAATAACTAATATGAACCTTTTTAGTATTATTTGGATTATTGGGACTATTGTCCTCATCTTTATTGTTATCTGTACAACGTTTGAAACGTTGTACAGATAACAATAAAGATGAGGACAATAGTCCCAATAATCAAAATAATACTAATTATCAAGTCTCATCATTCTTCGGCTGATGTTCAATAACTAATATGAACCTTTTTAGTATTGTTTGGATTATTGGGACTATTGTCCTCATCTTTATTGTTATCTGTACAACGTTTGAAACGGTGTACAAATAACAATAAAGATGAGGACAATAGTCCCAATAATCAAAATAATACTAATTATCAAGTCTCATCATTCTTCGGCTGATGTTCAATAACTAATATGAACCTTTTTAGTATTGTTTGGATTATTGGGACTATTGTCCTCATCTTTATTGTTATCTGTACAATGTTTCAAACGTGTACAATAACAATAAAGATGAGGACAATAGTCCCAATAATCCAAATAATACAAATTATCAAACCTCATCTAAAAAAATTCAGTGAAATGAACCTTTCTTATTCTTATAGAAAGACTGAGAGTTATTTACAAAGTTTAGCTTAGATGCAACACAAGTCCAGAAGTAGGGGTCACTTCTTATGAGTGTCGCCACCTCAGATAAATAATGGACTATTCCGTTTTTATTATAAAGAAACAAAGGAGAGAAATAGGATATACTACATAGAAAAAATAAAAGAGATTAGGGGAAAGATATCTATCTATCTATCTATCTATCTATCTATCTATATATATATATATATATATATATATATATATATATATATATAGAGAGAGAGAGAGAGAGAGGCGTGAGCTTGAGGAAGCGATAACGCTAATCTGTTTAAATTGAACACAAAGAGACGAGGAGAGAGAGGGAGAGAGAGAGAGAGAGAGAGAGAGAGAGGGGGGGGAGAGAAATCAAGATTATTATACTTTTTTACATATTGAACTATTTCAATAGCTCTAAAGTAAACATATCAAACGTTGTAATAATTAAATGATCATAGTGTTGTATATCCACAGGCTTTTCTAGTAATTATTATTATTATTATTTGCTCCTTTTGAGTTTTCACATCAGCATTAGCTGATGGTTTTACACTGGAGTCTGAGTGACAGCAAGTCTCCTTAGGTCTCCAGGACTCTTCTGAGTATTCTGGCAGATTGCAGCAGTGCAGTGTTCTGAATGGTTTCAATCCTTTCCAAAACTTTCCAAACCCTTTTCTAATCCTTTTGGGACTGTTCCAAGTGCACCAACTACAATTGGTCTCACTTTCACTTTCATGTTCCATAACTTTTTCAGTTCTCTGGCAAGATCCAGATTATTATTATTATTATTATTATTATTATTATTATTATTATTTAAAAAGTATTAACTTCAAATTAAATGTTTCAGGAGACTTATATGATTAGCTGAAATCGAACTCACTACTAATGGTCTGCAAACAAAGCTTGCTAACCATTACACCACGTGAGGTACCCTTACACCACGTGAAGACTCATATGAAGTAATTTTATAATTATGATCAACGCATGTCAACAGCACAAATTCTCTTGACTTTCTCTCACCATCTGTCCCTATCGTTTATTACTCTTGGCAAGTTTTCTAGACGGCTACCAGTGTCAACACAGCGCTGATAAAATATAAGTTTTTGCTGGTTGGCCAACCCTGGAGGTGTAGAGTCCATAGGAGAACGTCGCTTACGAGTTCGTCCATACTTCTCAAACAGTACCTAGGATGGTTTATAAGATGGGTGGTAAGTGATCGTAACACTTACTGTTTTGTAGAGTGCTGTTTCCAGTATTTGTTCAAAACAGCTCACAAGCATTGTGTTTCCATCTAGGTTTTTCTACAATTATATAAAGAGTCCAAAATAAATTATATTAGATACATGGTAATTGAACATTTCGTTTTTATTAGAAAGAAAGAAAGGGAAGAAAAAGGAATGCTACACAGAAAAAATATAATAAGAAAGAAAGAAAGAAGAAAGAAAGAAAGAAATAGATCAAGGTAAAGATGGAGGAGTTGAGCGTGCGAAAGCGAGAACGTAAATTTGCTTCAATTGAACTTAATGAAAAGTTGAAAAGAATGAAAAAAAAAAAAGAAGAAAATAAGAGTGGGAGAGAGTTAAATCTAGATTATTATACTTTTTACATATTGAATTATTTTACAATAGCTCTTAAGTAAACATATCAAACGTTGTAATAACTAAACTATCATACAGATCCTGCTAGTTTAATCATAATCTTAATACACTAACATTGTTTACCCATTTTACATTCGAGTTTTAAGATGGATATTATTAGAAATAAAGGGAGTATAGTTGTTTCTATTAAAGTTTAAGATAATTATTCGTATTTATTCTGGAAGAAACACATTTTATTGTGATATTATTTATTTATTATGATATTATTTGATTATAACTTTAATACACTAGCAGTGTTTACCCATTTTACATACGGGTTGTAGGATGGACATTATTATAAATAAAGGAAATAGAATCGATTTTATTGAATTAATTATTCGTATTTATTCGCCATTTTTTCTTTTCTTTTGTTAGGGCGAAAGACCATTGAGATTAAATGGATTTCCTCTTCACTACTTTACAATTGGTTGTGATAGAGAAGGTCTAAGTGCATATAGTGAGGAGAGTAGGTCCAATTGATTACCGCAATGATTACTAAGAGAGTGGGTAAGTGCTATGAGATGGACACAATCTTACAGCGAGGATGACAGTAAGATGTAGTGAATGAGAGATTTAACTTAAAGAACAGCCTGGGTCGGATCTCCTAGTGCAGCTACAACACCTTTTTCAAGCATTACTTTTCAGGAAAATTTCAGCTGTACGGACTGACAAACAGTTAATGAATTATAATAGGATTTTTTGTTGGTGTGTGTAGTGTAATGGTTATCGTCGTAGGAAATAGACTCTAGGACACCATTTCTATTCACAATATGCCGAGATTACAAACGATGAACGTCAATCTATTAATAATGGAGATTCGCTTCCGGTTTTTGTCTGTAACAAAAACTACCTCATAGCTCTACGTCACAGCTTACGTCACAATATTCTTATGCTATATACACCCAAAGTTTGAGTAAGCAATTTTAAAAATTGTTTTTTACTCTCGTCCCTTTTTTTACAGTAAAAAGAAGTAAACTAAAAAGTTTACAAATAAATAAATACCTACGATTTTGTGTAAAATTGATGTGGAAAATATTCGAAATTATTGTTTGATAATTACATGCACGCAACATTTTATTTGAGAGGGACAGGGCTAAGTTTTCATTTTAAATTGTTTTATTTTTTTACTCCTTTAATAAATATGAGGATTTTGCTTACTTATGATACAAACCCTCTGACATTGAATTTTTAACTCCTACTCCCACAGGCAATATATTTCAAAAATTCATTTTTACATCGCCCAGGAGGGTGTTTTTTTATTTTGCTAGTACATATAATGAAAAAAAGAATGACTTCACACTATAAAAAAAGGAAAGAAGCCGACAGTATCCCGTAGAAACTATGACTGATGCAGATTACAGAGATGATCTAGTGCTTCTTGCAAATACACTAGTTCTAGCCGAATCTCAGCTTCCTCACCTGGAGCAGGCAGCAAGAGGCATTGGTGTCTATCCCATCTACTGAAAGGGATATAAATATAAGCATAGATGAAGCATTGGGCTGATATTTACAGTTTAATGACCTGATCGCTTTGATAAAATAAAGCGGAAATTCTTACAAGCTGTAGTCGTGTCAGTACGACTGTATGGTTGCACCACTTGAACTGTAATGAAACGCTTGGAGAAAAAGTTATCTCTCATTCATTGTCCCAAGGAGGTCCTCTGCGCAGCATCCAGCATCCTCGCATAGTTGGTCAATGTAGGTCCTTGGTGGGCGGCCCACATTAGCATATCTACGTGTTGGCTTTCACAGGAAAACGTCGCTTATGTGCTCGTCCTTGCTTCTCCAGCAGAATCCAGCATGCCTTGCCCGTCTCACTCAGATGGTTTGTGATATGGAGGGCAGGTGGCCATACAGCTGTTTCCTTGTGGGTGCTGTTTCCACGATTTGTTCAAGACCGCACGCAGCATTCTTGTGCAGCCCCCATCTAGCTTATTCTCAAGGCGCCTTGTTAGGGTCCAGGTGGTGCAGCTACACAGCAGTACTGATATAACCACAGCATGGAAGAATTGTGAGATCGGATTTCCATATGACTGAAAAAGCTTAAGGATACTGTGTGTTATTTTGAACAAATCCTGGAAGCATCACTCTACAAAACAAAACGACTAAGGCATTATGGTCAGTGTTGGAGAAGTAAGGACGAAATCGTAAGCGACGTTCTCCTATGGATTCCTACACATGGACACACCAGTGTTGGTCGACCGGCAAAAACTTACATTGATCAGCTCTCTGCGGACTAGATGCTGTCCAGAGTACGATAGGGGCGGATGGCAGAGGGAGTCAAGGAAATCCATGCTGTCGGCACGCCTTGATGATGATGATGATGATGACACTTCTAAGTGTGAAGCTTATATAACTGTAGTATTAGCCAAAGTTTGCCATGATTAGTCAGATTAGTCATTTTGTCACAAAAATGTATCAATTGTTTATAAGCTTATAATTTTGGGATCGTTTCTTCTAAACATTTTAAAGTTTTATTAAACCATTAAAAATAAGATAATAAAGAAAAGTCTTTATGAAAGTATATATATATATATATATTATGAATTATATATATGAAGGAATCTACGCATACGCTGACAGGACAAAGTGCCCAAGACAGACGTGCTGGAACGTGCAAACATAAACAGCATGCCCGCCATCATCGCCTGCGTTGGCTTGGATGCGTCAGGAGGATGGACAAAGACCTGCTATATGGTGAATTAGTAGAAGGCACCCGACCGGTAGGGGTCTAGTGGCTTCGGCCCTGGATCTTTACAAGTTATTAGCGTCGATCCCAGGGGGCTATCCCCCCAGGCAATATCTGCCCCCTTGGGGTCAGGGCTGGGTTTATTGCCCAGCGCCTGAGGCACCCCCCTTGAGGGGGGATGCCGAGGGGATCGACGCAATTTTTGTTCTTTCCCACCCATGAGCTTCGGCTTGTGGGTGGGCCCACGTTAAAACGAGGCCTTGTACCCAGCCCATACAAGTGGGGTATGAGGCAAATACCTGTAGATATGTCCAACATATCTAACATTGGTTTCGACCGGGGGTCCAGTGAGCTTCGGCCGCTGGACCCTACAAGTTAATAGCGTCGATCCCAGGGGCAGGGCTGGGTTTATTGCCCAGCGCCTGAGGTGCCCCCTTGAGGAGGAATGCCGAGGGGATCGACGCAATTTTTGTTCTTTCCCACCCATGAGCTTTGGCTTGTGGGTGGGCCCACATTAAAACGAGGCCTTGTGCCCAGTCCATACAAGTGGCAAATACATCTAACTCCGGTTTCGACCGGGGGATCGAGTAGCTTCGGCCCTGGACCTTACAAGCTAACATCGTTGACCCTAGGGGGCCATCCTTCCAAACAACACCTGCCCCCTCTATTTAAATGGACAGGTCTGGGTTTATTGCCCAGTGCCTATGGCGGCCCCTTGAGGGGAATGCCGATGGGATCAACGCAGTTTTTGCACCCGCCACCCATGAGCTTCGGTTCGTGGGTGGTCCCACATTAATAGGGCCTTGTGCCTAACCCGTACACGTGAGGTACGTGGTAAATATCTAGTATGTAGATATGGTCAACAGTATTGATAATGTAAAACAATTTTATTAGTAATTGAGGTTTAAATTAAAATCAAATCATGGGAAATGTGACGTAAATAACTTAAGGGAATTGTGACTTAAGTTGTGATATATTTTCGCTTACAGACAGACAAACACACAATCTCCATTATAATAAAAGATAAGTGGCCCTTGGCCACTCATTTATGATCGTACATGTAGTAATTCTCATCTATCAAAAACTTTCGAATTTCTATGCAAATGATTTCCGTTGGAAAGTATCATTTTTTAAAAAACACATGGGGAGATTGCCAGATAGCTAGTGATGTCTGACTTGGCTGAGAAATAAATGCCCAGACACGTCTAAATATATAAGTATATTGCATATATAAATGATCACTAGAATATATTGATAGGTTGATACGTAAATGCACCTGTGCGCATGTTGTCTTTGTTTAGATTTTTTTTGTATATTAAGTCCGTTCGTCTGTTTGTTATAATTCAACTTCAAACCCGGGAAGCCGAGCCGGAAAACCGGATATCTAAATGATATTCAAATGACCGGATATTTGGGTAATCGCAGCTGATTTCAGTTAGAAATTTAACTTTTTTTTTTCAAATAGAATAATAATGATAATATTCGTTATCCGAATTTGAATTCTGTTGAGTGCAAATTTTTCATGCTGATTTACAAACTATTGGCATTTAATCCTCACAGGGCTGATTAAATCTATGCGTGCTAACATGCAGATATACTGATTGGTTAGATGGTTATTTTGTTTAACGGTATACCAACCCTTATTGACTATTTAATGCCATATATTGTTTTTTTTTTTTAGTGGAGGCGCGTGGTGTAATGGTTACCGTCGTAGGAAATGGACACCACGGGAAAAATTAAAATCCTGAATGAGGAGGTTTGCATTTCACATAACGGCAATTTTTTGGGAGAATATGTGCTTAATTGAAGTCGTACCTAATTTTGAAAGTTAATTAATTAATAATTAATTAATTAGGCGGGCATACCTATTAAATGTAAGGCTAAACAAATCGAGAAAAATCAATATCTGTATGTACATTTCGGCCTATTAGGCCTCATCAGCAGAGCTATAGATAGAAAGACCGCCTTGTGCGTGATTCGAAACCCAACTGTCAAGCTGACAGGCGAGTACAGTAACCTCTACACTAACCGGACCTTCTTAGATTTTCCGTTTTGTTTAGAAGTAGGTTCATATTCCTCTTATTCTCTTATTCTCTCGATTTGTTTAGCCTTACATTTAATAGGTATGCCCACCTAATTAATTAATTATTAATTAATTAACTTTCAAAATTAAGTACGACTTCAATTAAGCACATATTCTCCCAAAAATTGTCGGCTAAATAAAGCCATATCATAAACACATCGCGTGTGTATTTACTTTCTCATAACGGTAAATGTATAAATCCAACTATTCCCCCACTAGCTATAGGCAAATATTAGGGCAGAATGGATCTTGGTTACACAACCAGTCTAGGAGAAAGAAAACTCTGAATTGAAACCGCTTAAGAAATTGATCTTGTGCTACATTCTGTTTTTCATTGTTTTTTTTTAATGGTAATTTTAATCCATTTTTCTCCGTTTATCCGTTTTCTTTGGCACATCAATTTCACTAATTAGTTAAAGTCTAAGTGGTGCAACCATACAGTCGTACTGATACAGGTACAGTTTGGAAGAATTCCCGTGTTACTGTTGAATTGTGTTCTGTCTTTCATTCTGTCTCCTTTTGCAATAATTTTAGTGTATTTTTTTTTTTTCACCGTTTATCATTTCGTTTTCATTACACATCAATTTTTTGTGATTTCCTTTACTTGACTCTTTTTCTTAATCGTTCAACTCTCCTGACAAAACGTAATATTCTTCTCTAAATCATTTGGCCATTTTATTTTAGTCCATTGTTTCGTAATGTTGGTGTCTTCTTCCCCTCGCGACATTTTTAGCCGTTTATATATTTCCACTCATCACCGTTTCCTGCAACCATTTTACGTAATGATGTTAAAAAGAGACATTTTCTATAATTTTTATCACGTCACACGATCTTTGTGAATGTCATTTTGTTTAATTCGTTTTTTTTTTCTTTCCTTCTCTCTATTTATTAAAGTCCAAACAAATATTCACTTCCTTCCTTCCTTCCTTCCTTCCTTCCTTTTTGAATGTATTTTTACTTTTTGTTTCTTTTTCGTGTTTCTTTCCGTTTTCTTTCACTCATTTATTTTTGCTTATTTATGTCTCATTTATCAGTTTTCTAGCGTTCTTTCTTTCTTTCTTTCTTTCTTTCTTTATTTCTTTCTTTCTTTCTACTTGCCTCTCTTTTTCATTTTTTTATACTCTCGATTTTTCCTTTCTTTCTTTCTTTCTTTCTTTCTTTCTTTCTTTCTACTTCCACTCTTTCTTTCTTTCTTTCCTTCTTTGTACTTGCACTCTTTTTTTCTTTTTACTCTCGCTCTTTTCTTTCTTTCTTTCTTTCTTTCTTTCTTTCTTTCTTTCTTTCTTTCTTTTTTTCTTTCTTTCTTTCTTTCTTCCTTTCTTTCTTTCTTTGTACTTGCCCGTGTTCTTTTTCTCTCTCTTTATACTCATACTTTTTCTTTCTTTTTTCTTCTTTCTTCTTTCTTTGCTTTTTTTTTCATTTTTTATACTCTCGATTTTTCCTTTCTTTCTTTCTTCTTTCTTTCTACTTCCACTCTTTTTCTTTCTTTCTTTCCTTCTTTGTACTTGCACTCTTTTTTTGTTTTTACTCTCGCTCTTTTCTTTCTTCTTTCTTTCTTTCTTTCTTTCTTCTTTCTTCTTTCTTTCTTTCTTGCCCGTGTTCTTTTTCTCTCTCTTTATACTCATACTTTTTCTTTCTTTCTTTCTTTTCTTTCTTTCTCTCTTTCTTTCTTTTCTCGTTTTTGCTTCTGTTATTCATTTAATTGTCTTTTTATTATCAATCTATTTTTCTCTGAATTTTTTTGTCTTGAAATCTTTAATTTTTTATATCATTTATTCCTTCTTTTTTTTTTCGTTTCTTTCTTTTTCTATTCATCGCTTTTTCCCCTTTTTATTCTATTCCAACGCAATTGAATCTCTTTTAAGTAATTCCAAATTCGGTTCAAACAACTAAACTTCGTGTTTTTGATGTTGTTAGCACAACTTTTTAGCTTCATAAGATGTATCATTCATGAGAAGGGGAAAAACATTATTTCTGTAAAGTATTTATCTTATTATGATAGATATTACGTGTCTATATGTCTGTAACCGAAACTACATCGTCACACACACCTTTGTTATTTAAATAACATTTTTCCTGATTTTTTTTCTATTAAAGTCATAATTATCAAGAAAATTCTTGTATATTATTAATATGTTGGCTTTATCTACATAATATGTTGGCTTAATCTCGCAAATAATATTCTCATAATACAATATTGTATTTACATATACGACCAAATAGCAGATTATAATGAGAAAAAGATGGCTAATTTGTGTACTGATCTTCAGAATTTGATTTTAATTAATATTTGCTTGTCTGCTTGGTATTATTGATTTCTAATTATTTGGTTTTAATTTAATATATATAAGCAAAATTCGGTAATTTATGAGGAAGTGCGTCCCGGTCTCCTGCCTCAGAAATTGCTACCCGGTGACTATTAAAATAACCTCCCCAGCTATGTCGTCTCTGTGGTGTTACTTGAAAGAAAACAACCAACTTAGGGCGTTAAATGTATTTTTTGTCGTAATTCTTATTTATTTATCGTAATTTCTTTAGAAATTTATTTATAGAAATTTGTCGTAATTCTTGTTTATTTATAGAAATTTGTCGTAATTCTTGTTTAGATATGAAGATGGATATCTATCTATCTATCTATCTCAATTTGTTCATTTTTTACTTTGTTTATATATATCTATCCACCCATCTCCATTTGTTCATAAAGAGAAGCCCACCCCCTCTAAAATACATTGAACGCCCTAAGTTGGTTGTTTTCTTTCAAGTAAAACCGCCGAGACAACATAGCTGGGGACGTTATTTTAATAGTCACCGGGTAGCAATTTCTGAGGCAGGAGACCGGGACGCACTACTTCATAAATTACCCAAAATTCTCAACGATAAATCTTAAAAGAAATCTATTAACAAAAAAATAAATAACAGTAAATTTATCCATTACTGTCTAATTTAGTTAAATTATGAAAATTTAGCAATGAAAACCGGGAGTGAAGGGGAGAGCTATTTCAAGCAATTTTATTCTTCGATTATACCCACTGTTTCAAACAATTATTGATAAATAACTTATACAGAAATCAATTAAAATATATGTGTTTTGTTTATGTGCGTTCTTATTTAGTTTTATTGGTATTTCTAATTTAATATAATTTTATTATATTAAAACTTAAACACTTGAGTCGGGAGGGTGCATATTTTTTCTAGTTTTAATAATGTACTTACTCACACACATGTACCTTCCTACTCCATATCTGATAATATTTGGCATTTAATAGTAAACAAGAAGCAATGTATTAGCCAGTATTTATTTATTCTCTTGTCTCCATAGTCTTCCTTTCCTGTCTGGCCATTATTTTTTTTCTTTACAAACAAACGAACTAATATTATCATTATTATTTGACTCCATGAGAGGTTTTCAGAGCTGCCATAGTTGATGGTTCACTGGCGGTTGAGTGACAGCAAGTCTTCTCAGGTCTCCGGGACTCTTCTCGGTATTCTAGCCGATCTTAACAAAGCTGTTGTTTGGATGGTCTCGATTCTTCCTCTGATTTCCAATTTTCCTAGACTCTTTTCCAAACCCTTGGGAACAGTTCCAAGGGCACCATTCACACTTGGTACAACCTTTACCCTCCATGTGCCAATTTTTTCAGTTCTCTAGTAAGGTCCAAGTATTTGTCTATGATTTCGTTTTGCTTTCATATTCACTCTGTGATCTGCAGGGACGACAAAATCCACGAGATGACAAGTTCTCTTCTTCTTGTCAATTAACTCTAATCTGGTCTTCTTGCCGATATTAGGTGATACGCCTGTATATTATTATTATTATTATTATTATTATTATTATTATTATTATTATTATTATTTGTTGTTGTTGTTGTTGTTGCTGTTTGCGAGTTTTTACACTAGTAGTAACTGTTGATCTTCATTTAAGTCTGAGTGACAGTACGTCTCCTCAGATCTTCAAGCTTCTTCTCAGTATTGTATAGCCGATCTGTGTTATGGTCTAAACAGTCTCAATTCTTTCCCGAGGCTCCAGTTAACCCATTCTATTTTAAAAGTCTTTCGTGGGGTCGCTCAAAGGACCCCAACTGTGACTACTATGTCCCACAGATTTCCAGTTCTCAGGCAAGGTCTAAATATCTATCTAGTTTTTGTTTTCTTTTAGTTTCATTCTGTGGTCTTCTTGAACAATGAAGTTATTTTCTTCTTGTTAACTATAACAAAGTCTGGTCTTCTGGTCGGGATTAGGGGAGGGGGGATTTGTTTTTATCTCAAAATCTCAGAGAATCGTTGCATTTCATTTCCCAAGACCTTTATTTTAATTTTTTTGCAAGATTTACTTATTTTCTCAGATTTTCATTTTCTTTCAAACTTTATTCTGTTATTTATTCTCTGTTGAAACAGTGACATTTGCAATTTAACAGCATTTCTTTTTGTTTACTATGGACTGAATGACCCGCTCGAATTAAAAATTACCAAAACATTTTATTCCCGAGAGTGATTCTGATTTGTTCATAAACTATTGATTTGCATCGTCAAATCTTGGTGTTTCACAATTTCCAGTGGATCACCTTTCTCACTCTGTTATGTGCCTTTTTATACTCATTCTGACATGAGGAGTTCCTTAGTGTAATAATTAACAAGCTGGACTGCGATATATGTGAGACGTACTTAGTGAGTTCAAACTATTACGTTCACATTCGAACTAATAGCCTGGGGAAAGGTATGACCCCTCCTTACGCAACTATGAGTTAAATAGTACAACTACTGTTCTTCTACAAGGATGGCTATGGCATTAAATAACCCACGATGGTTGATGTCTCATTAAAGAAAGAATCAAAGAAACAATTACTCTGGAGTAACTTGCTGCTTTCAATTATAATTATGCCACTTCTCCCAGCTCTAACTGATTTTTTCTTTCTTTTTACCAGATTCTGAGTGACGGTAAATCTACTCAGATCTCCAGGACTCTGCGAAGTATCCTAGCCGATTTTAATAGAGTTGTCTGGACAGATTCAATTCATCCTTTAATCTCCAATTCATCCAATCTTTTTTCCAGGTTCATGGGAACTGTTCTAATGGCTCCAACTACGATTGGTATTACTGTCACCTTCATGTTCCAGTTTTTTTCAATTCTCTGGCAATTTCCTAGCATTTGTCTAAATTTTCGTTTTTACTCTATGGTCTGCCGGAATCGTGAAATCCATGAGATGACAGGCTCTTTTTTCTTGTTAATTAGCCCTAGGTATGAACTTCAGGCCTGATTAGGGGATCTGTTTTTATTTTAAAATCCCAGAGAATTTTAGAGGTCCCATTCTCAAGGACGGATCTAGTTAGTGCATTTAGCCTTTTGTAGTATGGTCAAATTCAGTTTCTTGCACAATTCCAATGGATCATCTTTCCCGCCCAGTCGTGCTTAGTCTTGTACTCCTTTTGTGCTCCGCAAATCCTATACTTGCTATTATGTAGCGTCCAAGTATTTCTCCATCTATTTGCTTTCTTTTATTTTCATTCTATGGTCTGTTAGAATGGCAAATTCCGATAAATGATGGCAATAACAATAAGTACATCAATCATCTTTATACGAGGAAGAGTAAAAATTATCGGCACTTTCGCCATCACATATCTTCATTATTGCCACACTGCGTTCTGTACATGCATGCTTATATTTGGTACTGTTAAGGTCACGTAATCGAAGTTTGAGACTTATCGCGTCATTATGCTTGCTATCACTACAGTGTAAACATGGCCGCTCCACTAACAGTATATACAAAGAAGGTGACACGATTCCTCTGATCGGAAGGGGTGCCAGGGGCTGAAATTCACCGGAGGCTTTTAGCACCACACGGGACAGTGCTACCACGTAAAAGTGTGTATGATGAATAAAGAAGTTTTAAAAGTGGCCGGAAATCGTGACACACAAAGAGGGAACAAGACGCCCGTCAACTTCCACCCCTGATGAGAAGATTCATCAACCTCGAGAGATGGTATGGTGAACCTGCATCGATGAGAGCTTGTTCTCTGCAGATTAGTCATCCTTTGCCTATTAAATTATCCACGATAAACTCGGCTTCCATAAAACAAGATTGCAGAAAATTTTGAATCTCACTCATATTTCAAAATAATTTCACTTCTTTTCTAGGTCTCCTTATTTTCCCAGCTTTTCGCTTTTTTTTTTGTTTTTTGTTTGTTTTTGTTGTTTTTTTTAACTTTCAATTTTTACTTTGTTGTCAGTTAGAACTTACAACATTGCTGACTTCTTTGAGTTTTTTTGCTTATGCTTTAAAAGAGAATATGAAGAAACTTGGAGAGAAGTATTGATAGAGAAATAGAGAATAAAGAAAAAAAAAAACAATTAAAGAGTGAATTAAAAATGATCTGTTCAAAGTCCCAAATATTTTTTCTCGGAGAATTTCTGGTTTGTGCATATTCTATTAATTTACGTAATAAAATCCAAATCATTTGCACAGTTCTAATTGAATTATCATTCCTGCTCTGTCTATATGTGTAATATTATGCTAATTTTCTGCATCTGTTTATCATGGCTGTTGATATTTTAACATCTTTCTCAACTCAAGCGGCATTCACTCTTTTTTTGTTTATTGATTACCGTTGACTTATATCGTTTGGCTTAATAAAAATATAATGGACTAATATTTAGCATAATAAGATATATTGGGTTAATATTTGGCCTAATTGAATATATTGTACTAATATTTGGCCTGATAATATATATTACATTAATATGTGGCTTAAAATATATTAGAGTAATTTTGGGCTTAAAAATATATTGGATAAATATTTGGCCAAATAAGATGCATGGAACTAATATTGGGCTTAAGAAAATATATTGGACTAATATTTGGCTTAAGAAAATATATTGAACAAATATTTGGCCTAATAAAATATATTGGACTAATATTTGGCCTAATAAAATATATTGGACTAATATTTGGTCTAATAAAATACATTGGACTAATATTTGGCTTAAGAAAATATATTGGATTAATATTTCGCCTAATAAAATGTATTAGACTAATATTTGGCCTAATAATATATATTGAACTAACATTTGGCCTAATAAAATATATTGGACTAATATTTGGCTTAAGAAAATATATTGGACTAATATTTGGTCTAATAAAATATATTGGACTAATATTCGGCGTAATAAATTATATTGAACTAAGATTTGGTCTAATAAAATATGTTGAACTAATATCTGGTCTAATAAAATATATTGGACTAAGATTTGGCCTAATAAGGTTTATTGTACGAAAAAGATAGATTAGTGAAAGAAAGTAAATATCGAGAAGAGAATTATGATAAAAAGAAAAAGTACTGTTATTCATAAATAAGCTTTAATAATAACAATGATTTTAATTTTCAAGAAGAAGAAGAAGAAGAAGAAGAAGAAGAAGAAGAAGAAGAAGAAGAGAAGAAGAAGAAGAAGAAGAAGAATTGACAAAAAGAAGAAAATTGGGAAAGATTAGAGGAAGATAAGAATTATGAAACGAAGTGGGGAAAAAGGATTGAAAAAGAGAAGATGAAGAAAAACTGAATATTTAAAGAGAGAATGAAGAAAAAAGAGGAAAAATGTGCGAGTATTCATTGAGAAAGAGATGGGCGAAGAAAAAAAAGGAAGAAAAAAGAGAGGATGAAGAAAAATAGAAGATGAAGAAAAAAGAACAATTAGAGGGTGAAGAAAAGAGACAAGAGGAAGCGATAAAGAAACAGAGGATGAAGAAAAAAAGAAGAAGAAGACAAAAAAGAGGATGAAGAAAAATAATTAGAAAAATATTAGAGCATGTTACAAAAATGGAAAGAAAAATGTGAAAGAATTAATCAACAAAAGAAAAGAAAATAAAAGAAGAGAGAGAGAGAGAGAGGAGAGAGAGAGAGAGAGAGAGAGAGAGAGAGAGAGAGAGAGAGAGAGAGAGAGAGAGAGAGAGAATAAGAACATGTGAAATGAAGAGAAGAGAGAAAGTGTGAAAGAGAATAAGAGTGAGTGAGAGAGGGGAGAGGGGGAGAGAGAGGGGAGAGAGAGGGGAGAGGGAGAGAGGCGAGAGAGAGAGAGAGAGGGGAGAGGAGAGGAGAGAAATGGGAAAAAGAAGAAAAGAGAAATTTTGAGAAGAAAAGAATCATTGATATTTAAAGCTTTGGACAATTGAATTTTTTTTTGTGTTGTCGATAATTATGTTACACCCTCATTAGAAAATAGAGGAATAACCCTTTGCCTACTTTAAACCTCTCACAGCAGTCTCCCACCAGGAATTGTTTCTACGCATACCACACCCAAGCAAAGTACACAAACCGATAGTTACTTTATTATAATTGAGCAGAAGGACTCAGATTACAATGATAATAGGACTTTATTTGAATAGAATGAGTTCTGAGCTGAATAGATAGTACACTTGGAAATATCCATCATGCAAGTAAAAAAAAAACAAAAAACAAAACAAAAGTAAAAAAAAAAAAAAAAAAAAAAAAAAACACACCAAGAAAATTTGCTACAACCGCGGGGAAATTTGGTAGGCAAAGAGTTAAAAGTTGTATCAACACAGACAATTCACACGAAGAAGTCGAAACGTAATAAAATTTGGAAGAAAAATAGAAAGCAAAATAAAATAAAGTTTTGGTTAATTGGTTCATTCATTTTAACGGCATGTCAAGCCGTTTGCCACGGGTAGGATGTGACACACGGTTGAGCATCCCGTGAGGATCGAACTCACAATTCAGTAGTAAGGAATCTGTAAGACTAGCTTGCTAACCAATACACTACGTCGGGACGCCTCATATTAAGTATTCTATCGATTAAAAATAATTTGCACACAGTTGTATGGTTTGAAGTAATTATTTCTATTTGATAATAAACCTTTGTTTGCACAGAGTTATATGGTTTTAAGTAAATAATAATAATAATAATAATAATAATAATATCTAGCAGGACCATGGATATACCACAGTATGATAATTTAATTATTACAAGGTTTACTTAAGAACTATTTCAAAATAGTTCAATATGTTAACCGTATAATAATCTTGATTTAACTCTCTCTCACTTTTTTATTTTTCCTTTTTTCATCTTTTCATTGTGTTCGATAGAAACAGATTAGTGTTATCACTTCCACGCGCTCACCCCTCTCTCAATCTTTCCTTCTTTCTTATTATATTTTTCTGTATAGCACATCTTTTTTCTTTCCTTTCTTTCTTTATAATAAAAACGGAATGGTTCATTATTTAGCCGAGGTTACGAAACTTATGAGAAATAACACAATTCGGCGGATAAACAACACCAGATAATCGGAATTTATATTTTTGCATTTTATCTTGGGTGATTTTGATGGTCAAACCAGAGGGTGTTGCAAGATGATGACGGTCGTACAATTAAGGAAGACGAGTATTAATAATAATAATAATAATAATAATAATAACAATAATAATAGTTCCAGCAGATCACAGGGTGAAACTGAAGGGAAATAAAAAAATAGACAAATACTGGACCTTGCCAGAGAACTGAAAAAGTTATGGAATATGAAAGTCAAAGTTATACCAATTGTAGTTGGTGCACTTGGAACGGTCCCAAAAGATTGGAAAAAAGTTTGGAAAGTCTGGAAATCAGAGAGAGAATCGAGACCATCCAGAATACTGCACTGTTGCAATCTGCCAGAATACTCAGAAGAGTCCTGGAGACCTGAGTAGACTTGTTGTCACTCATACTCCAGTGAAAGGCTATCAGCTAACGCTGATGTGAAAAACTCAAAAGGAGTGAATAATAATAATAATAATAATAATAATAATAATAATAATAATAATCTCAGGAGAACTAGAAAACTTCTAGAAACCAAACTTAACAGCAGAAATCTGATCAAAGGAATCAATACCTGGGCCGTCCCCATTATAAGATACTCAGGACCATTCTTAAAATGGACAAAAGAACTCAAACAGATTGACCAAAGGACGAGAAAATTAATGACCATGCACAAGAGACGATAGAGATAGATTATATGTGTCAAGAAATGAAGGGGGAAGAGGTCTTGCCAACATAGAGTACTGCGTAGAAACCACAATCAAACAACTCGAAGATTACACAAGAAAGAGCAAAGACAGATTACTTATTGCGGCCAACGATAGTAGATGTGACAGATGGACAAACAGAAAAACAACAAAGACTAGATAACAAAAATGGGAAGAAAAACAATTATATGGACACTTCAAACGACAAATCGGAAAGGTTGCACATGAAAAGACTTGGACATGGTTAAGAAAAGGAAACCTCAAAAGAGAAACTGAATCACTAATAATTGCTGCACAAAATAATGCCATAAGGATAAACTACAAAATAGTAAATGTAGAATATGCGGTAATAGAGATGAGACTGTAAACCATGTACTCTGCGAATGTAGCAAACTAGCACAACGGGAGTACAAAACTAGACACGACTGGGTTGGGAAGGTGATCCACTGGGAATTATGCAAAAAATTAAATTTTGACCATACAACAAAATGGTATATGCATAAACCAGAATCCGTTCTTGAGAACGAAACATAAATTCTCTGGAACTTTGAGATAAAAACGGATCACCTTATCCCAGCAAGAAGACCAGACCTAGTATTGATTAACAAAAAAGAAAGAACTTGTCAACTGGTGGATTTTGCAGTTCCAGCAGATCATAGGTGAAGCTAAAGGAAAATGAAAAAATGGACAAATATCTGGACCTTGCCAGAGAACTGAAAATGTTATGGAATATGAAAGTCAAAGTGATACCAATTATAGTTGGTGCACTTGGAACGGTCCCTAAAGGATTGGAAAAGTGTTTGGAAAGTTTGGAAATCAGAGGAAGGATTGAAACCATTCAGAACACTGCACTGCTGCAATCTGCCAGAATACTCAGAAGAGTCTTGGAGACCTGAGGAGACTTACTGTCACTCAGACTCCAGTGAAAGACCATCAGCTAATGCTGATGTGAAAACTCAAAAGGAGTAAATAATAATAATAATAATAATAATAATAAGAATAGACAAACTGGCGAGATCGTTCATGAGAAGACAGAAGAGAGAAACTGAATTTCTTATAATCGGACCACAAGACAATGCCATTAGAACAAATTATATAAAAGCAAAAATAGATTAGACGCCACAGAATTGCAAGTGTAGAATGTGTGGAGACAAAGTCGAAACGGTTAATCATATAATAATACAGCAAATTAGTACAAAGGGAGTAAAAATTAGACACGACTCTGTGGGAAAGATAATCCATTAGGAATTGTGCTAGAAATTTAATTTTCCCCTAAATATACACAAACCGGAATCTGTACTAGAAATAAGACGCATAAAATCATCTGGGACTTTGAGATACAGGCGGATCACCTACTCCCGGTTATGAGATCAGACATAAATAACAAGAAGAAGAAGAAGAGAGCTTGTCATCTCGTTCCGGCTGATAACAGAGTGAAAATGAATGAAAACAAAAAAATAGACAAGGTCCACCTTTCCAGGGAATTAAAAAAAATTGTGGAACATGAAGGTAAAGTTCGTACCAATTATAATTGGGGCCCTTGTAATGGTCCCCATGGTTTTGGGTGAACTAGAAATCAGAGGAATAATCGAGGCCATCCAAACAACAGCATTGTTAAAATCGGTTAGAATACACAGAAGAATCTGTAGACCTGAGGAGACTTGCTGTCACTCAGCCACCAGTGAATCAGCGAGTAGGTAAAACTCTCAAGGGCAAAATAATAATACCTGGACCTTCTGAGAGAATTGAAAAAAAAATGTGGAATATGAAGTGAAAGTAATACCAATTGTAGTTGGAGCACTTGGAACGGTCCCAAAAAGCTTACAAAACAGACTAGAGAACTGGAAATCAAAGGAAAAATTGAGACAATCCAGACAACAGCATTATTGAAATCGGCTTGAATACTCAGAAGAGCCCTGGAGACATGAGGGGACTTGTTGTCACTCAGACCCCAGCGATAGATATTCAGCTTACGCTGGTGTGAAAAAACTCACAAGGAGTGAAATAATAATAATAATAATAATAATAATAATAATAATAATATAAATCAAAGGAAGAATTGATACCACCCAGAACACTGCACTGTTGCAATCTGCCAGAATACTCAGAAGAGTCCTGGAGACCTGAGAGACTTACTGTCACTCAGACTCTAGTGAAAGACCATCAATAACGCTGATGTGAAAACTCAAAAGGAGTAAGTAATAATGCCCTTGGAACGGTTCCTGGAAAAGAGACTGGAATGAGTGTGTTGTTCCAGAGAACCACAGAATGAAAAAAAAAAAAAAAAAAAAAACCAAAAAAAAAACACAAAAAAAAAACACCAAACACACACACACAAAAAAAGAAAAACACACACACACACACACACACGCGCGCGCGCGCACGCGCGCGCACGCACACACACACACACACACACACAAAAACGAAATTATTAGCAAATACCCGGCAAAGAGTAAGTAGTAAAAGATGTAGAACTTGAATGTGACAATGGCATCAATTAAAGTCTGTGAGCTTGAAACCGTCCCTAAAAGTTTGGAAGAGAGACTGGAGTAATTCAAGATCAGAGGAAGAACCAATAACATCAGGACTACAGCATTGTTAAGATCAGATAGAATAGTTAGAATGATTCTAGAGACCAGAGGAGATGTGCTATCACCCAGACTTCAGTTAAAGACCACCAAATTAAAACTGGAATGAAAAATTCGTAAAGAGAAAAAAATTCTTAGTAAATGATTACAGCTTCAAAT
>CM042138.1:82273740-82293740 GCA_023376005.1 Doryteuthis pealeii | reverse complement strand
TTCTTTTTTACCTGTATGATGGGATATTTCAAAGTTCACTATCTATTCACCTCAGAACTAATTCTATTCAAATAAAGTCATATTATTATTGTTGTTTATTATTGATATATATATATATATATATATATATATATATATATGTGTGTGTGTGTGTGTGTGTGTGTGTGTGTGTGTGTAAGGCTTTTCAAACAATTTGATATCATTTCAGATGTACTGGGTGGTTTTGAAAAATTGATATCATTTCGTAATCTAATAATTTGACCAATTCTCGTTCTAATGATTTTAAATTACAACAGTTTGTATAGAAACAATTGAAAATTCTACACATGTGTCTACACATCTATTAATAATGGAGATTCGCTTCCGGTTTTTGTCTGTAACAACTACGTCACTGCTTACGTCACATTACCCAAAATCGTCATAACATAGAATAAATACACTCAAAATTTGAACATGCAACATTAGACAGTCCTCATTGTTTTTTTTTAAACAAGTTTTAATAAATACATGACTGGAATTATATATCTATATATAGTTTGTTTTATTTTAATACATATTTAAAGTTTACATTTCAAATTGTTTTATTTTTTAATCCTTTAATGAATTTGATCATTTTACTTACTTAGGGTACAAACTCGCTGATATTGAATTTTTTACTCCCACCCCTCAGGCAATATGTTTCAAAAATCTATTTTTACATCGCCCGGAGGGTGTTTTTTATTTTGCTAGTAAAGTTAAAATTTGAATTCATTTCAATGAAAAAAGGTCAAGTTATTAGAAATTGATGTCGATTTTTCTGAAACACTCTCGATATCAAATTACTAAGCTTTGCTTAATCTGATACGGAGATCACAGATTGTTTACGGTACCTGCCGTTTTTAATTATTTGCCTACTTTAAACCGCTCACAGCGCTTCTGTCACCACTGCGAGCTTACCGTAAGCCGCAGGCAGTGGCTCTCACACGTGTCACTTGTTTACACTGAAAAATCACTTCGTAAGCATCCCTGCCATCTTTTGTTTTGTCTGTGAACCAACCTTGAGATTGGTACTTGATCTTTTTTCAATGGGAAGCCAGTTGTGAATTGCCCAGATCGCCCGCATTTATATTCAAGGAACTGTTCGATGCATAGTAAACCCAAAGAAAGTACAAAAACTGATGTTTCGTTCGTTATTAATTGAACTGAAGGAGTCAGATTACAACAATAATAATAATATGACTTTATTTGAATAGAATTAGTTCTGAGGTGAATAGATAGTGAACTTTGAAATATCCCATCATACAGGTAAAAAAGAAATACCAAGAAAATTTTGTACAGCTATTGGGGGGGGGGGTATGCAACGAGTTATGTGGCCTCTCATCTAACAACTAAGCTAGCAGGGTATTCGTCTTTCTCCTAGACTTGTTATCCTACCAAGGCTACAGGGTCCGTCCTTCTGTTTGACCCATAGCGAGAGGAAGGAGAGATGGGTGAATGCATTTCTCAATGGCTTAAATTCGAATTAAACGTAAACAGGCTCGGTCAGATTTTTCTTGGGTGGGGGGAGATAAAGATTATCTCTTTATGTTTATACCGGATGAAAAATAATGATACTGATGAGGATATTTTAGTTTCAAGTCGAAACATCGTTATTTTTTCTTCAACTTAAGTTTAGAACTAAATTAAAAAATGAACGTGTTTTGACTGAAAACTAAGATATACATCAGTATTATATTTAGTGGGGTCGGTTTAACTCAGCCGGTAGAGTGTCCGACTAGGAACCACAGGGTTCTGGGTTCGATACCGGCTCTCGCCAACTCAGCGTATGAGTAGCACAGGGATCTGTGCGGTAAAGTGAGGAACTGATGGTAGGTATGGCGCTCTAACTTAGACGCCAAAACAATCTCCTTAGTCTAGCGCTAGTGAAAAAGGGGATAGACTTCCTCGCTGTCTTACTTTGCCGAACAGATCCCTGTGCTACTCATATGCTGACCTGGCGAAGGCCGGTACCAGAACCAAGAACCTTGTGGCTCCTAGTCGGACACTCTACCGACTGAGCTAAACCGATTTTATTGAAAATAGTTTCATTTATTTCAAAATTGGTCATTTGAAATTTTTGAGCCTTGAATTAAAACTTTCAGATCATTCTTCACTGATGTTAACGGAATAAAAAAAAGTTTGATCTAAACAATATGTCAATGATAGAAAAAGAAATAAATGAACTATTTCTTTTCTTCTGTTTCAAACGGTTTATAAAGAACAATTATGTATAACCTATTTTCAGTAATTCTTAATTAGAATGGACTTGATTTTTATTAATCAAAACAACAAGGAAATTCCATGTCAAATCATCCAGGCCATGTTACCCACTCACTTCAATTTTTCTTAAATTTGGTCCAAGTTGGGATTATGATAAAGTTAGCCAATCCCCCAAATCTGAGCTTCTAATTCCAAAATTGGCGGGGTTATGTCGATTTTTAGCTCTCCAAATTTGGGTAGGGGGTCGCGAAAAATGGTGACTTTTGGTAATTTTTGTCGGTAAAATGAGTTCTAGGGCTTCCCTACTCCTAAAGATTGGTCTATAAAAGTATTTGTAGAGATAGAAATCGACATATCTCCGACAATTTTTGGAATTGGAAACTCAAATTTTCGGAAGTGTCGAATGTTAACCTAGTCCACACCTGGGAAAAATTTCAGAAAAATTGAAATGGATGGGTGACAATTTTGCTTTTTTCTGGAATATTTGACATGGAATTACCCTACAGATAGTTTTCAGTAAATTGCCAACTCGAATAAAAAAATCTTTTTACCAAATTAACTTTTTTTCCATATATATATATATATATATATATATATAATTCAATTCAGTTTTTTAAATGAAATGAAATCATCACCATTATCATCATCATCGTCATATGTTGAGATAGATATGAGCAGACTAATATATATATATATATATATATATATATATATATATATATATATATATATATTTGGAAGAATGTGTGCTTAATTGAAGTCATACCTAATTTGAAAATTAATTAGTTGATAATTAATGAATTAAGCGAATATATCTGTTCAAATGTAAGGCATGAACAAATCGAGAAAATGTCGATCTCTGTATGTACATTTCAGCATATTATGCCTCATCAGCAGAGTTATAGACGAGAAGCCGCTTCGTGTGTGATTCGAACCCTAACTGCCAGGCTGACAGACGGGGATTTTAACCATTACACTAGCTGGTTATCCCAGATTTCTCGTTTATTTTTAAACTGGTATATCCTACATTTTTATCCTACAAAATGTTGGCTATCGCCATCTCAAACAAACTGTTTCTGTACTTTCATATATATATATATATATATATATATATATATATATATATATAATCTATTACTATACTAAAGCTGAAATTTTCACCTTTTAATGTCTAAAGGCTTTTTTCCTGGTTAGTATAATGACACGAAAGCTATACTAAATTATTCCTTAGTTTTAGGATTACGTAATGTTTGAAAAAATTCCATTTTAATTGGTTCTAATTAGTCGTAATTTGCAATTAAGTCAAAAACTGACCCGTCACTGTCTTTACATTCTGCATAACTCTCTTTTTTACTCTCTATATGCGAGTGAAGGGGAGATGGGAGAGTGATTAACAGAGACACTTTTAACAACTCACCAGCACGTAATAGAACTCCATGATCAATTTCAATTTAAATTAGGTCAAACTAGATATACCCAATTCGTTGAAAAATCCATGTTTTTTTTAATACAATTCTGACCCCTACGTTTGAAAATAATTTACCAAAAATCAGGGAATTATCCGATTTTAATGAAATTTGCAGTGTTGATTTAGCAATGAATGAATTTTAAATGCATCAGCTATTTTATTTAAAAACTTTCTGATTTTTTCAGATCACTTAACTTTGACCCCCCCCCCTGTTTTTGGGGTGCAAAATATCGGTGTGGTATATCTGTGATTGATACTATTTTCTGCATAAATAAAAAGACAAAAGATCGAAGGTATGAATAGAAGAAAAAATTTTTTTTTAAGAATCTGCTCGAGTAGTAAATAAGTACCGAAAATCGAAAAATAAAAAATAAAATTTTTTTTTTTTTAGTATTATTTGTATTATTCAGACTATTGTCCTCATCTTTATTGTTATCTGTACAACGTTTCGGCTGATGTGCCCTCCGGCCTTCTTCAGGTATTTCTTGTCAGACTCGGGAACCTTCTCGGACTCGGAAACCTTCTTGTAACCGGGAGCTATCACGGAAATTTGAACCTAACCCTTTATTCAGTTCACGGGGACGGGAGGGGGGGGTATCCTGTTCTCATTTCACTAACCATAGCTGGGGTACAGGTGTTAAGCTGTGTTAATTATTATTATATGTTACTGCTGCCTCTGACCAGGATTGAACCTGCAGTCTAGAGATAACTGTCACTTAGAACTGTCTTAACCTAACTCTTTTATCCACTAGGCTATGCGTCCAATTGGACAATCCAGTGTGAATTTTCTTTCAATCGCAAAAGTTACAATTTATTTTGTAAAAGCGGATTTTAAGTAGCGTCTTGGTAGGCATCTTAATCGAAATTGACCGAAAACATCGTTTTAAATATATCAAAAATAAATTACATATGTAATATTATTTTTCTTTTTTTTACTGATGCTTATTATGTTACTACTTTTCAACTTATACAAAAATTTGACCTTAAATAATCGGTTTAATCAATTCTAATTCGTTTTTAAAATGAAAAGCAGACGATATTTTGGCAGACACTACTTTTTCCCTAACCCCAATCATCTAGTGAGAGCTTAATGGGTGACCCAACGGGTCACGTTTTGTCTAGTATATATATATATATATATATATATATATATATATATATTGGGAGATTATGTGCTTAATTAAGGTCATACCTAATTTGAGAATTATTAGTTATAATTAAATGAATTAGGCGTGCATATCGGCTATCGCCATCTCAAACACTTCATACTGTCGTGCAGTAAGTCAACCAAAAAGTGCGATATATACATCAGTTTAAAATAAAACGAGAAAATCTGGGGAAAAAAGCTAGTGTAATGGTTGGAGTCTTCGCCTGCCAGCCTGGCAGGTAGGGTTCAAATCACGCACAAAGCACTGCCCTGTCTATAGCTCTGCTGATGAGGCCTAATGGGCTGAAATGTACATACAGAGATTGACTTTTTCTCGATTTGTTTATGCCTTATATTTAAACCGATATGCATGCCTAATTCATTTAATTATAACTAATAATTCTCAAATTAGGTATGGCTTTAATTAAGCACATAATCTCCCCAAAATTGTTGACTATCGCCATCTGAAACACTTCATACATATATATATATATATATATATATATATATATATATATATAGATAGATAGATAGATAGATAGATAGTTAGATCTGGACAGACTGAGATAGGTAGGTAGGTAGGTAGGTAGATAGATAGATAGATAGATATGAACAGACTCAGATAGATAGATAGATACTCATTTGAATACTGAATTAATATAAAATAACAAAAATAAAAACATTGTGATTTAAAATGACAGCTTAGAATTTTTTTTTAAATTTCAAAATGGATATAAATATAATAAGCAATTGATTTATAGTACATTTGTGTCTAAATGTCCGTTTCTAGTTTCGCCCTCCCCACCCTCACTCTGACGTACCGATGTGAATTTCTATTGACATATACGAAATAAAACAATTAAGTCAGCACTAAAAAATGACTAGAAAGTATTTTTGTTGTATAAATATTTTAGCATTAGAAGTATTTATCTATTTATGAATGATTTTGTTTTATTTTTAACATTTTTTTCGCCATGGCAAGATTCATTTTTTGGCTTTCATTTTTATATGTCTATTGAAAATGATGAATTTTATGGAAGTGTGCTTTAGTTTCATACGCAAAGTAAAATATACTAAATTGAAATTACTGCAGCGTTTTTAAACCAAATTAGTACTTTGTTAAAGCAGTTGTTGTCGTTGTTGTTGCTGTTTTTGTTATTTATATATCTAGCTATCTAGCTATCTATCTATCTTGGTCAATCTGTTCTTATCTATCTATCTATCTATCTATACATACATACATACATACATATATATATATATATATATATATATATATATATATATATATATATATATATTGCTCAATATGTTCTTATCTATCTATCTATCTATCTATCTATCTATCTATATATATTATATATATATATATATATATATATATATATATATATATATATATATATATGTTATTGTCGTAGAAGTGGACTCGGCTATCAGAGTTAAGATCCTGAATGAGGCTATTTGTAACCAACATAGCCCTAATACCTTCAAAAAAATCCCTGAAAAAAATCCAACTATTCTTCCAGCTATAGGTGAATAATAGGGCATACTGGGCTATATATATATATATATATATATATATATATATATATATATATATATATTATGTATATATGTGTGTGTGTGTGTGTGTGTGTGTGTGTGTGTGTGTTTGTAACCCCCTTTGAATTTATGATACGGGGCCCTACTCTATTACATGTCATTCTTCATAAAGTACTATTAAAATAAAATATACAAAACTTGGCTTGAGCCCCCAACGGTTGAGGGTTACAGAAGTAGTACGTACCGACCCTGATAATAGATAAACAGATAAAGAAACATATAAATAGGAACATGTTGAGATTTAAAAATAAATGGGTATGAAAAAACAGATATTTTATTTATTCAAGAGATTAAAAAAAAAATGTAACACCCTTCTTAATTCGACGTTTCATCATTATTCACACACAGCAAACGCTATACAGGGAAAATTTTATATTAAACTAAGTTTAATATACAATTTTCCCTGTATAAGCTTATAAGATTATCAATTTACAGACTTATTGATCTACTCCCGCACTGAAGAGCCGTAATACGGCGAAACAGTACTGTATGTGGATAACATTATATATATATATATATATATATATATATATATATATATATATATATATATATATATATATATAGTCTGGGATAGTCACCGCTTCAGCTTTCACTGGAAGGCTGCGCCAAATTGCAGTAGTATTAGGAGAGTGCTCGATATAAAGAATAGAGCTATTATATAATATAATAAAATAAATATATAAAGGTATTACATATCTATTTATTTGATGGCAGTAGAACAGTCACAACCTTAGGTTTCATACATGCAAAACCGCAGGCATTCATCAGGTGACGTTGATCCGAATGAAACCTAAGGTTGTGACTGTTCTATTGCCATCAAATAAATAGATATGTAATACCTTTATATATTTATTTTATTACATATATATATATATATATATATATATATATATATATATAAGAGAATACCTATATATATATATATATATATATATATATATATATATATATATATATTTAATATATATATATATATATATATATATATATATATATATTATATATATATATATATATATATATACCAATATATATATATATATATATATATATATATATATATATAGAGAATTTACCATATATATATATATATATATATATATATATATATATATATATATAAAGAGAATTTACCAATTATATATATATATATATATATATATATATATATATATAAAGAGAATTTACCAATATATATATATTATATATATATATATATATATATATATATATATATATATATGAGAGTACGTAAATAAACATTGTGTTTATTTGATATGGCTTTTAGCCGAAAATTTTTGGAGTATATGTGCTTAATTGAAGTCATACCTAATTTTTGAAAGTCGAGGTTTCGAGTCACACACGGAGCAGTCTCCCATGTCTATAACCTTGCTGATGAGACCTAATAGGTCGAAATGTACATACAGGGATTGCCATTTTCTCGATTTGTTTAGCCTTACATTTGAACATATATGCCGGCCTAAATTCATTAATTATTAACTAATTAATTTTCAAAATTAGGTATGACTTCAATTAATCACATATCCTCCAAAAATTGTCGGCTAAAAAGGCCATATAAAGAATAAACACATTGTTTGTTTACTTACTTTCATATATGTATATATATATGTGTGTGTGTGTGTTTATGTATAAGGAGAATTTACCTATATATATATATATATATATATATATAAGGAGAATTTACCTATATATATATCAGTCGGTAGAGCGTTCGTCTAGAAACCACAAGGTTCCTAGTTCGATACCGGTCCTCGCCAACTCAGCGTATGAGTAGCACAGGGATCTGTGCGGTAAAGTAAGGAGCTGATGGTAGGTGTGGCGCTCCACCTCAGATGCCAAAACAATCTCCTTGGTCTAGCGCTATTGAAAAGGGGATAGACTCCCTCTCTGACTGGCTGATACCGACTTTAGGCCGCCCCGACGACTTTACTTACTTTATATATATATATATATATATAGTAAAGTAAAGTCGTCGGGGCGGCCTAAAGTCGGTATCAGCCAGTCAGCGAGGGAGTCTATCCCCTTTTCAATAGCGCTAGACTAAAGAGATTGTTTTAGCATCTGAGGTGGAGCGCCACACCTACCATCAGCTCCTTACTTTACCGCACAGATCCCTGTGCTACTCATACGCTGAGTTGGCGGGGACCGGTATCGAACTAGGAACCTTGTGGTTTCTAGCCGAACGCTCTACCGAATATATATATAAAGAAAAGAAAATACATATAGATGAATATAGATGGAAGTGTTATTATGTTACACTAAGATGTCTAAACAGACACGAAGTAAAATGCAAAATGATAACGATCTATTGATCGATGTCTGTAAATAGGTGACATTATTCATGTATGAGTTTACGTATCTTCAATTTGCCATTTATATGTCTCACTTTATAAATGTGTTAATGTGTGTCTATGCCATGTCGTAAATTATACTAATAGTTTTCTTCTTTTTTTATGGCGAGAATTAAGACAGTATAGAAATCTTTTTAAAAATGTCTGTCACTCAAATTTTTGATTTGCATAAAAAATAGATATTTCTTTTCGAGAAAATAATTCCTAGCCCAGTTAGAGACAATTCACTAAATGTACTTGTCAATCGAAAAAAACAAAAAAAACAACAAACATTTTTATTCTTTCATTATTGACGAAGCATTATTAGTTACAGTTATGTTTCTTTCTTTCACGACTGCAACAAAGAATAGGCGGGTCTAGCGCAACGGTTATCGTCTTAAGAAATGGAATCGGCCTTCCAAGTTCAAATTCTAGACGAGGCCCTTTGCATTTCCCTACACGCTATTAGCCCCCCCCACCTTTATTTTTTTTACTCCTTTAATAAATATGAGGATTTGTCTTCCTTATGATACAAACCCTCAGATATAGAATTTTTAACTCCCACCCTCTCAGGCAATGTCTTTCAAAAATTATTTTTTTACGACGCCCGGAGGGTGTTTTCTGTTGCTAGTAACGATAATAATAGTTTTAAAAAATATATAGCTTCAAGTAACTGTTCTTGATACAAATAATACGCGATTATATTGTTTCAAGTAATTTCCTGTTCAATAATACACAGTTATATGGTTTCAAGTATTCCTACCTAATACTAATAATTTGCACATAATTATATTGTTTCGAATATTAAGGAACAATATTTATTGCAGTTTTCCACCGATATTTATCAACTACTGACATTTGCTGTTTCGATCCTGCATGCTTGCAAAAATGACTTTCTTTGACTCCTTTGGTTGGTTGGTTGGATTTACGACATGTCAACGCTTGTTGGGTTATTAATTCCGAAGTCGTGGTTGGGCAATCAATCTAAGAAAAGGACAACTCTGAATTCAAACCAGCTTTGCTTCGCTTAAAAATTGACCTGGTGTCACATCCTGCCCGTGGCGGATGGACTGGGTAAATATATACAACAAAATGGTGTTTTGTTTTATTCTACTTTCTATCTAGTTGTGAGAAGACAAAATACATTGTGATATAAAATAAACCCATATAACATATATCATAGTAAAAGTAAGTAAATAAAGTCGTCGGGGTGGCCTAATGTCGGTATCAGCCAGACTCCTTTTCACTAGAGCTAGGTTATTTTTCAGCGTCCTAGGTGGAGCGCCACACCTACCGTCAGCTCCATACTTTACCGCACAAATCCCGGTGCTACTCGTACGCTTAGTTGGCGAGGGCCAGTATCGCACTAGGAACCTTGTGATTCCCAGGCCCTATAGACAGATCATTACTTACCCCGGCATTCTCGTCCCCTCGGCTGGTACAGAAGAATACACACCGACTGCACCTCTGTAGAGGGGTAAAATCCTCATCAATGGGTCCACCTGTTGGCCCTGAATGGCGACCCGTGATGCTTAAGGACGGAATTTTGGTGGCTGAGCAGCCCATAACATGCAAAATTCCACTTTGACTCTTACTTAGGTTAGACGGGCGGTCGGAGAGGCTTCCTCCGATCAATCGGCTGGTCATATCAAGCCCTAGCGCCTATATGATTATCCCGACCCTATTGTCCTTATGGCAAGCCCCAACCCTTATGTGCTAAAACGCGGTGGTTGATAGTCTTAGTGTACTGGGCATGACGTTAAACTGCATCTAGTGGTGAAGTTCCAATTCTGGAACTCTGGGGAGTGTGGAGTGCCACTTCGTCACCGTTACTCCCAGTTCCACCCTGATCTGGAGTTGTAGTATCTGTTAGGGTCCCACCTGTAGGTTAAATAGGCAAAATAGTTTAAAAAATGTGTTTAAAAATGGAGTTAAAAAATTGAATTCCTATCAAGAATGAATAAAACAAAACGTCTTCGGCATAAAATAACCCAACAAGAGGTGACATGCCATAAAATCTAACCAAGTAACCTTACTCGACCTTCGGGCCCTGTGTCCAATAGATTTGGCCTCTGGTCTGGCAAGATATTAATAAATTAGCGTGATCCCAGAGGTAATTGCCCAGGCAACACTTGCCCTTGGTCTATAAAGGGCAGGGCTGGGCTTATTGCCCGGTGCCTGAGGCGCCTCAAAAGAAGTATGCAGAAGGGATCCATAGAATTTTTACCATGGCCACTGCACGAGCTGCAGTTTTTGCGTGGCTCCCCACGTTTATGTTCATCTGAAATGGGATGTCACAAAAATATCTACTTACATACATACATATATTATTAGTGATTCGAATTATCATTGGTGCTCCGTACTTCTGTTTTATCAGAACTGGGTTAATACACTCTTTTATCAAATAGCGCTAATACCCTTGGATAATGTATGCATCCAACTATTCTGCCTCCAGCTATGAGTAAATAGTAGGGCAGACTGAGCTCTTTAACTCTTTGCCAAACCAAATTTCCCCCTCATTCTATTCAAATAAAGTCTTATTATTATTGTAATCTGAGCTGCTCTTCTCAGTTATAATTAACTAACAATTAGCGACTTAGGGCAATTATCTGAGTGGTGGGAGAGCCGCTGTTAGCGGTTTAAAGTAGGCAAAGAGTTACCCTTGGTATGATAACCGGTCTAGAAGGAAAACTGGGAATTCAAACCTGTTAAATTCCGATTTAAAATTACTTTTGTCCTCATCTTACTCGTTCGAGGGGGGGGGGGGGTAAATGCATACACTCTTTTATCACTAAAGTATGCAATTACTCAACATCTCCGCCACGAGCAGGAAGCGACACAAGGTCAATTTCTAAGTGGAGTACAACTGGTTTGAACTTAGAGTTTTACTCATAGACTGGATGTCGTACTAAATCTATAAATAAATAGTAAATAAATAAAGTGTAATACTATTTACCAATAGCTGGAGGGAGCATTAGCGCGAAATGAAATGCAAACAGCTTCGTCCAGGATTTGATCTCGGCTCGCCGAGTTCATTGTCTTCGTCTGCGAAGTATGAGGCAACATAATGGCAACTACGGCAAAATTTGCATCTAGTTGTCGTTAAAGTGAATAAATGAATGCATCATTATACACACTAGCAAAATAAAAAAAACGCCCACTGGGCGACGTAAAATAAATATTGCCTATGGAGATGGGAGTTGAAAATTTAATATCAGAGAGTTTGTATCATAAGTCAAGTAAAATCATCAAATTTATTAAAAGGAGTAAAAAATAAAATAAATTTATTAAAGGAGTAAAAAAATAATAAATTTATTAAAGGAGTAAAATAAATAAATTATTAAAGGAGTAAAAAATATAAAAAATTGAAATGGAAACTTAGTTCTGATAACTTTAAATATATATTAAAATAAAACAAACTATATATAGATAGATAATACTAGGTATGTATTTATTAAAACTTGTTTAAAAAACCAATGAGGACTGTCTAACATTGTATGCTCAAATTTTGAGTGTATTTATTCTACGTTATGACGTTTTACGTAGTGTGACGTAATCAGTGACGTCGTTTTTGTTACAGACAAAAACCAGAAGCGAATCTCCCTTATTAATAGATTAGATCGATTCTTGTTGCATATGGGCCACTGTGATAGTTTGGTAGTAAGCGAATCAAAGTCACAATTTCTAGGATTTCTAGGATTTCTAGAATTGGATTCGTGAATTTCTAGGACATTAATAGTAGTTTTTTTTAATTGCTACTGCTGGTTACCTGGTGGAGGTCCTAATGATAGATAGATAGATAGATAGATAGAGAGAGAGAGAGAGAGAGAGAGAGGGTTTTTTTTTGCTTCGACATAACCCATAGTAAGTAAAAAAAGTAAAGTCGGCGGAGCGGCCTATTGTTGGTATCAGCCAAACAGCGAGGGAGCCTATCTCCTTTTCACTTGCGCTAGACCAGGAAGATTGTTTTTGAGTCTGAGGTGGTGCGCCATACCTACTATCAGCTCCACACTTTACCACACAGATCCCTGTGCTACTCATACGCTGAGTTGGCGAGAGCCGATATCGAACCAGGAACCTTGTTATTCCTAGGCGGACGCTTTAACAACTGAGCTAAACCGGCTAATTGCTGAATGATATTGAGATGTGGACAATTTGATAGTCATGATGATTTGTCATGATCCAGAAAAAACATTCTTGTATAATTCCTGCAATATGATTGGTCGAATTCTCCCGCTGAAAAAAAATGTCACTGACATTGTATTGAGAAGACTTTTGCCATGAAAGGCTGTGTCTAGACTTAGATTAATTTTAGGCATATGCCATTCAACAAAGAATTCAAAGCAGTTTTCCACGATGCTTAAGGACGGAAGCTTGTTGGCTGAGCTGTCCATGACATGAAAAAATCCACTTTACTTTACAGACGAAGTTAATGAACCAATTTCTTTTACCAATTTATTAATACAAATCTATTAATAATGGAGATTCGCTTCCGGTTTTTGTCTGTAACAAAAATTACGTCACTGCTTACGTCACATTACCCAAAATCGTCATAACATAGAATAAATACACTCAAAATTTGAACATGCAGCATTAGACACTCCTCATTGTTTTTTAAAACAAGTTTTAATAAATACATGACTGGTATTATATATCATATAGTTTGTTTTATTTTAATACATATTTAAAGTTTACATTTCAAATTATTTTATTTTTTAATCCTTTAATGAATTTGAGGGTTTTACTTACTTAGGGTACGAACTCGCTGACATTGAATTTTTAACTCCCACCCCTCAGGCAATATGTTTCAAAAATCTATTTTTACATCGCCCGGAGGGTGTTTTTTTAAATTTTGTACTAGTGAATTTAATGAAAATTATTTCTACCAGTTTATAAGACCGAATCAAACAAAAATATTTCCCTAGAAACTATTCACTTACAAATCATTTATACAGAAAACAAATTTTGGCATTAAATAGCCCATTAAAAAATTTGGCATTAAATAGCTCATTAAACAAAATTTGGCATTAAATAACCCATTAAACAAAATTTAAACAAAATAACCAATAAAACATTAAACTATACAAATTTGAGAATAATATATATAAAAAAAAAAATTTCTCACTGAGGTGTAGAGTTTTATTAGCTAACATGATGAACTGTGATATCGTAGTAAAACCAAACAAAAATATTTATCCACAAACTATCGTTTGAAAAACATATATACAAAAATACCCTTCCTTGGACAAGACGGTAGGTAGGAGAAGCCCCCCCTCCGATCAATCACCTGGTCATATTAAGCCCTAGCACCTATATGGTTGCCCCAAACCCTTTGTCCTTATAACAAACCCTCCAGCCCTTTTTATCATATATGCACTAGAAGGCGGTGACCGAATGTCCAGGGTATGACGTTAAATTATATATAATGGTAAAGTTCCAAGTTTGGAGTGTGGACTACCCATTCATCGCTATTACCCCCAGGTCCACTGACCGGGTGGTAGTACCTGTTAGGGTCCCATTTATCGGTTAAAAAGAAAAAAAAAGAGTTTTAAAAAATTGTTTAAAAAATTGAGTTAAAAAAAGATGGAGTTAAAAAAATATTTGAATACCCATCAAGAATGAATAAAATGAAACGTCTTCGGCATAAAATAACCCAACAAGGGTTGACATGCCGTAAAATCTAACCAACCAACCGACTGATCAAAGCAGTCATCTCTATTAACCTCAGTCAGTATACGAAAAGATTCGATAGACATTTTATTCAATTTCACACACACACACACACACACACACACACACACACACACACACACACACATATATATATATATATTATATATATATATATATATATATAGTAATTTGTATTTGTTAATACTAAGAAAAAGATGTTGACGTGCATATATATATATATATATATGTATTTATATATATATATATATATATATATATATATATATATATATATATATAGGGCGTGTACGTGTGTCAATTTTCAACTGTTATGGCTCCCAAGTTGTTATCTGTCATCAAGATAGTCTTGATTTATTTACAAATTGCCAGACTTCAACCATTCACTTCCAATATTGATTCGACTCTAACCTGCAGAACGACATAATATCACACCGCAGAATGCCGATAACTAAACAATAAAGAAACATCAGAAAAGAGCTTCGTTCTATTCTTGACAACACTCACTTTAATGTGTCACACTGAAATCTTAATCTTCTTGTACACTCACTGTTGAAAAGAAATCGCCACAGTTACTTTTGCGATTTAACAAATCCGTTGCGCTGTTCACTGTCATGTGGAGCTAAACTTTACTTTACTAATAAAGAGGCGTGGTTCATATTCCGTGCATTCTACGAGGGTGAGTCAAAAATTAATGCCACATAATCACCGTTTCTCTCAATAGCAATATTCCACCTTCGAATGAGAGCATGTATCCCTGCCCCGTAAAAATCTGTTGAATGAAGTTGGTCCTCTGTGGATTACATCCCTACTTCTCCACATTGTCACCGTTTCTTTCAATAGCAATGTTCCACCTTCGAATGAGAGCATGTATCCCTGCCCGTAAAAATCTGTTGACTGTTCTTTGAGCCACTTCTTTACTACAAATTTCACTTCCTTCGTCACTGGAATAACGTTTGCCTCTCTTCGGCGCCATGAAAGAGGGGTTGAGAGGCGGACATTAATCCAGTGACGAGGAAGTGAAATCTGTAGTGAAGAAGTGGCCCAAAGAACAGTCAACATAATTTTACAGGGCAGGAATACATGCTGCCATTCGAAGGTGGAACATTGCTATTGAAAGAAACGGTGACAATGTCGAGAAGTAGGGGTGTAATCCACAGAGGACCAACTTTATTTTGATGTATGGTACATGTTACTGTGTTTGTAATTATACCTATCCTAAACAAAATGACATTACTTTTTGACTCACCCTCGTATGCACCATCTTCACGTCCCACTTGAAGGGATGAGATTCTTTAGCCTTTATTATTGCTTGATAATCAAGAAACGTGAAAATATTATATATATATATATATATATATATATATATATATATATATATATATATATATATATGTGGGATTTTGATGTCTATGTTATCAGTATAAGTTTTAGTTGGTAGAGCGTCCGACTAGGAACCAAAAAGTTCCTGGTTCGATACCGACCATCGCCAACTCAGCGTATGAATAACACAGGGATCTGTGCGGTGAAGTGAGGAGCTGGTGGCAGGTGCAGCGCTCTGCTTCAGACACCAAAACAATCACCTTGGTCTAGTGCTAGCTGAGCTAAACCGGCCCTACATCTATCTCGAGTAGAAATAGAAATATATGAAATTTAAGTCATCCAGTGAGAATCGAATGATAATGGTCTACTAATATAATAGATGCAATTGTATTTATATATACAACAAGACAGCGGTTTACAGTGTAAACGGAAAGGCTAATTTGCATCGTGATATAAAAAAATTTGATTCTAATAAATATCTTATAAGTATTATTCATTTCTAATTGTTTACTTTAATCTTAATGAATATGTGCAAAAATCTCGGGGATAAATTTTAAAAGAAATCCATTAACAAGAAGAAATAACTTTAATTTTATTCTTTACTTCCTAATTTAACTAAATAGTTAAATTTGGAAGTAAAGAATAAAATTAAAGTTATTTCTACTAAATAGTTAAATTAGGAAAATTTAGCAATGGAAGACGAGAGTGATGGAAGAGTAAGTTTCCGTTGTTCTATTTTTCGATTATATCCCCCTCTGTTTCAAATCATTTTATCTGCATTCTTATTCAGTTCCATTAGCCTTTCTAATTTAATATAATATTTTATTACATTAAAACTTAAATACTTGTATATCTAGTATATATAAGAGATTTATTTTTAACTTTTTAAATCCTGGGCAACGCCGGGTAGCTGAGTTAGTCTTGCATAAAAGGCCACATTCTGTCAATAACTTTATTTCTGACGACTGATAATTTCTCTTTGGTTGCTTTCCTTTGGTTGGTTACATTTACGGCATACCAACCCTGGTTGGGTTAATTAATGCCGAAATCAGTCTTTTTTGCGAGTAATTATATGACTTCAAGTAAATTTCTATTAATAATGGAAATTGTCTGTATTTCTGTCTGTAACAAAAACTACGTCATAGCTCTACGTCACAGCTTACGTCACAATATTCTTATGCTATATACACCCAAAATTTGAGTAAGCAATTTAAAAAAATGTTTTTTACTCTTATCCTTTTTTTTTAACAAGAAGTTAACTAAAAAGTTTACAAATAAATAAATACCTACGTTTTTGTGTAAAATTGATGTGGAAAATATTCAAAATAATTGTTTGATTATTACATGCATGTCAACATTTTATTTGAGAGGGACGGGGCTCAGTTTTCATTTCAAATTGTTTTATTTTTTTTTACTCCTTTAATAAATATGAGGATTTGTCTTACTTATGATACGAACCCTCTGATATTGAATTTTTAACTCCCACCCTCTCAGGCAATGTCTTTCAAAAATTAATTTTTACGACGCCCGGAGGGTGTTTTCTGTTGCTAGTAATGATAATAATAGTTTTAAAAAAATTATAGCTTCAAGTAACTGTTCTTGATACAAATAATACGCGATTATATTGTTTCAAGTAATTTCCTGTTCAATAATACACAGTTATATGGTTTCAAGTATTCCTACCGAATACTAATAATTTGCACATGATTATATTGTTTCGAATATTAAGGAACAATATTTATTGCAGTTTTCCACCGATATTTATCAACTACTGATATTTGCTGTTTCGATCCTGCATGCTTGCAAACATGACTTTCTTTGACTCCCTTTGGTTGGTTGGTTGGATTTACGACATGTCAACCCTTACTGGGTTATTAATTCCGAAGTCAGTCTTTTTTTTTTTTAATCAATTATATGGTTTCAAGTAATTAATGATAAAAACTTACTACGACGTCACAGTCCACTAATATTTGCAATTTACTTTCAGACTAAAATCCTTGGGAAATGTATGAATTATCTCATCGTCCAAGCTATGGAATAGATAGTACTACTACTACTGTTCTTCTACAAGAGTGGATTTGGCATTAACTAACCCACTAAGGTTAATATGCAATTAAACAAAGAAACCAAATCTAACAAAACAAAACCAAAGACCAGAAAACTGGTTGGAAAGATTTGGTGTCGGTTGAGATTTTTTATGCAATTTGTAAAAAAATATATATTTTCAAGTAACAATTCTTAATACAAATAATTTGAATCATTATATTATTTCAAATTACTATTCCTATTTTATAATAAGTAAAGTAAAGTCATCGGGGTGGTCTAAAGTTGGTAACAGCGAGGGAGTCTATCTCCTTTTCACTAGCGCTAGACCAAGGAAATTGTTTTTGGCGTCTTTGGTGGAGTGCCACACCTACCATCAGCTCATTACTTTACCGCACAGATCCCTGTGATACTTATACACTTAATTGGCGATGGCCGGTATTGAACTAGGAACCTTGAGGTTCACCAACCGGACATTCTACCGACTGAGCTAAACCGGCCTTTTTTTATAATGATCATTTGCAAATAATTCTAGCTACAAGTAATTATTCTTGAACCCAGTTTTGCACTTAAAAAAGATAGTTTTGAAATTTTTTAGATATAAACATTCAATCACAATACTTTTTTTTCATCACACGCAGTATTCCAGCTTAAATAGCGATTCTTGATTCAATTTAATGAATTCTTCGAATAATTTTTCAGTATCCCCATAGGCCCGGTCTACAGGACTTAGAATACGCAGAGTGTATCCCCTACAGAGAAGTAAGACCCCCCCCCAAAAAAAAAAGGATGTACCATGGGTAGGACACTAAAATGCATCTGATGGCGAAGCTCTTATTCTAGATATCTGGAAAGTGTGGAATAGCCCTTCATTACCATTACTCCCAGGTCCACTCTGAACCATTAATCTACCTCATTGTCTAGAAATGAATCTTCTCTGTTCCAATACGCCATTCAAATGTGCAAGTTGCTCACTATAACATCGCACAGCACCAACTTGAACAGGTTCTAACAATACATGATAAATATTCTAATAAATATTCAGATAAATCGATTACTTTTAATTTCAAAAAGAGTCACTCAAAACGGCCAGAAATCCAGAAGTGAAGCCTGACCACCAGAAAGGGTTTAGTGTCTTACCCAAGATATTCCTATCTGAAGTAGGTATACCTCTCTGCAATGTATTCTAAGCCCCACCGACAGGACTATGATGATATTGAGGCTTCTATTTAGAAAAGAAATGAAGAGATCTAATTGACTTTTCATGGTTAATTCTACTATACCAAAATTTGAATGATGACTTTTGTATAAATATCTTTTTATAGAGATTATTATTTTTGTTTGTTTAATCAAATTTACCGCTTATAGGATCAAAAACTGTTGGTTTACATGTGACCCTATTAAGTGGAATCAATTGTATTTGATTCTTAAAGTATTTCCTGATTTGGGACTTAACGGAAGTTTTGACGGACAAGTCATCTCTCTCTCCTCCCTTCCTTCTATTTCTCTCTCTCTCTCTCTCTCTCTCTCTCTCTCTCTCTCTATATATATATATATATATATATATATATATATATATATATATATGAGTGTGTGCGCGTGCACGCGTGTGCTTAGATGCATCTGGGCCATCAAATCACTGATAATGAGCACTCCACTAATAATACCGCAAAAACTTGGTCATCCACTAACTCACCAAGTGAGCTCATATACTATATATATATATATATATATAATATATATATATATCGTTTGGTATGTTTCTAAGTAAAGAGTGCTCAATAGTATTGATAGAGCAATGTATATCTAAATTAGGATAGTGAATAAATGACCAAAAGGGCCTTTGATAACAGACAGATTCTTGCCTATGCGATTCTGGCTGGAAAATCAAATTGGAGAGAAACTGCCAGTAACCAAGCGCCGTTGACTTCATATTTCGCTACTCGAAATTCAGTTTACAAAATATTAAAGGATCAAAGTATATTAACAGTTTCTTTGGGGAAAAAAAGTCTGTTAATTTCAGGATTGAAAATTTGATTTTGACAAGTTTATTGTCATTTCTATTTTGTTTCATGCAGAACAAATTTCAACAACACTGCAATACTTTAATGTAACGATACCAAAAGAAAAT
>CM042138.1:82256240-82268740 GCA_023376005.1 Doryteuthis pealeii | reverse complement strand
TATATATATATATATATATATATATATATATATATATATATATAGGAAATCCTATAGTGAATTTACTTTAAGAAATCTAAAGATGTTGTTCACTCAGATGATTGCATTATATAAAAAAAATTTTTATTCTATTAACAAAATTAAAAAAGATATTTTCCTTTCATAAGAATAAATTAATTCTTAAATACATTATTGACAAATTAATATCAACTCATTATCTCAGTTGGTAGAGCATCCGCCTCGGAACCACAACATTTTGGGTTCAATACCAGCCTTCGCCAACTCAGTGCAATAATAGCACAGTTTTAATGTGTGCGGTAAAGTGGACAGCTGATGTGTAGGTGTGGCAAACTACCTCAGATGCAAAAACAATCTCCCTGGTCTAGCTCTAGTGGAAAGGGGATAGACTCCCTCGCCTTTCAGCTAATACTGACAATAGGCCTCTCCGCCAACTTTACTTACTTATTTTATTTAACCCTTAACAAGAGGAAATGGCTAATACTGTGATGCTGATAGCTTTTTGATTTAGTGCGTCCTGGGACGCACATATTTGCTTTGAATGGGTTCCCGGGGAAAATTAATGGGTCCCAACTAAAATTTCTTAATAGATTGTAGGGTTTTTATTTATGATCTGGGGAAACAACTAAAGCTGGCTAACACCTACCTTGTAACCTATCCTGTGTAATTCGTTTCTAAGAAACTATTGAAATGTATTTACAGTTAGCTTGAAACAGGGAGGAAAGAAAAAAGAAAAACACTGGGACGCATGGATACGATTTAAATGCGTCCTTTTAGATTTTTGTGCGTCAGGGACGCAGTACGCGTATCTATGAGCATCTCTGCTAATAATCAGCAAAAGGTTACGATGATAAAAAAAACCCAGCAGTTCTTCTTAGATCAGAAAGAACTTGCATATAACAGGGGGACAATTTCACAAGGGCCAATGTGTTAAGTTTAAAAATAATTTTCAAAAGGATATTTTTCTTTAAAGCATTTGATAACTGGAAACAGTTTCCTCCACAAACAGAATTGGGTCTAATGTATTGCGATTTAAAACATCCTCCAACGGAAATCAGTTTGGGAGTGAGGGGATGTTAAAGCGATCTAAATAAAATATCTAGTTGGTTGATATTGATATCATTATGTTTATATATAATATATATATATATATATATATATATATATATATATGTGTATGTGTGTGTGTGTGTGTGTGTGTGTGTGTGTGTGTATAATAAATAATTGATACCTTGGTGCAGAAATTAATATATTTCGGCATTTGTTTGCCTCTTCAGTCTGTTCTTTATTTATTCGAAGACCTCATACTCGGTCTCACTGGTATGATCTTCCCGGGAAGATCATACCAGTGAGACCGGGTGTGTGTGTGTGTGTGTTTGTGTGTGTGGAAAGCTTTTTTTTGTAGGGGTCCTGTTCATAACCCTACACTGATCAACCTGCCTTTAAGATCAATCGATTAAACCATCATGTATTTGTGTTATGATATATATATATATATATATATATATATATATATATATATATATATATATATATATATATATATATATATTATATATATCGGTTAATCGTCAGATTTTTAAAAGATTTTCGGTATTTAATCCAATAAAAGATGAGGTTTCATTTAAAAGAGATTTTTCTTCAAAATTCTTAAAATTCTTTTGTTTAATTATTTTGTTGTCATACGCCAGCCCCTCTAATTATTTTGTTCATTTGACTAATCAGAGTGCAGGTTAATGATTTTTATATTTTTTAAAGATAACTCCATAGACAATTAGATTTTGTATATATTTTTTGTAACGGTTTGTCTATCTGTTCGTATGGATGCATTATTTTTTAAATTAAAACTCTCCAGTAAAATAAGGTAAAATATTGCTCTGCTATGCATTTTTTTCGTAGCTTAATTTAATTTTTTTAAAAAATTTTAATGTTTAAATTTGACTTCGGAGATTAAAGTCTTTCACACTCTGTAGAAAATTGATTTTCTTAATTAATATAAAGATATTGAATAAATAAATTTGACTGATGATATAAACAAAAGTATTTAATTTGAATAATATTTTTTTCGTTTTTTTATTTATTTATTTATTTATTTTTCGTGTGGTTTTTTATTAAACGATAAACCAAAACCACTTTAGGAATATGATTCTTTTCCGAGGATTTATTAACATAAGAACACAGATTATTACGCTTTTGATCACCATACTTCAGATGAAAAGGCGCGTGCCTTGTCAGTAATAAATAACATTGTTGATAAAAAGTGCTTGTTTCTTGTACATGCCTGATATATACATCTATCTATCTATCTATCTATCTATCTTCCCCCTCTATCCCCCCCTCTCTCTCTCTGTCTCTGTCTCTCTCTCTCTGTCTCTGTCTCTCTCTCTCTCTCTATATATATATATATATATATATATGAATGAGTGTGTGCCACTTCAACAAGAGGTTTTTTCTTTCTTTTTTTAACATACTCTGATTCTTTTTAATATCGAATGAACTTTAATGTTTAAATGTGTGTGACAAATTTAGTTAAAATAAAATAGATGGATAAAGCTATGACTTAAAATAGAATGAAATTAAAATGCAATGAAGAATAAAATAGATAGATTAAATAAAAGCACAATAAAATACAAATAAGATAAAATAATTGTATAAAATAAAAAAGATAAAAATAAAAAATAAAACCATTGGATGAGGAATTTCAAATTCTCCAGCTTATTTTTATAATTTTAAACAGAAATCATGAATATCAGAATTACACAATTTTACTTAAACACTAATAAAAAAATTATCTATCTATCTATCTATCTATCTATCTATCTATCTATCTATCTATCTATTTATGAAGAGTGTTTGTAGTTGATAAATGAAAATAATGTTAACACACAGACCGGAACTAGATAGATAGATAGATAGATCGATAGATAGATAGGTAATGAGCATATGCGTGCGTACGTGCGTGCGTGCGTGTGTGTTGTGTGTGTGTGTTTATGCATGCATCCTATTTTTGGTGTATGACGATGCTGTAGCGAGCTAAGTTTGTTGTAGTTGAAATAGATTATTACATATATATATATATATATATATATATATATATATATATATATATATATATAGAGAGAGAGAGAGAGAGAGAGAGAGAGTGAGAGAGAGAGACAGACAGACAGACAGAGACAGACAGACAGACAGATAGATAGATATTGGTTTTGATAGAGAAATTAAGATGCTAAAGCAGATATGAAGATTAATGTATTTATTTCTATATCATAATATTTGCATCTATCTATCAATCTATCTATCTCTCTCTCTCTCTCTCTCTCTCTCTATATATATATATATATATATATATATATATATATATGTGTGTGTGTGTGTGTGTGTGTGTGTGTGTGTGGTGTGAATGGTGGTGAGTGTCTAGAGAAAAGAAGGCAAATGAGAGATTAGCAAAGTTACTCAGAGAAATGTCCAGAATTTGAATGTTTATTTTCAAAAATTGGCGCCTTACATATATGTCTTATGCCAAATAAAAGACAAATGAAAAGCAAAGTTTCCCAACAAACGTACCGTTTCTCACTGATAAATTACCATACAGAATACCTAATGCTGCAATTTTACAAGACTTGCAATAACTGACACTGTTTAAGACAAAAGAAACGAGTCATGATTTGTAAACACATTTTACTACAACATTGAAAATCGGCCCAGCTGGTTCAATAGTCAACGTCATCACCAGATGAGCCATTGCAGCCGCTACAATATCCGCATCGTCATTCACTGTTGCCTGAGGCGTTACAAAAAAACTGGCTTGCAGCCACCAATGAATAATTTGCCGAAGGAATTGTTAACGCTGTGTGGCGAGAGGGAAGGTCGTCTTTATTATTAGTTCAAAGTTTATCTAGAAATTCCCTGAATAATTGAAGATGGGCTATATAGAGAGAGGATCTAGATAGAAATAGATGGGATGCCATTTTTAGCATTCAAACAGAACTGTGGTGTCGTGTTTTGTTTTTAGTTTTTTAATCTTTTTTTCTTTTTTAAAAATCTTAGCTATCTGATTTCTCCGTGGCAGCCATTTTGTCTGTAATTGTAAACCTCTCTGTATGATTTGTCTCTCTCTCTCTCTCTCTCTCTCTCTCTCTCTCTCTCTCTCTCTCTCTCTCTCTCTCTCTCTCTCTCTCTCTCAGTTGAGCGTATTTTTTTTTCAGAGATATGTGTGAAATACGTGAATGGATCAATAGGTCGTATACACAGTTATTAGCTGAGTTTTGATCGTAAATTTTCACGAGATAATGTTCTGTCGACGTGATCATCTATACATATATAAAGGGCAGTTGGTGTGTATGTATGTCCGGGGGAAACTACGAAAATAAAATAATTAACAACAAAGTAAATATATAAACACATTTACTATTAACAGATCTTGCTTTTTGAGCAAAAATAACAAAGATTTGATCAATATTCATGAAGGTAATTAAAAATGAAATTTAAATAGTTACAGCATGGATTTTTTTTCATTTAATATTTTAAATGGGAGACATTATTTTTTTTTCTTTTCAGAGTGTGTGTGAATTTTTTTTCTAACGCCCTACCAGACCGGACCAATCAAGGTCTTTTTATGTATGGATTTTAAATGGGGCATCCTGTGAGGATCTAACTCGCAATTCAGTAATAATGGATCTGCGAGACAAACGATACCGGATAGTCGCTTCTAGTAATAAATAATTGTTGAATTCGAAAAATTAACTGGAAGGAGATAATGCCCCGTCGACGAGCTTTATAATACGTTGACTGTATCCCTCCAATTTTCCTTCAGTATATAACGAAAATATTTAGGGGCCGGTTTAGGAATCGCAAGGTTCCGGGTTCGATACCGGTCAGTGCATGAGTAGCACAGCGGTAAAGCATCTGGGAGCTGACGATAAGCGTGACGCTCCATATGAGCCAAAAAGACCTCCGTGGTCTAGTGCTAGTAAAAATGGGATAGACTCTCTCGCTGTTTGTCTGACGCCGACAATAGGCTATTCTGCCGACTTTACTTACCTATATAAGTAATACTGGAAATCATACAATTATGTCCAAATTATTTGTATTAGATAGGAATACTTAATACTATGATGCAAAAACTCTTAAGAAACAACTGCACAAAAATATAAATATAAACGTACAATGTATGCAATTCCCTAATCCTTAGGCATAAAATAACCCAAGATGGGTTGACATTCCGTTAAAATCAATCGATCAATCAGGAAGATGATATTAAAAAATAGATATTCGTTGTGCAAAAATGAATTTCCCTCATTGTGCATTTACGGTTTGTTTAGATTTGAGCAATGTGCAATAAAGAATCTTCATACTTGATCCTTGAGATTTTGAAAGTGTTCATGGATCTAGTAGCAATTTGAAAAAAGAAAAGATTAAAAAAAAAAAAAAAAAGAAAAAGAAAAAAAAAAGGAGAAATCCCGCAGATCGTTAAGAATTTGGTGAGTTTTGGGTACTCCCAATTTGTAGCCTTGATCCAGTACTTTTATTGAATATACCGAGTGTAACACGTGGTGTAATGATTGGCAACCTAGGTTAACAGGCCATTATTAGTGAGTTTGGTTCTCAGTGGGTGCCTAATAATTTGGCCTTTATGTTAACGAAATTGACTATGAAAACATTTATCTTTATCAATGTCGACTAGATTCAAAAAACGAACATGATCTATGTAGAACACCAACTATTCATTAATAGACAAGTACACTTAGAAAAAGGCGGGAATTTTAAATTATTGTCATAAACCATAAGATCCTTTCTTGTGCTATTTCTTTGTCTTCTTGAGTTACTTTGTTGATTTGTTTCATGCTGAAAATGTTCGCTTCAAGACGCTGTATTAATCTGTCATTGTTATAAAGCAACTTTTTTTTCCTAAAGTCTACATAGATTATTTAGTGGTCTATTCAGTTAAGTCGTCGGTCATGTAAGATCAAACTCTTTGGAAAGAGAATAAAAAGTTCGGATCCCATCGGAAGTTTTTTTTTATTTTTTATTTTTTTACATACTTTAACGGTCAAAGGGTATTCTATATAGACGGACGATATCTATTACCTATTAGATCATTGGGATACCATACCGACATTTTCAGGACATTCTATCTATTTCTTTCTTTCTTTCTTTCTTTCTTTCTTTCTGTCTGTCTGTCTGTCTGTCTGTCTGTCTCTCTCTCTCTCTCTCTATATATATATTATATATATATATATATATATGAAATGGACAAACAATGTATTTGAAATGGCTGTTACGCTTTACATTTAAACCGATTTGCACGCCTAATTCATTTAATTATAATTAATTAATTAACAAATTAGGTATGACTTTAATTAAGCACATTCCCCCCCCCCCCCAAAAAAAAAATTTTTCTTTCTTTCTTTCTTTTCTTTCTTTCTTATCCCGAACTTCCTTTTTTTTCTTTTTTTCTTTCATCTTCTTTCTTACTTTCTCTATCACTTTTTCTCTATTTCTTTCTTTCTTTATTTCTTTCTTTTCACCGACAATTATTGAATCAGTGATCTTCACTCAACGTTTTCTTCTTTACCTCCTCCAACCACAACTCAGCCCTGGAACGCAGTCCGCCTCCAAATCTGTCTGACTGATAAGACAGAAGAAATAGGCGGTGGGAAAACTCACATACACAAATACACAGACATTGAATGCGGTATAGAGAAGCTGAAGATGCCAAATAAAAAAAGGAGGAATTAAGAAAAGAAAGAAATGAAAAGAAGGATCTCCATTAATGTTAAAGTTAAAATGAGAAAGAAAAGAAAGTTTAGTTGCGTCTTCTTTTAAACAACAAAATATAATCACACCTCTCCTTTAACCCAGTTTTTCTTCCGATATTTCTAAGCTTAGTTGAATCTGGATCCATAGCTGTTGTGCACCCGGTGAGGATCGAATTCATTAAACAATCAGTTTATCTGTGTAACTAGTTTCTTAATCGTCGCTCTGTACCACCATATATATATTATATATAATATATATATATATATTATATATATATATATATATATATATATATATGAGAAGTAAATACGCAAGCGATGTGTTTATGATATGGCTTCTTTTTTTTTTTAGCCGACAATTTTTTGGAGAATATGTGCTTAATTGAAGTCGTTAATTAACTTTCAAAATTAGGTACGACTTCAATTAAGCACATATTCTATATAATATATATAATATATATTATATATATATATATATATATATATATATATATATATATATATAGTCATCCACAGACATCATGTTCCGATGTATCACGTCTCTTCAGTGTGGTTAGGCATTTGCAGGCTACCTCCAGCCGGGATAGAAACCCATTTGATTTATTATCAGTTAGGCTCCTTGCCGCTCGGCTATCATCAGCACCTATAGACTGAGAAGAGAATTTTAACTGATAAACACACACACACACAACACACACACACACACACACATATATATAATTTTTTTGGGGGGGGGGAGAATATGTGCTTAATTGGAGTCGTACCTAATTTTGAAAATTAATCAATTAATAATTAATTAGGCGGGAATGCTATTAAATGTATGGCTAAACAGCAAAAAGCCATATCCAAACACACGTGTTTACAACTTATCATATATATATATATATATATATATATATATATAATATATATGATTTTCTGAACTTATGATTTGAATTTGGATTGCCGATTTCATTTACTACACAATTCATTACACAAAATAACTATTTTTTAAAACTTAGTTTTCACTGAAATATACAATACTGGGAGTTACGGAAAATTGAAAAATGCGACTGTGAAAGGGTTTAACGTTACGAGAATACGAGAGACCTATTTGAAATTTTAAGAGGCTATTTATTCCCTCGACAATCAATCAAACTTACCCCTTGAAATAATAATAATAATAATAATAATAATAATAATAATAATAATAATAATTTGGACCTTGCCAGAGAACAGAGAAAACTGCGGAACATGATGGGGGAAGTTTGTACCAATTGTAATTAGTGCCGTTGGAACGGTCCCCAAATCTCTGGAAAAGAATTTGGGTGAATTGAAAATCAGAGAAAGTATCGAGACCATCCAAACTACAGCACTGCTGAGATCGGCTAGAATATTTAGAAGAGTCCTGGAGACCTGACGAGACTTGCTGTCACTCAGCCTCCAGTGAACCACCGTCTGGGACAGGTGTGAAAAAGTCCATGATAATAATGATGCAAAAATAAGAAATAAATCAATATTCAAATTTCTTAGATGAAGCATTGTCAATTATTTATTTTTAACGATTATTTCTTTCATCTTAAACTCAAAGAAATACTAGTCAAAAATGAATAATTTAAATTATCTGGTTGGGGTGGCCTTCTTGACTAGGCTGTCAGAGTCTGACATCTTGTCTTTCATTATATTTTTGTAAGAAGAAGAAGAAGAAGAAAAGAAGAAGAAGAAGAAGAAGAAGAAGAAGAAAGATAGAATGACAAGAAGAAGAAGAAGAAGAAAGACAAGACAAGAAGAAGAAGAAGAAGAAGAAGAAGAAGAAGAGAAGAAGAAGAAGAAGAAGAAGAAGAAGAAGAAGAAGAGACAGTGACGAGAAGAGAAAGAAGAAGAAGAAGAAGAAGAAGAAGGACAGACGGAAAGAAAGATAGAAATGACAAGAAGAAGAAGACAGAGAGAAAGACAGAAGTGACAAGAAGAAGAAGAAGAAGAGAAGAAGAAGAAGAAGAAGAAAGAAGAGAAGAAGAAGAAGAAGAAGAAGAAGAAGAAGAAGAAGAAGTGACAAGGCTGTTATGATATAAGATGATGAAATGAAAGCATTAGATAAAAACCTTGTCCATTGGGCTTTAAAATTATATAAACATTCCCTACTGAAATTCAAACTCAATTTAGCGAGCATCTTTTTCTGTGCTTATAAACACCTTACACACACCCAAAAAATCAATTGGCTGATTGATTACACAAGAAATGTAAATATGAACATACAATGAACCTTTCGGCATAAAATAACCCTAGATAGGTTTACATGTCGTTAAAATCAAACAATCAATCGGTGTTGTTGATTGAACCGATAACTTTTTAGTATTCTTCATACTGAAGTTTGAAAAATAATGTCCGGTTTTACATTAAATTATTTTCTAACAAACTTAATATCTATATATTAATACGCTTGTTCATAAATCTTTCGTCCGTTATCATCGTGCAACAAACACCCTCTGGTTAAAAATGGGACCGTCCAAATTGTCCAAGATGCAATGCAAAAATGTGAATACAGATTATTTGGTGTCGCCTAATCGCAGATTTCTTATTTGACCCATTTTATTTCACCCAATTTTTTAAAAAAATGAAACATTCCAAATGGTCTTACGTCGCTTAAATGCCCAACTTAAAATTAAAATGAATTTAAAAAAAAAAAGAAGTTATGTGTTTTATTTGTAATGTTGAAATTGTGAATTACGGAAGATATTTTGGTAATTTAGGTAGGATTTAAATGTAACGAAATTGCAAATCATCTTTTCTGCTTGAAATAGTTCCTCTTGATTTTTGTTTCGTTTTGTGGAAATTCCACGGGTCCCGCTAGTTAAATATAATTTGCCGTCCTTTTCCCGCCAAAAGTGGAAGATATTTTGTCTGGATATTTTGTACCTCGGCGTGGAATAATCATTAGCAAACTAGTCTCGCAAGTCAACTACGACCGAATGGTGAGTTTGATACCCTATACTTTTTTAAAATGTTAAGTAGGCATAGCATATTTAAAAAAAAATTAAATATTAAATTACAGTTAATGGAGTGCGCACTTATCGTAACGGTTATAGTTGGAGGAAATGGAGCCAGCGACCCGAGTTCACATCCTGGACAAAGCTGTTTGTATTTCGCTTATCACTAATGCTCTTGGGAATGGCAGGAATCCATCTATTCTTCTTCCAGCTGTGAGGAAAATAGTAGGGCAAACTGGGTTCTTTAATGTTAATAAGGCAACTAGTCTAGAAGAAGGAAATAATCTAAAGTATTATTCAAGAAAATCTGTGGTATACCATTCTTGTTATCTCTTCATTCAAAAAGTATGGCTGGTTATATTCAAGTCTTCACTACAATAAAAAAGAAAAATCACCAGAGTAGTTTATTTGCTAAAATTAAAAGCTTAATTTAATGGTCATCATCGAATCTATGGATGAATATTATGTTTTTAATTAAACAAGAATTGAAATTGAAATTGAAACCTGTTTCTTTGAAATTGTTTTTATTTATCGTCTTAAAATGATCTATTAAGTAAAATGAATTCATCTCGGATTTTTGTGTAGGAAGTAATAAGCCCGATTGCATAATAACTTTATCATAAAACATACCTGGTAATATATTGTAAAACTTACATGGTCAAACTTACTAGACATAATAATTGAAAAAATGATTCCACACAAAATATTTGTGTATAACCATATATAAAAGATAACAGTAGGCAAAAATCCATCTGGTTATTTTCTATAACACCAACCTAAAAAGGGGAAACACTCTGAATTAATTTTATCGGTTAATTAATCTACCCATTATTTTCCCATTAAAATAACCCTAAACACTAACCCTAAGCCCTAAACCTAACCCTAACCCTAACCCCGTCTTCTTTTTTCCTAGTAGATCAATAAATAAATAATTTATCAGTCTATCAATAAACCAGAGTGGTTCCCCTTTTTTAGGTTGGAGTTATAGGAAATAATCATCCATCTATTCTCTCCCGAATCATGGGAAAATAATAGGACAAACAGGGATATTTAACCTTGTTTGGTAAGAAAACCAGTCTCACCCTGACCCTGAGGAGTGTTGTTCAGCAATTCTGTTTCACATTGGTGCACCATTCTTCTGTTATCAACCCCCCCCCCAAAAAAAAGGGTGGCGGGTCCTACAGAAGCATTCCCTATTTTCAACAAATTAGTAGATTATTAGGGAATTCATCTTACAAATGGTAAGTAGACATAAGGTATTCTGGAAAATGCAGAGGAACATTTCTAGTTAAAGACATTTAATTAATAAACATCTAATATGGTAAATATTTAATTTAATATTTAATTTTATTTTTAATTAATCCGAAAGTAATGCCTCATATTTAATATTTAATTTGATTAAAATTTCTAATTTAAGACATTTAAAAGTAATAAATTATAATATTAACATATAATATTGATTATAATTTAATATAAATAGTATATATAATATACAGAAAGAATTGGATATATATATAAATATATATTACGATATTAATAATATTAATATATATATATTACAATATTGATAATAGTAATATATTGTATACTAATTATCTAAAGGAATTAATACAAGTAATAAATATTACATATATATGGATATATATATATATATATATATATATATAATATACAGTATATATAGTATATATGATTATACAATAATACAACTTATAATTTAATATATTTAAAAGTAATGTCTCATACTTAATATTTGATTTAATTAACATTTAAGACATTTCTTAAGGATGTTGTAGGATTAATTGCTGCCATATTAGCTTAAAGCAGTGATATAGTTGTTTTTCTTCCTATTTTTATTTCCTATATTTTTTAAATTATTTTTGTCATCTTGTTATTACTGTTACTGACCGCAGTAATTAATCTCATTTGCACTTGTTAATGTATTCTTCGAGTCCTTGCATTACTCCATCTACACAATCCTCAATGCTTTAGAGTCCTCATTCTCCTTTTTTATCACTTTTTATTGATGTTATCTCTTGAATTTTTTGAGATGAGGCTTGAGATACATTATTTTGATTTTCCTGATTGTTGTCCTCATCTTTATTGTGGTATATATTGCTTAACAATTAAACTGTTCCAAATGATTTCCCATGTTGAATAATCGCTATGCTCGGATAGACAAGGAAAATCTGAAGAAGACCGGAGGGTACAACAGCTGAAATGTTGTGTTTTTATATACCACAATAAAGATGAGGACAACAGTCTGAAAAATCAAAATAATCATTGAGTTCTGTTTGGTAAATCTGTGGCACCATTCTTCTGTTGTCAGCTCATCAAAAAAAAAAAAAAAAAGAAAAAGAAGGGTGGCTGGTTCTACACAAGTTCTTCACTACTATAAAAAGAAAATCACCTTCGAATTTCATTAGCTAAGCATCAACTTAGCTAATAGCCATCATGGAATCGATATATGTATGTATGTATGTATGTATGTATGTATGTAGTTATTGTATGTGTCTTGTGCAGTCTGTAACAAAGTCTGTAAGTCAGCTTCTGGTCTTAAGAGACATATGGTGGTGCATAAGCATCAAATTTTATCATCTGATTAATCTGATTCAATGGGAAGGTCGTCCTTCCTATGTCATATTTGTATCAAACTTCGTGGATCTGAAGCGGGTTTGATGAGTCATTGAGGGCTCATGAGAGGAAAGGTTCTGGTGGTGGAGTTATAGGATTGTGATGGGTGGCAATGATCTGTAAA
>CM042138.1:82226240-82251240 GCA_023376005.1 Doryteuthis pealeii | reverse complement strand
AGAGCAGAGATCATTTTACCAAAATCTTTTTTTTAAAGAATTTCAAAAATTCTAAAATCAGACAACACTATTTATGACAACAAAATAAAAAGCGAAGCTTACAATTCGAAATCTTTTCGAGGGGTCCCCTGGCGTAGTGGCTAAAATGCTGAGTTAAGAAATCGTAGTAAGCGAGTTCAAACTCCACTCGTACTATTACGTTTACTTTCGGGCTCATCTCCTCATCACCCAGCTATAGTTTAAATGGTATTACTGTTGTTCGTCAAGGATGCCTTTGACATTGAATAACTACGATGGTTGATATGCCTTTAAACAAAGAATCTAAAGCAACTCTCTGACTACATTTTATTACAACTAAAACTACAGAAATCATTATTTTGCAACAATATTTTCGGTGAATTACTTAATAGTATTTGATCTAAAGATTAACAAAAAAAAAAACGGGGTTTTATCCCTTAAAAAATGATTAAAATTAATTAAATCGATTACACTGGTTTACAAAGAAATTGAGGTAAGCACAAAAATAGCTGTTTTAACCTAATTTGGGGGTGCTGAATTCAGATTGGAATCCGTTTTTACTCATCACCTCTAGTTTTTTTAGATATGCATACTGTACATTTTCTACACATACTGTACATAAAGGCATATATGCATTTAGGGTTAATTTCTAATATTGTGTGACTTATGTCTTCTTTTTTAGTTATTATGCAATAAATGTAAGTGATGGCATTACATTATATATATAGCTATATATCAAGACGGATTTTGGCAGTTAAGCGTAGCCAACACGTCTCAATCAACAGCCGGTAGTGCTCTGGCAGTCAGCGCAGGAGGTTGTCGTCCCTCTCAGCGCAGGAGGAAGGTGTCCCTCGACTATTGTGTTACACAATCTTTTGGTATATATTTGTATTACAATTTCCAACGACGCATATTTTATTGTTTCCAACGACGCATATTATATGATGGGAGACTTCTGCTAGATGCTCTTGCGTGACATCCCGGAGGCCAAATACAGCAGATCATCTAAGAAAACACACTTCTAACTGTCTGCGGTACTATGAATTGTGTACATTGTGTCATCCAAGTATATTTTATTCCGTCAATGTTCTTTATCTATCCTGTTTTATCTGTAATAAGCTGCTGCAACTGTTGAAATAAGCACGTATATACTCTGTATATACTAAAATGAGACTATTTAAAAGATAGAAAACTAGAGGTGATAGAGCAAAAACTGTTTATAAATTTGAAATTCAGCACACCAAATTAGTAAAAAATAACACCTATTCATATTCTTGCCTCAGACAATAATATTTTTTTGTAAACCAGTGTAATTATCAAAAGCTTATTCAGGCTTTCTTCTGATTGTATCACATTAGCTTATGTAAAAAGTTTTTTTTTAAAAAGACCATTTCCCAAACATTACATAAAAAATATAAAAAGTGACTATATAGTAGGTATCACAACATTTTTGATACAACAGCACCTGCCCCTTTCTTTAGATTATTAAAAAAAAAATTCAAAATTGTGACTTATTCTAAATATTTTCCTTAAAAATAGAGTCTAAACTTACACATATTTTTTTCTATGAATTTCTTAATTATAACAATGATATAAATCACATTAGAAGGAGCACATCTTCAAGAGATTTAAAAAAAAAAACGGCAATATGCACTATTTTAAACATATTTTAATCTATAAAAATTCTCCTATTTTAAAGACACAAACAAATTTTTACATGAGATTTCGTTTATCTTTCCTCTTCATAATCCAGCAAAGATTACGTTGTTTCATTCATTTTTTTATGAATTGTCGAATTTTTAATTCTTAGGTTTTTTTTTGTAAACCAGTGTTATTTAAAGTTGAATTTTAGTTTTAGTCGAAAGATTGTGACATAATGGGCATCAGTAAAATATTGCAAAATAATATTACATATATATTCATTTTTGATACTTTTTAAATATTGAATTTGCCCCAAATTTACGAAATCCGACATTGCAAGTGAATTAAGAAACGTACTTACAAAACATGTTATTAAAAGTTTAAAAAAACTCATAACAGTTTTTTCTTAGAAATCAATGACAAAAACATTAAATACACTATGTACAGAAAATTTATTCAAATGTTAATATTTTATTTGTTCCAAACACGCAGAAAACCTAAACTGCGCTAAAAAAATTATTGCTTTTTTTTTTTGGGGGGGGGGGTGTTTACAAAACAGTGTCCCAGGAATGTTAAAACAGTGGTAGCCGAGAATGTAACAATTCACTACCAACACTGATTGATAAACAAAAAATTACCAAACATCAGGGAGTTATCCGATTTTGACAAAATGTTCAGTGTTGTCTTATCAATCAATGAATTTTATGATGCATCAGTTATTTTATTAAAAATATGGTAGTTTTCTTTCAGTTTACTAGCGCCCCCACCTTTTGGAGATTAAAAACACTCAGGGTAGGCTAAGTCTGTATATTAAAATTAACTTTGAATCATAATTTAAATTATATTAAAATTAAATTTATTTCGAATTACAATGAATGTTTTTATCAAAAATAGTAATAAATAAATAAACTTACCTTTCTATTGAATTTCTGAATCGCTTTAAACTGACTCTTATACGAGTCATTTTAAACAAATCGAAATTCTTTAAAATTAATATACGGTTAACTTTATCCATAGGAGCTTTTAGAGCAAGAATTTTTATATCTAATTAATAAATAAAATCATTTAAAATATAATACACATAATTTTAAGTTTCAAAGATTCATATTTTTAGATTATAAAAGCAAATATCAATTTAATAACAAGCTGACTTTAGTAAGGTGATGTAATGATTATGGAGAAATATCCGTTTAAAAGTTTAGCCCCAACCCTACACTCACATTTATTCATGCTTAGAATAACAGTATTTTTATTTTTATTTGTATAACAAGCAAGTAAAGCATACGCGAAACCCTTACAATTTAATATATAATATATATAATATATATATATATATATATATATATATTAATATTTGTGAAAAAAGGCCTTAAATACCAGGGATATCGCGATTATGGACCATTTCAAATAAAATTTGGTCTGTTTATCAAAATTAACATTGAGCTCTCATACGGGACCTGAACTATGCAACAAACTACTGTTAGAGAATAGGACCCGCTTAGAATCACCCTTATATCAAGAAATTGGTAACCCACCAAAGAAAAAAAGTATATATATATATATATATATATATATATATATATATATATATATAGTATGTACAAAATCTGCACATGAAAATCGATTATGTGAAATTTTTCTAAGTAGAAAAGTAGTAACATAATGAGCATCTGTGAAAAAAGCAAAATAATATTACGCATGCAATTTATTTTCAATACATTTAAAACGTTTTTTCGGTCAATTTCGATCGCGTATGGCTTGAAACGCTGTTTCAAATTCGTGTTTACAAAATAAAGTTACATTTGTGATTGAAAAAAAAAAACAACCAAAAATTCATTGAATAAATTCATTACTGAAAATTGATTAATTAGAATATTCCCTGATTTTTGGTTGTTTTTTTTTTCAATCACAAATGTAACTTTATTTTGTAAACACGAATTTGAAACAGCGTTTCAAGCCATACGCGATCGAAATTGACCGAAAAAAAACGTTTTAAATGTATTGAAAATAAATTGCATGCGTAATATTATTTTGCTTTTTTCACAGATGCTCATTATGTTACTACTTTTCTACTTAGACAAAAATTTCACATAATCGATTTATCATGTGCAGATTTTGTACATACTATATATATATATATATATATATATATATATATATATATATATATATACTTTTTTTCTTTGGTGGGTTACCAATTTTCTTGATATAAGGGTGATTCTAAGCGGGTCCTATTCTCTAACAGTAGTTTGTTGCATAGTTCAGGTCCCGTATGAGAGCTCAATGTTTAATTTTGATAAACAGACCAAATTTATTTGAAATGGTCCATAATCGCGATATCCCTGGTATTTAAGGCCTTTTATTCACAAATATATATAATATATATATATATATATATATATATATATATATATATATATATATATTAAATTGTAAGGGTTTCGCGTATGCTTTACTTGCTTGTTATACAAATAAAAATAAAAATACTGTTATTCTAAGCATGAATAAATGTGAGTGTAGGGTTGGGGCTAAACTTTTAAACGGATATTTCTCCATTAATCATTACATCACCTTACTAAAGTCAGCTTGTTATTAAATTGATATTTGCTTTTATAATCTAAAAATATGAATCTTTGAAACTTAAAATTATGTGTATTATATTTTAAATGATTTTTATTTATTAATTAGATATAAAAATTCTTGCTCTAAAAGCTCCTATGGATAAAGTTAACCGTAATATTAATTTTAAAGAATTTCGATTTGTTTAAAATGACTCGTATAAGAGTCAGTTTAAAGCGATTCAGAAATTCAATAGAAAGGTAAGTTTATTTATTTATTACTATTTTTGATAAAAACATTCATTGTAATTCGAAATAAATTTAATTTTAATATAATTTAAATTATGATTCAAAGTTAATTTTAATATACAGACTTAGCCTACCCTGAGTGTTTTTAATCTCCAAAAGGTGGGGGCGCTAGTAAACTGAAAGAAAACTACCATATTTTTAATAAAATAACTGATGCATCATAAAATTCATTGATTGATAAGACAACACTGAACATTTTGTCAAAATCGGATAACTCCCTGATGTTTGGTAATTTTTGTTTATCAATCAGTGTTGGTAGTGAATTGTTACATTCTCGGCTACCACTGTTTTAACATTCCTGGGACACTGTTTTGTAACACCCCCCCCCAAAAAAAAAAAGCATAATTTTTTTAGCGCAGTTTAGGTTTTCTGCGTGTTTGGAACAAAATAAAATATTAACATTTGAATAAATTTTCTGTACATAGTGTATTTAATGTTTTTGTCATTGATTTCTAAGAAAAAACTGTTATGAGTTTTTTAAAACTTTTAATAACATGTTTTGTAAGTACGTTTCTTAATTCACTTGCAATGTCGGATTTCGTAAATTTGGGGGCAAATTCAATATTTAAAAAGTATCAAAAATGAATGATATATGTAATATTATTTTGCAATATTTTACTGATGCCCATTATGTCACAATCTTTCGACTAAAACTAAAATTCAACTTTAAATAACACTGGTTTACAAAAAAAAACCTAAGAATTAAAATTCGACAATTCATAAAAAATGAATGAAACAACGTAATCTTTGCTGGATTATGAAGAGGAAAGATAAAACGAAATCTCATGTAAAAATTTGTTTGTGTCTTTAAAATAGGAGAATTTTATAGATTAAAATATGTTAAAATAGTGCATATTGCCGTTTTTTTTTAAATCTCTTGAAGATGTGCTCCTTCTAATGTGATTTATATCATTGTTATAATTAAGAAATTCATAGAAAAAAATATGTGTAAGTTTAGACTCTATTTTTAAGGAAAAATATTTAGAATAAGTCACAATTTTGAATTTTTTTTTTTAATAATCTAAAGAAAGGGGCAGGTGCTGTTGTATCAAAAATGTTGTGATACCTACTATATAGTCACTTTTTATATTTTTTATGTAATGTTTGGGAAAATGGTCTTTTTAAAAAAAAACTTTTTACATAAGCTAATGTGATACAATCAGAAGAAAGCCTGAATAAGCTTTTGATAATTACACTGGTTTACAAAAAAATATTTATTGTCTGAGGCAAGAATATGAATAGGTGTTATTTTTTACTAATTTGGGTGTGCTGAATTCAAATTTATAAACAGTTTTGCTCTATCACCTCTAGTTTTCTATCTTTTAAATAGTCTCATTTTAGTATATACAGAGTATATACGTGCTTATTTCAACAGTTGCGGCAGCTTATTACAGATAAAACAGGATAGATAAAGAACATTGACGGAATAAATATACTTGGATGACACAATGTACACAATTCATAGTACCGCAGACAGTTAGAAGTGTGTTTTCTTAGATGATCTGCTGTATTTGGCCTCCGGGATGTCACGCAAGAGCATCCAGCAGAAGTCTCCCATCATATAATATGCGTCGTTGGAAACAATAAAATATGCGTCGTTGGAAATTGTAATACAAATATATACCCAAAAGATTGTGTAACACAATAGTCGAGGGACACCTTCCTCCTGCGCTGAGAGGGACGACAACCTCCTGCGCTGACTGCCAGAGCACTACCGGCTGTTGATTGAGACGTGTTGGCTACGCTTAACTGCCAAAATCCGTCTTGATATATAGCTATATATATAATGTAATGCCATCACTTACATTTATTGCATAATAACTAAAAAAGAAGACATAAGTCACACAATATTAGAAATTAACCCTAAATGCATATATGCCTTTATGTACAGTATGTGTAGAAAATGTACAGTATGCATATCTAAAAAAAACTAGAGGTGATGAGTAAAAACGGATTCCAAATCTGAATTCAGCACCCCCAAATTAGGTTAAAACAGCTATTTTTGTGCTTGCCTCAATTTCTTTGTAAACCAGTGTAATCGATTTAATTAATTTTAAATCATTTTTTAAGGGATAAAACCCGGTTTTTTTTTTGTTAATCTTTAGATCAAATACTATTAAGTAATTCACCGAAAATATTGTTGCAAAATAATGATTTCTGTAGTTTTAGTTGTAATAAAATGTAGTCAGAGAGTTGCTTTAGATTCTTTGTTTAATGGCATATCAACCATCGTAGGTTATTCAATGTCAAAGGCATCCTTGACGAACAACAGTAATACCATTTAAACTATAGCTGGGTGATGAGGAGATGAGCCCGAAAGTAAACGTAATAGTACGAGTGGAGTTTGAACTCGCTTACTACGATTTCTTAACTCAGCGTTTTAGCCACTACGCCAGGCGGACTCCCTCGAAAAGATTTCGAGTTGTAAACTTCGCTTTTTATTTTGTTGTCATAAATAGTGTTGTCTGATTTTAGAATTTTGAAATTCTTTAAAAAAAAGATTTCGGTAAAATGATCTCTGTTCTATATTTTACGTAAGGTTGTGTAACTACATAATTGTGTAAATGAGTTTGTCTTGTCTTTTCTTCCGTTTATTCAGTGTTAATATATTATTGGATATACTAAGGCTAATAGTGTACCTAGGCGGATAGGGACAAGACTAAATATCCTTCTTAGCACTATCCCAATAAGGATATTTAAAAAATAATTTTAAAATCTTTTTTTTAATAACTAGTATTGAAACTATTTTAACTTCCTTCGTTGCTTAGATATTTACGTAATATAAAACAGATGAACGAAGTGTAGAAGTGAAGAAAAGTTTTGTTTTTTTTACAGAATCGAAAACTGATACAGTGGTACCTTGACTCTGAGTGCCCTAACTTACGAGTTTTTTCGAGTTACGAGCTGCCACTAGGTCGATTTTTTGCTTTGTCTTGTGAGCTAAAGTTTGAGATACAAGTGAGCTTCAGATACGCTTATGTTAATAAGTTCACTAAAAACATTTAAGTGTCCAAATTTATTGCGCCAAAGATAAATATTCATAAAAAATAGCCATTAAAACATATAAGTAAGTAAAGTCGTCGGGGCGGCCTAATGTCGGTATCAGCCAATCAGCGAGGGAGTATATCCCCTTTTCACTAGCGCTAGACTGTTTTTACATCTGAGGTGGAGCGCCACACCTACCATCAGCTCCTTACAACAGCCCATAATTTATTGCATTCTATTCCATTTAGTTATGTTTTTTTTTATACAATTCAAAGCTATTTTTCTTATTTAAAAAAAAAACGTAACAAAAAAAATGAGTGTTTTTTGGGTGTGGGTGGGCGTTAATGAATTAATGGCATTTCAGTTTATTTCAATGGGGGAAATCGATTTTTTTCTATACGATGAAATTGAGTTACGAGTGAACGAATTAAACTCGTAAGTCGAGGTACCTTTATATTTAATTGTGGTTTGTTTATCTTTACTAATGCTCAACAGGCGGGGGAAAAGATTTCACCTTCAGTGCGATGTTTTAATCATTGCTTACAATGAAAGAAGGTGGAATAGAGAGTGGACGATAAAAGGCGAACGAGCGAAAAAAGAAGAAAAAAAAGAAAAGAAAAAAGAAAAATGAAGAAGAAAAAAAAGAAAAAAAAGAAAAAAAGAAAAAGAAAAAGAAAAAAAAGAGAAAAAAAGGGAAGGTAGAATTGGGACTTTGTAGTAAAGTGATAAAACAGGCAGTCAAAATCAATAATTCATATGAGGAGTTTTTTGACGAGTCAATTTTATTAGTTTTCTATTAGCTTTCTTATTGTTTCTCTCATAAATAAATAATGTTTATCTTTGCTATCATTTCGTATGGCGCTTTATTGTCTTCCTTTTTTCCCCTTTAATCCAACTGAGAGATTGTCAACAGTAAATACAGTTATTTTTAACTCCTTTGTTAATCATCATCATCATCATCATCATCATCATCATCAAAGTGTGTCAACAGCACTGATCTCCACGACTCTTCCTCGACACCCGTCCCTATCAACCATCGCTCTTGAAAGGTCTTAGGCACGACATCTAGTACCCGCACAGAGCTGATTGATGTAGATTTGTTTTTGCTGTGAATTATAACGAACTAGAAGCGGCTACCCCGTCGTCGCCTGGATAGAATAGGCACAGATCCATGATTACTAAATCACGAATTGGATCCTCGCAGGATGCCCCATTAAAATCCCTATGTAAAAAAAGACATAGGGATTTTAATGGGGGCATCCTGCGAGGATCCAATTCGTGATTTAGTAATAATGTATATGCCTCCTTCTATCCAGGTGACGCCGGGTAGCTGCTTCTAGTTCATTATAATTCATATCAGAATGGTCTGTGTGATAGGAGGCAAGTGATCGTACAGCTGCTCTTTTGTAGGGTGTTGCTCCCAGGAATTGTTCATGACAACTCACAGCATCCTTTTACTGTTTCTCATCTAGTTTTTCTCTAGACTTTTCATTAGTGTCCAAGCGGTGCAGCCATACAGTAGCGCTGACAAGGCTATAGCTTGAACAGAATTTTCGCTTAATCTTATCAGAAAGATCAGATCTCCATATGATCGATAATCTGTGTATGGAAGTCCATACCTTTCCAATGCTTTACATTGTTTTATGTAATGGTCCATTATTTGGCCGAGGTGACGACTCTCATAAGAAATAAGAATTCTGCGGATAAGCGACACTAGATAATCAGTATTTACATTTTTGCATTTCATCTTGAACGATTTTTTTAACCTGTCTCATTTTTAACCTGAGGATGTTGCAAGATGATAACAGACGGAAGATTAAGGAACACCAGTATTAATATATAGATACTTCCACATATGAATAATACAATGATATTTTCATTAAAGTCACGTACAGCAGACCTATTGGCCAGTTTTTGTACTAATTCTTAATAGTTAGTATCGACGGAATCGGTTGGTAAGAAGTTATTTATACCAAACGCCAAAGATTGGAATCGTAATCTTCAGGTTTCTGGTTTCATTTTCCACTGAAAGATATTTTTATTATTTTTAATTACGTACCTAAATGAGGGAGCAATTTATTTAGTAAATAAACGCAGTTTGTCATTTAATGGTACCGCAGATAAAAAGAGGCCGGCAATGTTGGTGCCACTAGACTGTTGTCTTTTGTAGAATTGGTCCATTTATTTTTACAATAAAAAAGATTGATTTTCTTTTTAGTCAACAAAAGCTTGCTTTACCATCATCAGAGGAATACATACATATATATATATATATATAATATATATATATATATATATATATATATATATATATACTCACACACACACACACATATATATATATTGTTTTTGTTGTGGAGTCTACATATACTTCTTTGTTAGTATATCTGATGAGTCTAATTTTCAGTATATATATATATATATATATATATATATATATATATATATATATATATATATAAATATATATGTGTGTGTGTGTGTGTGTGTGTGTGTTGTTTTTTCTTTTTAGTAAAAAAAGCTTGCTTAACTATCATTATATATATATATATATATATATATATATATATATATATGTATATATATATCCCATTCCCCAAAAAAGGCGATCTAGGACTCGCCAAGAATTACAGAGGCATTACCCTTACTGCCATAGCTCCCAAGATATATAATGCCCTTCTCCTTAACCGCATCCGACCCGAAATAGAGGAAATCCTTAGAAAAAATCAAAACGGATTCCGCAGAAATCGATCTACAACCACACAGATCCTGACCATTCGCCGAATCATAGAAGGGGTCCGAGCAAAGAATCTCGAGGCAACCCTACTCTTTGTAGACTTCTCCAAAGCATTTGACTCCATTCACAGAGGGAAAATGGAACAAATACTGCTAGCATATGGCCTACCCAAGGAAACAGTTAACGCCATAATGATGCTCTACCAAAATACAAAAGCAATGGTACGATTACCAGATGGTGACACAGACTTCTTTGACATTGTCACCGGAGTCCTACAAGGGGATACACTAGCGCCATATATATTCATCATATGCCTAGACTACGTACTCAGAACATCACTAGATCCCATAAAAGAAAAAGGCCTCACACTAAAAAAGGCAAGAAGCAGGCGATATCCCGCACATACTATTACGGATGCGGACTATGCTGATGACCTGACACTACTCGCAAATACACCTGCACAAGCCGAATCCTTACTACACAGCCTAGAAAAGGCAGCAGGAAAAGTCGGCCTGTACGTGAACTCTGATAAAACTGAGTTCATGTCTTTCAAAAACAAAAGCGACATCTCAACCATCGATGGCAAACTTCTAAACTCTGTAGAACAATTTAGATACTTAGGCAGTAACATCTCCTCCACAGAAAACGATGTTAATGCACGTATAGGAAAAGCATGGGCCGCTATGAATAAATTATCGATCATATTGAAATCCAATCTCACAGACAAGTTAAAGAGATGGTTCTTCCAGGCCGTTGTCGTGTCAGTACTGCTGTATGGTTGCACCATCTGGACCCTAACTAAGCGACTATAGAATAAACTAGATGGGAGCTGCACAAGAATGCTGCGGGTGATCATGAACAAGACGTGGAAACAGCACCCTACGAGAAAACAGCTGTACGGCCACCTACTACATATCACCCAAACCATCCGAGTAAGACGGACAAGACACGCGGGACACTGCTGGAGAAGCAAGGACGAACTCATAAGCGACGCCCTCGTGTGGAAGCCAGCACATGGACACGCCAGTGTGGACTGACCAGCAAAGACGTACATTGATCAGCTCTGTGCAGATACAGGATGCTGCATAAAGGACCTCCCGAGAATGATGAGTGATAGGGACGGATGGAGAGAGATTGTCATGGATATCCGCGCTAACAGCGTGACATGATGATTATATATATATATATATATATATATATATATATATATATATATATATAACTCATGTATATACAGATATAATGGGGGGGCAGGTGGTCATACAGCTGCTTCCTTGTGGGGTGCTGTTTCCACGACTTATTCAAGAATGTTGCAAGCCGTCTTGTGCAGCTCCCATCCAGCTTATTCTCAAGGCGCTTCGTTAGGGAAATACATATATAGATACACACATTCCTTTAGAGATGCTCGTCGTGTAATGGTTATCCTCATAAGAAATGGACACGGCGATCCGAGTTCAAATCCTGGAGGAGACTGTTTGCATTTTACATAGCGCTAATACCCTTGGGAAAGGTACGCATGCAACCATTTTCCCTCCAGCTATGGGTAAATAGTAGGTCAGGCATGGCTCTTTAATCTAGGCATGGCAACCAGTCTAGGAGAGGGAAAAGTGAATCCAAACTCCGCTTAAAAATTGACTTATATAATGGTTAGCAAGCTGTGTTAAGAGTCCATTGAGAGTGAGTTCGATTCTCACTGGGCACCCCTTACTTCTGGCTTTGTGCCACATCTAAGCTAAGCTTAGTAAATAACTACATAGCAATAGCATAATCTTTACAGATCATTGCCATCCCTCACAATCCTATAACTCCACCACCAGAACCTTTCCTCTCATGAGCCCTCAATGACTCATCAAACCCGCTTCAGATCCACGAAGTTTGATACAAATATGACATAGGAAGGACGACCTTCCCATTGAATCAGATTAATGAGATGATAAAATTTGATGCTTATGCACCACCATATGTCTCTTAAGACCAGAAGCTGACTTACAGACTTTGTTACAGATTGCACAAGACACATACAATAACTACATACATACATACATACATATATCGATTCCATGATGGCTATTAACTAAGCTGATGCTTAGCAGATGAAATTCAAAGGTGATTTTCTTTTTATAGTAGTGAAGAACTTGTGTAGAACCAGCCACCCTTCTTTTTCTTTCTTTTTTTTATGAGCTAATAACAGAAGAATAGTGCCACAGATTTACCAAACAGAACTCAATGATTATTTTGATTTTTCAGACTATTGTCCTCATCTTTATTGTGGTATATAAAAACACAACATTTCAGCTGTTGTACTCTCCGGCCTTCTTCAGGTTTTCCTTGTCTATCCGAGCATAGCGATTATTCAACATGGGAAATCATTTGGAACAGTTTAATTGTTAAGCAATATATAACACAATAAAGATGAGGACAACAATCAGGAAAATCAAAATAATTTATATCAAGCCTCATCTAAAAAAATTCAAGAGATGACATCAATAAAAAGTGATAAAAAAGGAGAATGAGGACTCTAAAGCATTGAGGACTGTGTAGATGGAGTAATGCAAGGACTCGAGGAATACATTAACAAGTGCAAATGAGATTAATTACTGCGGTCAGTAACAGTAATAACAAGATGACAAAAATAATTAAAAAATATAGGAAATAAGAATAGGAAGAAAAACAACTATATCACTGCTTTAAGCTAAATATGGCTTTAAGCTAAATGAATCCTACAACATCCTTAAGAAATGTCTTAAATGTTAATTAAATCAAATATTAAGTATGAGACATTACTTTTAAATATATTAAATTATAAGTTGATATTATTGTATAATTATATATACTATATATACTGTATATTATATATATATCCAAATATATGTAATATTTATTACTTATAATAATTCCTTTAGATAATTAGTATACAATATATTAATATTATTAATATTGTAATATATATATATTAATATTATTAATATCGTAATATATATTTATATATATCTATCCAATTCTTTCTGTATATTATATATACTATTTATATTAAATTATAAGTTAATATTATATGTTAATATTATAATTTATTACTTTTTAATGTCTTAAATTAGAAATGTTAATCAAGTTAAATATTAAATATGAGGCATTACTTTCGGATTAATTAAAAATAAAATTAAATATTAAATTAAATATTTACTATATTAAATCTTTATTAATTAAATGTCTTAAGCTAGAAATGTTCCTCTGCATTTTCCAGAATACCATATGTCTACTTACCATTTGTAAGATGAATTCCCTAATAATCTACTAATTTGTTGAAAATAGGGAATGCTTATGTAGGACCCGCCACCCTTTTTTTTGAGGGGGGGGGGAGGGATTGATAACAGAAGAATGGTGCACCAATGCGAAACAGATTTGCTGAACAACACTCCTCAGGTTTTGCAGGGTCAGGGTGAGACTGGTTTTCTTACCAAACAAGGTTAAATATCCCTGTTTGTCCTATTATTTTCCAATGGTTATTTCCTATAACTCCAACCTAAAAAAGGGGAACCACTCTGGTTGACTGATAAATTATTTATTTATTGATCTACTAGGAAAAAAGAAGACGGGGTTAGGGTTAGGGTTAGGATTAGTGTTTAGGGTTATTTTAATGGGAAAATAATGGGTAGATTAATTAACAGATAAAATTCATTCAGAGTGGTTTCCCTTTTTAGGTTGGTGTTATAGGAAATAACCAGATGGATGTTTGCCTACTGTTATCCTTTATATATGGTTATACACAAATATTTTGTGTGGAATCATTTTTCAATTATTGTGTCTAGTAAGTTTGACCATGTAAGTTTTACAATGTATTACCAGGTAAGTTTTACAATAAAGTTATTATATAATCGGGCTTATTACTTCCTACACAAAAATCCGAGATGAATTCATTTTACTTAATAGATAATTTTAAGACGATAAATAAAAACAATTTCCAAGAAACAGGTTTCAATTTCAATTTCAATTCTTGTTTAATTAAAAACATAATATTCATCCATAGATTCGATGATGACCATTAAATTAAGCTTTTAGTTTTAGCAAATAAACTACTCAGGTGATTTTTCCTTTTTATTGTAGTGAAGACTTGAATATAACCAGCCATACTTTTTGAATGAAGAGATAACAAGAATGGTATACCACAGATTTTCTTGAATAACACTTTAGATTATTTCCTTCTTCTAGACTAGTTGTCTTATTAACATTAAAGAACCCAGTTTGCCCTACTATTTTCCCCACAGCTGGAAGAAGAATAGATGGATTCCTGCCTTTCCCAAGAGCATTAGTGATAAGCGAAATACAAACAGCTTTGTCCAGGATGTGAACTCGGGTCGCCGGTTCCATTTCCTCCAACTATAACCGTTACGATAAGTGCGCACTCCATTAACTGTAATTTAATATTTAATTTTAAAAAAGTATGCTATGCCTATTTAATATTTTTTTTAAAGTATAGGGTATCAAACTCACCATTCGGTCGTAGTTGACTTGCGAGACTAGCTTGCTAATGATTGTGCCACGCCGAGGTACAACATATCTAAACAAAATATCTTCCACTTTTGGCGGGAAAAAGATGACAAATTATATTAAACTAGCGGGACCCGTGGAATTTCCACAAAACGAAACAAAAATCAAGAGGAACTATTTAAAGCAGAAAAGATGATTTGCAATTTCGTTACATATAAATCCTACCTAAATTACCAAAATATAATTCACAATTTCAACATTACAAATAAAACAAACACATAACTTCTTTTTTTTTAAATTCATTTTAATTTTAAGTTGGGCATTTAAGCGACGTAAGACCATTTGGAATGTTTCATTTTTTTTTTTAAATTGGGTCAAATAAAATGGGTCAAATAAGAAATCTGCGATTAGGCGATACCAAATAATCTGTATTCACATTTTTGAATTGCATCTTGGACAATTTGAACGGTACTATTTTTAACCAGAGGGTGTTTGTTGCACGATGATAACGGACGGAAGATTTATGAACAAGCGTATTAATATATAGATATTAAGTTTGTTAGAAAATAATTTAATGTAAAACCGGACATTATTTTTCAAACTTCAGTATGAAGGATACTAAAAAGTTCTCGGTTCAATCAACAACACCGATTGATTGTTTGATTTTAACGACATGTAAACCTATCTAGGGTTATTTTATGCCGAAAGGTTAGGGAATCGAGTTCATTGTATGTTCATATTTACATTTCTTGTGTAATCAATCAGCTAATTGATTTTTTTTTGGGGGGGGGTGTAAGGTGTTTATAAGCACAGAAAAAGATGATCGCTAAACTGAGTTTGAATTTCAGTGGGGAATGTTTATATAATTTTAAAGCCCAATGGACAAGGTTTTTATCTAATGCTTTCATCATCTTATCTCATCTTCAGTTATCTTCATAACAGCCTTGTCACTTCTTCTTCTTCTTCTTCTTCTTCTTCTTCTTCTTCTTCTTCTCGTCACTGTCTTTCTTCTTCTTCTTCTTCTTCTTCTTCTTCTTCTTCTTCTTCTTCTTCTTCTTTACAAAAATATAATGAAAGACAAGATGTCAGACTCTGACAGCCTAGTCAAGAAGGCCACCCCAACCAGCTAATTTAAATTATTCATTTTTGACTAGGTATTTCTTTGAGTTTAAGATGAAAGAAATAATCGTTAAAAATAAATAATTGACAATGCTTCATCTAAGAAATTTGAATATTGATTTATTTCTTATTTTTTCATTATTATTATTATGGAGTTTTTAACACCTGTCCCAGCCGGTGGTTCACTGGAGGCTGGGTGACAGCAAGTCTCGTCAGGTCTCCAGGACTCTTCTGAGTATTCTAGCCGATCTCAACAGTGCTGTAGTTTGGATGGTCTCGATACTTCCTCTGATTTTCAATTCACCCAAATTATTTTCCAGAGATTTGGGGACCGTTCCAACGGCACTAATTACAATTGGTACAAACTTGACCCATCATGTTCCGCAGCTTTCTCTGTTCTCTGGCAAGGTCCAAATTATTATTATTATTATTATTATTATTATTATTATTATTATTATTATTTCAAGGGGTAAGTTTTATTGATTGTCGAGGGACTATATAGCCCCTTAAAATTTCAAATAGGTCTCTCGTATTCTCGTAACGTTAAACCCTTTCACAGTCGCATTTTTCAATTTTCCGTAACTCCCAGTATTGTATCTTTCAGTGAAAACTAAGTTAAAAAAATATATATTTTGTGTAATGAATTGTGTAGTAAATGAAATCGGCAATCCAAGTTCAAATCATAAGCTCAGAAAATCATATATATATATATATATATATATATATAATATATATATATATATATATAATTTAATATACCAAGCGTGTTGGTAGATCCTTGCGGAGAGAAAAAAACAGCAGAAAGTTTGATTGTAAAAATATACTACCAAACATCAACCAGGAAGAAAAAAATTTTTGAAAAAAAGAAAGGACCAAGATATTCGTACCAACAAAAAATAATCTATTGGTACAGTATTTGGCCAAAAGAAAAAACAATTTATATGTATATATATGTATATAAGATATATATATATTCATATAACCGCTAGGAGAAAGCTAATATGTAAAAAGTGCTCGATATCTAAGTAGAGCCAATAATAAAGATAATCTAATGAGTCAGACGAACCTACTATTAGTTTCGCATAAAGCTCTTCAGGGCTAAAATCTAAATATATATATATATATCTAAATATATATATATATATATATATATATATATATATATATATATGTGTGTGTGTGTGTGTGTGTGTGTGTGTATTTATCAGTTAAAATTCTCTTCTCAGTCTGTAGGTGCTGATGATAGCCGAGCTGCAAGGAGCCTAACTGATAATAAATCAAATGGGTTTCTATCCCGGCTGGAGGTAGCCTGCAAATGCCTAACCACACTGAAGAGACGTGATACATCGGAACATAGTGTCTGTGGATGACTATATATATATATATATATATATATATATATATATATATATATATATATATATGTATATATATATATATAAGGTTCATGGTGGTACATAGCGACGATTAAGAAACTAGTTACACAGATAAAACCGATTGTTCAATGAATTCGATCCTCACCGGGTGCAGGGTGCTTAGAAATATCGGAAGAAAAACTGGGTTAAAGGAGAGGTGTGATTATATTTTGTTGTTTAAAAGAAGACGCAACTAAACTTTCTTTTCTTTCTCATTTTAACTTTAACATTAATGGAGATCCTTCTTTTCATTCCTTTCTTTTCTTAATTCCCCCTTTTTTTTATTTGGCATCTTCAGCTTCTCTATACCGCATTCAATGTCTGTGTATTTGTGTATGTGAGTTTTCCCACCGCCTATTTCTTCTGTCTTATCAGTCAGACAGATTTGGAGGCGGACTGCGTTCCAGGGCTGAGTTGTGGTTGGAGGAGGTAAAGAAGAAAACGTTGAGTGAAGATCACTGATTCAATAATTGTCGGTGAAAAGAAAGAATTCTTTCTTTCTTTTCACCGACAATTAGAAAGAAAGAAAGAAAGAAAGAAAGAAAGAAATAGAGAAAAGGTGAGAGAGAAAGTAAGAAAGAAGATGAAACAAAAAAAGAAAAAAAAAAGTTCGGGGATAAGAAAGAAAGAAAGAAAGAAAGAAAAAAAAAGAAAGAAAAATAAATAAAATTTTTTTTTTTTGGGGGGGGAATGTGCTTAATTAAAGTCATACCTAATTTGTTGATTAATTAATTATAATTAAATGAATTAGGCGTGCAAATCGGTTTAAATGTAAAGCGTAACAGCCATTTCAAATACATTGTTTGTCCATTTCATATATATATATATATATATAGAGAGAGAGAGAGAGAGAGAGAGAGAGAGAGAGAGAGAGAGACAGAGACAGAGACAGAGAGACAGAGAGAGAGACAGAGAGAGAGAGAGAGACAGACAGACAGACAGAAAGAAAGAAAAAAAGAAAGAAAGAAATAGATAGAATGTCCTGAAAATGTCGGTATGGTATCCCAATGATCTAATAGGTAATAGATATCGTCCGTCTATATAGAATACCCTTTGACCGTTAAAGTATGTAAAAAAATAAAAAATAAAAAAAAACTTCCGATGGGATCCGAACTTTTTATTCTCTTTCCAAAGAGTTTGATCTTACATGACCGACGCCTTAACTGAATAGGCCACTAAATAATCTATGTAGACTTTAGGAAAAAAAGTTTCTTTATAACAATGACAGATTAATACAGCGTCTTGAAGCGAACATTTTCAGCATGAAACAAATCAACAAAGTAACTCATGAAGACAAAGAAATAGCACAAGAAAGGATCTTATGGTTTATGACAATAATTTAAAATTCCCGCCTTTTTCTAAGTGTACTTGTCTATTAATGAATAGTTGGTGTTCTACATAGATCATGTTCGTTTTTTGAATTTAGTTGATAAAGATAAATGTTTTCATAGTCAATTTCGTTAACATAAAGGCCAAATTATTAGGCACCCACTGAGAACCAAACTCACTAATAATGGCCTGTTAACCTAAGTTTCCAACCATTACACCACGTGATACACTCGGTATATTCAATAAAAGTACTGGATCAAGGCTACAGATTGGGAGTACCCAAAACTCACCAAATTCTTAACGATCTGCGGGATTTCTTTTTTTTCTTTTTCTTTTTTTTCTTTTTTAAAAATCTTTTCTTTTTTTCAAATTGCTGCTAGATCCATGAAGACTTTCAAAATCTCAAGGATCAAGCATGAAGATTCTTTATTGCACATTGCTCAAATCTAAACAAACCGTAAATGCACAATGACGGAAATTCATTTTTGTACAACGAATTTTTTAATATCATCTTCCTGATTGGTCGATTGATTTTAACGGAATGTCAACCCATCTTGGGTTATTTTATGCCTAGGGATTAGGGAGTTGCATACATTGTACGTTTATATTTATATTTTTGTGCGGTTGTTTCTTAAGAGTTTTTGCATCATAGTATTAAGTATTCCTATCTAATACAAATAATTTGGACATAATTGTATGGTTTCCAGTATTACTTATATAGGTAAGTTAAGTCGGCAGAATAGCCTATTGTCGGTGTCAGACAAACAGCGAGAGGGTCTATCCCATTTTTACTAGCACTAGACCACGGAGGTCTTTTTTGCTGAGATGGGGCGTCACGCTTATCGTCAGCTCCCAGATGCTTTACCGCTGTGCTACTCATGCACTGACCGGTATCGAACCCGGAACCTTGCGATTCCTAAACCGGCATAAACCTAAACCGGACCCTAAATATTTTCGTTATATACTGAAGGAAAGTTGGAGGGATACAGTCAACGTATTATAAGGCTCGTCGACGGGGCATTATCTCCTTCCAGTTAATTTTTCGAATTCAACAATTATTTATTACTAGAAGCGACTATCCGGTATCGTTTGTCTCGCAGATCCATTATTACTGAATTGCGAGTTAGATCCTCACAGGATGCCCCATTTAAAATCCATACATAAAAAGACCTTGATTGGTCCGGTCTGGTAGGGCGTTAGAAAAAAAATTCACACACACTCTGAAAAGAAAAAAAAATAATGTCTCCCATTTAAGATATTAAATGAAAAAAAATCCATGCTGTAACTATTTAAATTTCATTTTTAATTGTCTTCATGAATATAGATCAAATCTTTGTTATTTTTGCTCAAAAAGCAAGATCTGTTAATAGTAAATGTGTATATATATTTACTTTGTTGTTAATTATTTTATTTTCGTAGTTTCCCCCGGACATACATACACACCAACTGCCCTTTATATATGTATAGATGATCACGTCGACAGAACATTATCTCGTGAAAATTTACGATCAAAACTCAGCTAATAACTGTGTATACGACCTATTGATCCATTCACGTATTTCACACATATCTCTGAAAAAAAAAATACGCTCAACTGAGAGAGAGAGAGAGAGAGAGAGAGAGAGAGAGAGAGAGAGAGAGAGAGAGAGAGAGAGAGAGGTTTACAATTACAGACAAAATGGCTGCCACGGAGAAATCAGATAGCTAAGATTTAAAAAAAGAAAAAAGAATTAAAAAACTAAAAACAAAACACGACACCACAGTTCTGTTTGAATGCTAAAAATGGCATCCCATCTATTTCTATCTAGATCCTCTCTCTATATAGCCCATCTTCAATTATTCAGGGAATTTCTAGATAAACTTTGAACTAATAATAAAGACGACCTTCCCTCTCGCCACACAGCGTTAACAATTCCTTCGGCAAATTATTCATTGGTGGCTGCAAGCCAGTTTTTTTGTAACGCCTCAGGCAACAGTGAATGACGATGCGGATATTGTAGCGGCTGCAATGGCTCATCTAGTGATGACGTTGGCTATTGAACCAGCTGGGCCGATTTTCAATGTTGTAGTAAAATGTGTTTACAAATCATGACTCGTTTCTTTTGTCTTACACAGTGTCAGTTATTGCAAGTCTTGTAAAATTGCAGCATTAGGTATTCTGTATGGTAATTTATCAATGAGAAACGGTACGTTTGTTGGGAAACTTTGCTTTTCATTTGTCTTTTATTTGGCATAAGACAAATTTAAGGCGCCAATTTTTGAAAATAAACATTCAAATTCTTGACATTTCTCTGAGTAACTTTGCTAATCTCTCATTTGCCTTCTTTTCTCTAGACACTCCCACCTTCACACACACACACACGCACACACACACACACACACACACATATATATATATATATATATATATATATATATATATATATATATATAGAGAGAGAGAGAGAGAGAGAGAGAGAGAGATAGATAGATGCAAATATTGATATAAATATAGAAATAAATACATTAATCTTCATATCTGCTTTAGCATCTTAATTCTCTATCAAAACCAATATCTATCTATCTGTCTGTCTGTCTCTTTCTGTCTGTCTGTCTGTCTCTCTCACTCTCTCTCTCTCTCTCTCTTCTCTCTCTCTCTATAATAATAATATATATATATATATATATATATATATATATATATTGCTTCATGTAATAATCTATTTCAACTACAACAAACTTAGCTCGCTACAGCATCGTCATACACCAAAATAGATGCATGCATAAACCACACACACACACACACACACACACACACGCACGCACGGCACGTACGCACCACATGCTCATTACCTATCTATCTATCGATCTATCTATCTATCTATCTAGTTCCGGTCTGTGCTGTTAACATTATTTCATTTATCAACTACAAACACTCTTCATAAATAGATAGATAGATAGATAGATAGATAGATAGATAGATAGATTATTAGGTTTAAGTAAAATAGTGAATTCTGAAATATTCATGCATCTGTTAAAATATAAAAATACAGTTGGAGAATTTGAAATTCCTCATCCCAATGTTTTATTTTTTATTTTATCTTGTATTTATAACAATTATTTATCCTGTATTTGTATTTTATTGTGCTTATTTAATCTATTTATGTGTATTCTTCATTGCATTTAATTTCATTCTGATTTTAAGTCAGAGCTTATATCCATCTATTTTATTTTAACTAAAATTGTCACACACATTTAAACATTAAAGTTCATTCGATATTTATAAGAATCAGAGTTTTAAAAAAAGAGAAGAAAAAACCTCTTGGTTGAAGTGCATACAACTCATTCATATTATATATAATAATATAGTATATATATAGTATATATAGAAGAAGAGAGAGAGAGAGAGAGAGAGAGAGAGAGAGGGAGAGAGAGAGGGAAGAGTGAAGATAGATAGATAGATAGATAAGATAGATAGATGTATATATCAGGCATGTACAAGAAAACACGTACTTGTTTATCAAACACGTATGATTTATTACTGGTCAGGCACGCGCTTTCATCTGGAAGTAAGGTGACAAAAGCGTAAAATCTGTGTCTTCTGTTAATAAAATCCTCGGAAAAGAATGATATTCCCTAAAGTGATTTTGGTTATCGTCCAATAAAAAAACCACACGAAAAATAACATAAATAAAATAAAGACGAAAAAAAATTATTCAAATTAAATACTTTTTTAATCATCAGTCAATTTATTATCAAATATCTTTATATTAATTAAGAAAATCAATTTCTTACAGATGGAAAGGACTATTGATCTACGAAGTCAAATTAACATTAAAATCTTTAAAAAAATTAAATTAAGCTACGAAAAAAATGCATAGCAGAGCAATATTTTACCTTATTTTACTGGAGAGTTTTTTAATTTAAAAAATAATGCATTCCATACGAACAAGATAGACAAACCGTTACAAAAAATATACAAAATCTAATTGTCAGATAATATCTTTATAAAAAAATAAAAAATCATAACCTGCACTCTGATTAGTCAAAGACAAAATAATTAGAGGGTGCGTTATGACAAAAAATAATTAGAGGGGGTGGCCGTTATGACAACAAAACAATTAAACAAAAAGGTTTAAGAATTTTGAAGAAAAATCTCCTGTTAAATGAAACTTCATCTTTTATTGGATTAAATACTGAAAATGCTTATTAAAATCGAATGATTAACCGAGTATATATATATATATATATATATATAATATATATATAATATATATATATAGCATATATATATATATAAAATTATAATTATATATATATAATATCATAACACAAATACCTGATGGTTTAAATCGATTGATTTAAAGATAGGATGATCAGTTTTTAGGGTTTGAACAGGACCCTACAAAGAAAAGCTTTCCACACACACACACACACACACATACACAAATACGTCTCACTGTATGATCTCCCGGGAGATCATACATGAGACCGAGATGAGTCTTCGAAATGAATAAAGAATCACGACTGAAGAGGCAAACAAAGCCAAAATATAAATAATTTCGTGCACCAAGTATCAATTTATCCACACACACACACCACACACACACACCAACACACACACACATATATAATATATAGTATATATATATATATAATTATATATATAAACATAATGATACAATATCAACCAACTAGATTATTTTATTTAGATGCTTAACATCCCCTCACTCCCAAACTGATTCCGTGGAGGATGTTTTAAATCGCAATACATGTAGACCCAATTCTGTTGGAGAGAAACTGTTCCAGTTATCCAAATGCTTTTAAAGAAAAATATCTTTTGAAAATAGTTTTAAACTTAAACACATTGGCCCTGGTGAATTTGTCCACCCTGTTATATGCCCAATCTTTCTGATCTAAAAGAAGAACTGCTGGGTTTTTTTATCATCGTAAACCTTTGCTGATTATTAGAGAGAGCCATAATACGGCGTACTGCGTCCTGACGCACAAAAATCTAAAAGGACGCATTTTAAATCTTATCCCATGCGTCCAGTGTTTTTCTTTTCTTCGCTCCCTGTTTCAAATTAACTGGTAAATACATTTCAATATTCTTAAAACGAATTACACAGGATAGTACAAGGTAGGTGCTAGCCAGCTTTAGTTGTTTCCCCTGATCATAAATAAAAAACCCTACAATCTATTAAGAAATTAGTTGGACCCATTAATTTTCCCCGGAACCCACTTCAAAGCAAATAGTGCTCCCAGGACGCACTAAATCAAAAACTAATCAGCATCACTGTATTAGCCATTTTCCTCTTGTTAAGGTAAATAAAATAAGTAAGTAAAGTTGCGGAAGCCATGGTCGAAGTATGAGCTGAAAAGGCGAGGGAGTCTATCCCCTTTCCACTAGCAGCTAGACCAGGATTGTTTTTGCATCTGAGTAGTTGCCACACCTACACATCAGCTGTCCACTTTACCACACAACATTTAACTGTTATTATTGCACTGAGTTGGCGAAGCTGTGTATTGAACCAAAATTTGTGTGGTTCCAGCGCGATGCTCTACCAACTGAGATAATGAGTTGATATTAATTGTCAATAATGTATTTAAGAATTAATTTATCTTATGAAAGAAAATATCTTGTGTTATTTTTTAATAGAATAAAAAATTTTATTATATAATTGCATCATCTGACGCGTGAACAACATCTTGAGATTTCTAAAGTAAATCACTATAGGATCCTAAATATATATAATAATATATATATATATATATAATATATATATAAAACTTCCTTGTGTCAGTTTCTCGGCCGTAGCGCGAAATCTTCAGGTATTTTTGTCCTTACCACTGAGGATCTGCTTACGTCTGAGAAAACTGCAGGTCGGGAAATTTCAAGCCTATTCGTTTTAAAACATATTTAGCTCTTTATTAGTGAGCACTTTAAATCTTTTTGTTTATTATTAGAATCCAGAAGTAAAAAAATATTTGTTTCTGCTGTTGTTTTAAGGTAACTGTAAATATAATATATATATGATATAAAATAATATATAATAATTATATATAATATAGAGAGAGAGAAAGAAGAGAGAGAAGAGAGAAGAGAGGAGGATGAGGAGAGAGACGAGAGTTATTCAATTATATGGGGGAAAAATCAATTTTGTTTCCAATTTAAAGTAAAATCTGCATGTCTGAAATGTTATAGAAAAAAATTCAATCTCACAAAACTATTTTGTTTGAGCTATTCAAAACGAAGCAAACCAAATGAGTACTCCAGACTTGAACAGAGTCTGTCAACCAATTTGTGTTGGCTAGAAGTGCAAACATGTGAAATTTTAAGAATATGAGAAGTATACAGAAGCATTTTAGTCAAAGAAATGTTACAAATAGGCTAAACATGGCGCTGATCACTCTCTCTTTTAATA
>CM042138.1:82214062-82226140 GCA_023376005.1 Doryteuthis pealeii | reverse complement strand
CTAGCTTCTATCTTTACTATATATATTATATATATATACATCACATATATATAAAATTAATAATTAAGAATAGTTGTTTCTTAATTTTCTGATTTCTAATTTTTTATTGTCTCAAAGTCAGTGTCAAAAAAAAAGGACAAAAAATAATATCTGCCCACTATGTCATTATCTGTGAATTGTCACTTATCCGCCTCATGTTAATTTATTCATGAAATCAGTCATTTTAAAAAAAATTTTTTTTTTGTATAGAGGTTTTCATAAAGAAACCCTTTTATATTTATGCCATACTTCTAAAATATAGTTGATCTGTGTTGAATGTGAAATAATAATCTATTAATTATGGAGCCTTCGCTTCAGTTTTTGTCTGTAAGCAAAAATTACGTCACTGCTTACGTCAGCATTACCAAAATCATCAATAACATAGAATAAATACACTCAAAAATGTGGAACATGGCAGCAGTTAGACAGTCCTCATTGTTTTTTAAAACAAGTTTTTAATAATACATGACTGGTATTATATAATCTATATTATAGTTTTGTTTTATTTAATACATAATTTAAGTTACATTTCAAATTGTTTATTTATTTTTAATCGCTTTGAATGAATTTGATGAATTTTACTTACTTAGGGTACAAAACTGTCGCTGACATTGGACATTTTTTACCTACCACCCCTCAGGCAATATGTTTCATAAATCTATTTTTCTAGACACGGTGTTTTTTATTTTTGTACTAGTAATAATAATAATAATAATGTGTTAGTGTCCAGATATATATTGTCCTTCTTTACAACTTGATCATCATTAAAAGCATTATTTTTTTTGTATTTCCTTTTCTTTCACTTGATCGGGATTGATATGATGGAATAAAAGAATAAACTGATAAAACTGAAACTACCAGGCCTTCATTTGAGACCACCTAAACAAGGCTCAGAGAAAAAAATCCAATGATTAAAACCCAACTTGCAATGCTTGACCAGCACACAAGCATCAGGGACAAAGGCAGAAAATCACCATCATTTGGGTGGACAAACTTAATAGCCTTCATCCTCCATATCTCAGCGCAGATTTTAGTCGCCTTCAGACTATCATTCTTGTTCAGCCCCATGAAAGAGGGTTTGAGAGGCAGCAGCAAATTATTCTAGTGATGACGGAAGTAAAGATCTGTAAGTGAAGAAGTGGCTCAAAAGAACAGTCAACAGAATTGTTACGGTTGGCAGGGATGGCTCTTCATTCAAAAAGTGGAAATTACTATTGAGAGAAATGGTGACTATGTGGAGAAGTAGGGATTGGATCTACAGAGGACCATTCATTTTGATGCATGATACATGTTGACCTAGGTACATTTGGTAATTATACCAGATCCTAAACCAAAATGGCATCTCTTTTTGACTCCCCCTCGTAAAATGACCGAAGAAATGTTGCTTATAAAGATATTGACAGCAAATTTCAATGATATTAAGACAATAATTTTAAAAAGAGATAGATCACCAATCAGAACTTTGTAACAATCATATCTATAAAGTTGTAGTTCCTGGCGTTTGTTTATTCACACAGATGGAGACTCTTGTTTAACATAATTTGTGGTTGTCTACAAATTATGACTGTATTGTAACTAAAATTTAGATAACTGTATGGATAAATAGGAAAGTTACCATTATAACTGTATATCAGAAGCTGATTGACAAACAGTTCACCCTATCACTAACCTAGCTGTTGATTTTTTCATTGCTAAAGAGAAGAGCTGTGTGGAGGGAACTGAGTGTAAGTTAGATTTTGGCAGTCTTAGTCAAAGGGAGCAGAATGATATCTGTGAGAGTCGTCTTTCCTAAGTATGCCATCTTCTTACAGGCATGGTTGAACCTTTTGGGTTTCAGGTTTTTTAATATATAAAGACAATCTTTGAAATAAACAAAGTTTGCGTCATCATTTAAGAAGCAAGAAGAGGATGAACATAGACAAACAAAATAGAGTGCTGTATGCATTCCAGTAGGAAGAAATCAGTCACTGAAATAGAAAACCCTCTCTGAAGATCTCTTCTCTCCCAATTTATATAACCTGATACAAAGGGGTTATGTGGGGATTGAAATAAAAATTAAATTAAATATTAAATAAAAAATACAACAAACCCCATGGGCTTTCCCTGGAAGAACCCTCCGTATGCATGTGCAGAAAAGGGACCAACTTCGCGACCCTCAAAGAGAATATCTCAGCCATTCAGTTTAGGCTTAACTGGTGTGTTGTCACTTTCTCGGTCAGAGGGGATATCCCCTTTGCCACGGTGACTATGACAAGTTAATAGAAAGCTAAGACATAAACACGCTTCTGCCTTTGTCTGCTTTCTTTTTTGTTCCTTAATCTTTTCTTTTCAGCACAACCACCGAAAGGTAGATGGGATTGAAAGTGAACCCTGGAAAACGCACCTATGAATATGCCATCTATTTTTTAAGAACATTTAAAACACCCCAAAACGCTCTTACCAACCCGCAATTAACCACCTTCTTAGAGTTTTGGAGCTAAGAGCCCACATAACCATATATATTATGAACACATTACCACAGAGCTACTTCGGATAGGTAATAAATTGCAATTTTGATCAAAGAGGATCCCTGGAGGGGCGGGGGGACATGCACCTACTGATTCATTTTTTTCTGCTTCTTGATTTAATGAATTTAACGCAAAAATTTGTCGGCATATTTTGTACTGGGATGACATTTTTATAATCAGACAGAACTTCATAATAAAAACAGATGATAAACTTCTTTTGAAGTAAGTTCAATGTTATCAATGACAACAGGTTCAGAGAGGTGAATCTCATATATCATAAATTTCTACAAATATTATATATATATATATATATATATATATTTAATGAAGTCATATGATATAAGTATATAGTATACTAAATATATATATGAAGGAATGACTTACTGGGTGAAATATTTAGGGTTGGTCCTATAATTTTGAGATGGTACATATTTTGCTCAGGTTAAGTCAGCCGTTATAAACAAAGTATTAAAGTGCTCAATACGTAATGAGTGGATTTTATTATAATGTGTGTACAGAAATAACCCTACTCGAGTTTCAACCAAATCTTCAGGGTATAGATCGCAGCGTGAATTAATCGAGATATTCGAGTTAATTACTGCTGTAACTGCAGGAGTTCATGGATATATATAGATAAATAAATAAATAAATGAATATTTTAGTTTATATTCTCTCTCATCATCTATTTACCGTGGGATACAAGTTTGCTACCATTGGGTTTCTGCTAGTGTGTGTGCTTAAGGTTCTTTAAGCTGAGCAATCATCAGCAACGAAAAATGTTTTGAAAATGAATACAGATGATATAAATATGGTCAAATGTGTGCGTTTTTGATTAACTGTATTTTGCCATGTCACTTGTTTTTTACATGTCTATGTATAAGTTCGGATGCGTCTGTTTCTGTATATATATATATATATATATATATATAATATATATGAGAAGTAAACAAACAAACGATGTGTTTGATATGGCTTTTTTTACAAACAATTTTTGGGAGAAATATGTTGCTTAATTGAAGTCATAACCTAATTTTTTTAAATTAATTAATTAATAATTTAATGAATTAGGAATTCTATTCAAAAATGGTAAGGCTAACTTGATTTTTCTTGATTTGTTTAGGCCCTTACATTTGAATAGGTATTCCTGCCTAATTCATTAATTATTATATTAATTAATTTTTCAAATTTAGGTAAATGACCTTCAATTAAGCATATTCTCCAAATATAATATCTATATATTATATATAGGTATATATATAATATTATACTAGAAAAAAATGTAGACAGAGTGTTGGGTCACCTATTGAGCTCTGAGTAGATAATTTTGATCAGCAGAAAGTTAGTCTTTGCAAAACGAAATTACTACAAAAAAATATATAATAAATTACTGACCAGAAATAAAATAAAACAGAACATTAAAATCATTTTGCTAAATTTGCAATTAACTCAAATAAATGACCCGTCTTATATAATAAAACGCACCTTTGCTGCTGAAATTAAAAACATACAAATAAGATGGGATGTTCAATCTACAGCTCACACTCTCCCTCCAGCCTTTCTTTTTTAATCTCACAGAGAAAGGTGCTATTTCGAGAATTGCGTCCCGGCCCCTGCCTTAAAAAAATGCTAGGTGGTGATAGCTGAAAAACGAACCGCCACTCTTTTATATTTTAATTAAAAAATTCAGGTCATTTTAATTTAAAAAAACCAAATTATTTTATGATTTGTTGGAAATAAAATATATCAAAAAAAAATAAAAAATACTCAAAATGTTTTTTTTTTAACCCATAGCTTGAGGGAAAAGTAGTTGGATGATTAGCAACTATGTGGAAATGCAAACAAACCATATCCAAGGACTTGAATCGGGTGACAAGTCCATTTCCTATGACTCTAACGCATTACAACACTTGCCTCAAAGTAGTTTTCTCTATACTTTATTGAATCTCTGGTAAATCTCCTATTGCCTTTACACCTACTATTCTTATCTGTTGTTAGGTGCTGGCTGGCGTTTCTTTTGTTTTCTTTGTTTGTTTGGTTTGGTTTGGTTTACGGCATAGTCAACGCACATTGGGTCATTTAAATGGCCAGCAAAGTTTTTGAAAGATTGCATAAGTGACAGTTTAGAAGAAAAATTTAAAAACTGTCAATTTTTTTTTGTAAACAAATTTTCTATTTAACCCAATGATGGGACTCTAACAGGTACTCGCCACTGAACCGGGTCAGAGTGGACCTGGGAGCAATGGTCCATAAAGGGGTGCTCCACTATTCCGCAGGCCTCCAGACTGGAACCTCAAGCCATCAAGTTAGTTTAAAGTCATAACCAGGAGCATCGAAGACCCTCCAGCCACCACCTTCTAGCACCCTAATATGATAAAAAGGGTTTGGGGTTGCCATAAGGGCAATAGGGTTGGGACAATCCATAAGGTTGCTAAGGCTTGATGTGAACCAGCGCGATTGATCGAAGAGGGCCGCTCCAACCGCCATTTAGCCTAAGTAAGGGCAAAGGGGAAGTGTTGCATGTCATGAAACTGCTCGGCCCACCGGATGCCATTCCTAAGCACAACGAGTTGCCTACCCACCAGCCAACAGGTGACAATCATAGGGTAGGGAGACTTACCCCTCTGCAGGAGTGCAGTCGAGTGTATTGTAAAGCCTGCAGCCGATAGAGCTGCTCTATTCTTTGGGGTCTGGAACAACTTGGGTTCCTCCTTGGGAGGTCTTGTCATGCACAAACAACATGCAACTGTTTTTGCCATAAGCTGCATGAACAGTTTTCCTGCATAACCAAAATGTTTTGAAAGACCTTCACTTTGGGATTACCCTCCATGAATATATTAGCTTACCAAAACAGTATAGCGCCAAAAAAAAATTTGGGGGGATTTTATTTTTTGGGAAAAAACCCTTTCCTCCCCGCCCCTCAAATGAAACCAACAGTTCAGAAAACCTTTCCCTCCTTTTACATTGAGTCTTTTAAGAGTATTTTAAGTTTTAAATTTCCTCTTTTCAGTACAATTACATTTTATTATTAACATAGGCTGTGTTTCATTTAAATGCTTGTTGGCTTGGTTGGTTGGTTTGATGTTGGTTGGGATTTTATGGCAATGTCAACGCCTTGTTTGGGTTATTTTATGCCGAAGACAATTTTTGTCTTCTTCATAATCTTGATGGGTATTACAATTTATCAAAAAAACATGCAATTCTTTTAAACATTTTTTAACTCCTTTTTCTGTTTTAACCCATAGATGGGACGCCTAACAGGTACTTACACTCCGGTCAAAGTGGACCTGGGAATAATGGTGACTGAAGAGGTGCTCCACAGATTCCCCAGACTCACATTCCTAAGCTACATTGAAGTAGTAGCATTAGCTAAATATCATCCAAAAAGAGCTCATATATTTATGAACCATAGAACAATTATAGTTGTAGGAAATTTTTATATATCATAAAGCCAAGTTTCAAGAATTGATCACCTCTTAGGTTACTAATAAAGAATTTAGTAATCCTGAAGAGGCTTGTAACACTGAAATAATATATATAATATATACTCACCCCTCTACACAAACAGGATGTGAACACAAAGTCTTAAGTTAAGTTGACAGTTTTGATATTCAGGTTTCTTCCCTTTTCCCTAGAACTGGTTTACTGTACTAGCCTAAGGTAAAGAGCCCAGTCCTGCTTTAACTAATTACCCATAAGCTGAAGGGAGAGTGTTTGGATGCATACCTTTTCGAAGGTACTTAGTGCTATGTTAAATGCTTTTAACAGCCTTGTCAGCGATTTTGAAACTGCGGGTCGACGAGTGCATTTGTCTTATCAAGTCCTACCATTACACCATATGACATATATATATATTAAATATATTAGTATCATATATAAAAAGGATCTTCCCCATAAAATATCTAGGGTTAGGATTGTAAATGAATTAATCAGATATTGATTAATTACAGGCAATTACGGAAGTGAATAAATGCAATGTTCAACTCACTGTGAACTGTTTTCAATCGGTCATCTTCTTTATGCATATTATAGACACACACACACACACACACATATATCACACATATATATAGTATATATATAATTATATATATATATATTAATATATACTATATATACGTATGTGTTGTATATGTATGTGTGTGTGTTGTGTTTGTTTTTTTTCTTTTTAGTAAAAAAAGCTTGCCTTAACTACATTAATATATATATTATATATATATATATATATATTAATGATAGTTAAGCAAGCTTTTTTTACTAAAAAGAAAAAACAACAGCACACACACACATTACATATACACACATATATTATATATTAATATATATAAATATATAATATATAGTAATATATATATTTATACATACTGAACCAATTAGACTCCATCAGTATAACTAACAAAGAAGTATATGTAGACTCCACAACAAAACAATATAATATATTTGTGTATGTGTGTGAGTATATATATATATATATATATATATATATATATGTGTGTGTGTGGGTGATATGTATGTATTCCTCTGATGTGTAAAGCACAGCTTTTGTTGACTAAAAAGAAAATCAATCTTTTTATTGTAAAAAATAAATGGACCAATTCACAAAAGACAACAGTCTGGTGGCACCAACATTGCCGGCCTCTTTTTATCTGCGGTACCTTTAAATGACAAACTGCGTTTATTTAACTAAATAAATTGCTCCCGTCATTTAGGTACGTAATTAAAAATAATAAATATATCTTTCAGTGGAAAATGAAACCAGAAACCCTGAAGGTTACGATTCCAATCTTTGGGCGTTTGTATAAATAACTTCTTACCAACCGATTCGTCGATACTAACTATTAAGAATTGAGTACAAAAACTGGCCATAGGTCTGCTGTACGTGACTTCAATGAAAATATTATTGTATTATTCATATGTGGAAGTAATCTATAATATTAATCTTCCGTCTGTTATCATCTTTGCAACATCCTCAGGTTAAAAATGAGACAGGTTAAAAAATCGTTCAGAATGAAATGTCAAAAAAAATGTTAAATACTGATTATCTAGTGTCGCTTATCCGCAGAAATTCTTATTTCTTATGAGAGTCGTCACCTCAGCCAAAATAATGGACCATTACAGAAACAATGTCAATATACGCATTGGAAACGTATGGACTTCCATACACAGATTATCGATCATATGGAGATCTGATCTTTCTGATAAGATAAAGCGGAAAATTCTGTTCCAAGCTATAAGCCATGTCAGTGCTAACTGTATGGCTGCACCGCTTGGAACACTAATGAAAAGTCTAGAGAAAAGCTAGATGAGAAACAGTAAAAAGGATGCTGTGAGTTGTCATGAACAATTTCTGGGAGCAACACTCTACAAAAGAGCAGCTGTACGATCACTTGCCTCCTATCACACAGACCATTCCTGATATGAATTATAATGAACTAGAAGGCAGCTACCCGGCGTCACCTGGATAGAAAGGGTGCCGATACATGATTATTAAATCACGAATTGATCATCGCAAGGATGCCCCATTAAAATCTCTATGTCTTTTTTTACATAGGATTTTAATGGGCATCTGCGAGGATCCAATTCGTGATTTAGTAATCATGGATCTGTGCCTACTCTATCAGGCGACGACGGGGTAGCCGCTTCTAGTTCGTTATAATTCACAGCAAAAAACAAATCTACATCAATCAGCTCTGTGCGGGTACTAGATGTCGTGCTAAGACCTTTCAAGAGCGATGGTTGATAGGACGGGTGTCGAGGAGAGTCGTGGAGATCAGTGCTGTTGACACACTTTGATGATGATGATGATGATGATGATGATGATGATTAACAAAGGAGTTAAAAATACTGTATTTACTGTTGACAATCTCTCAGTTGGATTAAAGGGGTAAAAAGGGAAGACAAAAAGCGCCAATACGAAATGATAGCAAAGATAAACATTTATTTATTTTGAGCAGAAACAATAGAAAGCTAATAGAAAACTAATAAAATTGACTCGTCAAAAAACTCCTCATATGAATTATTGATTTGACTGCCTGTTTTATCACTTTACTAACAAAGTCCCAATTCTACTTCCTTTTTCTTTCTTTTTCCTTTTTCTTTCTTTTTCTTTTTTTTTCTTTTCTTTTTCTTCTTCATTTTTCTTTTTTTTCTTTTTTCTTTTCTTTTTTTTTCTTCTTTTTTTCTTTTTTCTTTTCTTCTTTTCTTTCTTTTTCGCTCGTTCGCCTTTTTATCGTCCACTCTCTCTTTCCCACCTTCTTTCATTGTAAGCAAGGCCTCACAATTAGCTCAATGATTAAAACAATCGCAACTGAAGGTGAAATCGCTTCCCCCGCCTGTTGAAGCATTAGTAAAGATCAACCAAACCACAATTAAATATAAAGGTACCTCGACTTACGAGTTTAATTCGTTTCACCAACTCGTAACTCAATTTCATCGTATAGAAAAAAAATCGATTTCTCTCATTGAAATAAACTGAAAATGCCATTAATTCATTAACGGCCCACCCACACCCAAAAAACACTCATTTTTTTTTTTGTTAGTTTTTTTTTTTTTAAAATAAGAAAATAGCTTTGAATTGTATAAAAAAACATAATTAAATGGAATAGAATGCAATAAATTATGGGCTGTGTAAGAGCTGATGGTAGGTGTGGCGCTCCACCTCAGATGCAAAAAACAATCTCCTAGGTCTAGCGCTAGTGAAAAGGGGATATACTCCCTCGCTGATTGGCTGATACCGACATTAGGCCGCCCGACGACTTTACTTACTTATATGTTTTAATGGCTATTTTTTTATGAAATATTTATCTCGGCGCAATAAATTTGGAAACTTAAATGTTTTTAGTGAACTTATTAACATAAGCGTGTCTGAAGCTCGCTGGTATCTCAAACTTTAGCTCACAAGACAAAGCAAAAATCGACCTAGTGACAGCTCGTAACTCGAAAAACTCGTAAGTTAGGGCACTCAGAGTCAAGGTACCACTGTATCAGTTTTCGATTCTGTAAAAAAAAACAACTTTTCTTCACTTCTACACTTCGTTCATCTGTTTTATATTACGTAAATATCTAAGCAATGAAGGGAAGTTAAAATAGTTTCAATACTAGTTATATAAAAAAAGATTTTAAAAATTATTTTTTTAAATATCCTTATTAGGAATAGTGCTAAGAAGGATATTTAGTCATGTCCTATAACGCCTAGGTACGCTATTAGCCTTAGTATATCCAATAATATACTAACACTGAATAAACGGAAGAAAGACAAGACAAACTCATTTACACAATTAGTGAGTTACACAACCTTACGTAAAATATAAAGAGCAGAGATCATTTTACCAAATCTTTTTTTTTTAAAGAATTTCAAAATTCTAAAATCAGACAACACTATTTATGACAACAAAATAAAAAGCGAAGCTTACAATTCCAAATCGTTTCGGGGGGAGGGGGGGGGTCCCCGTAGCGTAATGGCTAAAATGCTGAGTTAAGAGATCGTAGTAAGCGAGTTCAAACTCCACTCGTACTATTACGTTTACTTTCGGGCTCATCTCCTCATCACTCAGCTATAGTTTAAATGGTATTACTGTTGTTCGTTAAGGATGTCTTTGGCATTAAATAACCTACGATGGTTGATATGCCTTTAAACAAAGAAACTAAAGCAGCTCTCTTACTACATTTTATTACAACTAAAACTACAGAAATTATTATTTTGCAACAATGTTTTCGGTGAATTACTTAATAGTATTTGATCTAAAGATTAACAAAAAAAAAAAACGGGTTTTATCCCTTAAAAAATGATTTAAAATTAATTAAATCGATTACACTGGTTTACAAAGAAATTGAGGTAAGCACAAAAATAGCTGTTTTAACCTAATTTGGGGGTGCTGAATTCAGATTTGGAATCCGTTTTTACTCATCACCTCTAGTTTTTTTAGATATGCATACTGTACATTTTCTACACATACTGTACATAAAGGCATATATGCATTCAGGGTTAATTTCTAATATTGTGTGACTTATGTCTTCTTTTTTAGTTATTATGCAATAAATGTAAGTGATGGCATTACATTATATATATAGCTATATATCAAGACGGATTTTGGCAGTTAAGCGTAGCCAACACGTCTCAATCAACAGCCGGTAGTGCACTGGCAGTCAGCGCAGGAGGTTGTCGTCCCTCTCAGCGCAGGAGGAAGGTGTCCCTCGACTATTGTGTTACACAATCTTTTGGGTATATATTTGTATTACAATTTCCAACGACGCATATTTTATTGTTTCCAACGACGCATATTATATGATGGGAGACTTCTGCTAGATGCTCTTGTGTGACATCCCGGAGGCCAAATACAGCAGATCATCTAAGAAAACACACTTCTAACTGTCTGCGGTACTATGAATTGTGTACATTGTGTCATCCAAGTATATTTATTCCGTCAATGTTCTTTATCTATCCTGTTTTATCTGTAATAAGCTGCTGCAACTGTTGAAATAAGCACGTATATACTCTGTATATACTAAAATGAGACTATTTAAAAGATAGAAAACTAGAGGTGATAGAGCAAAACTGTTTATAAATTTGAATTCAGCACACCCAAATTAGTAAAAATAACACCTATTCATATTCTTGCCTCAGACAATAAATATTTTTTTGTAAACCAGTGTAATTATCAAAAGCTTATTCAGGCTTTCTTCTGATCATATCACATTAGCTTATGTAAAAAGTTTTTTTTTATTTAAAGACCATTTTCCCAAACATTACATAAAAAATATAAAAAGTGACTATATAGTAGGTATCACAACATTTTTGATACAACAGCACCTGCCCCTTTCTTTAGATTATTAAAAAAAAAATTCAAAATTGTGACTTATTCTAAATATTTTCCCTTAAAAATAGAGTCTAAACTTACACATATTTTTTTTCTATGAATTTCTTAATTATAACAATGATATAAATCACATTAGAAGGAGCACATCTTCAAGAGATTTAAAAAAAAACGGCAATATGCACTATTTTAACATATTTTAATCTATAAAATTCTCCCATTTTAAAGACTCAAACAAATTTTTACATGAGATTTCGTTTTATCTTTCCTCTTCATAATCCAGCAAAGATTACGTTGTTTCATTCATTTTTTTATGAATTGTCGAATTTTAATTCTTAGGTTTTTTTTTTGTAAACCAGTGTTATTTAAAGTTGAATTTTAGTTTTAGTCGAAAGATTGTGACATAATGGGCATCAGTAAAATATTGCAAAATAATATTACATATATCATTCATTTTTGATACTTTTTAAATATTGAATTTGCCCCCAAAATTTACGAAATCCGACATTGCAAGTGAATTAAGAAACGTACTTACAAAACATGTTATTAAAAGTTTTAAAAAAACTCATAACAGTTTTTTCTTAGAAATCAATGACAAAAACATTAAATACACTATGTACAGAAAATTTATTCAAATGTTAATATTTTATTTTGTTCCAAACACGCAGAAAACCTAAACTGCGCTAAAAAAATTATTGCTTTTTTTTTTGGGGGGGGGTGTT
>CM042138.1:82196562-82209062 GCA_023376005.1 Doryteuthis pealeii | reverse complement strand
TCTTTAACCTTGGTTAGGCAACCAGTCTAGGAGAAGGAAAACTCTGAATTCAAACCTGTTGAACTCCGCTTAAGAAATTGACCTTGTGTCACATCCTGCTCGTGCGGAGGGGTTGGTAAATATATATATACATGGATGATATCAAGATTTTTGACAAAAATGAAAAAGAGATGGAAACCTTTGTACAGACCATAAGAATATATACACACACACACACACACACATACACGTATATATATTATATATATATATATATATATATATATATATAATATATAATATACCAAACCTGTTGGTAAACCCTTGCAGTAAGAAAAAAAACAGGCAAATAGTTTGATTGTAAAAATATACTACCAAACATCACCTGGGGAAGAATATTGAAAAAAAGAAAATACCAAGATAGTCGTATCAACCGAAAATAATTGGTTGATACTATAATACTTGGCCAAAAGAAAAAAGTATGTATATATGAAAAATATATATATAACCGCCAGAATTATCTAAAGCTAAAAAGTAAAGAGTGCTCAATACCTAAGTAGAGCAAATAATAAAGTTAAACCTAATGAGTCAGATAAACCTACTAACAGTCTAGCATAGTAGCATATATATATGAATTGAATTTCGAATTGAAAAGTGTGCCATGCTCGTGATGAAAAGGGAAAAAGGGAGAAACAACGGAAGGAATAAAACTACCAAACCAGGAAAATATAAGAACACTTAAAGAAAAAGAGTTTTACAAGTAATCATAATTATCAGAAGTAGACACACCATCAACCAAATAGAGACGTAAGAGGAAAAAAGTAAGGTAAGAGTATCCCACCGAATAAAAAAAAAAACAAGCACTGCAGCAGAAATCTCGTCAAGGGAATAAACACCTGGGCTGTCCCCTTTGTAAGATACTCTCGACCATTCTTAAAATGGACAAGAGAGGAACCCCGTCAAATGGACCAAACCATAATGAAATTGATGACTATGCAGAAAAGCATTACACCCAAGAGATGACATAGACAGGCTATACATATCGAGAAAAGGAGGAAGAGGACTCGCCAACGTTGTGGCGTGCGTAGCTACGACAATTCGATGACTCGAAAAATATACTAAAAAGAGCAAAGAAAAGAGCAAAGAAAGACAAATTACAGCAACCAGCAATAGCAACTGCAACGTCTGGACAAACAGAAATACGAAAAGAACTAGAAAACAGAAATGGGAAGAAAAACAACTATGGACACTCCAAGCGACAAACTGGAGATATAGCACGCGAGGAGATTGGAAATGGTCAAGGGAAACCTCAAGAGCGAAACTGAATCTCTAATAATAACAGCAAAACAATTTCATTATATGAAAGCGAAATAGATAAAACCTAACAGAATAGCAAATGTAGAATATGTGGAGCAGTATCCACACATATAAAAACTATTACTCACATAATAGGTGAATACAGCAAATTAGCACAAAGATTGGGCACGATTGTTTGGGAAAGGTGATACACTGGGATATGTGCCAGAAATTAAACTTTGATCATACAACAAAATGGTATATGCAGGAACCGGAATTCCTCTTAGGGAACGAGGCTCATAAAATTTTCTGAGATTTTGAGATACAAACGAATCACCTAATCCCGGTCAGAAGACCAAACTTAGTATTAATTAACAAGAAGAAAAAAAAGAAATTATCATCTGGAGGATTTTGCCGATCTGGTGGATTAAAGAGAATAAGCGAAAGAAAATGAAAAGATTGACAAATACTTGGACTTTGTCAGAGAACAAAAAAAAACCCAGTGGAACATGAAGATGAAGATGATACCAATTTTAGTTGGCGTTCTTGGAACGTTCCACGGTTGTTTGGAAAAAGACTGGAGGAATTGGAAATTAGAGGAAAAATCGAGACCATCCAGAAAACAGTATTGTTGAGATCAGCTGGAATACTCAGAAGAGTCCTGGAGACCTGAGGATACTTGCTGTCACAAAGAATCCAGTAAAAGACCACAAGTCCACGCTGGTGTGAAAAACTCAAAGGGAGTGAAAAAATGATTGGGAATTGTGCATGAGAATAAAATTTGACCATGTTGACAGATGGTTTATGCACAAACCAAAGTGTTTCCTAGAAAATGAGGCCCATAAGATTATCTTTGACTTTGAGCTACAAACGGATCACCCAATCCAGACCAGAAGAACACACCAAAATTTAATTAACAAGAAGAAATATAATCTTGTGCTTGATTAGTTAATATACATGTAGTGATTAGACATTTAACGTAATAAAAAAAACACACTTTTCGTTCTGGTTTAATTTCAATCCAACTACGATTCCTAAAATGTGTACAATATTTGATACTAAGAGGAAAAAGACTTTATAGTAAATTTGGTTATAATATGGGTCATGTATGTAGTTCATTTGCACTATTAAAAGATGAAAAGAATAAGAAACGCAAAACATTCTCCAATTTATGCAAAATAAAACTATTTATAGAACAAATCAACCAGAATATACGCCTTTTTTCTACTTAGAGACAAGACCTTCTTGTCAGAGGTTAAAACTTTTCGACCTTTTTGTAATTGTGTAAAATTCATTGTATTTTGATACATTACCCATTATTTCACTCGATACGTTTAACAAAGCTTTAGATTTCAAAGAAGAAAACAATATTTCAGGAAATGTATTTTGAATAAAATAAACAGAAACATAAAAAAAAAAAATAAGTAAAAAAACTTACAGTAGGAATAGTAAAGTAAAAGCGGAGCCTATTTTTACGAGGAACTTGAGTTACGAACAGAACGAATTAAACTCGTAAGTCAAGGTACCACTGTATTTGTATTAATAGTTATGCATTTCTTTTTTTCTAGTTTTCACCTGCCACCATTCATCGTTTTGTTTTACGTTTTATTTCTAATATTTCTAGTTAATAAACGATAATTTACTGATTCTAAAAATCCTATTTACTTGTGTTTTCCTGGGGGGGGGGGAACAGAAACAAATATCACTACATTTTTAATGAAAGGGACGAAAAATTAATCATAGTACAAATGTCTTTCGTCGTTAATATTTCGTGAAACCAAGACATTTTAAATATCGTAGAATGCAGAAGGAAGATGACATTGGCGTTACTGGGTGCAAGACTTTAATAATTTGGCTGGGGAAAAATCATAAAAGCGTCGAAATGATTGACACTTTATTTGAACGGCGAATAGAGAGAGAGAGAGAGAGAAAAAAGGCATAAGGCAAAATAGGCATTCCTGGAAGAAGGCCAGGGATCGTTGTCCTTGAACTGATTCCATTTTCGTTGTGTGGGTGGTGAGACTCATAGGTTGGGCGGGGGGGGGTGAGACTCACAGGTTGGGCGGGCGGGGTTGGGGTGCTGAGGGGGTAAAGCGATTAGGTTGATAATACTATTATGAACATGTATAGAAAAATATTTACGGGGCTTTGGGGGGGGGGCTCAAGGTCATGTTCACACGCGATTCTTTTTATTATTGCTATTGCCACAAAACGAAAATTTTGCATTCAAACTCTGATTTGATAGATTTTAGTTCAACATTTCCAACCAGGAAATAAACTACCTCAGAGTGAGCCTTATGAAAACACACACACACACACACACACACACACACACACACACACACACACACACACATTATATATATATATATATATATATATATATATATTCATTTATTTATAATTATAAAGTCGGTCCTACCATTGGTTTCTGAATAACACTTTTTCGGTGTTATTCGACTTTATAAATTATAAATAAATAAATAAATAAAGCTCTTACATAAGTATTGAGCCCTCTATAATCAATTCTCCAACAATAATAATAATTTAACCTATATATATATATATATATATATATATATATATATATATATGGGGGTAAAATTAGGAAATCAATCCGACAGTGCGTGGAGAAATTTAGACAATTACGAGATGTTATACTGGATGGATGTTTATTTCTGCTGATAATGTCGACGCCATAACGTTTTTGGTCCTTCAAACCTTCTTCAGGACTTCCATCCATTGTAACATATCGTGTTTGTCTACATTTCTCCATACATATACATGGTAAAAAGTAAAGTAGGCAGAGTGGCCTATTGTTGGTATCAGACGGATAGCGAGGGAGTCTATCCCCTTTTCACTAGAGCTAGACCAGGAAGATTGTTTTTGCGTCTGAGGTAGAGCGTCACACATATCATCAGCTTCCCACTTTATTGCACAGATTCAAACTGTGCAACTCATTCGCATGAGTTGGCGGTACGACCTTCACCTTCATGTTCAACAATTTTCTTAATTACTCTGGCAAGGTCCAAGTATTTGTCTATTTTTTCGCCTTCTTTCACTTTCACTCGGTGGTCGGCCTGGACGGCAAAATCCACCAGATGGCAAGTTCTCTTCCTGATCTTCTTAATTATCACTAAGAAGAGAACTTGTCATCTGGTGGATTTTGCCGTCCCGGCCGACCACAGAGTGAAAGTGAAAGAAAGCGAAAAGATAGACATTATTATTATTATTATTATTATTGTTGTTGTTGTTGCGAGTTTTCACACCAGCTCTGGTTGTTTTTCACTGGGATCGGAGTGACAGTAATCCTCTTCAACTCTCCAGGACTCTTCTAAGTATACTGGCTGATTTTAGTAGTTCTCTTGTCTGGATTGTTTCAGTTTTTCCCCTAGTAACCAGTTCCGCCAGTCTTTTCCCCGGCCTTGGAGATCGTTCCAAATGCACCAATTACAAATGGTATCACTGTCATGTTCATCTTCCACAGCTTTTTCAGCTCTTTGGCAAGATCCAAGTATTAGTGTATATTTTCGTTTTTTTTTCTCTTTCTTTTCACTTTGTGATCCACTAGAACGGCAAAAATTCACTAGTTGACAAGTTATGTTCTTCTTGTTAGTTAACATTAGGCCTGGCATTCAGGCCTGGGTTGGTTGATTTCTTTGTAACCCAAAGTCCAAGAGAATTTCATAGATCTCATTTTCTAGGACATTATTATTTGCAGCTTTATTTCACTCCTTACGAGTGTTTTTGTACACCAGTTTATCTGGTGGTCTTTCATTGGAGCTTGAGTGACAGCGAGTCTTCTTGGGTTTCCAGGACTCTTCTGTGTATTCTCGCTAATCCTAACGATGCTGTATGGTCTCGATTCTACCTCTGGTTTCTTATTCTTTCAGGACTACAATCGATAGTACTGTCACTTTCATGTTCTACGACTGTTTTAGAGTAGTAGTAGTATTAGTAGTAGTAGTAGTAGTAGTAGTTAGTAGTTGGTTGGTTGGATTTTACGACATGCCAACCCTTGTTGGGTTATTTTATGCCAAAGACATTTTTGCTTTATTTATTCTTGATGGGCATTGAAATTTTGGACTAATACCCTTATGAAAGGTATGAACCCCTTCAAACCTTTTTTTATGGGTTGAATATTACCACCACTGTTCTACAAGGATGGCTTAGACATTAAATAACCTACGAAGGTTGATATGCCATTAAAAAAAGAACTTCTTGTTGAAAGCACCGGTTCCTGTTAGCTCGCTGAAGTTAAGCAGCGATGAAACTGTTGAATATTTAAATGGATGACTATTTAAGTAACAACAGACACTGTAAGAAAAAAACAAATATCAAAATGACTTGATATCGGCATTAAATGACCTGAAAAGAGTTGGTATGCAGTAAACCAACCAACCAACCAACCAACCAACCAACCAATCAACCAACAAAGTAGTAGTAGTAGTAGTAGTAGTAGTAGTAGTAGTATATAAAAATATATAAATTATTTTTAAAATACCATATAAGTAGCAACTGTAATGGATTTTTAAAAAACTTTTGAGTCATGCTTTGAGTGACAGTTATCGTCTGGAATTGGCGACATGAGTTCAAATCCTGGATAAGACTGCTTACGTTTCACTTCTCGCTAATTCCCCTGGGAAAGGTATGTATCAATCCGTTCTCCTCGCAGCTATAGGTAAAATAGTAGAGAAAACTGGGTTCTTCAGTTTTGTCCAGGAAACCAATCTAGGAGAAGGAAAACTAATTCAAACCAGTGACCAATTGCACTCCACTTTAAAATAGCGGAACAGAGACTGCCATCGCTCAGGTAGGAAATAGGTAGTAGTAATTATACAGTATTACTAATAGTAATATAATACTAGTAGTAGTAGTAGTTACTACTACTATTACTACTACTACTACTACTACTATATAGATAAGTAGTAGTAGTAGTAGTAGTAGTAGTAGTTACTACTACTATTACTACTGATAATAAGGATAATAGTAGTAGTACTAATAGTAATGATAATACTAGTAGTAGTAGTTACTACTACTATTACTACTGATAATAAGGATAATAGTAGTAGTACTACTACTACTACTAGTAGTAGTAGTAGTAGTTACTACTACTATTCCTACTGATAATAAGGATAATAGTAGTAGTACTAATAGTAATGATAATACTAGTAGTAGTAACACTGTAATATTTTACATTTCTATTTAATAATATTCATTTGTTTATATACATTTATATAATTTAAGTAACTAATTATAATCTTTAGTAAACAATTTTAGATAGAAAAATTTCAAGAATACAAATATTTTTTATTACTCCGGGCTAGAGGGAACATGGAAGTAATAGCAATAAAGGAGTACTCCACACTATCCTGATCTCCAGAAATGGAGTCTCACCACTAGATGCAGTTTAGTGTCATAGGCAGGACAACCTTATTCGTTTTTTTTTGGGGGGGGGTCTTAGCCCTATGCTCGGAATATAGTCAGTCAGCGTAAGCTAAATCCCGCCAACAGAGAGACTTTTTCAATTTTCAAAGAAATCTGTTCGCTTTGTTTCTTTCGTGGGCAAAGAAATACTTGTTGCTTAGTTTAAAATTACTAATTACTGATTTTTTTTATTCATTTCAATAATTATTTAATTGGCTATTACTTTGTAAAAGAAAAAAAGTGTACATCAATATTTGTTCCATTTAAAAGAAAGGGGTCGCTAAATTTCCAATACAGTTTTCAACCAAAAAATATGTGTGATTTATACTAGAGTGAAGTAGTTAGATATACTTGTTGCTTAGTTTAAAATTGCTAAGTTCAAGCACTTCTTTGGTTGGTTCTTGTCTTGAAGTGTGTGTCGTTGGGGGGTCGCCACATTATTCTTAAGCTGAAAGGAAAGACGCGGTCAAGAAATAGAAGTTTTTTACAAGTGCTTTGAATATGAATTAAGTTATTTTTAATGACTCCCAATCTGTTATGAGTAAGATATCAGATAGTCATTGACTAAACCACATTTTTTTGTGTAGATGCCCCTGCTTTGACATATACGTGCATATGTTATGTACTGTATACGTATGTTTGCTAGTATACTAATAAGTATGTATATATATGTATGCAAGCGTGTGTGTGTTTAGTTTAGTGGGTCAAGAATTATACAACTGTTTTTTTTTTAAATTACGATGTGTGGCGGTTGCTGTGTTTTTATTTCTATTTTTAGAATTTTAAGATTACATCTTACATCATTGTCTTCTTCCGTTTTTTAAAGATCAGAAAAAGAAAAAGAATTGAAGTTAGGAAATGCTAACCAAAATTATCTTATTGTAAGGCTCCAGTTTTCGAGATCTGGGGAGTGTGGAGTACCTCTTCATTGCCATCACTCCCAGGTCCACCCTGACCAAGAGTGGTAGAACCTGTTAGGATCCCATCAATGGGTCAAATATATCTGTTTAAAAATTATTGTATTAGATAGGACCGTGTACAAAAAAGTTCTTAATTCTTTGCCTACTTTAAGCCGCTCGGGGTCTTTCCCGCCACACATAAGCAACGTACAAAAACTGATGGTTTTCTTCATTGTAATTGAGCAGAAGGACTCAGATTACAATAATAATAGGACTTTATTTGAACAGAATAAGTGCTGAGAGTAATAGATAGTGAACTTTGAAATATCCCATCATACAGATAAAAAATACCAAAAAAGATTTTGTACAGTCGTGTAGGAAATTTGATAGGCAAAGAGTTAGGAAACAACTACACAAAAATGTAAATATAAATGTACAATGGATGCGATTCCCTAACCTCTAGGCATAAAATAATCATAGACGGGTTGACATGCCGTTAAAATCAATCAATTGATTTGACCAAAATTTCGAAAAACCTGAACAGAGATCAACCTTTTCTTTGTAATAATAATAATAATAATAATAATAATAATAATAATAATAATAATAGTAGTAGTAATAATTTTATTTCTATTTAATAATATTCATGTGTTTACACACAGATATATGGTTTCAAATAACTAATAATAATTCTTAGTAAACAATTATAGCTTCAAGTTAATATTCTTAATACAAATAATTTACAATTAGATGGTATCAAGAATTCCAAAGGAACGAAAATAATTTTTAACGGATACTATCACCCCGGGCCAGAGTGAACCTGGGAATAATATCAATGAAAGAGTAATCCGCTCTCTCCAGATCTCCAGAAGTGGAGCCTCACCACCAGATGTAGTTTAGTGACAAACTTTTGCGGGGGAAGTCTTACCCCTCTACTAGGGATATAGTCAGAGTATGGCTTCTCAAATGTTTTACTTGATGCACGCCCTGTAGACCAAATTAAATTTCCCCTACCCCCCAATGAATTAATTAGATATTGCTGATATCTTGCTAACGTGAATGTCATCGTAAAAGGGTTTAATTTAAAAAAACAAAAAAACAATTTCGATTTCAAGATTGTTAGTAAACAAAGCATCACTAGTGGCCATAACGTCCAATCGGACATTCTGCTCGAATTTTCTCTTATATATTTATCAATATTATCATCATCATCATCATCATGTCGCGCATGCAGCAGGGATATCCATGACAATCTTTCGCCAACCTTCCCTATCATTCATTGCACCTGGGAGCTCCTCTGCGGAGCAACCAGCATCCTCACATAGCTGGTCAATGTAGGTCCTTGCTGGGCGCCCCACACTTGCATGTCCATGTGTTGGCTTCCATAGGAGAACGTCGCTTATGAGTTCTTCCTTGCTTCTCCAGCAGTGTCCTGCATGTCTTGTCCGTCTCACTCGGATAGTTTGTGAGATGGGGGTGCAGGTGACCGTACAGCTGTTTCCTCGTGGAGTGCTGCCTCCACGACTTGTTCAAGACCGCACGCAGCATTCTTGTGCAGCTCCCATCAAGCTTATTCTCAAGACGCTTTGTCAGGGTCCAGGTGGGGCAACCATATAGCAGCACCGACACAACCACAGCCTGGAAGAACTGTCGCTTTAGCTTGTCAGGAGATCGGACCTCCATATGACTGATAAACTATTTGTGGCCGACCATGCCTTTGCTATCCGTGTATTATATAATCGAAATATATTTTGTTAAAAATCAACTTGTTACTCATTTTGTTGATAAGATTTTATTAAGGAGAATATAAACAACATAAAAGGTATGATTAGATTTTTACTACTATAAATATCTAAGGGGTGTAGCTAGAGATTTGGAAGCTTGTCTCCTGTGGTGCGAGGGCTTTAACATTTAATGAGATTTTTTTTATTGTATGTCAAGAGAGATACAGTAGATAAACTACTATTTACATAAGTTTTGCTCTTCTTCCATTGGGATGCCCAGGAGAGTTTTTACAACAATAATCTCAATAGAATAAAAAACAAACAAACATAAACACGGATCCCTGAATACTGAACGTTTCAATTCGCGCTAATGTCTTTGGGAAAGGCATGAAGTCATCTATCCCCCCAGCCATGGGAAAATAGTAGGGCAGACTGTTTTTTTTTTTTTTTTAATTTTTAGCCTTGGTTAGGCAACCACTGTAGAAGAATCCCGCTTATCTCAATCTGGTTGATTGCTACTAGTTGTAACAATATTTTTCTTTTACTGTTTTTTTTCAGTTCTTTTTAAGTTCCGGTCATACTTGCTAAACCGGAAGTAACATTTCAGCCATTGTTGTAGGGAGCGGAAGTATCGTTTTGTCCATGTTTGACTTGTACTTATAAAAAGGCGGAAGTGGCTATTGCACCAGCTCAAATACTACTGAAAACTGATGTCGTTTATTCATGAGTATTCGCTAAAGCAACCTGTATCAGGTATCTCATCACTAATTTCTATAGTAAAGCTCATCTGATTCATTAAATACTTGCTCATTGTCATCAAATCTCTCTCTCTCTCTCTCTCTCTCTCTCTCTCTCTCTCTCTCTCTCTCTCTCTCTCTCTCTCTCTCTTTATAATCAATTAAACTGAGCATGCATAAATTGTAATTTCAAAAACCATTTCTTCATTTATCCAAGGAAGAACCTGTATGGTTACCCTTAGCAACCATTAAATACTTTTAATTGGATCCAGATTATCCACTGGAAAAATATTTCGCTCTGATCCGAAAATTTATTTATTCACCCAACCTTCCACACGAGCAGGATTTGACGCAAGATCAAATTTTCAACAGGTTTGAATTCAGAGTTTTCCTTCTCCTAGACCGGTTGCCTAACCAAGATCAAAGAGCTAGGTCAACTCGACTATTTGCCCATAGCTGGGAGGAGAATAGTTAGATGCATATCTTTCCCAGGGATATCAGCGCTATGTGAAATGCAAAGAGCTTCGTCCAGTATTTGAACTCGTGTCGCCGTGTCCATTTCATATGACTTTAACCATTACACCCGAGCACCACCATAAACACTTTTCTCTGGTGTTTTAGGTAACTATAATTCGTTTGGCTAGAAACCACAAGGTTCCTAGTTCGATACTGGCCCTCGCCAACTATACTTAAAGAAAGGGCCTTGTGTTACATCCTAGTGGGGGGGGGGTAAATACGTAAATATGAAGAATTTAAAAAAAATGTAAACAACAGAAAACGTTTTGGCGCTTGTAAAGAAGCGTTAAGATTTACATAATATCATTGCATCTACATGATATCTGGTCGTAAGAATTTGACGTATGCATATTTGCTTATTTAAGTAGAGTTAAATTTTACGAGATTGAAAAAAAAAACATTAAGCAAATGTTAGTTATTACTACAATACTACCGTAGTATTTCAGTGCAAACGAGTGAGCGCGGTGGAAAGCATTTGACTGAGACAGGGAAAGCTGGTGTGCTAAGAATCAATTTCGTAAACTAGTTTACTGGCTGACTCTTAAAGTAAAAGCACACGTAGGTATTTACCTAACCCATTCGCTACGGGTAGGATGTGACTCAAGATCACAAGTAGGAAGCACCAGTGTGTATCGAACTCGCTATTAAGTAGTAATTGATTTGCGAGACTGACTTGCGTATGTGGATATGAGATGGTGTTAGAGTTCACTTATCTTAATTATTTACTAAGTTTTGCTTAGCTTTGGGACAAGGCCGGGTATATGGGGTACCCAGTGAGGCTCGAACTCACTATGAATGGTTTGCTCGTCTAACTTATTAACCATTACGTCCTTTCACTTAGCTTAATCCTCTCTCTCTCTCTCTCTCTCTCTCTCTCTCTCTCTCTCTCTCTCTCTCTCTCTCTCTCTCAGTCTCTTTCTCCTTTATTCTTCTTTGCGTGACTTACATCGAATTCTGGGGATGTAAGTAGGTAGATAGTTAAAACGGTGTTTATATCATCATCATCATCATCATCAACATCATCAGATCGTGCTGACAGCACGGATTCCAATGACTCTTTATCAACACCCGTCCCTACTGGTCATCGCTCCTAGTAAGTCCTCCTCACGACATACAGACTCGATTAATGTAAGCCTTTGCTGGTCGGCCCACTCTGGTGTGTCTATGTGTAGGTGTCCACAGGAAACGTCACTTATGATTTCGTCCTTACTTCTCCAGCAGTGTCTAACATGTCTTGTTCGTCTTACTTAGGTGGTTTTGTGTGATAAGTGGTAAGTGGCCGCACAGCTGTTTTTTTTTTTAAATATTTTTTTTTTAGAGGTGCTGCTTCTACTGATCAGATAAAGCGAGAATTCATCCAAACTGTGGCCGTATCAGTGGGGAAAAAAGGGCTAGATAAGAACTACACAAGGACGTTGCGTGCCTTCCTGAACAAATCGTGGAAGGAGTAACCAACAAAAAAGTTTATAAATTGGTTAATTTTGTTTAATTCATACTAAACAGAATAGTTAATTAAACTGAGAAAATGTAATAGAGAAATGGAGTAAGATCTAGTAATCTAATGTGAATTGTTTCTTAGTTTTGTACATTTTCTTGCTTCTTGAGAAAAAAAAACAACTTCTTTGTCAAAGATATAGAGCAGGGGTCGACAACCTACGGTCCACGGTCCTCGGGCAAGATTCGGCCCACAATCCATAATCATCTGGCCTGCAGCCCCTAAGAGAAATATTATATTAATCTGACCCGCAAAGGAAACAGACGGTGGCTTTAGATGCTCGTTTTTTTTTTTTTTTTTTTTTTTTTTAATCAACGTACACAGAAGTCATAAACACCATGTCACATACTATTTCTCTGGTAAGAATTGTTATTCCTCTCATAGGTATTGCAAGATCATATAATCTTGATTATTAAAATCTGGTAAT
>CM042138.1:82171562-82189062 GCA_023376005.1 Doryteuthis pealeii | reverse complement strand
AAGGGGAAAATCATAAAACGAACTCTTGAGATTTATTTTTCGGGATAAATTTTAATTAACGCGAGCAAAGAATTATAAATGAAAACAATGGTTTGAAGAGATTTATATTAATGAACAACTTTGTTTTAAAAATATCTACGCGATACCTATGTAGATAATATCAAATTGGTCGGACATTCTATATAAACTTACAAAGGATTCACAAACTTTGAAAAAAATATCTGACCGGACTGTACACGCGCAGATTATTGTACTATGACTGCGTACTATAAAAATAAATATATGATATATTTATAACATCGCGCAGTAATGAAAAAAAGAAGGTAAAAATAAAATTAAGAAGAAAAAAAGCAACCAAAAGGAAGGAAATAAATACATTTAATCTATAAACTAACATAGACGACAGATCTAAAATTGATAGCAGACGATTTTAAATCGTCGCACATCTCAAAGATTAACCATCTTTCTCCTGTCAACAAGTGACATGGCGTCCATGGTCCTGTCTCCGTACGGTCCAGTAAAGACAGAACCGGACGTGGCTGCAGCAGCGGCAGCAGCAGCAGCGGCCAGCAGTGGCTACTTCAGTCGGGGTTGGGCCGACTGTTCAGCCAAATTGCACCTGTCCCAAGCCAACGGAGCGGGGCAGCTTCTTAACAACAAAAAGAACGGTGCAAATAACGGAGGAGGAGGCGGTGGTCTCGGTCCCAGTGCAGGGGGAGGAGGCACAACCAACACAAGCTCCAGTGTTTCCATAGATACAAAATCAGCTTTTAATCTATCAACAAATTCCGGCAAACTGTTTGGCAGCGGCGGCGGCGGCGGTGGAGCCGGTAGCAACGCCGGGGGCGGCGGTGGTGGCGGTACCAGTGGGGGTGATACAAACGCTGATGCTCTTGATGCCGGCTATACATCAGGCCTGCAAGATACCCGGGGTGTTCGAATCCACCCATCAATGACTAACACCGGGAGTGGGGGTAGTGGGGGAGGCGGTGGCGGTGGCGGAGGTGGAAGCGGCAATGGTAACGGAGCCCTCTCCGACGAGACCGGCTCTGTCACGGGCGCCCCTCTTTACAATATCCCTCCCCCTTCACCCCATTCTCACCATCACAGCCACGGCCACGGCCACGGCCACCACCATCATCATCACCATCCACACAGCAACAGTCACCACCAACAGCAACAACAGCAGCCACAGCCGCACCACCCACACCACCATGCCGGGCTTAACACCGCCTCAACCTCCACCACTCCTAATTCGGACAGTCATAACAACAACAACAACAACAGCAGTAACAGTCACCACCACCACCACCATCACCATCATCATCATTCTTCATCTTCCTCTTCATCTTCGTCCACGTCTCCTGCGTCTTCGTCCGCCTCCATCGCTGCCACCCAAGGGAAGGCCTCCTCTCGCCTTTCTTGTACACTCGCAGCCGCGTCCCGGCCTCTTGGCTCCACCACCCTGACATCAACTAGGAAAGTCTTTCTCCCAGCAGGTAAGTAAACTCAAATACTACCTGATTTAAAAAAAAAATCTAAACTGTATACATGCTTAGTGTTATTTATTGTGGCTTAAGAAATATTTTTTCCTTCGACACAAATAATAACGAAGAACTGACGAGTACATATACAGGGAATTTTTTTTTTTAATTGATATCATTTGTTATGTACAAGGTGTTTCAGAACAATTGATATTATTTTGTCATCTAATAACTTAGCCAATTCTTGTTCAAATGATCTCAAATTTAAACAGCATGTGTAGAAACAACTCAAAAGTCTATGATTAATGTTTAAACGCCTTGTTTTCTAGCGAATAATATTTCTATACATGAAAAGAAAGAAAAAAAAAACAGAATATTGAATAGTTTCTACACACGCTGTTAAAATTTGATACAGGGTGTATCAGAAAAAATTATATCATTTCATAATATAATAACTTGACCAATTCTCATCCAAATGATCTCAAGTTTTAACAGCCAGTGTAGGAATAGCTCAAAAGTTAGTGTTTAATGTTTAAAAGCATTTTCTTTTCAAGTGAATTGCATTCCTATAAGAAAAAAAAACATAAAACATTAAATTGGAGTTGTTAAAATTTTAGATCATTTGAATGAGAATTGGTTAAATTATTAGATTACGAATTTATATCAATTTTTCTGAAACACTCCGTATAAATCATCTGGTGCGATCTCTGTCCTCTACTATTAATTGAACAAAAATCTTGTAAAAACTTTAATCTGTTTTTTTTTACCGTCACTGTAAATTGGTGTCTCAATATTCAATTTTCTGTTACGTTAAGTCTGGAAAATCCCAAAAATTACATGTAGTCTATGATTTTGTATCCAGCTCGCCTGAAATTCTCCTTTTTTTTCTCCCGGTGTTTATCTCGTCTATTTTAAGATAATTAGATGATGATTGATTGATTCTAATCATGTCAACCTGTCTATGGTTATTTTATGTCTAGAGGTTAGGGAATTGCGTTCATTTACATTTATTTACATTTTTGTGTCGTAGTTTCTTAAAGTTTTTTTTTAACACAGTTATATGATATCAAATATTCCTATCTAATATAAATGATTTGCACGCATTTGTATAGTTTCATATATTCATATCAAATACTAATAAATATATGGTTTCAAGTAAGTATTTCTATTTAATAATAGTCATTTGTTTCCACACGGTTATATGGTTTCAAGCAATTAATAATAATCCTTAGTAAACAATTATAGCTTCAAGTAACTATTCTTAAGACTAGTAATTTACACAGTTATATGGTATCAAGTATTTCTATCGAATACGAATAATATTTAAACATATCTATTTGACCCATAGACATGATCATAGCAGGTACTACCACCCCGAGTCAGAGTTTACCTGGGAGTACCTGGGAGTAATGGCTCCTGAACTAGAGCCTCGTCACCAGATGCTTTTTAATATCATACCCAGGACATCCCATTTATTTATATTTTTGTAGGACCGGGTCTTACCCCTCTGCAGAGGATAGCATATTCTAAGTCCCGTCGTCAGGTTGATAAGGTTATTAGAATTGAACTATTAACTATTCTTCAGTAGTTCAACTGGTTAAAGAATTTTTATTTCGAATAAACTTTTGTATTTTTAGTGCAGTATAAATTATAATTATTCCGTCTTGTTTTGTATTTAGTGGATTTTAATGGCATTTGTATTATTCTACTATCAAAGATGTTTAGGATCTTCGAAGCATCACTTCATCGCATTATATTCTACATTGGTAATTTTAGGTGAGGTAGTTTTTCTCTGCGGTTTAAGATGTTTGAACACCTTTTATTACACGACCCTGTACTGATTCTATAAGTCAAATAAAAAGACTTATATAATTTGTAAACCTATGTACATTATGCTATATGCAGGACTTAGGTCTTTGTAATTACTTTTGCAAGTGGGTCATTTATATTATTACAGAGCTTTACATTACACAATACGTCTACCCTCATACAGCTGTTATAGTCAGGGTAATGTATAAATTAGTTAAATGGAATCTCTTTGAAGTTGGTTGGTTGGTTAGTTATTTTATGCCGAAGTCAGTTTAACAATTATGGTCTTCCAATCATACAAATTTCATACTTAGTTGCAATATTAATGGTTTAAGAGCCAATGTATTAATGTAGTTGACAATCATTTTAAACTGGTAAACATTTAACACTTGGTTGCAATATCAAAACAAGCCAATCTATTAATTAAGTTCAAAATCATTTTAGACATAATCTCAAACAGAACTATTTGATCAAATCTATCATTACGAGTTAGAGTGGACCTGGGAGTAATGGCAACCAACTCCACAGATCTCCAGAAACTAAAAAAATTAACACTTGATTTAATGTCATTCTCAGGACAATTTTATTTGAGTCAAGCCAAATCTGGTTGAAGGCCATGTATTTAGAGCGTTCAGATGGATTTGAAGAATTTGAAATATGAGAATGTTCTATTAGGCATTTATATAGGTAATTTACGATTTGCCAAAAATGTGACCAAAAGGGTCTGATATATTGTTTCTTGTTCAGAAGTAGTTGTTTAGAGTCGGTGTAAGTCAATAGATTATTTTTCTATTAATGAATAAGTAAAGTAGTCGGAGTGGCCTATTGTCGGTATCAACCAGATGGCGAGAGAGTCTATCCCCATTTCGCTAGCGCTAGCCCGTGGAGATTGTTTTTGTGTCTGAGGTGGAACGCCACTCCTACCATCAGCTTTCCATTTTAATGCACAAGTCCAAGCCGTGCTACTCATTCGCTGAGTTGTCGAGGGACGGTATCGAACCCGGAACCTTGTGGTTCCAAGGCGAGTGCTCTACCGACTGAGCTAAACCGATCTATTGTATGTATTTCGATGGTCTATTGAATGCATATGTAAAAGATGTTCATGTTGGTGTCCAATTCGAACCAGACTATTTGCATGCATTGTTCTTACCATTTAAGGCTTCAGAAATTACGGTAGATTAAACAAATGAATTGTATATATATATATATATATATATATATATATATATTCATTTACCTATCCGGCTTTGTTTTTCTTTTATAATTATTTGACATATTTATTCGTAAGGAATATCCTAAATAATAAACTGAACAATGTTAACATTTATATTCTAATTGATTGATTGATTGATTCGAATGGCATGCCGATTTGTTTTTAATGCCTTAAGGTTAGGGAATCGCAATCATTATACATTTATATTGTATATTTACATATTTTATATGTATATTTACATTTATTATGTAGTTGTTACCTAAGAGTTTTTTTGCGTAGTTTCGTAAGAGTTTTTTTGCAAACAGCCATATGATATCAAGTATTCCTACTTAATCTCAATAATTTTCTCATAGTTGTATGATATCAAGTATTCCTATTTAATCTCAATAATTTTCTCATAGTTGTATGATTTCAAGTATTCCTATTTAATCTCAATAATTTTCTCATAGTTGTATGATTTTAAGTATTCCACTCTAATATTAATAATTATATGGTTTCAAGTGATTGTCTCTATTTAATTATACTCATTTGTTTGCACACAGTTATATGGCTTCAAATGATTTGACTAAAATAAACATTCAACCTACGATTATCATTTTAAAAATGTTTCATATTTACGTACAAATGTATTTCACATAATGAAGATAAAAATTATAATCGAGTGATTGATTTTAACGGTATGTCAGCCCATCTTGGGTTTTTCTGTGCTTAGAGGTTAAGGAATTGCGTTTATTGTATGTTCATATGTACATTTTTTGTGCAGTTGTTTCTTAAGATTTCTTTCCACACAGTTATATAACATCAATTATTCCTATCTAATACAAATAACATGTACATAGTTGAAGGGTTTCAAATATTCCTATCTACTACTAAAAATCATATGGTTTCATCTATTTCTATTTAATATGTGGCTTCAAATAGCTATTAATAATAATCCTTATTAAACAATTATAGGTTCAAGTAACTATTATTAATACAAATAATCTACAGTTATATGTAATCAAGTATTCTAATCCAATACAAATCTTTTTAAAAATATCTATTTGAGCCATAGATGGGACTCTAACAAGTATAACCATTTCGGTTCAGAGTGGGAAAATAATTTGTGTTCAAATATGCATATGGTAAATACTATCCTGTGATGCTAAAAAAACATAGAAAATTCTATCCAACTATCTACTACCCTACAGCATGCACTCATACTGCATTCAGGGCAAAATCAGCAGCATCCTCCAGATCATTGCAATTTTAAAAAAAATTTCTGTCAGTGTATTTTTGTATATGAATTATTTTAATTTACTCAAAATGAAATGTAGGGGTAATAAAACTAGATCACAGTAAATGACCACATATACAGATCTTTATATGGGCAGAGGTAAAAAAAAAAAATAAAGGGTATATCAACTGCACTAAAGACCCCATATTAATATATTGTATATCCTTTTTGGATTTTAACACGTCTCTACTATCACTTGTGTTAAATCCTGTAGATGGGGAATACTATCTCGTGATACATTATTCCATAGCTTCCATTCTTAATACAAATAATTTACAATTACATGATATAAAGTATTCCTATTGAATACAAATAATTTGTGAACAGATCTATTTGACCCATAGATAGGACTCTTAAAGATACGATCACCACGGATCAGAGTAGACTTAAAAGTAATGACAATAATGAGGTACCCCACATTCTCTATAACAGGAGCTTCACAATCAAATGCAGTTTAGTGTCATATCTAGGATAACCCTTTTGGGGGTACGCCTTGCCCATCACAGAAGATATAGTGAGTGTATTTGTTATAACCTAACAAAGATTACTAATTGAAAAATAACCAAACGGAGGTTGGAAATGAAATAGAATCTTTATAACATTAACAAAATACAATACTTGCCAACGGCGCAAAAAAAGGGTAAATCACTGCTAGTGGTATAAGACTACCCAGTCAGTATAATACTCCCGTATTTATGAGGATTGGGACATACACATCAATGTTCATAGGTAGAGTATATAACAGTATTCTAAGCGCCACCGACAGGGCGGAAATGGATTACAGTAAATGATCACATATACAGATCAAATATGTGCACAGGTTCCAAAATAAGGGCTGTATCAACTGTACTCGGACCTCAGACCTCATATCAATGCACTGTACATCTTCCTTTGGTGTTCAAAAAGGGTAATTCCTTTCTTTGTCTAACTGAGAACCTTCTCAGCAGTTATAGGATGATCAATGGTTCAAACACTGACTCCAGCAGTGAACATGATATACACTAGCTCAGGAGAAAAAGCGAAATGAATGTGGTTGTTTTTTTTTAAAATTAACTATTTTAGCGGTAGTGCCTATTAGGGATCGATCCATGGGTAAAATAGATGTTTAAAATTTAGTCGTGTTCAGTAGGATCATGTGCAACCCCCCTCAAAAAACACCTACAACCTCTTAAAAAATAACTACACAAAAATATGAATATGAGTGCACAATGAATGCAATTCTGTGCATAAAATAACCTTAGACAGGTTGACTTGCCGTTAAAATCAGCCAAACAGTCAATCAATCAGGGTTTAAGTTTTCTAAAATCTTGGACAACAATTAGTATATAAATTTTAAAAAATTAGTATCTTTAATTAGTATAATCTAATAGTACTACAAATAATGTTCAGTTATATATTACAAATTACACGTTGATGAAAAAACAAAACATTATTTGTAGTACTATTAAATCATACTAATCAAAATACTAATTATTCATTTATATACTAATTGTTTTCCAAGAGTATAGAAAACTTCTGTTAGATTTGAAGTCTCTCACAAAGTTGTTTGTTCAGCACTGTCTTATTTCTCTTGAAGCGAGTACTTTTGCATGTTTATACCTTTTATTCAAGTGACGCGAATATATGAATGAAATCACGAGGTACGAATCAATTTTTTTTTTTTTTAATGTTAAGAGAAATTTTAATTCAATAATGAAAAGTTGGTTTTTATGCGACTTTGAAAAAAAAGATGTCAGTTTTTATTCACATAGACGCAAATCTTATTTGGTTCAAATTCTGACTCCAGCAGTGAACGTGATATATACTCTAGCTCAGGAGAAAAATGTGTTTGTTTGTTGCTTTTTTAAAAAATTAAATATTAAATTAAAAAATAAATAAACAGGTCTATTTTACCATGGATGGAACCCTAACAGGTATTACAAGGCTTTAGAACACGCCGATTATAATATCTGTTAGGGTCCCATCTATGAATCAAATGATTCATATTCGATAGGAATATTTGATACCATATAACCGTAAATTATTTGCCTGAAGATTAATTACTTAAAGTTATAATTGTTTACTAAGGATTATTATTATTAGTTTCTTGAAACCATATAACTGTGTGCAAACATACGATCATTATTAGACAGAAATAATTACTTGAAACCATATAATTATTAGTATTAAACGGTAATATTTGAAACCATACAACTGTGTGCAAATTATTTATATTAGATTGGAATACTTAATATATAACTATGTCTCCTAAACTCTTGAGAAACAACTACACAAAAATGTAAACAGAAATGTACAATGAACGCATTTCCCTAACTGCTAAATATAAAATAATTCTAGACGGTTTGACATGTCGTTAAAATCAATCAATCTACCAAATCCAATCTTAGATGATTTTTTCAAACTCAAGTGCATATATACACATTAATATATTTGCGCTATGTTTATTTTACGGAAGACTGTATTGCGCCAAATTTGGTACTGTCAAACTCGTAACCCACCTCCTTACGAAAGTATGCATTAATTCAACCACACGGCCATGAGCAGGATGTGACACAAGGTCAATTTTTAAGCGAAGGACAACTGGTCTGGATTCAAAATTTTCCTTCTCCAAGACAAGTAATCTTACCAAGGTTAAAGAACCCAATCTGGCTTATTATTTACCCATACTTGCAAGGAGAAGAGATGGATTCATACCTTTCCCAAGGGAATTAGTGCGAAGTAAAACACAAACAGCTTCGTCCAGGATTTGAACTCGGATCGCCGGTCACATTTCTTATGACGATAACCGTTGCGATAAGTGTGGTATCAGGAATAAGGATCAATATCTGAGCTGATCTGTTATTGAATGCAAGCATCGGGTTACCTTTACATGATTAAAGGAGCTCAACCGGGACTAGCCTTGTGTCTCTTCCTACTCGTGCCGGACAGGTTGTACGTGATTAGCTTCATCAAGCGAACGGACACAATAAGCTTGTGCTTCAAATTATGGTATATCCAGCCGGACAGGTTGGGTAAATATATACCAAGTAACCCAATACAACCTGTTGCGTGTTGCCAGGAGAGGAGTTGGGCATCGTCAAGTAACCCTCTATTGCTCTGCGATGATATAATTAAGAGAAATTACTTTGCATGCAATCCCGAGGATCTAATAGGTCATAGGAGACGTCGATATATATATATATATATATATATATATATATATATATATATATATATATATATATATATATAAAATCATATGAACATGTATACAGCTTATTAAAGTTGGTGTGATTCATGTAGCGTTGATTTGTATATGCAGCGTGATGGGATGTTAGCGCGCGTGTACGTGATTTGCTTCATCAAGCGAACGGACACAATAAAGCCTGTGCTTCAACTTATGGTATATCGTGTTGTCAATTAAATGAAGCCTGTACTCTGCAGATAACATGCTAAATATTCAGCTAATAAATAGCCTGCAGGCCAACTGTAACAATGAGCGCAGGTGTCACTGTAATCACTACTACAGAGGCTGCAAAATCAAACTTCAATTATTATTCCTCGCTCAGCATTTCTGTCGGTTAATTTCGCTTTCTCTCTATCGTTTCGCTGATGCCATCGACTCCAAATCCGCCTATGGTTCTGCAACAGTCTCACTTCATATCTATCTATCTATCTATCTATCCATCTATCTACCTACCTATCCATCTAGCTGGCTAGCGAGCGAGCTAGCTATCTACCTATCTATCTGAATACATGAATAAATGAATAAATAAACAGATAAATAAATAAACAGATAAATAAATAAACAAATAAAATAAACAGACAGTAAGATATATATATATATATATATATATATATATATATATATATATATATATATAAGAACAAAGTTTATACACAATAAATTTATTCATATATATATATATATATATATATATATATATATATATATATATATCATTTGCATCATTTTCAAAACAATTTCGTTGCCTGATGACTACTACACAGCAAGAAACTAATGGTAGCAAAATTGTTCCAATGCAAATGAATATAAACAAAAACATTAATCTATCTATCTATCTATCTATCTATATGTATATATATATATATATATATATATATATATATATATGTATATATATATTATATATATATATATATATTATTATTATTATTATACTGCATATATATATATATATATATATATATATATATATATATATATATATATATATATATGAATTTAAAAATAACCACGGTGTATGGTTATCATTATCTCACTTGATGAGTTAGTGGTGAGTCAATATATGTAGTGTTATTAGAAGAGTGCTCAATATCTGTGGAAGAGTTATTATATAATAAATTAATATATATTAGTTATATATATATATATATATATATATATATATATATATATATATATTCAATTACATAGATGCTTATCTGCGACTATTTAGATACATGCGCATCTGAAGATTGCCGAGTAAAGATGTGCATGAAACCAAATGGTCACAAATAAGTATCCATGTAATTAGTTATATACACAAAAACTATGATTATTATTATATATATATATATATATATATATATATATATATATATATATATATATATATATATATATATTTACATGTCCAATCTTCAGATAAGCTTGTATCGACATATCTAACTTCAATCGTGTCGATAGAAACCCACCAGAGGAGTTTTTTTTAATTTTTTACCTTGTCTTATTTATATTCTATCATTGAAATATACCGGTATATATATATATACCGGTATATATATATATATATATATATATATATATATATATATAAAGATAATCTAATGAGTCAGACGAACCTACTATTAGTTTCGCATAAAGCTCTTCAGGGCTAAAATCCGACTCGGATTTTAGCCCAGAAGAGCTTTATGCGAAACTAATAGTAGGTTCGTCTGACTCATTAGATTATCTTTATTACTTGGCTCTACTTAGGTATCGAGCACTTTTTACATATTAGCTTCTCCTAGCGGTTATATGAATATATATATATATATCTTATATACATATATATACATATAAATTGTTTTTTCTTTTGGCCAAATACTGTACCAATAGATTATTTTTTGTTGGTACGAATATCTTGGTCCTTTCTTTTTTCAAAAATTTTTTTTCTTCCTGGTTGATGTTTGGTAGTATATTTTTACAATCAAACTTTCTGCTGGGTTTTTTCTCTCCGCAAGGATCTACCAACACGCTTGGTATATCATATATATGTGTGTGTGTGTGTGTGTGAGTGTGTGGGGGGATGGTTGTGTGTGTGTGTGATATTTATATATGTGTGTGTGTGTTTCTTTATGCAAGCATGCATTCTGAAGCATCAAAAAACAATTTGTGATCACTGATAACTTGGTATATTTTAAATTAGATTTTATTCTACAAGCACTAATTAGATTGAATTCTGTTCTCTCTCTCTCTCTCTCTCTCTCTATATATATATATATATATATATATATATATATATATATATATATATATATATTTGGGAGAATATGTGCTTAATTGAAATCGTAACTAATTTTTGCAAATTAATTAATTAATGAATTAATGAATTAGGCGGGCATACCTATTCAAATGTAAGGCCAAACAAATCGAGAAAAATCTTTTCTCGATTTGTCTAGCCTTACATTTGAATAGGTATGCCCGCCTAATTCATTAATTATTTAATTAATTAAATTGCAAAAATTAGGTACGACTTCAATTAAGCACATATTCTCCCCAAAATTGTCGGCTAAAAAAAGCCATATCAAAACACATTGTTTGTTTGTTTACTTCTCATATATATATATATATATATATATATATATATATATATAAACTCAGTATACAGGGAAATTCAGAACATCTCCCACATAAGAAATGGTGTTGGGTCAAAGTGTTTTAGCTAAATGTTAAGGTAAAAACGGACATTCATTCTAAACATAACCAATTGTTTACACAAAAAAGTAAATATACACGTACAATGTAAGCTGTGATTGGATAGAATAGTGAAACTCCCAAGGAGTATAATAATAATAATAATAATAATAATAATAATAATAATAATAAAGGAGACTTGTCACTCAGACTCCAGTGAAATACCATCAGCTATCGCTGATGTGAAAAACTCAAAAGGAGTGAATACTACTACTACTACTACTACTACTACTAATAATAATAATAATAATAATAATAATAATAATACCACCGTGCTAGTAATAGGGTAGGATCAAGAAAAGGACAGATTGACCAGGCACTACCAGGCAGTTCCAGCCTATATGAAATACAAAAAAATGCACTTTCCTTTTATTTTATATGGTACGACCTTATTATTTTAATAATTATAAGGTCGTTCCGATTGTAATTGGTGCCCTTGGAATGGTCCCCAAAGCCCTGGAAAAGAATTTGGGTGAATTAGAAATCAGAGGAAGAATCCCCTCCCCCCCCCCCTCTCTCTCTCTCTCTCTCTCTCTCTCTCTCTCTATATATATATATATATATATATATATATATATATATATATATATATATAAACGAAAAGCTGGGCAGATACCTAGATCTTGCCGGAGAGTGGAAAAGTTTTAGAACATAAAAGTGGCGATGATACCCATGCTTGCACGATATCAAAATTGAAACGTAAGTGCCCCAACATTAATTGTCAAAAGTCAAAAATTGGATTAATAGTCTAATATTGTTGCAACTACTAACCTACCTTCGTGGTCGGAATTTGGTAAAGGTCACACTTAAGGGGAAAGGGTGAATAGACTATGCTGAGAGAAATCTGCCCACCCCATAATCACACACGTATGCTTTTACTATACGCTTTAACAGGAAAAAAAACGGATTACGAAATTGTTAGCACACCAGCTCTCACCATGATGAGTTTATCTCGACACCTGTCTCAGCTAACTGCTCTTCGCTATTTTCTCTCATTTTTTGTTAAAATACTACAGCTTCATTGGTTTTGTGACTAATGCATTTGTGTCTTTATTTCCCGTAAAATTTAATTATATTTAAAAAAGGAAATATGTATAGATCAATTTTCCTATTGATACAGTTAAAAGAAAATGAAATGTAATAAAACTCTATGAATACCAACACTTATTAACAAGTCGGCGGAAACCGAGGGAGTCTATCCCCTTTTCAAGCTCAATCGCTGTCCACCTAGGAGCCACAAGGTTCCGGGTTCTATACCGGACCTCGCCAACTTACCGCGCGAGTAGCACACCTTAGATCTGTGTGATAAAGTAGGAAGCTTACGGTAGGCATAACACTTCACCTCACACGCAAAAGGAATCTCCATGGTCTAGCGCTAGCGAAAAGGGAATAGACTCCCTCTCTGTACGGATGAGATCGACAATAAACCACTCTGCCGACTTTACTATTTAATACTAAATACTCAAAACCTGTTTAATTACTAAATATCATTTTCATACATTTTGATATGAAAGTAAAAGTTGTGGAATTCAGCATTGACGAAAACCAGGGGACTAAAAATAGAATTATTTTTACGAAAAATCTTATTCATTATAAAAGTTTTAAATAAAATATTATTTTCAATTGTTTATTTGTTTAATCAATACAATTTATTTTGTCCACATATGTTTTATATAGCACCACTACTGTTAATCTACAAGGATATATAATATATATATATATATATATATATATATATATATGTGTGTGTGTGTGTGTGTGTGTGTGTGTGTGTAGATAGATAGATAAAATGATATGAAAAAACACAGATGTTGTTTAATTGAATTTATTTTTACGACTTTGCATTGCTAATATTGTCAATATTTCGAATTCATCAAAAATCTTCATCAGAGCATAATGATAGGAAGAGAACTGTGACCGTTTTCGAAATATTGGCAATATTAGCAATGCAAAGTTGTAAAAATAAATTCAATTAAACAACATCTATATTTTTTTCATATCATTTTATCTTTAAATACCGTCGGATTCATTTACCTTACTATATATATATATATATATATATATATATATATATATATATTACTGTATTAGCTTGAAGAGGATTTTAGATAATCCGAAACACGTATCGTGCCTGTTAAAATGAATAGAAAAAGATTTTTTTAATAATTTAGCAACGAGTTTTTATAATAAGATGTTTATTAGTTATATCTGCTACATCGAAAATTTAGATTATTAAGGTAACCTTATACTCTTTTAAAATTTCCATTCTGTTGCAAATTGTATACCAAATTGATTTATTTACTAATTTAAAGCATTTTAATTGTATTGTCTTTATAAAAGTTGGCACAAGATCACGAGGGTAAGGCATATCCAGCAAGGATCAAATTCGCTATTCAGTAGCAATGGATCTATCTTACTAACCATTACACCACGATGAGATACCTTCCTTTTATAAAAGATAATATATATATATATATATATACATACATATACATATATATATATATATATATATATATATATATATATATATAATGGAGATTCGCTTCCGGTTTTTGTCTGTAATAAACATTAAGTCACTGCTTACGTCACATTATCCAAAATCGTCATAACAGAATAAATACACTCAAAATTTGAACATGCAACATTAGACAGTCCTCATTGAAAACAAGTTTTGATAAATACATGACTGGTATTATATATCTATATATAGTTTGTTTTATTTTAATACGTATTTAAAGTTTACATTTCAAATTGTTTTATTTTTTAATCCTTTAATGAATTTGATGATTTTACTTACTTAGGGTACAAACTCGCTGACATTGAATTTTTAACTCCTACCCCTCAGGCAATATGTTTCAAAAATCTATTTTTACATCGCCCGGGGGGGGGGTGTTTTTTTTATTTTGTACTAGTATATATAATCGTTAAAAAATATTTAAAAAAGATAGAAAAAATCTTTTAAAAGATATAATCCATTTTGCGGACCTTCTTTTTCGTAAAATATTTAATTTTCTCCCGTTCGACCCCATTACACATATATATATATATATATATATATATATATATAGATAGATAGATAGATAGATAGATAGGTATTTAAACAAAGATAATGAAAATTTGAATTACTTCTGCACATTATAAAATTACAGGGAACTTTTAAAGAGGATTTCTTTAAATGTTTTCTATTTCATAAAAGATTATGTTTTCGCGGCAATTTGTTTTCGACTTGTACACAAGACAAAATAGATACTCGACTAAAAGTCGACTTATCTCGACTTATACACGATTATAGACGATTATTTAGTGGGAAGCATTGTTTAATTATTTCCACTGTAATGCATTTATATACACACACTGATACACTCGTATATATATAAGTGTAACTGTGCTTACGTATATGTGTACACACAATGTATACACAAGCACATACTTATGTGATAAGTTGAGAGAGGGATGAATGTTTAGTTTAATTTTTAATCCGAAATAAAGCCACGTGTTTTGGAGATTATTCTAAATCTATTTTGTGAGGACTTCTCCAATTTTGCTGCAAGATTTAGGTGTAGTACCGAGATGTCCTGGAAATTTAAGGGTGAAGAAAAAAATGTTTTAGCACTTATTTTTAAAGTGTATTCTTTAAAGTAGTCTCTTTTGCTTGGTGTTTGTGAATTAGTTCTCAAAGAGATCTTCACACAAATGGGAGTCAGAGAGAAAGGCCGGAATGCGTTCTCGACTCACGTGCACCTTTGAAATAAAATGTTCGAACGTTTGATAATATGCACAAAGAAATGCCTATATAAAATTAGAACATATTAATTAGTTGTGAAAACTCGAAATATATAAACTACTTTTGTTAACACCTCTCTCTCTCTCTCTCTCTCTATATATATATATATATATATATATATATATATATATATATTATTGTAGAAAAATTAAGAAAAGTAGGAGTCTACCACGATTTCGATTTATACGATCTCATCATAACCTTACATTATATTTGATGTTGAAGTTACTCTCAGTGGAACTGAGAGAAGCGTATTTTATGATAGTGACAGTTGAATGCCATGACAGTTCATATTATATATATGCACACGCGCGCACACGTGTATGTGTGTGTGCTCTATCACACGTAAATGAATATATATATATATATATTATATGTTTTAGGAAAGTGATGCCGCATTTATTGTAAAAAAAATTTTTTAAATAAGTTTGTTAAAAAAAAAACAATAACCCGTTCAATTCTAACAAACATTGAATTCTATTTTCCTAGATCATCCAGCCATTCTTCTGTGATGAGTCATTATTATTCCAAGAATTCGCTCGGATCATTAAAATTCATTCTAGTTGTTTATTTTCTCAACGTTTCAGCCGATCCATTCTACGGCCAATCAATTTGTCTGAACAATATATATATATATATATATATATATATATATATATATCGCAATTTCATTTCTTACAGGATCTTTTCACAAGCTTGCACTACCGAAAAAAGCGGGAAAAGAGACACCCGTTCATTTTTTTACGGTTAGTACACCTTAAAAAGGCCATAGAATGGATCAGCCAAAATGATACGGTAAACAATAAAAGAAACAAAAAAACGAAGTCAGTAGTCCGAAAACCCGTGAAAATATGGTTTGAATAAAAGGGGTTTATAATTTGCTTGAAGCATTGTATTTATATTGGTTTGGTGGTTGGTTTTGAAGGCTATCAAAATGCAAGTGTAGGTAGAAAAATGAGGTAACTCTAATGTTGTTTGTTTACCTTTGATTTATTCTTAATATTTCGTGTTTGAATATTTACTGGTTTGAATAACTTTAATTTTAATTCTATTTGTTACTATTGATTTATTTTTATTGGTTCATTTATTTTTTCACTGAATAAGTATGGACAATCTACCGTATATACTCAAATATCATCTGATATAATCCGAGACTATTTTTTGTTTTGTTTTGCAGCTTGAAATTGTAGGCGTACCAGTTAGCTTAGGTTTAGCCTAGGCCAACTATATACACACACGCATCTGGTGCGACCTCTTAATATCAAGCAAAAATTTAGCTCACAAAGTTGCATAATACGCGAATATATAGAGTAAGATTTTCAGAATAATTCTGATAATTAATGACAAAAACCGAGTGTGAAATTAATTCTATCAATTCTTGTTAAAATTTTGATATTCTGGACGAATAATGGTTTAAGTTTGAGTTTTATAAGTCGTTAAGACTTATAAATCTCTATGGGTTATTTAAAGAAAAATTCTATTGAAGTCTAAAAAAACTTCAATAGAATTTTTCTTTAAATAACCCATAGAGATTTATAAGTCGTTAAACAAAATTCAAACTTAAACCATTATTTGTCTTCAATAGAATTTTTCTTTCATATGGGTGTCTGGCTTTAGGGTGTGTTATTTTATGATAGTATTTGGTTATATTAGGTCAGTTTTTGGTGAAAGGGTCAATTTGGTCAGATCTTGGTTAAAAGTTGTTGGGTTTTTTTTAATAAAATTTGTTCTCTGGTTTGATGTTTTTGAAAAGGTCCCTTAATTTGTTTGTCTCATTGTATTTGGAGCGGATTTCTCTGAGACTGTAACAGTTTAAGATGATATGTTTGACAGTGAGCGGTACTTTGATGTTCAACACACTGGAACATCTTCCTTTTTTGGAAGATGTAAATGGTGACTTGATCCGTTCTCAACTTTTTCACCAGGTTCCTGATTCAATACCGGCCCTCGCCAACTCAGCGTATGAGTAGCACAGGGATATGTGTGGTAAAGT
>CM042138.1:82164062-82166562 GCA_023376005.1 Doryteuthis pealeii | reverse complement strand
CTATTCTTTCTTCTCAGCTACTCCATTTCATATACATATTCATATGAACTGACAGAAAAGGTACAATGCTTCTCATTAGGAAAGAAGAAGAATGCAAGTTGTCGTTGTTATATTTTTTGAAAGTTAAATGAAAAATATTTTAAATTAACTTAGCGATTTAAAGTGATTCTTTCGTTGATGTTTGAAACCAAAAGATCAATTCTATTTTGTTAATTCCAGAAATGATTTGACTAAAATAAACATTCAACCTACGATTATCATTTAAAAAATGTTTCATATTTACGTACAAATGCATTTCACATAATGAAGATAAAAATTATAATCGAGTGATTGATTTTAACGGTATGTCAACCCATCTTGGGTTGTTCTGTGCTTAGAGGTTAAGGAATTGCGTTTATTGTATGTTCATATGTACATTTTTTGTGCAGTTGTTTCTTAAGATTTCTTTCCACACAGTTATATAATATCAATTATTCCTATCTAATACAAATAACATGTACATAGTTGTAGGGTTTAAAATATTCCTATCTACTACTAAAAATCATATGGTTTCATCTATTTCTATTTAATATGTAGCTTCAAATAGCTATTAATAATAATCCTTAGTAAACAATTATAGGTTCAAGTAACTATTCTTAATACAAATAATCTACAGTTATATGTAATCAAGTATTCCAATCTAATCCAAATCTTTTTTAAAATATCTAATTTGACCCATAGATGGGACTCTAACAAGTATAACTATTTCGGCTCAAAATGGAAAAATAATGTTGTACAATAATATTTTAAAAGTTGAAACAGCTGAAGACATCGAATGTAGATAAATGTAATAAAGATATCGGTAATGAATTATTTGTAATCATTTACAAGGAATTTAATAATTATTTATTAGTTACTTGAAGATTTCGCTTGATTCCACATATCGACCATTTGTCTTCTTACTATTACAACATAATTTTTACTTTAGGTCACTGGTTGTCACTTGATCTCCAATCATTGCTGGCGCGAAAATTCAATTAGTCAATAATAATAATAATAATAATAATAATAATAATAATAATAATAAATGCTAATAAGAAGTTTTACATACAAAAAGTGCTATATACTATTATTTTTGATTGATACATATCATTTGATAGAAAATAAAAATAAAAACGGAATTTTAAAGATAAAACATTTCTAATATTAAAAAAAGAAGAAATTATATCAAGTGTAGCTTTTAAAATAAGATAATCTTATCCTACACATTTTTAAAATAGATTTTTATCATTAGAGTTAAAAAAAAAATTTTAAAAACAGAATTTGAATTTTTGATTGGGTACCAAAAATATTCAATGAATAAATTGATATCACTCATAAATTCAACGAGAATTAACATTAAATAAATCATACAAAAAAAGATTATATTTAAAATCGTCTTAAATTCCAGAAGTCACTTCCAAATACCTTGATTTTTGCGACCTTATTTAATTACAATTACGCAACATAAATTTACTTTATTTTAATCAAAGGGTAATATTTTTAGCTGGAAGGGTAAAAAAAGAAATGTTAAAGTTGAAATTATTTACAAACATCAAAGGACTCTTACAATTTAGCGTCTTTATATTTTCTGGGGAAAAAAGAGGAAAAGAAAAAAAGGAAAGAAAAACATTTCTTATATATGTAGTAACTGTATCAATACAAATAAAAAGTTTCGTTACATTAAAACTCACAATGCTTTCATTATTTAATAATGGTTTTATCTATCTTGATTATTTGAGATATGGATTTTTTTGTAATCGAAAATTTCAAATAGATGAATAACATCTAAAAACGAAGGAAAGTCATATTTTGATTACGTTTGTTAAAAAAGTTATTATTAATTATTCAATTATTTTATAACGTCAAAAAATCATCTTTATCCGTCTGGTATTGCTTTTGCTATAAAATGTAAATACGACACGATTTATTTTAAGCCTTGATTTTCCCAGTGACGGAATAAATGTCATAAGAAAAAATTAATAACTTCGATTTCTCGCAAGTAAATTTTCAGCCAAATATTTACTTTATATAATTATGAAAAAAGATCAAATTCACTTTAGCTAACCTGGTGGATGCGAACTCAGTGTCTAGTTTGGTATTATATTTACAATGCTAGAATTATCTATAAGCTAAATAAGCTTAAGGCCGCTTACCTTCGAGACCTCATTTAAAAAAAATCATTTTGATATTAGTTTTTTTATTCTTTAATAATAATTCATATATATATATATATATATATATATATATATATGTGTGTTGTGTGTGTGTGTGTGTGTGTGTGTGTGTGTGTGTGTGTGTGTGTGTGTGTTAGTGTGTGTGTGTGTGTGAGTGTGTGTTTGTGTGTGTATGTATGTGTGTGTGTACGAAATAAACCTGTATCCTAATACCAATAAAAAAAACTAATAATAATCTAATAAGATTATTTATTATCTAACATAAGTTCCTTCCTAGTGTAGGTACTTAACCCAGTGTTTCTCTC
>CM042138.1:82146562-82151562 GCA_023376005.1 Doryteuthis pealeii | reverse complement strand
TAAGATCTAACAAGAATTATATATATATATATATATATATATATATATATATATATATATATATATATATATATATATATATATGAAAAGTAATGCGATTCTTGTAATATAAAATCATGCTATCTGAACTGATAGAAAAATTGAAATGAGTTAAAATAAAGTAATCATTACGTTAATCAATCAAGTGACTTGAAAAATGTCCGAAAAAAATGCTAGAAAAAATTCCCTTTTTAAATTATAAGCAAATTCATTAATCTTTCGCAATCGCATATATACTCATATACTCAGGAACACACACACACACACGCGCGCACACACACACACACACACATACACATGCACATGTACAAATGTAAATGAATAAATATATCGTACATAAATTTATTGAACCGTATAATTTTATACAAATAAAATCTAAAAAGATCCTAATAGGTATGTTCATTGTGTGTGTCTGTACTGATATATATATATATATATATATATATATATATATATATATATATATATAGTCATCCACAGACACCGTGTTTCGACGTTTACGTCTCATATATATATATATATATATATATATATATATATATATATATATATATATAAATTACTGAATGAGAGTTAACTAATCGATCTTATTAATTCAGGGTGAAAATTTTCCACCCATTCAATTCGTTTAAAAGAAAATTTGCAAATACATCATTTAAAAAATGTTCGCTTTCCATATAACCAACATAACGCCATGTTGAATGAAATCAACTATCATCTTTTATTTAAAAAAATATTTAAAAATTAAATGAGACAGCGAGGAAAAGAGAGAGAGAAAGGGGAAAGGGAAATAAAGAGAGAGAGAGGGGGGAGGAGAAGAGAAAGAAAGAGAGAGACAGAGAGAAAGAGGGGAAGAGGGAGAAGAAAGAAAGGTAAAGTAAAAAGATTGAAAGTAAAAACAAATTTAAAAAAAACGGAACGTGTAAACATTTTATATCAGCATTCTTACAAAATCAATGGTAAAAATCAAAACGGCGCTAAGCTTTTTCGTTTCATTTCTTTTTGTATATCAATTTCGTTTCTTCTTAGATTTTCCTGGTGTGAATTTATTATTTTAATATTTTCAATGTCATCTTTCTTATTCAATTCTTATAAAAATTTCTAGTTGTCACGATTTCCCCGAAGATTGATTATACAATATTAATATTTACAAGCGTATCTGCTTCCGATACACGGAAACATAAGAAACAAATAGAAATCCACCCACGAAATCAGCCAAATATTTAAAGAAAAAGAAAAGAAAATGAAAAAAAACAAAAAAAAAACAAAAAAAACAAAGCAAAAAACAAACATTGTTTCAAAGTATCCATTATTTATTTATTTATTTTTTTTTTTTTTCTGTTGTCAAAGAAAATTTAATTATGTCAACTTAGGTGCATTCTCCCGGAAAAGAGTGAAAGACGTGAAAGCCCGTTTTATAAAGCAGCTGATAAAAGAATAGCAGGAAAAAGGGATAGTTTTGTTGTTGTTATTGTTATTATTGTTGTTGTTGTTGTTGTGATTATTATTATTATTATTATTATTATTATTATTATTATTATTATTATTATTATGTCAGTAGTTTCACGAGGGAGTCAGACAAAATGAAACGGAATAGGTTGAGTTCAAAAAGGGGTTAATGAATTTAGATTGAAAAAAAAATAAATAAATAAATGAATTAAAAAAAAATTAGGTTCTCTAAAATCAAAGTAGAAATTATAAAAATAATTTGAAACGAAAAAAGTAAATTCTAAAAATAAAAAATAAAAACATGACGAAAAAATAACAAAAAAACTGTTTAAAAAAAGCATGCAAATATTTGTGTAAATATGAAACATTAAAAAAAAAAAAAAAAAAAAAAAAAACAAGCAAAATTTGAACATCTTATAGAATATTTTTAAAAAAGAAAAATGTTAAACGCGTAGAATTTAGACAGTTTTTAAATCATTTTTTTTTAATTTAAAGAAGCCCGATAATTTTTATTTATTCATTTTTTTTTAATCTAAAGAAGCCCGATAATTTTTATTTATTCATTTTTTTTTTTTAATATTCAATCGTTCCGAAGATTGAAAATGACGACAAGGAAGACGAAGAGGGCGGTGAGAAATGACTGAAATAAACCAGTCTGCCCTACTATTTACCCATAGGGCATTAACACGAAGTGAAACGCAAACTGCCTCATCTAGGATTTGAACTCGGGAACTGGTTCTATTTCCTACGACGATAACCGTTACGCAAGTGCTTTCTTTTGTATATTTATATGTTATTGCAATGCAGAAAAATGGCACATCGTAGCGAGAATTCTGTTAACGCAATAACATCAAAATGATTGTGTCCTGTGTATGATGTTAAACTGCATCTAGTGGCGAGGTTCCAATTCTGAAACACCAGGGAATGTGGGGTGCCCTTTCATCACCATTACACCCAGGACCACCCTGAACCGGAGTGGTAGTATCTGTTAGGATTACATCTATGGGTTAAATAGAAAAAATAGGTTTTAAAATTTTGAGTTTAAAAAATAATTTGAATACCCATCAAGAATAATTACAACAAAAATGTATTTGGCATAAAATGACCCAACACGTGTTGACATGTCGTAAAATCCAACAAACCAAACCAAAGCATTGTACGTATATATATATATATATATTCATTTTTGTGGTTGGAGGAGCGTGTTATAATGGTTAGAGTTGTAGGAAATGGACTCGTCGGCCCGAGTTCAAATCCTGGACTAGGCTAATTCGCATTTCACATAGCGCTAATACCTTCGGAAAAGGTATGCATCCAACTGCTCTCCCTTCAGCAATGGGTAAATAGTAGCGCAGACTGGGCTCTTTAACCTTGGATTGATAACCAGTCTAGGAGAAGGAAAACTCTGAATCTTAAACCTGGAAAACTGCGGTTAATAAATTGATTTTGTGTCACATCCTTTTCGTGCGGAGGGATTGGTAAATAATGGAGGCGTGTGGCATAATGGTTAGAGTCGTAGAAAATGGATTCGTCGACTCGAGTTCAAATCCTGGACAAGGCTGTTTGCATTTCACATAGCGCTAATATCCTTGGGACAGGTATGAATTCAACTATACTTCCTCTAGGTATAGGTAAATAGTAGGGCAGACTAGGCTCTAACCTTGGTTAGGCAACCTGTCTAGGAGAAGGAAAACTCTGAATTCAAACCTTCTAAACTCCGCCTAAGAAATTGACCTTGTGTCGCATCCTGCCCGTGCGGAAAGGTTGGTAATATATATATATATATATATATATATATATATATATATTGTGTAGTTTCGTAAGAGATAGATCGGTAGGTCATAGTTGAAGTGGTATTCAACAAACTGTTTGAAATAATTTTCATATGTATTAATAAATAGATTGCTAGAATTAATAAACTGGTAGTAGACCCTTATACACCACCTTGTAGCACCTATATGATAAAAAGGGGTTGGGTGTTTGCCATAAGAGCAATTTGAAGAATATGGCAGGACATGATTTATATGCAAGGGCTTGACATGGCCAGCCGATTGATCGGATGGGGTCTCTCTCCGCCCGCCCGTCTAACCAAAGTAAGGACCGAAGAGGAGTATTACATGTCATAGGACCACTTAGTATCACGGACTGATCAGCCACCACGATCCTGTCCTCAGGCATTACGGGTCACCACCCACAGGTAAGAGGTGGCCCCATTAGGCGGGAGCTTGCACATCTACAGCCCCACTGACAGGGCGGATGTTCAACGTTTGAGTAAAAATATCTATCTATCTATTTATCTATCTCCTTTCTCTATACTATATTTCATATCTCTTTCTCTCTGTCTCTGTATCTACTCCCCCCTCTCTCTCTCCCTCTCTTTCTCCTCTGCCTATCTGTCTATCTGTCAGTCTATCTCTCTATATATAGCAGAGCATACGTTCACACATCTCACCTCATGTATATAAGTATATACAAGCATTTAGTTAAACAACTGTGAGACTTTAATAATTTTCTGAAATCTTTTTACAAAATGCAATGTTAAACATTAGTGTATATATATATATATATATATATATATATATATATATATATATATATATATATATATATAGGTTAAAAGAAAGGAAATGAATCCGACGGTATGAGTGTAGATAAAAAGAATATGAAAACACCACAAAATGCTGTTAAAGTGAAAACATATTTAAAACATATTCATAACTGATATTGAACAATATTTCGATTTTATAAAAATCAGCTTCAGAGCTTGTTTATACTCCGTGTTGTTAAGAGCGGAGACAAAAGTCATGAGTTCAAAACAAAAACCTTGATGTTGCAAAAAAGAAAAAAAAAATTATACAATTGTTTCAAATGTGAGCACTTCCGCCGCATTTTTCTCGGTCATCAGATTATGTATATCTTATTGTAACAGTTTTTAAAAAAGAAGACATATTAAAAAGTTTGACACTAGACAAATTCTCTTATTCAAAACGGTATGAGTATTAGCCTGTTGACGGTTGGTCTTCAACAGATTTATAGAAAAAGAATTTTTATTTTTGTAATTGATAACAGCATTTTGTGGTGTTTTCATACCCTTTTATCTATACTCATATATATATATGGATATGTGGATGACAAAAAATATATGCTCCCAACTCCTTGTTGGTTGGGCTCTCTGGGGTTAAAATTTGATTGTCAGTCGCAAATTAAGCTTAAATGGCAAGGCTCTCCTATAAACCGGATATGGGCTCTCTAGCAGTTGTAACATATATACCTATATATGTATATATCAGTTAAAATATACCTCTTCCCTGCATGTGGCTGATGGCCAAGTGGTTAAGACGACGGACTGGTGAAAAATCAGTCGGGTTTCTATCCCGCCCGGAGCTAGCCACACTGAGGAGACATGATACGTCGAAACACGGTGTCTGTGGATGACAATATATATATATATATATATATATATATATATATATATATATATATATATATAGAGAGAGAGAGAGAGAGAGAGA
>CM042138.1:82131562-82141562 GCA_023376005.1 Doryteuthis pealeii | reverse complement strand
ATGGTCGAAACAGATTTCTGTCAGCAAAACGTTAAACATCTTGTTTTTTCTACAAAACTTTCTACGCATATTGTCGGATTCATATCCATTTTACCTTTCATATATATATATATATATATACCAGGGTGATTGTTTTAGTGTCTGGGGGACGCCACACCTACCTTTACCACACCATTCCAAACCGTGCTACTCGGTGTGCCTAGTTGACGAAGGCCGGTTTCGAACCCCGAACCTTGTGGTTCCAATGCGGACATAGATAGATAGATAGATAGATAGACAGACAGATAGATAGGGAGCCTTTTCGCCGGCTTTCTCATTCATCTGAATCAGTTTAGTCCAATTTCACTTCCGTTGATCCATCTTGGGTGGTGTTTAGGGTAAATACTGCATGCTGTTAAATCGCCGGATTACTCTCACACGCAACCTTCCTTCCCCAACCACCCAACCCCACCCCCGGCTGCCACTGTCGGCTTTTTTGTTGTTTTTTGTTGTTGTTTGCCGCAGCTTCGTTGTCGTCGTCGTCGACTTTGTCGTTGTTTCGTTTTTTTTTTTTTTGTTTTTTTTTTCTCATTGTCGTTGTCATTGTGGAGCTGTTTGTCTTTGTTATTGACATCGTCGCTGCCTCTTTGTTAATGTTGTTATTGTTCTTGTTTTGTTATTGTTTATTGTTGTTGTTGTTGTTGTTGTTGTTGTTGTCAAAGCGAAGCTAAAGGATCGAATGCACCTGTGAGGTTCCATCAAGAATTTATGACGACTCACAAGCAAAGATTTGGACGCACTGAGGCGTTTTGAAAAGTGTCGTGCATGTGCGTGAGTGTGTGTGTGTGTGTGTGTGTGGTGTGTGTGTGTGTGTGAGAGAGAGAGAGAGAGAGAGAGAGAGAGAGAGAGACGAGGGATCGTTTGAAGGGGGTTCGGAAAACTTGCAAATGGCGGGAGTATATTTCGTATGTAGGACGAAAAAAAAAGGGGGGTGGTTGGGGACTCTTGTCTTGATGCACACAAATCTGTGCCTGTCTATTTTTTGGAGCGAAAAGGGTGAGGGGCAAAAGAGACAAGTGTTTGACTGAGAACAAACGGGGTTGACTATGGTCGGTCACAGGGAAGTATTAGAAACATCAAATAAAAAAAGATGGCGGATGAATTGGTGTAGACAAAGAATCTTTTTCTTTTATTTATTTCATCTTCCTCATCGTTGATCTTTCTAATTCTTGGTGTATTTATATTTTAAAGTAAAAAAAAACCCGGGGGAGGGGGAGGGAAGTTGACAATCAGCAAAGGAGATTGTTGATTTAGAAGAAGAGAGAAAGGAGTGGCGCTCATTAGGTTAATACAGTTTTTTTTAAAGAATGATTGTGTCATTACGTTGTTATTTTTAAAATGAATGAAAAAGAGAAAAAAAAAATCTTTTTAGGGTTAAGTTTGTTGTTGCAATCACTGCCGGCAAATTCAGAATCCGGAATTTTTTTTTTTTTAGAGGTTATAGCAAATAACAAGATTTTGGCGGGAGAGTGTCTGAGGAAATCTCTCTCTCTCTCTCTCTCTCTCTCTCTCTCTCTCTCTCTCTCTTTCTCTCTCTCTCTCTCTCTCTCTCTCTCTCTCTCTTCTTTCTTTCTCTCTTTCTTTGAAATAACTACAATAAAATGCACTTACAAATGCTCCAGCTACGCATGGCTACATTCATAATTTGTGTATATGCGTGCATGCGTAAATACGGATGGAAACATATGGATAAAAGCTAAAAGTTTACAGATGCTCTCTCTCTCTCTCTCTCTCTCTCTCTCTCTCTCTCTCTCTCTCTCTCTCACTGACTCACTCTATCCATCTATCTATCTCTCACACACACATACACACACACACACAAATATATATATATATATATATATATATATATATATATATATATATATATGTGTGTTGTGTGTGTGTGTGTGTGTGTGTGTGTGCGGCCTATTGTCGGTATCACCCCTTTTCGCTGGCGCTAGACCAGGTAGATCGTTTTTTTTTTGTTGTTGCTGATATAGAGCGCCACACCTGCCGTCGGCTCCCCACTTTACCGTACAGATCAGATTACCCAATTTGTGCTTTTCCTGCGCTGAGTTGGCGAGGATCGGTATCGAACCAGGTATCTTGCGATTCCTATGCGAATGCTCTATCAACTGAGATCTTTTAGCTGTACTCGTGAAAGTTCAACGCAATATATGCATAATAATTTAATTTATAAATAACATTCTAACATTCTATATCTGTTTTATAGTTTGTTGAATTAGCAACAATATTAACTACAAATAAATATAAGAATAGATAGATAGATAGATAGATAGAACCGTATAGGACTGTATTATGTCTAAAGGTTAGGGAATCGCGTTCATTTGACGCTCATGGAGGCGTGTGGTGTAATGGTTTGAGTCGTAGGAAATGAACTCGTCGACCCTGGTTCAAGTCCTGGACTAGACTGTTTGCATTTCATATAGTAATAATACCCTTGGGAAATATATGCATCAAACTACTCTTCCTCCAGCTATGGGTAAATAGTAGGGCAGCTTGGACTCTTTAACCTTGGTCAGGTAACTAGTCTAGGAGAAAGAAAACTTTGAAATCAAACCTGTTAAACTCCGCTTAAGAAATTGACCTTGTGTCACAACCTGTACGTGTGGATGGGTTGGTAAACACACACACACACACACACACACACACACACACACACACACATATATATATATATAATATATATATATATATATATGAGGTTAAGTAAACAAACAAATGTGTTTATTTTTATATGGCTTTAAGCCGACAATTTTTGGAGGATATGTGCTTAATTGAAGTCATACCTAATTTTGAAAATTAATTAGTTAATAATTAATGAATTTAGGCGGGCATATATGTTCAAATGTAAGGCTAAATGAATTTTCTCGATTCGTTTAGCCTTACATTTGAACATATATGCCCGCCTAAATTCATTAATTACTAACTAATTAATTTTCAAAATTAGGTATGACTTCAATTAAGCACATATCCTCCAAATATATATATATATATATATAATGGGGGGTGCACAAGGTCCTATAAAATACGAATAAGTTTTACACAGCTATATTTGATCTATAGATGGGACCCTAACAGAGAGTACCACTCCGGGTCATATTAGACCTAGAAGTAATGGTATTGAAGTGCTACTCCATAGAACTCCAGAACTGGAGCCTTACCATCAGATGCAGTTTAGTGTCATACGCAGGACACCACTTATTGAGTGGTCTTACCCCCTTTTTAGGGGATACATTCAGCATATTCTAAGCCCCGCGATCTGATTGTGAAATAAGTCAACTTTTGAAGACAAATATGTGTGCCTTATTTTTAAGAAAAATTCAGTTAAACTTTTAGGCGGGCATTTCGATTTTGCAATAAGGCTAACGTTGTCGGTCGGCGGTAATATCACTGTTCATAAAAGCTATCAGCAAAAAAAATCACTTATTTGAAAGAAAATGAACAGGAAAGAAAAATTATTGAAAAGGAAAAAGAACTTGCCAAGAGCGATGTCAGATAGGGACGGATGGCAAGAAAGTCAAAGGAATTTGTATTGTTATCACGTCTTGATGATGATGAGGATGATGATGATGATGATTCATTTTCAATTTAATTTATTCTATTATCCATTTACTTTTCTAATAAGCATATTAAATGCCAAATATGCAAATTAGCCGACATCATTAGGAAAAATCGTTACCTTTGTCAAATTATGTAGCAGGCTACAACAGAACATTTTTGGGCCGGGGAAGAACGGTTGTTTTGGCGGCACAATCTTATGTGGAACACGGACAAACATACAGACACAGCATTATACTTTCTCTCCCTCTCTCTCTCTCTCTCTCTCTCTTCTCTCTCTCTCTCTCTCCTCTCTCTCTCTCTCTCTCACGTACACACATACACACACACAATACACTAGAACAGTTCTCCGTGAAAGGTTTTCTGGATATATATATATATATATATAATATATATATATATATATATATATATATATATATATATATATATAGTATGAACAAAAAGTAATAAGACAATCAGGAAATATTCTTATATGTTGTTTATTCTCAACTAGTTTCGACCTTAGGTCATCGTCAGGAGAAAATTTCTTATTTGAAGAAAATTGTTTATAGATTTTTGAAAGGGAGCATTATAGAAGAACTATAAAAATTGAAGTGTTTTTGAGGGTTTGACATGCTATTAAAATCCGGGTAGACTAGTGTGTTAGTAGTAGCATGTCCATTTGTTCCGTGAAGAACCTCTATGAGGTGGGTTATTTTTTTAATGCTCTTATATATGTGAGGGAGGGTTCATGGGAGTTGTGTATATGACTATATGTGTATACATATAAATGTATGTGTGTGTTTACATATATGTGTGCTCGTGTAATTATATATATCTTATTATAATGGAGATTGTGTGTTTTTCTGTCTGTAACCGAAACTAAATCACTACTCAAGTCACAATTCCCTTAGTAATTGACGTCACATTCACCATTAATTTATCCTTATTTTAACCTCAATTATTAATAAAATTGTTTTACATTATTAATACTGTTAACCATATCAACATACTAATAACATGCAATTATGTTTATATATACAACAAAATAGCGGTTTACAGTGTGAAGGGGAAGGCTAATTTGCATATTGATATTTAAAAAAATCGAATTTAATAAATATGTGCTTAGTATTATTGATTTCTAACTGTTTGGTTTTATTTTAATGAATATAAGCAAAAATCTCTTCAATGAATCTTAAATTAAATCCATTAACAAGAAAAAATAATTGTCATTTTATTCTTTACTTCCTCTTTTAACTAAATACTTAAATTAGAAAAAATAACAATGAAAGACGAGAGTGATGGAAGAGTAAGTTTCAGTTGTTCATTTATTATACTTCTGATTATATCCCTCTGTTTCAAATCTTTTTATCTGTATTATTATTTAGTTTCATTAGCCTTTCTAATTTAATACAATATTTTATTACATTAAAACTTAAATACTTGCACCCGGAGGGTGCATATATTTGCTAGTATATATAATTACACGAGCGGCCCTAACTTTTCTAGCATTTCCATTTATATGTACATGGAGATGTTTGAATTCTATTAGCATTCACACACCATCGCAAATACACAAACCATTTATCCTAATCAGACCATAATTTACATACGTACATATATACATATCGTTTATACTCGTGTATAGGTCAAACTTTTGAAGACCTAATTTTTACGCATAAAATTGGCGTCAATCTATAAATAGGTAATAATTTTGTAAGGTTGAAAGTCAAACATAATAGGAATGACTGGTATCAACTCTTGGTTTTAAAAAGTAACGATTACGTGACTATGAATCAAGAGTCACATTATACACGAGATCGACTTATACACGAGTCTCGGGCAAATTATTAGAAAATTTAATTCTTTACTTAATACCATTGGTTTGGTTTGTTTGTTTAATGGCATTTCATTCGTGAATTATTTGATGTCAAAGCCATTCTTGTAAAACAAGTGGTACTATTTAATCCATAGCTGGGGGAATGAAGGGGTTCATACCTTTCCCAAGAGTACTAGTCTGAAAGTGAACGTAATAGTCCAATTGTAGTTCGAACTCGCTTACTATGATTTCGCAGCCCAGCACGTTATCCACTACGCCACGTCCACTAATTTTCCTTTACAGGTTCCAAACGTAGAAATTCTCGTTCTCACCGAAGAAAAGAATTCTGCCGGCTTTTAGGTGTGCCTCAGTCAGACATGCAGATTTTCTTCACACCCACGTACGGCATTTGATTAGTTCTGAGGCACTTGGTAATTTTCAAATATCCCACCCTTAATGATATCAGTTTCCAGGAGTTATCTATTTATTGTACTGGTGAGATTCTTAGTATACCAAGCACAATGGTTATTGTCATACAAAATGGAATCGGCGACCAGAGTTCAAATCCTGGACGAGACTGCGTTTTACTTCACGCTAATGTCCTTGGGAAAAGCATGAATCCATTGTGTACGTTTTTCTATTTGTGATATTTAATCTTTTTTCTTTCTGTAATTATAGGTAAATAGTAGGGCAGAGTAGGTTATTTAGCCTCGGTTGGAAAGCCTGTCTAGTAGATGGAAAACACTTATTTTCAACTGCTTTTACTCCGCTTAAAAATTGACCTTGTGTCACATCTAGCTCGTGGAGGAGGGGTTGGACATACACATACTTAGTATATCCACTGCATCCACTATTCCTGTAAAATCCATCGTACGCCTGTCTGAACAAGGTACTTATGATTTTGCCGGTTAAAAGTTTTATTTTCAACACCAGCCACACAGCACTTTGCAACAAGAGTAGAATAATTCAATGAGAAGTAGCGTATCGATGCTTCTGAAGTAGATTGGATTTTGACTTTCAGTTTAATCTTATATCCAATATTATTAAGGTCGATCGATTTTTCATCTTGGTCGTTGGCTACTAATAAAATTTGACATTTATAAACCGTCGATGGGGGGGGAGGAGTGTTTGAAAAATACTCGGATCATAAAAATAGGCAATACTGTGATTGGTTGCTACAAATTTAGTTGCTGCAATTTGGTTGCTGCAAATTTGGTTGCTACAAATTTGGTTGCTGCAAATTTGGTTGCTGCAAATTTGGTTGCTGGTTGCTGCAAATTTTGGTTTGCTGCAAATTTAGTTGCTGCAAATTTGGTTGCTGCATTTGGTTGCTGCAAATTTAGTTGCTGCAAATTTGGTTGCTGCAAAATACTGCAAATTTGGTTGCTGCAAATTTAGTTGCTGCAAATTTGGTTACTGCAAATTTAGTTGCTGCAAATTTGGTTACTGCAAATTTAGTTGCTGCAATTTGGTTGCTGCAAATATGGTTGCTGCAAATTTGGTTGCTGCAAATTTGGTTGCTGCAAATATGGTTGCTGCAAATTTAGTTGCTGCAAATTTGGTTACTGCAAATTTAGTTGCTGCAAATTACTGCAAATTTGGTTGCTGCAAATTTGCAAATTTTAGTTGCTGCAAATTTGGTTGCTGCAAATATGGTTGCTGCAAATTTGGTTGCTGAAAATTTAGTTGCTGCTGCAAATTTTTTAGTTGCTGCAAATTTGGTTGCTGCAAATTTAGTTGCTGCAAATTTAGTTGCTGCAAATTGCTGCAAATTTGGTTGCTGCAAAAAGTTGCTGCAAATTATTTGTTGCTGCAAATTTAGTTGCTGCGCAAATTGGTTGCTGCAAATTTAGTTGCTGCAAATGCTGCAAATTTGATTGCTGCAAATTTGGTTGCTGCAAATTTAGTTGCTACAAATTTGGTTGCTGCAAAAATTTGGTTGCTGCAAATTTAGTTGCTGCAAATTTGGTTACTGCAAATTTGGTTGCTGCAATTTAGTTGCTGCAAATTTAGTTGCTGCAAATTTGGCTGCAAATTTGGTTTGTTGCTGCAAATTGCTGGCAAATATGGTTGCTGCAATTTAGTTGCTGCAAAATTTGGTTTGCTGCAATTTAGTTGCCTGCAATTTTGATTGCTGCAAATTTGGTTGCTGCAAATTTAGTTGCTACAAATTTGGTTGCTGCAAATATGGTTGCTGCAAATTTGGTTGCTGCAATTTGGTTGCTGCAAATTTAGTTGCTGCAAATTTGGTTACTGCAAATTGGTTGCTGCAAATTTGGTTACTGCAAATTTAGTTGCTGCAAATTTGGTTACTGCAAATTTAGTTGCTGCAAATTTGGTTGCTGCAAATTTGGTTGCTGCAAATTTAGTTGCTGCAAAATTAGTTGCTGCAAATTTGGTTGCTGCAAATTTTCAACAATGCAAAGGAAAGCTTGTAGGTGGCTACAAACTCGTGATTTTCAGTCGCTCTCGGCAGGTTTAGGGTTAGGGTCATTCCGTAAATCTCCCAAACAGAATAAACGATTGATTGATTGATTGATTGGTTGGTTGGTTGATTGGTTAATTGAATGATTTTATAAGCACGTCAAGCTTTTAATTTGTTTTTAAAATTCGTAGCGGACGATTTTATTGCCAGTACCTAATCTATTCTAGTAGTGACCAGGTTTGAATTCAGCTTTTCTTCTCCTAAACTGGTTGCCTAACAAAGGTTAAAGAGCCCAGTCTGCCCTACTGTTTACCCATAGCTGGAGGGAGAATAGTTGGATTCATACCTTTCCAAGGGTATTAGCTTTCTAGGGTTATTTTATGCCAAGAGACCAGGGAATCGTATTCATCGTATATATTTACAATTTTTGTGTAGTTGTTTCTTAAGAGATATTTGGACACACACACACACACACATATATATATATATATATATATATATAATATTTTTATCTGATACAAATAATCTGAACACAGTTGTATGGTTTCAAGTATTCCTATCTAATAATCATATGGTTTCAAGTAATTATTTCAATCTAATAATAGTCATATGTTTTTACACAGTTATATAGTTTCAACTAGGGCACCTTATGTGGTGTAATGGTTAGCGAACTAGATTAGCTGACCATTGTTAGTGAGTTCGATTCTCACTGGGCGCCCCATAATTCTGACATTGTGCCACATCTAAGCTAATCTTAGTAAATAACTATATTGTTTCAAGTAAGTAATAACCCTAAGTAAACGATTATAGCTTCAAATATCTTTAATACAAATAATCTACATTTACATGACATCAAGTATTTCTATCGAATACGAATGATTTTTTAAATAGATCTATTTGAACCATAGACGGGACCCTAACAGAGTGAGAGTCTAGCTGGGAGTAATGGCAATGGTGGTACTCCACACTCCGTAGATCTCCAGAACTGGGGCCTCACCAAAAATACAGTTTAGTATGCATACTCAGGACTCCTTTTATATGTGTAGGGGACGCAGTCAACGTATTGTGCTCTGCGCCGACAATTGGATACGTTTCAATTTACTCAAGATTAAAAGTATAATTGATAGAGCTGGATTACAGGTAATGTAATTATTAGTATACAATTATAGCATGTTAGCTCAGTCGGTAGAGCGTTCGGCTAGCAACCACAAGGTTCCTAGTTCAATACCGCCCTCGCCAACTCAGCGTATGAGTAGCACAGGGACATGTGCGGTAAAGTAAAGGATTTTATGGTAGGTGTGGCGCTCCACCTCAGAGGCAAAACAATCTTCTTGGTCTAGCGCTAGTGAAAAGGGGATAGACTCCCTCGCTCATTGGCTGATACCGACTTTAGGCCACCCCGACGACTTTACTTACTTTGTAGCATGAAAGTAACTATTCTTAATAGAAATAATTTACAATAACATATCAAGTATTCCTGTCTAATACAAATAATCTACAAAGAGATATATTTGACCCATAGTTGAAACTTAAACAGGTACTACCACTCCGGGTCAGAGTGGACCTGGGAGTAATGGCAATGAAGGCGTAATTCACACCCTGTAGATCTCCAGAACTGGATTCTGACTATTATATGCAGTTTAGAGTTATACCCAGGCCCCACACACTTTTTTCTTGGGAGGGGAGGGTATCCCTCTGCAGGGGATACAGTGTATTCTAAGCCCTGCTGACATAGCGACTGAACGAGCGAGTAAAACCACGAGTATTCGCAGGCGAATGTGCCCGGGCGCACGTGTTCGCCCCTGCACCTGTAAATGTAGTTTGTGTGGGTGGAGTAGGGGATAGGGACCCAGCGACGGGAGACAGGCAGCTACGATAGGAGATCAGCCCGATCTTATTAACGATCTAATCGCTTCTAAATGTCCTCATTTCTTTTCAAGGGCTATTAGCACTCAAGCAAGACGCCTGCCTGAGTCGCTTAGAAAACGACTCCCTGAATTTTCTCGTTTTTTTTTCTCTCTCTCTCTTTTCTTCTCTTCTCTTTCTTTTTTCTTTCTTTCTTTCTTTTTTTGCTTTCTTCTATTCGTCTCTATTGTTTTCATGTTCCTTTTCTTCCTTTCTCTCACTGCACCATTAAATTTTTAATATTACCACTTTTCTAAACCTTCATT
>CM042138.1:82104062-82126562 GCA_023376005.1 Doryteuthis pealeii | reverse complement strand
CTTTGTCTTATTCTTCTCACACTCTCTTTCTTCTTTCTCTCTCTCTCTCCTCTTTCTCTCTTTCTCTCTCTCTCTCTATATATATATATATAATATATCTTTCTTTCTGTCTTATTGCTTTCCACCCATCTCCTCTCTCCTCTCTCTCTCTCTCTCTCTCTCTCTCTTTATTCTCTTTCACACTTTCTCTCTCTCTCTCTCTCTCTCTCTCTCTTCATTTCACACGTTCTTATTCCCTCTTTTCTCTCTCTCACACACATACACACTCTCTCTCTCTCTCTCTCTCTCTCTCTCTCTCTCTCTCTCTCTCCTCTCTCTCTCTCTCTCTCGAACGCATAATTCCACCACCAATTCAAGATAGAGGCAGGTGACTGTCGCTTCAATCTGGTCTCTTCATATCCCGCTGCCGCATTTACCCACTGAACACGGCTCGTACGGCTCGTCTTCCAGAAGCAATGTTCCAATTGGTCGATAGAGCGTGCAGCAAGCAAACAACAGATACAGTAAGATGATGATGATGATGATGATGATGATGATGATAGAGGTGGTGGTGGTGGTGGGTCTAGATTTCTTCATTTCAATTCCTCTTCCTCTTCCTCATCCTCCTTTGCTCGTGTGTCGGAACAACCAGTTACAAGGTTTAATCAATATGCACCACCTTTCACAGACACGTGGCCCTGTGTCATCGCAGCTATAGGCAAAGGTGGGGTGCCGCTCACACAGAGATGATGGGAGGATTGAAGAAGTTTGGTGATGAAGATAAAAGAATCATAAGCAATCTATATGCAACCCCCCCCCAAAAAAAAAAAAAATCTGTACATCGGTGTTGAGAGATAAATAAGCAATAAGTGTGTGCAGATATATGTGTGTATTTGTGCACATATATACATATATTTATTTATCTATTCATTTCTGAATTTTTGAGATGAGGCTTGATAATTTGTATTATTTGTATTTTTTGGACAGTTGTCCTCATCTTTCTATTGTATACTCAACGTTTCGGCCGATGTGCCCTCCGGCCTTCTTCGGGTGTTTCTTGTCAAACTCTGGAACCTTCTCGTCGAACACAGGAGCCTTCATTTCGTAATCTGGAGCCTTCACTGAACTTAGAACGAACCATTTATTCATTCCACCGAGTAGACTGTTCTCATTCCGTCAGACATGGTTGGGTACAAGTGTTAAGCTTTGTTAAGTATCTATGTTATTATTATTATCCGTGGTCAGGATTGAACCAGCAACCAACATATGATTGTCACTGAGATCTGTATTAAGACAGTCCCTATATGGATTGTGCAATGTATCCAGCAATATAACAATAATAATGAAGACAACAGTCCGAAAATTTCTAAAGTATATATATATATATATATATATATATATATATATATATTATATATATATATATATATATATATATATATATATATATATATATATATATATATATATATACAGTGAAGTCTTTACTAGCAATAGCAAAAAAGTGAATAAATGAACAAAACAAAAATAAAATAAAAAGAATAGATAAAATAAATGATAAATAATTGAACAAAAACATATTTTAAATGAATTTAAATTTTAAAAATAAAAATAGATAAGATAAAAACAAAGAAAGAATAAATAAAATAAAATAAATAAATAGACAAGCAAAATAAAAAAATCTAAAAAATTGAATTAAATAAAAATGAAAAATAAATAGGATGAAAAAATTTTTTTAAATGAATAAAAAAAGAAAAGAACGAGGTCAACACTCGACATTGACATATTTGAAATACAAGTGGTTATTTAAGAGCAGAATATTTTGTGGGAATTTTATTATTATTATTATTATTATTATTATTATTATTATTAATAGTGACAGGAATTATTTGAGTATTCTAGCCGATCTTAACAATGCTGCGGTCCGTATGGCCTCGATACATCCTCTGATTTCCAACTCCTTCAATCTTGTTTCCAAACCCTTGGGGACCGTTCGGTGTCGGTGATACCAATAGTATTTGGTTCGCTTGGAACCAAATTCTATTGGTATCACCGACAACTTCATATTCCACACTTTTTTTAGCTCTCTGGCAAGATCCAAGTATTTTGTCTATCTTTTCGCTTTCTTTCATTTTCACTCTATAGTCCGTTGGAATAGAAAAATCCACGAAATGACAAGTTCTTTTTTCTGTTAATTAATTCTAGACCTGGTCTACTGACCGGGATTTATTATTATTAAATAAGAAAACCATGTATCCATTTGGACTGTAAGATTCATGGTTATAATTGAACATACAACTCCAACAATGTTGAGAGACAAAACATTTTATATAATACAGCACATGAATAAACAAGATACATAAACAATAGAAGATAGAATAGAATAGTGTACATAAACATACATACATAAAAGTCACAGACAAGATAATATAAAAGTACACATAATATAAAGGTACAGACATGAGACTAAGAATAGTCCATGCTGTATAAATCACTTACAATGACTAGTAGCCGGCGTTAAGGGCCGAAGCCCCAACGAGAAGGGAATGACAATTGTCTAACCCAAGTGAGTTCCTTAAGAAGATGTAGCTAAAAGAGGAGAAGTTTAAATAAGGCGCTTGAATACCAGAGGTCCTGGTGGCCGGCACGTAAACCCAGTGGGAAGATAACTCTTCCAGGCAAAGGGAAGATAATCCCCACAGGACAAATGCACATGCACATACATAGCGTACGTGACTGAGATTCAATGCTGATACAGACAAATGTACTTTGCTTAATAGTCGCAGTTTATAGATAGGGGCTTCAGTACTCTTGAGTACGAGCAGAGAGGAGCTGCAAAAATTGCCCTCTTCCGGTTTTCAATTTCCGGGGCAGGCTTAAGTGGAGGCGACATTTACATTTTATAAAAAAAAGGCTTTATGGCTTTTCAATTATAAATCGATTTCTGGATGTCTGTATTTGCGAACTCAACCCTTGATGGTTTTCATTTTCATCAATGAACGAGCAAAGAGTTACGTCTATTTTGTTACAAAAACTACAAAAACAAAAATCAAGTGTTTTTTTTAGGCAAGAAGCCTTTTCCCTCTGCAAGGGATGCAGTCAGCATTTTCTCACGTTCAGCGACAGAGCAGTACATGCATGTGGATATTGGGGGTATTAACCAAAACAGAAAAGAACAAAGAATCCAAAGTTAATTTTCATCAAAATAGGCCCCTTGGCATTCAACGCACTTATTCTATCGGAATTTTGAAAATCCACACACCTAAAATGAAAATATTCGCTTAATCTTCATATTAATTTTTCATTGTTTCCCTATTCAGAATATTCAAAGTACTAAAATATGTTTTAATGTTTATTTCTTATGAATAATATTTTTCTTTGGCGTAATAAATTTAGAAACCTGAGTGTTTTTAGTGAACTTAAGCGTATCTGAAGCTCGCTCGTACCTCAAATTTTAGCTCTCAACACAAAGCAAAAACATCGACCAAGTGACAGCTCGTAACTCGGAAAACTCCTAAGTTGATGCACTTGTAAGTTAAGGTATCACAGTATATATATATATATATATATATATATATATATATATATATATATATATATAAGAAAGAGTTTTATAATTTGCTTGAAGCATTGTGTATATATTGGTTTGGAGGTTGATTTTGAAGGCTATCACAATGCAGGTGTAAGAAAAAATAATAAGGTAACAATGGTGTTGTAGTTAACCTGTATTTTAATCTTGATATTTCGAGATAAAATCTCTTTTTCAGAAGATCACTGGAACTGAAGACGTTGTCGTCTTGTTATGGCATTTCTAATTAACTAGAAATGCCATAACAAGACGACAACGACATCTCGAAATATCAAGAATAAATTACAGGTTAAGAAACAACACCATTGTTACCTTATTATTTTTTCTTTACATCTGCAAATAGCCTTCAAAATCAACCTCCTAACCAATATATATATATATATATATATATATATATATATATATATATATATATATATATGAGGTGGACAAACAATGTGTATGAAATGGCGAAGGCCGACAATTTTTTGTAAGATTATGTGCATAATTAAAGTCATACCTAATTTGTTAATTAATTAATTATAATTAAATGAATTAGGCGTGCATATCGGTTTAAATGTAAAGCGTAAACAAATCGAGAAAAAGTCGATCTGTATGTACATTTCAGTCTATTAGGCCTCATCAGCAGAGCTATAGACAAGGCAGTGCTTTGTGCGTGACCTAGAAAAGGATGTCAGAAAACAAATAAACGCACATTTTTAATTATTCTAAAGAGATGATCTAATTTCTGTATGTTTGTGTGGTTATTACCTTAATACATAAAAAACAACAACCCATATAAATTTTGGCACTCATAAATCGAGTTATCACTGTATATTGTAAATGACTGAGCATGTTAAAAGGAAGTTGGGAAATTTTGTGCTTGAGATTTCCCACTAAAAGATCAATCCCCGTTTTTCTGGTCAATTGATATATGCTTTATTGCAAAAAGAAATAAAAAAACGAAATTAAATTTTCAGATTTTATGAAAAATACAGGGGAACATTACAAGCGTTGTAATGGTAATGTAATTTAGGAACCGTGACAACGTCATAGATAAAACTACTTTCACATATTCAAAAAGAAATTTAAAAAAAATATAATAGCATCCTTCTGCCTACTAGAAACGTTGACGTAGTGTCCTCAAAAAACTTTTTTATCTGCATCCGCGCTAGTGGCTTAGCTGGACAATTTTTGAATGGCAGTCTCTGGTGCCCTGACTGCACACAACTGTGATGCTTGCAGAGGCTGTTGTTGTCTCTCTTTCCTTCTGGCTCTCTTTGCTGTGGAGGCATCTCTCCCCTCTGTTTCACTCCTTTCTATCCCTTGTTTGACAGTGAGACGACAGACTGCTTGGTTATATATATATATATATATATATATATATATATATATATATATATATATATATATATATTTCATTTATGGGTACTACTATGTGAACATATCGTAAGTAGTTAATCCAATAGGGTTCAATATATTATGAATATAGAGCATTAATAGCTCTAACACCTTCACCAGGGAATCCTCCTGATGAAGGTGTTAGAGTAACACCGAAACCGCGGTCGGGAAATAACTTCTTCTACGACTATATATATATATATATATATATATATATATATATATATATTACTAAATTACCTTTACACAATTGTTTCACCAAGTGCGTTTTTTTTTTAATTATTGGGCCTTTGATTACGAAAAGTTAGCATTAAGCATCTATTTTTACATATATACAATAAAAATCAAACTATATTGTTTGAAAAACTTCTAGAAAAAAAATATGTATCTGAGAGTGTTTGTTCCAAAACCAGAGATAATTTCAAAGCCCGCAGCCCAAACAGACGACATTTGTGGAGAAATGATTTCCATGTTAAAAATGGTTGTTTTCCGGAACTTCAGCTGCCAGAAACTTTTCTGTTATTTATTTTCCTTTCATTTATATACGATCTTTTTGTTATTTGGCAATGGAGAGAGAGAGCTGATAAATACTAATCCAATTGCTTACAGATCAACATAAAGCAGGTGTGATGTATCAAAGATAGACAAATGAATATCTCATAGAAATCGTGGTACCAGTGTAGCAAAGTCTTATGTTTTTAAGATTATATATATATATATATATATATATATATATATATATATATGTGTGGGGGGGGGTGAGGAGGTTAATCCGACAGTATGTGGAGAAAGGTACACAAACTGGATGTTTATTGTCAACGATGCAAGGTTTCGGTCTATTATTCCTGACGATGGTCTAATAGACCGAAACGTTGCATCGTCGACAATAAACATCCAGTTTCCATAACATCCCGTGTTTGTCTACCTTTCTCCACACACACACACACACACACACACATATATATATATATATATATGTGTGTGTGTGTGTGTGTGTGTGTGTGTGTGTGTGTGTTATACTAAAGTTGAGTTAATCAACTTTTGCTTCCTAAAGGCTTTTTACTGTTTAGTTTAATGATATGAAAATTATACTAAATTATTCCTTACTTTTAGGAATGAATTATTTATGAAAAAAATCTGTTTTAATTGGTTCTAATTAGTCGTAATTTGCAATTAAGTAAAAAAAACCGACCAATCTCTTACTTTACACTCTGTCTATCACTTTCTTCCCCTCTATGTATTTGACTACCTCCTCGTTGTATAATGTTAGTTTCTCTGGAGGGTAGAGAGAGAGAGAGAGAGAGAGAGAGAGAGAGAGAGAGAGAGAGAGAGAGAGAGGGAGAGAGAGAGAGAGAGAGAGAGAGAGAGAATTTGAAATGTATTTCTGTATTAAATTTCACAACCAGCAATCCGTAGCTCAAATGAGATCAGACTTTCCCTTTCTTAAAAAGCTTACAAAATGATTTAAAGGTTTCGTCCGGCCGTATTTCTTTTAAATTTTTATTCACCTTGCTAACTCTCTTAATCCATAGCTGAATGGGTAACCCAATAGGTGACGTTTTGTCTTGTATATATATATATATATATATATATATATATATATATATATATATATATATATATGTATGCCCTTCACTGGAAAATAAAAGGCGTCTAAACATTAAACATAGAATCTAGATTTATTTCTAGATGTTCTGTTAAAGTTTAAGGACATTTGAACGGAAAATTAGTCAAGTTATCAGATTACGAAATTATATAATATTTTCTGAAACACTCTATACATCTCAAATGATATAAATTTTTTATCTATCTATCTATCTATCTATCTATATATATATATATATATATATATATATATATATATATGAGAAAAAATGAGTAAAGAAAAGAAAAGTAAATGGATAAAATGAATTTAATCGATCACTTACACATGTGTTTCGGTCAGTTTATGTGTGTGAAAATATTTCGCACACATACAAGAATCGACCTTCATCAGAGTGAACATTTATTTTTAAATAAATGTTCACTCTGATGAAGGTCGATTCTTGTATGTGTGCGAAATAAATGTTCACTCTGATGAAGGTCGATTCTTGTAATGGTGCGAAATATTTTCACACACATAAACTGACCGAAACACATGTGTAAGTGATCGATTAAATTCATTTTATCCATTTACTTTTCTTTTCTTTACTCATTTTTCCTCATATTGTCGGATTCAATTCCTTTTCCATTTTTATATATATAATATATATATATATATATATATATATATATATATATATATATATATATATATAAAGGTTTTGTTTTTAGAGTATATTCGAAGCATTATTTGTAATTGAATAAGTTGTTTTTTGAAGGCAGCGAAAAAATGCGTTGTATGTTGGAGAAACATATTTATTTATATCTTTTGTTGTTGTTGTTTTTTTTTTTTTTTTTTTTAAACATACTTAATATTTTCGGACAAAGTCCATCATCAGAGTAGTAAGAAGTTTTCATCCCATTCATGTTTGGTAAAAATCAACATGTGATATTAATACGTTGATGAACGCTATATATATATATATATATATATATATATATATATATATATATGATAAGTTGTAAACACGGTATGTTTGGAATGGCTTTTTTGCCGACAATTTATATATATATAATTTATATATATATATATGTATATATATATAACCCAAAAGAAAATTATTAAACATAACTTTGAGTTGTTCGTCCACACGCTGCTAAATTTTGAGATCATTTGAATGAGAATTGAAATATTAGCGATTAGGATATTAGATCCCGAACTGATATAATTTCTATTTCCTGAAACACCATCTACATCTCAAATGATATTTCAAATGATATCAACTTTTTTAAAACAACCTGCGTATCAGCGGTGTTATCGTTTGGCTCTGAATTCTTTAATTATAATGAAGGTATTCTGAAGTAGAGAACGATAAGGTACAGGGATTTGTTTTATATGCGTGATTATGACCTTGTAACCTTTCACTGGCATTCGAATTCGATACAAGTTTTGCATTATTGCCATTAAGAAAGACTAAATAAATAAATAACAACGAAAGACGGAAAAATGTCAAGAATAATGTCGAAGACGTGTTAATTTCTCATAAGCAAGTATTTCCAGGAGGAAAGATAAGACAGATCGGAAATTACAATCTTTATGCAACTTCTGAAAGATGAGATAAATAAATAAATAAATTCATCATGTGACGTTAGTGATATTTGGAGGTGGAGTCATTTAATAACATTTTAATATGATAAGTATTATGGGATGGCTCCACCTCCAAAATACATAGAATCTTATCATAATGTAGATTAAGTAAGTGTATGTCTGTAACCGAAACTACTCACCACAATGGTGTTGTTTGTTAACCTGCGATTTATTCTTAATATTTCGAAATAATATCTCTTCTTCAGAAGAACACTGGAACTAAATTAGTTGTCGTCTTGCTATAGCATTTTTATATTTTATATTTTTATATTTTAAAATGGCATGGCAAGACGACAACTACTTCAGTTCCACTGTTCTTCTGAAGAAGAGGTTAACCTACTCTAAACAAATCATAAAAATCTAAGAAGTTCGTTTAGTGTTGGGGTTATGGGATCGGCCTGTCAGCTTGACGGTCCGGTTCCAAATCACGCACAGGGCGGTCTTCCGATCTATAGCTCTGCTGATGAGGCCTAATAGGCCGAAATGTACATACAGAGATTGATTTTTCTCGATTTGTTTAGCCATACATTTAATAGGTATTCCCGCCTAATTCATTATTAATTAATTAATTTCTAAATTAGGTACGACTCCAATTAAGCACTTATTCTCCAAAAAATTATCGGCAAAAAGCCATTCAAAACAAACCTTGTATATATATATATATTAAATAAGAATTCTTGTATGCATATATATATATATATATATATATATATATATATACGAGTTCTCGACACAACCAATAAAAGTATGTCCATGACATATAAAACTTCCATGCTGTTTCACCTATTCCTCCCTGAGTCCAATGCATTTGGTACATCATTTCTTAAATTGGTTAAATATCTTCTTCTTCTTCTTCTTCTTCTTCTTCTTCTTCTACACACACACACACACATATTATATATATATATATAATATATATATATATATGTAAACAAGGTTTGTTTAGAATGGCTTTTTGCCGATAATTTTTTGGAGAATAAGTGTTTAATTGGAGTCGTACCTAATTTTGAAAATTAATTAATTAATAATGAATTAGGCGGGAATACCTATTAAATGTATGGCTAAACAAATCGAGAAAAATCATCTCTGTATGTACATTTCAGCCTATTAGGCCTCATCAGCAGAGCTATATATCGGAAGACTGTGCGTGATTTGAAACCGGACTGCCAAGCTGACAGGCCGATCCCATAACCCCAACACCAAACGAACTTCTTAGATTTTATGATTTGTTTAGAGTAGGTTAACATTCCTCTTCTAGTGACTTTTTATTACACGACGATGTGGTAAGTTGTAAACAAGGTTTGTTTAGAATGGCTTTTTGCCGATAATTTTTTGGAGAATAAGTGTTTAATTGGAGTCGTACCTAATTTTGAAAATTAATTAAATAATGAATTAGGCGGGAATTTTTCTCGATTTGTTTAGCCATACATTTAATAGGTATTCCCGCCTAATTCATTATTAATTAATTAATTTTCAAAATTAGGTACGACTCCAATTAAACACTTATTCTCCAAAAAATTATCGGCAAAAAGCCATTCTAAAACAAACCTTGTTTACAACTTACCACATCGTCGTGTAATAAAAAGTCACTAGAAGAGGAATGTTAACCTACTCTAAACAAATCATAAATCTAAGAAGTTCGTTTGGTGTTGGGGTTATGGGATCGGCCTGTCAGCTTGGCAGTCCGGTTTCAAATCACACAGGGCGGTCTTCCGATCTATAGCTCTGCTGATGAGGCCTAATAGGCTGAATGTACATACAGAGATTGATTTTTCTCGATTTGTTTAGCCATACATTTAATAGGTATTCCCGCCTAATTCATTATTAATTAATTAATTTTCAAAATTAGGTACGACTCCAATTAAACATATTAATATATATATATATATATATATATATACGGTGTTTAACATGTTGTTTGGGATGGGGTCTCCATGGCGTAGTGGCTATCATCTAAAGAGAGTTCGAACTTCAGTTTCGTTATTACGTTCACTTTCAAACTAATATCCTTGGGAAAGGTATGAGATCTCTCCTCCACCAGCTATGGGTTAAACAGTACCACTATTGTTTTTCTACAAAGATGGCGTTGGCATTAAATAACCCACGAAGATTGATAAGCCATTAAACAAAGAAACCAAACCAATCAATATTGTTAATCTTTCATATTTTTTTCAATCTTTAATAAATATATATGTGTGCATGTGTAAGAGCAGATCAATAAGTCCATAGGCTGATACATCTATTAACTGAATTTAATATGCACACACATACGCATACATACATACATAGATACATATGTACTTTTAGGTAAAGGAAAAGTTCCAGGAGCAGCAGTCATTAAAGAAGGTCATGCTGACATTCTTCTTGGACATGAAAGGCCCTATCCCTATTGATTTCCTTGAAAAAGGTGCAACTCTAAACAGTGCTTCTTATTGCCAACTCTTTATGAATATTTCACCTTACATATTTTACCTTTTATATATATATATATATATATATATATATACACTAGCAAAAGTTGCCGGTCCATGACCAGACTATATATATATATAAATTTAATCCTAGCTGTTAATTGTCAGGTTCAGATTTTTATTTGAGTTTGCTTTTCACGCATCTCTAGCCTCATTCTGCATTTAGTACTAGGCTGACCCGGAGACGATCTTCAGTAACAATCTGAATTTTGGGGGGTTTCTATTCTCTAGTATTAGCAAATTGTCACTCATCCTAACAATTGCACTAAGTAACATTGCTTAACTTCAGTGATCAAACGGAAACCAGCGCTTGATATGTCCACGAGTAGCTTGGAAAGAGGAACGAAGCGATGTTATTTCTTTCACCTGTTGACACACCTGCTTGGGGTAACCAGGCAGACTTGTTGAGGAGGCCCAATTCCATCCGACGCTAATAGATTCTGAGATGTGTGCAGCACTCAAGTGTCCAGGCTCCAACCAAGCGAAAAAGACCAGGCTGGATAACAAGCGCCGGCCATCTTTGATTTTCTGCTCCGACTGGGAAGACGCCATCTTCCACCAGAGAACACTGCTCGGCACAAAGACTCTTGACACTAACTGAAATAAAACCTACAATAAGAATTCTTTTTCGGATCGAAGGGAAGTCGTTACTATGATTATTATTAGTAGCAGTAGCAGTAGCTGTAATAGTAGTATTATTAGCAGTAGCAATTGTTGAATAATGGAAGTAGTAGTTCTGTTTCAAAGTGGTGGTATTTCACACACTACAGTCATCTTTTGTGGTTATAATACTAGAAAATCATAGTTTGAATATATATATATATATATATATATATATATATATATATATATATATATATATATATTATTATTATTATTATTATTATTATTATTGTACACAGTAATAACCTACTCGAGTTTAACCATAAGCATCTTCAGGGTTAAATCCACTGAATTAATCAAGATATTGATTAATTACAGCCGATTGCACGTGTGTATTTTTTGCAATGACAGTCAGTGACAGACTCGCAGTCAAAAACGCCGGTTTAAAATTTGAAAATGAGCGGAGGTGATATCTTTCCAAAGGATCAAAATAGAAGCATTATGAAAAATCCTCTTTATATATATATAATATATATATATATATATATATATATATATATATATATATATATAAGTTAAAAGAAAGGAAATGAATCCGACAATATGAGTATGAAAAGGTGGAATGAAAACATCACACAATGCTGTTTAAGAGAAAACATTATATTATAAATTGTTTTCTCTTTAACAGCATTGTGTGATTTCATTCCACCTTTCACACACACACACACACACACACACACACACACATATATATATATAATATATATATATATATATATATATATATATATATTATATATAAAGAGTACTCAATACCAGTGTTAGAGCATATATAAAGATATTAAGATAACAACAACACAGAGTCAACGGTGACTGTCAGTAAAATCTGAAGCGATGATCACATAAGCTAAAAACTGATAGTCACCAAGCGTTGTTGACTCATATCTACGTTATCCTAATATATATATATATATATATATATATATATATATATATGTATATATATATATATATATATATATATATATTATGGCAGAAATTTAATACATACTACGATGAAAGTTAGGAAAACAGTCCGAAAGAAAAAGTAATACACATGAAGCCTCATGTGAAAAATTCAGACAAATAACTTTCTGAGATGCTGAACCCCTGAATGCTGTCTTCACAATCCTTTGCTCTAACGATTGAACTGTAACTAAAAGTTCTTGTAAAAACAAAATTAGAGAGTTTGCTCAAGGAAAATGGCGGCATTAACTACGTTAATTTTAAAGTTTCTCCTGGGAATGTACAGTGTATCTTAACCAAAATTGACTTGTGGATACACGACAAATTCAGTTTTGAAGTGTAAATTTAGATTTAATGTCCACAAATTTTGACTTAGAGCTTGTCTATAAGCATTTTAAAATGTATTTACTGCCGTTGGTGTAGTTGTAATCATAGATTTACTTGAATCTCTCCCTCTCTCTCTTCTCTCCCTCTTTCTCTCTCTCTCTCTCTCTCTTCTCTCTCTCTATATATATATATATAATATATATATATATATATATATATATATATATATAGAGAGAGAGAGAGAGAGGTATTAATCCTTTAGTTTTCCGTTGTATGTATTTACCAACCTCTCCGCACGAGCAGAATATGACACAAGGTCATTTTTAACCCTAGATCGGTTGCCATACCAAAGTTAAAAATCCCAATCTGCCCTACTATTTATCCATAGCTGGAGAGAGAATAATTGGATGCAAGGAGAATGAAAACTTTGAATTCGAATTTGTTGAACTGCGCGTGTGTGTGAGTGTGTATATATATATATATATAGAGAGAGAGAGAGAGAGAGAGAGAGGGGAGAGTAATAGTTTGTCAGTATTGTAGATTTTATAGAATCACTAACCTGCTAACTAGTTATGCGGATTGAAAAATTGTGTGTAAAAAAAAAGAAAAAAAAGCCTGTATTGAAAATCAGCATATAAAACCTTGCCACAATTTCGGCTGAAATACCAAACAAATACATCGGAATTAAACACGCAACCATCTTAGCCACCAAGCATATCTATAGTCAGATGGGATTTTTAAATCATTGATCCAGGTAATACAATTCTTACTAATTCCCTGTCTGGTAACCTGCGTTTTATTTGACCGAATGAATTCTGAAGCTAATACAAATCAGGGCATCATTTCGTGCCACTCCACCTCCGCTACCGAATCATATTCCAGGTTTTGTAATCCCTGTTGTCTCGCTATTTGATTGAATGATGGAATATTTCTCGTATATTTCTCTCTTGTATCTCAAAGTGGGAAATTATTTGATTTGTGTTTAACACAATATGAGACATCGGTCAACATAAATTTAACTTTAGATTTTCCTTGTTAACTTTGCATTCTTAAATAGGTGACATCAATTCACACAAAATCATTCAGAGATAGGTAGAATAAAATTAGATAAAGTGTCGAGGTTATTGAAATGTCAGAGTCTTTACAATGAATAATTGTTTGCTTGTTTGGTTTGTTCAATGGTATATCAACCCTGTGGGTTATTTAATGCCAAAACCTTTTTAAAACCATTTGCTTACTTTGATCCACTCACAGCGGCTTTCCCACCTCTATGATCCTACTGTAAACCGATGGCAGTGGCTCTCGCACGTGTGTCACTTGTTTACTCTGAAAAAATCGCTACGTACACCCCTGAAATATTTTATTTTTAAAAGAATGAGTTCTGAGGTGAATAGATGGTGAACTTTAAAATATCCCATCATGCAGCTAAAAAATACCAAGAAAATTTAGTACAGTCATGGGGGAAATTTGATCGGAAAAGAGTTAGATATTTGGTTTGCAAGGGAATGTAAGACAAAAGCTGGTACTCAGTTTCCTTTACAGGTGTACTCTCTCTCTCTCTCTCTCTCTCTCTCTCTCTTATATATATATAATATAATATATATATATATATATATATATAATATTGATGAGAAAGGTGCTATAGGCATTTTAAAATGTGTGTACTGCATTGGAAATTAATTTTGTTTAAGGAGGGTTTGTATTGTTTTATGTATAGAGCTTCTAGTATTTGGAGTTTTTGTTTATTTTTTTCTTTGGGCAGAATTTCCAATGCAGTACACACATTTTAAAATGCCTATAACACATTCTCATCAAATATTCTCCTTCCAGCCTCCACACTAATATATATATATATATATTAGAGAGAGAGAGAGAGAGCAGACAGACAGAGAGACAGAGAGAGAGAGAGAGAGAGAGAGAGAGAGAGAGAGAGAGGTATATCAATGGAACTCGTTGAAATAAACATAGACTGCTAGACGGGCATGGAATCGACTGGAACTAACCAGCATTATTTATTACCTCTTTATCTCTCTACCTTAAAAATGATTCTACATGAAAATATGTCTCGACACAAACAATAATTGTATTAAGAAGATATAAAAGAATCCGAAACACATGTTGCACTCACTCGAAATAAATAGAAAAAACAAAATTAAAACCACTTTACGGAGCTTTTTTATTATAGATTATTTACTTTTCCTTCGATGTATCAACAAAATCACTATATATAACATACAATATATATATATATGTATGTTGTGGAGTGGGTGTAGTGCGGGGTTAGGTGTTGTGTGTGTGTGTGTGTGTGTGCGTGTGTGTGTGTGTGTGTGTGTGTGTGTGTGTGGGTGGGTGTACGTGCGTGTGTGTGTAAGTTAAATGTATAAGTATATATCAGATATACTAATCTACTAATCTATGTCTGTCTGTCTGTCTGTCTGTCTGTCTGTCTGTCTCTCTCTCTCTCTCTCTCTCTCTCTCTATATATATATATATATATATATATATATAATTTTGATTAAAGGAATGGATAATCTACATCATCAGTTCGATTTGTTAATCGCTTCTCTTATAGTATATTAACTCTTTTAAAAGCCCTTTAAAAAACTTCTAAAAGTTTTTTGTTTCAAAAACTTTTTCCAGACTATGACCTAAGTCGAAACTAGTCAAAAACAATCATAAAATATATAACACAAAAGAAATATTCCTATTTGTCTTATCACTTTTGTGTGTGTGTATGTGTGTGTGTGTGTGTGTGTGTGTGTGCGCGCGTTCTGTGTGTGTGTGTGTGTGCGTAAATATATATATATATATAGAGAGAGAGTGTGAGAGGGGAGAGGGAATGAGAGTGAGGAGGCAAATAGACCGAGCGACATGCAAATATATAATGTTTACATGATATAACGAAAATGTCTTTTGTACAATTTATTGTATCAAGATTTCAATGATAACCCACTTGTAAGGATATTGTATATTTATTTTTAAAAACTCTGTGTTTCTGACACACTCTCTAAAGAATACATTCTCTCTCCAGAAGAAGGATCATGTCGCCTCGACTTTAGCGGCCATGTTCCTCTGTCTTCCGTCCGACAGTTTATTTATATTATGTCTGTTCTTCTCAAGAAGTTGAACAAGCGTTTACATAAATAACTCTCTTCACGCGACTGGACATTCTGACTTCTGTGATGCCAATAAACCTATTAGATTACAATTAATGCTGATGCTGTTACCGCTAAATTTACTAAGAATACCACTGGTAAAAAAAAGTGAAGTCGTCGGGGTGGCCTAAAGTCGGTATCACCCAGAAAGCGAGGGAGTCTATTACCATTTAACTAGCGTTAGACCAATGAGATTGTTTTTGGCGTTTGAGGTAGAGTGCCACACCTACCATTACCTCCTCACTTTACTGCACAGATCTCTATGCTATTCATACGCTGAGTTGGTGAGGAACCCAGAACCTTGTGGTTCCTAATCGGACGCTCTACCGACTGAACTAATCCAGTCCTATATAACATTAGTAATGATACTAAATAAATTTACCTTTGCCCTGTATCTAGTAACTTCGGCTTTTGGACCGGTAAGGCCGTCTCCCAGGCATCACCTGCCCCTCTTCTATAATGACCAGGGCCGGTTTAATTGCCCAGTGCCTGAGACGCCCCAAAAGGAGAATGCTGAAGGCCACAATATGAGCTTCAGTTTGTGTGTGGCTCCCACGTTTTAAAAGTCCTTGTGTCAATCGGCAAATATACTTTTACCTTTGCTACGACAACGGCTTCTCCTTCGGACTGCAATTACTCCAGTATGTATCTATCCAACCCCTCTTCTCCGGCAGGATATGACACAAGTTAAACCTTTCAGCGGAGTAAATAATGCTGGTTTGAATTCGTTTACAATGACTAAAGAGCCAAGACTGCCTTACTATTAGAGGGAGAAGAAATGGATTTCATGCCTTTCCCAAGGTATTAGCGCGGAGTGAAATGCAAATAGCTTCGTCCAGAATTTGAACTCGTCTCGTCGTATTCATTCTTAAGGCGTTAACCGTACGCCACGCGTTTTCACTACAAGAATAACAAGGAAAACGGTTATGATAAAATAAATTGATATATATATATATATATATATATATATATATATATATATATATATATATATATATATATTAAATGACACATTCAAGGTTACCGCTTTCGTGTACAGTATATCGGTGGTTTCTAACGGGGTCCATATGGTCCTCGGTGTGTGTGTGGAGGAGGTATAAGATTTCCGGGGTTCTCAGAAGCAAAATAGTACACTGGGGTTTCACGATAATAATTTTATGGTTAATAAGAAGAATGTTGCTTAAGACGTATTTACAACAAGAAATAATCAGATGTCTTAATGTATGGAAAAGTAATGGCACTCCTAAAAATATTCACTACTCTGGGAGAAAGTGCAATTGTATCTTTCTGTTTTTTCCTTCATCTTGTTGAATGGGATTTCAGCTTTGTCTCTAACTTACTATCAAAAGTTCGTTACCGACTCGATAAAGAGATGATCTTTGATTATCATTGACAACGTCCGAACCGAATATTGCAAAATTAGCAGAACAGTATCAATCCCAATGCTCGAATTGAATATAACATCACTAAAGTTGTATCTTTTGAAAATTGAATATGTCCTTGCATATTTATGATTTATTTGACTAGTGAACATTCATTTTCATAGAATTTAGTTAGTTTTAAAATTCTATGGAAAATTAATGTTTATGAGCAATACATTAGTTATACTGCTACAATATACAAAATATTTTAATATTATTTAATTCAATTTCTTATAATATTTGATTATAAAAATGCAACGGTTTTTTTAACATCGAATGGTTATCAAAGTCTACCAGAGTAAAATCAGTAGACCCATTAAAAAGATTGATAACCACTGCAGTGGTCCTCTGGAACTAAGCTGATTATATTTGGGTGAGTATACGGTTATATATATATATATATATATATATATATATATATATATATATATATATATATATATTTGGAAAAGGTGACTTACCGGTGAAGATGGTCACAATGGTTAGTTGATGCAAAATTCAGCAAGTAAGACAGCGATATAACAAATAAAAAGTGCTCAATAGTAGAGCAAATTTATTGTAATACAGGTACAATTAATAACCTACTCGAGTTTAACCATAAGGATCTTCAGGGTTAAATCCACTGGATTAATCAAGATATTGATTAATTGCAGTCGTTACACGTGTGTGTCTTTCGCGATAAACGGTTCGACACACACGTGTAATCGACTGCAATTAATCAATATCTTGATTAATCCAGTGGACTTAAGCCTGAAGATCCTTATGGTGAAACTCGAGTAGGTTATTACTTGTACTTGTATTAAAATATATATATATATATATATATATATATATATATATTGTCTATTTTGGCAGTAAGTTATGAAGCAGGTTTTGTTAAAGAACACGGAATCTTTATTCTTTATAATTTTCAAGTGTAAACGTCCAAGTTTTCTTCTTTTCCGTACATCTGGATCCAGATGACAGAGAAAATGTTCCCCAAAACTTCCAAACGAATAAAACTCGTACCAAACAAACAATCACTAGAACCAATAATCCCCTGAGGACGACCAATGAAATGTTTGAAAACACTTGGTAAAAATATTATAAAGAATAAATATTCCGTGGTCTTTGATAAAACCTGCATTATATATATATATATATATATATATATATATATATAAGGTTTGTCAAAAAAGTAACGAGATTTTTTGTACTTTTTGACATTGTATTAGGAAAAATTCATTAATTTTTTTCAAAATACAAGGTGTGTCAAAAAATACTAAATTTAAATCTGTATTTACAAAGATAGAAATGATAAATAAATGGAAAGTTTTTTTTTCAGAATACAAGGTGTGTCAAAAAGTACAAAAAATACTTTTTTGACACACGTATATATGAGTGTGTTTATGACTGTGTTTGTTTATCATTGACAAGCGTATGTCTTTTCTTAATGGTCAAACGGTTTAATGTACAGTGGTCAAATTTGGTGTGTATATCTATTGAATCCAAAAGAAAGTTTTAACGTAACAAATTTTGTTCCTCAGAAAGGTGGAGTGTGGTCTATAATAATAAACAAGAATCACCGGATTATATTACTGGACAATATAAATAACCCTTTTCTATTACCGAGAGAATATTAATTCCTTTTTCTGTTATGTAGTCTAACATTATAGAAAATGATGATAAGTTTCACAACTTTTTAATGTAAATTTTTAATTGAAATCAAAAATAGTAAAATAGATGCTGTTAAAAAAAATGGGATTTTAAAAAACTTTGTTAATATTGCCGTGTCTTCGATCAAAATGTCGACCTCTTACTGGCGTAGACAATAACTTCAATTAGTATATACTAGAAGAGGCTAACCGGTGTTACCTGGCTAGAGGAGGGGATAATAAAAAGTTAGTCTCGCAGATCCATTTATTTTTTTGGTCTTACACAATTGATTTATGTTTTAATCATGAATGCCAACAATGACTTTCCCTTCTCTTACAATTCAAATACTAATTTTTAAATATCTTCCCAGATATAAATTAAACCTTCATAATTTTTGTACAAAAAGCAAGCTTTGGTGATAGTGAATGTGTATATATATATATATATATATATTTACTTTGTAATTAATTGTTTTATTTTCGTAGTTTCATCTGGACATACATACACACAAGTATTCTTTTATATATATGTATAGATAGATAGACACATAACCGATTGATTAAAATGTAGTAATATTTTATTTCTATTTCAAATTCTGGTTTACAAATAATATATCTCTTTGCTAATAGACAAAACTCAGTGGTGAAGCTTTGAATTGAAAACCACAGAGTCTAATTATTTTATACTAAGTATTTAAAAAAAACTTATTTGGGAGAAGCATCCTGACTTCAAACCAGAAGATTTATCTATATACTTCACCCCAAGGGATGAAGTAATCATAACGTACCCAGGGTACGGATAGGAAACACTTACCTTTCATTTACTTACATCGTTATTATATATGATTAAAGAATGTTTGAAGTCGAGCCGACGCATGTCTTCTCCGCCCGTGACGTCCGTTATTAGTTACTATTGTTATCTCTTATCAGATCCTTCTCTGTGGACAAGTGGACACGTGCGACAGTGGCTGGTGTGGGTGTCCAAGGAGTACGACCTAAGGGACCTTGACCCCAGCAAGTTCCCGCAGATAGATGGACGCGAACTGTGTGCCCTCACCAAAGCCGACATGGCACGATTTGTGAACCCTTACAACGCTGACATTCTTCTGGGACACATCAACTTCGTCAGGCAAAGTAGGTAAACCTTAGATGTCCCATATTGTAAGCACTAGCTTTAAAGGTTCAGCTCGTCCTATGTCTTAATCTTTTTTTTTTGTTCTTTCTTGCACGATAAATCAGTGGATATTTCACAGTGATTATTATAAAAGGTGACATTCGATTTATGGAGTGAATGTTGTTATTCTCGTAGAAATACGAACAAGATTATACAATAGAGTGAATCGAAAACGAGGCGTTAAAGACTTAATGGTACACCCGTGTGCAAATTAACTGAAACAAGCGCTTTAGTTTCGATACGGTCAGTTTTAGACCCACCGGAGTGATAAGGTATAATCGATTTCTATTCTGTGGACTGATTTAGCTCACTTGGTAGAGCATCTGCCAAGGTACCACAAGGTTCCGGGTTCTATACCGACCCACGCCGACCCAGCGTATGAGTAGTACGGCTGTGATCTGTGCGGTAAAGTTGGGAGCTGATGGTATGAGTGGCACCCAACCTCAGACGCAAAAACAATCTCCCTGGTCTAGCGCTTGAAAAAATGGGATAGTTTCCCTCGCTGTCCAGCTGATACCGACAATAGGCCGCCGAAAAAAAAAACGACCTAAAAAAAGGTCATTTGCAGTGGTGTTCAGTAATATGAATCTATTTTCGGGGTGTATGATGGAATTTGAAAAATATTGTGTCATCCGTGGTTGCATCTATTTTTATTACTCCCAGACACTATTGTCTTGACTGTCGATTAGTTGTCCTCTGGCCATTGGCTGCGATGGACCTTACTCCAAGGAAGCGTACGAAAATTCTTTACAGAGTGATAGCAGATATAATAATGGAATTATTCGTTTTGTTCAGTTAATTTGCACAAGAGTGCATGTATTTACCAACCCCTCCGTACGAGCAGGATGTGACACAAGGCCTATTTTAAGCGGGGTTTAACAGGTTTGAATTCAGAGTTTTTCTTCTCCTAGACTGGTTGCCATACCAAGGTTAAAGAACACAGTCAGTCCCTACTATTTACCCATAACTGGATGGATATTAGTTGGATGCATACCTTTCCCAATGGTTTTAGCGCTATTTGAAATGCTACCAGTCTCATGTAGGATTTGAGCTCGTGTTGCCGTGTATATTTCTTACGATGATAACCATTACACTCGACCGCACCCCAAGATTTAATGGTATTATGATTAATAGGCTTTAGATTTATTTATTAAGCTTTTTGCTCGGCTTGGCACACAATCTTATTCATGGGCTGCCCTGTCGGCTGGGACAAAAGAATACACCGACTGCACCCCTGCAGAGGGGTAGAATTCCCCCAATGGGGTCACCTTTCACCGTATTTAAATAGAAAATAGAATTAGAATTCTAAAAATATCATTCTTTAGTCTTTCTAGTTTTTGCTCGTGTCTGTGCGTATCAGACTGGAAGTCTCATTTCGAATTTCGATAATCTATGTTTGAGTTGGAGGCGCGTGGTATAATGGCTACCGTCGTAGGAAATGGAGACGCTGAGATGAGTTCAAATCCTGGACGCAACTGTTTGCACTTCACATAGTGCTAATACCCTTGCAAATGGTACGAATCTAACTATTCTCCACACAGTTTCGGGTAAATAGTAGGGCAGACTAAACTCGTTAACCTTGGCATGGCAAACGGTCTCGGAAAAGGAAAACTTAATTCAAACCAAAAAGACTCTCTACTCGGTAGTCAAAACTAATTTGAGAGATCCTCCTCCTGAACAGTAAAAAATACTGGTTTTAATGTCGGTTATGTTCTTAGTTCCGATTTGGTTGGTTGATTGATTGATTATAAGGGCATGTCAACCCGTTTAGGGTTATTTTGTTGGAAATCGAGTTCATTGTACATTTATATTTACGTTGATGTGTAGTTGTTTCTTATGAGATTTTTTTTCAGTTATGATATCAAGTATTCTTATCTAATACAAATAATTTGCTCACAGTTATATGGCTTTACGTGTTCCAATATAATTCTAGTAATTATAGGTTTCAAGTAATTATTTCTATTTAATAATAACCCTTTGTTTGTACACAGTTCAATGGTTTCAAATAACTAATAATAATCCTTACTAAAAATCAAAGCTTCAAGTAACTATTTTTAATACAAATTATTTATAATTGTATGGCATCAAGTATTTCTATCGAATACGAATAATTTTTAAACAGATCTATTTGAACCATAGTTGGGACCCTATTGGTACTACCACTATGTGTCAGAGTTGATCTGGGTTTAATGGCAATGAAGGGGTAGTCCACATTCCGCAGATCTCCAGAACTGTAGCCTCATCATCAGACGCAGTATATCATTATACCCAGGACACCCCTTTTTTGGTGAGGTGGGTCTTACCCTCTGCATAGGATACGGTTAGTGTATTCTAAGACACGACGGCAAGGGGATCTTAGTTCCGAATGCATACACACACACACACACACACACACACACACACATATATATAATATATATATATATATATATATATATATATATAGGGTGTCCCAGAAGTCATGTATTATCCAGGTTTTGAAAAACAACACCTTTAGTTATTTCAAAAACATATTCATAGATATTAATTGACA
>CM042138.1:82076562-82099062 GCA_023376005.1 Doryteuthis pealeii | reverse complement strand
CGCTGAGTAATTTCTACTTCAGTTCTTAACTCCGTAACAGACATTTTGCCCTTTATTAAAATCTCACTACACGCAAGTTAATCTTTGAGACCTTTGCTCATGCACTTGATTCACAGTCAAAACATTTTCAACTTTTACAAGTACACAAATACATTAACTGCTCTAGGCGTGACAAAAAAGAAATCTCAATTCATCCGGGACATCATCTCCGATAACGCAGAAATAATAAATTAATCTAAGAAAAAAAAATCCTTATCAAGATTAATACTTGAAAATGTTTCTCCTAAAATTACAAATAAATAAATAACAGGTAATTCTTGTTGGGTCGGTTTAGCTCAGTCGTTAGAGTATCCACCTCGGAACTGCTAGGTTCCGTGTTTGATACCGGCTCTCGCCAACTCGGTGCATGAGGAGCATAGTTTAGATCTGTGAAGAAAAATGAGGAGCTGATGGTAGCCGTGGCGCTCCAAATCAGACACAAAAAAACATCTCTCTAGTAAAAATGGGATAGACTCCCTTGCTGTCCGGATAATGCCGACAATAAGCCAGTCCGGCTATTTTATTACTTTTTTTATTTGTTCAAATAATGATAAAGATTATTACGTGATCGAGATATCATCGGTGGATTGGTTGATTGATTTTAACGGCATGTCAACCCGTCTATGGTTATGTTATGCCTAGAGGTTAGAAAATTGCGTCCTTTGTACAGTTTATATTTATATATTTGTGTAGTTGTTTCTTAAGAGTTTTTTTTTTCAAATTTGATATCAGGTATTCCTATCTACTACAAATAATCTGCATGTAGTTGTATAGTTTCAAGTATTCTTATCAAATACAAATAATTATATGGTTTCAAGTAATTATTTCTATTCAATAACAATCAATCATTTGCACACAGTTATATAGTTTCAAGTAACTAATAATAATACTTAGTAAACAATTATAGCTGTAAGTAACTATTCTTAATACGAATAATTTACAGTTATATATATTTACCAACCCCTCAGCACGAGCAGGATGCGACACAAGGTCAATTTCTTAAGCGGAGTTCAGCAGGTCTGAATTCAGAGTTTTTCCTTCTCCTAGACCGGTTTCCTAACCAAGGTTAAAGAGTCCAGTCTGTCCTACCCATGGAGGGAGAGTAGGATTCATACCTTTCCCAAAGGTATTAGCGCTAAGTGAAATGCAATTAGCACGTCCAGAATTTGATCTCGGGGCAACGAGTCCATTTACTATAACTTTAACCATTAAACTACGCGCTTCCTATAATTTACAGTTATATGATATCAAGTATTATTATATAAAAATACAAAATAATAGAACTTATTGCGTCAAAAAGACCGAAGAAAGAGAGAGTGAATAAGAACAAAGAATAGCGAATGATAAAAGAGAGAATGGAATTCAAAGAGATATTATATATTGTGCAGGAGGTGACTGAGAAACAAAACGGAATGATTTTTTGCCAATTTGGACAAGAATGTTGTATAATCCTACAAAGGAAAATGTTAGATATGTACCCGCGTGAACACGTATGATAGATAGATAGATAGATAGATAGATTGCACCAAATAAAGATTGTATATATTTTTTTAGTTTTTATCTATTTTTAAAATTAGATTTTTAACTACAGTAGCATGGAAATGAAGTTAACGGTGCTTGGTTACTGATAGTTTCTCACTACGTGATTCTCAAACCAAGGTTTGAGAATCGCATTGACGATTTCATTTTACCCATCTATTAGGGTAGGTTGATTTTTTCACTTTTTCAAAAATCAAATTCTCTCAAACAGCGAAAGTTATGTGTTGGTATAATAAATACTTATAGGAAGCGCGTAGTGTAATGGTTAAAGTCATGGGAAATGGACTCGTCGCCCCGAGTTCAAATCCTGGACGTGGTAATTGCATATCACTTAGCGCTAATACCCTTGGGAAAGGTATGAATCCTACTCTCCCTCCAGCTATGGGTAAATAGTAGGGCAGACTGGGCTCTTTAACCTTGGTTAGGCAACCGGTCTAGGAGAAGGAAAACTCTGAATTCAAACCTGTTGAACTCTGCTTAAGAAATTGACCTTGTGTCGCATCCTGCTCGTGCGGAGGGGTTGGTAAATATATATGATAAATACTTATGCCAAAAATTAGATCTCTATCTTGTACCATCGTTTGAGGAAATAGCATCAAATATTGTCAGCTAAAATGCACCAAAAATCCTTATTTTCGCAATATTTAGCCAAGAAATTGGTTAGAAAATTTAGCAATTTCAGTATTTAAAACAGAAAAGCTTGCCATTTTAAACGAAACGAATAAAATATCATAACTAGAATTCAAATTGAAAATATGCCCTCTTCACTGATATGCTGCTTTTTACCAAATAATCAAAGTGTAACAGTGATAACATTTTAAAAGATTGAAATCTATTTCCTCAGATGAAGGCAAAGTTTTAAAGAAAAATATTTTGTGTGGTAATTTTTATATTAATTTACAACTTTCACCACATGCCCTTTAACATTGCAAATAAAAATTCCACCTATTTGGCCCCATTCAGAAGCTGTAAAAGTGCCCCTGTTAAAGACCCCTGCTATGACTCAAGTATAGATATAATCCTATATGATTCCTGACTCTAAAATTGGAACATTTTCAAACTAGTGTGGATTTTTTTTTTATAGGTTTGGTTTGGTTTGTTTTGTTTTACGGCATATCAACTTCAGTGGGTCATTTAATACCAATAAAGTTTTGAAATAAATCCATTCTTAATGGATAATACAATTTTTTTATAAATACATTTTTCTATTTAACCCATAGATGGGACCCTAACAGGTACTACCACTCCGGGTCAGAGTGGACCAGGGAACAATGGTGATGAAGGGGTGCTCAAACTAGTGTGGAGAATAGTGACAAAAAAAAGTAAATGTCCTTACTGTAACACATTCTTAAAAAAAAACTTTTTGTTTCATGACGTTACAGTTTCAAAATCGACCTACCCTACCATCTATCTATTTTGCAGCTATAGACCTGACAAGAGATCATACCTAGAATTTTACTGAGGGTATTTTAAATGCTATTAAACACTACAGTTTTTATTGATGCTTTTGAAGCAATTAGTAAGGATGGCGATTAAAAGGTAGAGCGAAGGGTAAAACGGCTCTTTTTGTTTCTCACCCCCTTTTAAGTCGGCACTGATGGCTGACGATGAGTATAGAGTGTTGAGAGTGTTGTGTCCAACGTCTGTGAGAGCCCAACCGAGGAAGTACTTCCTGTGGGCAGAGTCGCACAATGATATCATTAACTAATCATTAGGCGATGACATAGGGTGGGGCGGGCGTTGTGCGATGGAGACACGGTAGGCAGCCACCCTCTCATCTCCAGCATGACTGTCTCATACTCGATATACCTATCACCACCCAAAGAAAAGAAAATAATTTTTTTTAAAAAGACATATCTTTTATTTTATTTTTATTTTATTTTACAATACGATGTTTCAGAAGCCCAGTCTCTAAAAAAGGGGGATTCGGGTTGGAACTGATAGTTAAGGGTAGGAGCAGGATATGGCCGACTCATCACTACTGTCTGTATTTCCGGAACATTGCAAAATAATTTTAAACAAAATTGACCTTTCGCTGTAGGTATCCCCACCTCGACTCACCAGTTCTCTTTGCTCTTTTGCTGACCTCCGCCTTATAATCCCATCATGCACGTCATCACTGCTCTCCCTTAATCTCGACTCTCATTTTTTTATCCGCTCTTCTTCATTCGTTGATTCACTCTTTTTGTTTGATTCTCTTTCTATCATCTCTTTTACACGTTTATCACTTAATTTGCTCAGTCGTCAAAATTACAACAATTCCATTTTTCAAACACACACACACACACACTAGTAATTGTCTCGTGTTCACATACTTGTATTTACACATTAATCTCGGTGTGTTTGTTCCATGTATTTTATCAAATCTCTCTCTCTCTCTCTCCCCTCTCTCTCTCTCTCTCTTCTCTTTCTCTTTCTTTCTTTTCTCTCTCTCTCTCTCTCTCTCTCTCACTCACACACACACACACACACACACGCACACACACACTCAAACACGAACACATATCTATCTATCCATATATCTATCTAGCGATCTCTCTTCTCTTTCTTTCTCTCTCTCCCCTCCTCTCTCTCTCTCTCACTCAGTCTCTCTCTCTCTCTCTCTCTCTCTATATATATATTATATATAATACATACATATATCACAACACACACAAATACACACACACACACACTCACACACACATATATATTATATATATTATATATATTATATATAATATATAATTAGAGAATATTGAATGAAATAAAATCAAATATCTAACAGAGTTTCTCATTTATTTCACACCCATGCTTCACACAAAGCCCTAATATTATATATATATATATATATATATATATATATATATTATTTTATTCATATCTATCTATCGATCTGTAAGTTCATATCTATCTATCTATCTATCTATCTTAGCCTTTTTATGTCTATCTATCTATTTATTTATCTATCTATCAATAATGTTACATTTTTTCTGTTCCTCGCAACTGGTACATCTATATATTTGCAAAATACGCCTAATTGAATGATGACAACATTTATAAATCTAGGCTAGATTTCGAATTCCTCAGTTTTACGCAGAGGATCCACACTAACTTACACACGCATAAACAGTATACGTTTTCGTTTAGATCATAGATATTATAGAGCCAAATGCAAATGAGTCTCTCTCATACTATTAGGCAAAAGACTAGCATTTTCACACGAGCCAAGGTAAATGAAGCGTTCTTCTTGCACCGACTGCGCCATTTTGATGTTCTCATTTCAAATGATTCTCGTCGGGATGCGTTTCCCGCCCTTTTGATCGTTTGTCTCTTCTGACCCCCGGGGATCCACCCTCTTAAGCGGATATGCAGTCAGCAAAGAGAATGGATTCATCTTACTTTTGTTTATATCAGTCCACGGGGTCCACCCAGAAATTTTTAACCTACAACCCCGAAACGAACGGAACTGCTTCCAAAAACGAATTCACATCAGATAGGCGTGTATGTTTAAACGAATGTAATGGGAAGAGTTTTGTAGACATAAAGTATTAAAAAAAAAGCATAAATTATTCGATGAGGTATTCAAGGTTTGAGATTCGAGGTTGAGAAGTCGTGTAACCCATCGCATCTCAGTGATATAAGTTGCGATCATTTTAAGCGGTAAAATGAATAAATGCCCGTTATAAGCATCTAAATGACATAACGACTTATTGTTATATACCTCTTTACATCGTGTGATGGGATAGGGGGAGAGATGAGACAGGAGGGGTGCGGTGATGTGCTCTTACTTCGCTGCCATTTTCTTCTGGACTGATTCTTCTTTCTTCTTTTTGGTCATCTGTGCTTATTCTTTGGTTTGTAATAAACAAGCAGGACTTGGTTTGTTTTATAAGACGTCTATTCTTTGTTACAAAAAGCCCAAAAGCAACAATTTGGAGTGAGTAGGGGTAAAAAGGAACAAGAATGGATAAAGAAATGGTAGGAACTAAATGGAGATGATATTGAATCCGAGAAAATATTCTTGCAGAGAAATTGTTTGCTAGGACATTGCGAGCAATATTATCTCCATTTAGCTCCTAATATTTCCCTATCCTTCTTGTTCCTTTTTTTTTCATTTTAGAATTTAAACAATAGAATTTCTTAAGTGGATCTGGAAGTAATGGCAACAAAGGAGTGACTCCAGACTTTCCAGAACTCTAGAACCGGAGCCTCATTACCGGATGCAAGTGAATTCTAAAAGTAGTCAGGTTCTTGTCGTGTTTTGTATAACCTAAATCAGCTAGAAGAGCTTCATAGTAACTACACTTATTGCACTTGAAAATATAACTTACACATCCAGACACGCGTGCCACTAGCACAAGCCTGTATAGCCCAATGATTATAACAGCTACCTGAGAGCACTTATGAAAAAGTGCTTCTTTGTAGTGTGGTTGTTCTGTACTTTGGCTTATAACATCTTGAGAATGGGATCGACCCTTTCCCACGTGTTCATAAAATGCCATTCTTTGCCAAAGTTGATATAGACCAGTCATGGGTAAACTCCGGCCTGCGGGCCACATGGGACCCACGGTGCATTCTGAATTTACCGAAGAGAGAAAAAAAACTTTTCTCTATTCTGAGGCAGATGCTTACACGTATGATCTTCTGTGGTAAAAATGGTTGAGGTACCTTCAACATGAAATTACCTTGATTTTTTTTTAGTAGTCACGTCCACCTGATGAAGAGCCATGTCTCGTACGACCGCTTCTTTAAAAAGGTTACTCATTCCTGACTGAGAAATAGTTATATGATTAAATTGACAACTTAAATTAAATTAAATTGACAAAAATGAATTCCCTTTTATTACTGATGATAACTATTACGAGGTTGACTCCAATTCACTATGTGGGGGGACGTGACTTAGTTGATAACGTGCTGGATTGTGACATCGTAGTAAGCGAGTTCGAATTCTAGTCGCGTTATTACGTTCACTTTAGGACTAATACCCTTGGGAAAGGTAGGAACTCCTCATGCCCCAGCTATGAGTTGAATAGTACCAATACTGTTCTTCTACGTGGACGGTTTAGGCATTAAATAACCCACAAAGGTTTATATTGGCAGTGTAATACATTCACTGTATCCCCTGCAGAGAGGTAATCCCCTTCCCCAAAGGGTGGCTTGGTTATGAAATTCAACCGCATCTGATCGCGGGGCAATAGTTCCGGAGATCTGGGGAGTGTGGATTAACCCTTCATTGCCATTACTCCCAGGTCCACTCGGACTCGGAGTAGTAGTGCCTATTAGGGTTCCTATATAAAAATCATTTGTATAAGGAATACTTAATATCATATAACTATGCAAATTATTGGTATTAAGAAATTTATAATGGCTTACTCAAAATTGTTATTATTATTAGTTACTAAAGATATAACTGTGTGCAAACAAATGATTACCATTAAATGAAATAATTACTTAAAGCCTTATTAGTATTATATAATGATTCTTGCAGCTATACAACAATATGCAAATAATTTGTATAAAATAGGAACACTTGATATAATAATTGTGTGGAAAAAAAACTCCGCAAAAAATAAGTTAATCTGAAACTTGTAGCATTAATAAAAAAAAGAGCATGATTATTTTTCCGAAAGGAATAGAGTCAACGTATTTTAAGTCCCATTGATAGAACGTACGAGTTTTAACTATACTTCATTCTGATTTGGGGGTCTGGACGACAAAATCTGAATTTTTGTTCATGTACAATGCCGTCCTTTTATGGTTTTGAAATTAAGGAATATTGAATAAAACAAGTCGAATACTTTTGACGAGTTGTGTTCTTTCAATGATTCAGTGAAACCTTACCCCACGTCTTCTGCTCTTGGTAAACGTTGTCGACCTGTTCGTCTGCCTGTGTGTGTTTTTCTTGCGTCCCGTTTGTCTTGCTTCGGTCCAAAAGCTGGACTCGACGTCTTCACTTCTGTTTATGACACTGGCTCTACTCTTTTAAATACAGACATGCGGAGTCTGTCTGTTTATTTTTCTCTCCCCGAGTTTCGCGCTCTGAAGACCGAATATGCAGTGCGAAATATACATTACTTCCGTTGTTGTCGATCACGTGGCCCTTTGGGTCGTGTTTATTGGATAAAGGTCGCAAATGAATCAAAGAGGAAAAAAGAGAGGAGGAAGACAGAGAAATAGGCAGAGGAAAAGTGAGAGAGCAAGAAGTAAGTAAGAGAGAGAGAGAGAGAGGGGGAGAGAGAGAGCGGGAGAGAGAGAGAGAGAGAGAGAGTAAAAGAGATAAGAATAGAGTTATTTTGGAGACTTTTCAGTCACCATGTTTTTACCAGACCCCATTCTTATTTGTTGGCAGTTCCAATTGTCTGTTTATCTTCTGAAATATAGGAATAAAATATACAAGTATTCACACACATAGAAAAAGGTATAACCAAATATACATACGCGCGCGTCATTTACACAAGCTGGTATAGCTCAATGATGATAGAATTATGTGCACTGACGAAGTTTCGGGATTGGCGCTCACTTTAGAAATAAGAAAGAGCTTTTCTGATGTTATAAAAACACAGCCTTGTGCCAAAACTGACTGCACCTAAAACGCAATATTACTACAGAAAGAACATCTCTACAGACTTGATCTGCATATGCTCTATCAATCATATTGAGCACCGTTTACTTATAGACATAGCAAACTATATATATATATATATATATATATATATATATATATATTAATTTTGCTGAACGATTTTTGCTGACTATTGCTATCGAGATTTTTTTTAATATTAAGCATGATAACCTGAATACGATGTGAGGCCAATTTTTGAGACTATTTTCTATGTTGAATAAAGATCGATTGCCTTTCCGCTGGTTTTTTAAATCAGAATTAGAAATAATGATGCTTAGGAGGACTCGAACACTAACTTCAGTGGGTAATATGCAGGTATATGAAGACGGAGGTTCAAGATTCCTTTTACTTAGGAAAAAAACATTATAAACACATTATGCACATTACTCTCCCCCCACACACACAGACATACACATATGTATATATGCATATGCTCTATCAATGATATTGAGCATCGTTTACTTATAGACACAAACTATATATATATATATATATATATATATATATATATATATATATATATATAAGTAAAGAAATAACAAAGACTTAGAGATTTAGCTTTATAGTCTATTTTAGACAAAGTGTCTAACTCTCCTGATTCATCAGATAGACACTTTGTCTAAGCTCCCTGAAATAGACTATAATGCTAAATATCTAAGTCTTTTGTTATTTCTTTACTTATATATTTGCTCTGTGACTCTAACATTAAGAGCATACATTGAGCTCTTAAACTGCGACAGGTTTTTTTTTTTTAAATAAAACTCTTGTGTCGTAAGGAAGATTTCTTTTGGACTCTATTTATATATATATATATATATATATATAAAGATAAAGATAAATATTAAACATGTCCTCCTTCCTAGTGTAATTATGATATATATATATATATATATATATATATATATATATATATATATATATATATATATATATATATATATATATATATATATATATATATATATATATATATATATTATATATATAGCATCAAACTAGTGTTTCTACGAATATTTTTGCATCTGCGCATATGTGAATTGTTATGTGCGTGTTTTTATCTGGATGAAGATTGAACTGACTGATAAAGAGAAGAGGTGAGAAGCCAATGGCGCTGCTAGCGTACTATCTCGTATATATTCGAAATAAATAGCAACAACGAAATAAAACTAAAAAAGCAAGTCCTTACATACAATGCTTGGCGTCAAAAAGTGTTTGAAACTTCCTGTTTACGATAAGAGCAATGTCTGGCCATTTATGTTTCTATGTTGATATTTAAGGTCTTACTTAATAGACGATAACAGATAAAAACACAGACATCCAACTCAAAGATAGATAGATAGATTATGTATATTTATATATGTAATACACACACACACACGATTATATATATATATATATATATATATATATATATATTACCTTTGATGTCAGTTTTAGCGTAGGACATTTATGAAACATCTATTAAGAAACAGAGACACTATTAATTGTGCAACTATAACGTTTATCACATTGAAATAGCCTATAATATATATACATAGATAGATAGATAGATAGATTATGTATATTTATATATTTAATACACATACACGGTATATATATATATATATATATATATATATATATATATATATATATATATATATAATACGTGTCACAACGATTATCTGTGCAGGAAATTGACTTGGCCGGCCAACTTTAAATCCTGGACTAGACTGTTTACGTTTCAATTCGCACTAATGCCCAAAAGGAGTGATTCATCTCTTGTCACCCCCACCGCAGCTATGGATAAAATAGTAACGCAGATTGACTGGGTTCTTGCCTTGGTAAGGCAACTATGAATTCAAACCAGTAATAGAAGTCATCTTGGAGATCGTTCTTTTCTACTTGCAGTATATAAGTCAGTATGCCACATGTTACTTGTAGAAGAGATAGGCTCTGCAAGTAGTCTCCTTTGTCCAAAGATGGTATAAAGGGAAGTACTCGGTAACGAACCTCGATTATCCAAAGTAGTTATTTGATATGAGTATGAAAACGGATATATATATATATATATATATATATATATATATATATATATATAGTATATATATATATATATATATATATATATTATATATTATATATGATTAAGTTAGAATGGCATAGGCACAGAGTTAACAGCGTTTAGTGACTCTCAGTTTCTTGCCTTGTTCTATTGATCGCTGTGATGAGAAAAAGGAAAACCCCCGAGGGTCATTGACTACGCTTCCTATAGAGATTTATGCTCTATCACCGATATTGAGCACTCTTTAATTATGATATAACAACTTATATATATATATATATATATATAATATATATATATATATATATATTATATTCATTCCAAATCCTTTCAACATTCTCATCATACAAACGAGCAATTAATTGCCTTTTTCTCTCACATGTTGTGTGGAATGGATAACCGCACATTCCATAGATCTTTTTCAATATATATATATATTGGCCCTTTTTACCTTTTAGCTTTAGATATCCTAGCGGTTATATATATATATATATATATATATTATTATATATATATATATTTCATATATTTTTTTCTTTTGGCCAAGTGTTATTGTAATAATCGATTATTTTCGGTTGGTGCGACCATCTTGGTCTTTTCTTTTTCCTTTTTCCCCAGGTGAAGTTGGGTAGTATATTTTACAATCAAACTATTTGCCGGATTTTTCTTACCACAAGGGGTTACAATAAGTTTGGTATATTAAAATTATATATATAATTATTTTCTCTTATATAAATAGTTGCACAATGATGTGTCTTGAGAGAACATTATGCACACATATATTATTAATAACACACACGCGCGCGTGCGCGCCCACACACACACATACACCACACACACATCAGCCACACAACACATATATATATATATATATAATATAATATATATTATAGATATATTGTGCATATATTTGTTCTCTCAAGACCCATCATTGTGCAACTATTTATTAAGAGAAAATAATTTTTAAACAAACACTCCTACCACCACATGATCTCTAAACAACTTCTAAAATCCTCAGTATCGAGGGTTTTAATAATTACATTTACAAGTTAACTTCTTTGAGGCATCGTCTCCAGAAGTCTTTTTACCTTGAGCAAATTCTCCAGTTTGGCTAGAGAGAAGACATCCATATAGCGTCTCTTTCGACACATTTCAGATTACAAGGGGCTTCTCTTAAAAAAACTGCCGGCATTACGACCTTCTTCTCGGAAACTAGATTTACGAGTAGGTTGCTGCCTTCAGGACAAATGGGCCTCTCAAGGAAATTAAAAGTCAGGACAAATCTTTATTTTCCATAATGCATCGTACGTCGGATTTAAGCAATTTTATACTCAGGGGCTTTTGCAGAAGGGCAAAAGCGTTGAATTGGCCGAGCGATCTGGAACCTGGAACGAATAAATTAATCTATACGCCACGAACTTAAAATCCGATTTTCACCTTTTCTACAGATGAGGAAGAAAAAAATTATCTATCGATTTGGTAAATGTTTTATTTATTGTTATATTTTAATGTCATGAAATTGTCACAAATTTACGAATATTACAGCAAAATGTTGAATAATCCGGAACTACTTGGTGTGAGCAAGTCCATGAAAATAGAAATAAAAATTATATATATATAATATATATAATATATCTATATATATAGTGGTATTTGACTACGGAGTTGAGGCAGCATTGAGCCTGTTAATAACTTAAATTGGGTGACTACTTAACTCAGCAGATTACTTTAGCAACCGAGTCCGTTATCTTCAAAAATGACTTTGATTCGGATTAAATGACCCAAAGGTGATATGCCCGTAAAACAAAACAATCAATTCAAACTTTGCTTACGAGTGTCCCAATTTAACGAGGTTTTCGGCGAGTTACGATTTTTTTGTTTTGTGTTGAGAGTTAAAGATTAAGGTACGACAAATTTCAATACGTTAATATGTTAATAAGTTATTAATACATTTAAGTTCCCAAATTTATTACGCCAAAGGAAAATATTATTTATAAAAAAATGATAATTAAACATAGTACAAACATAATTCAATTGCATTTTTTATGAATCTATGCAATACAGGTTGTTATATTTCTTATTTAGAAAAAAGCCTAACAAAATAAGAGAGATTTTTTTATTGGGTGGAAAGGTTCATGGCATTTCAATTTATTTTCAATGGGAAATTTATTTGATATACGAGGAAATTGAGTAAGGAAGCGGGCAAAACGAAAAATTTAAAATTTTAAAAGACAAATTTGTTTACCAAACCTGTTATTTATTTTATATTTTGTTTTATATTCATTATAAAGAGTGCTCACTATTGGTGATTGACAAGTACCAGGAGTCAATGGCGCTTTGGTGACTATCAATTTAATAAATTTCGTGGCCGGGAAACTGACAATCACCAGACCGTTGACTCTGTGTCTGCGCTATCCTCAGATCTGCATAGTGAATACGCAAATAACATTACCGACAATTTTTAAAATAAATCATAGAGCTTTATTTTGGCGTGATGAGGTCTAACAATAGAAACAAAACACATAACACACACATACACACACACACAACATACAACCACACTACATACGACACACACCATGGTCCACACATATATTATAATATAATATATAAGATAGATAGATAGATAGATATAGGGGCGGCTGTATTTGTAAGTAATAGTGCTCATATCATTATAAAGCAATGTAGCGTGTACATGGAGTCAAAGGCAACCTGGTTAACTGACAGTTTCTTGCCTATGGATTTGAGACCAAGTTCAGAATTCAAGTGTTATTATCAAATATATTTTAAGGCTTATATAAAGTAGTAGTAAAGTCGGCAGAGTAGCCTAAAGGTCGTAATTAGCCGACAAAAGGGAGTCTATACCTTTTCGTTAGTGGCTTCACCAGGGACGGTGCTTTTTGGCTGAGATGGAGTTGTCACACCTACCTTCAAGCTTCCCAGAGATGCTTTCGCACTATCAAATTATCCTAAGTTGTGCTACTCATGCGTGAGTTGGTGAAGAACCGGTATCCAAACCGGAAACTTGCAATTCCAAGGCGGATTACATCTACCATTGAGTAAAAAATTATTTTCCCAATTTCTATTCAAAATTTCAATTTCTAAATAAAAAGGGTAAGATTTTTCTTTTAATTATTATTTATTTTAGCTTGTGTGAGAAATTACTTAAACTGTGGATGGGTTTAACGTTGCAGAGTTTAATTTTTTTAAATGGTAAGGGCCTTTTGGCATTTTAATGTATGGTATAAAACAACCAATTCTTTAGAAAAATTCTACCGCTAACAAAATCGTGCTTTACTTAGAAAATATACCCCTCCCCAAACGGGCAAAATAAACATTCAGGGTACGTTACTGGAAATGTCCAGAATCGTTTTTATTGTTATTTTTACTGATTTTTTGTTTCATTCTTGGAAGAGACAGGGCGGAACAGCGTATAAGAAAGAACATTTTCCAATAGTTTGGTTTAGAGGTTCACCTAAGACAGATTTATTCTCGAAAGATGGGTTATTGAGGACACATCTTTCTACAGAAAAAAAAATAAAGAAGAATGAGCAATTTTTGGAGACAATAAGGGGAAAAGACAAAAAAAAAGAAAGAAATTTAGTATTGAATAACATGTTTCACTTAATGATAACTATAGTTTTTAGAGAAACTATTCAGGCTTTCAGCTTAGTTTTGTTATTAATATTAAGCACCCCTCCCCAAAAAAAGAATCGCCCGCACCCAGCGGTGTAAATTAATTTTTTCACACAGGATATTGCCTGAGGGATAAAATCAATGTTAGAGGGTTTTTTATATAAGTAAATAATGACATCAAATTTATTAAGGAGTAAAACACAAACAAAAAAACAATTGACATGGAAACTTAAGGTTCTGTCTCAAAAATAAGATGTGCGTATATCTATTTAATTATTAATTAAATGATTATTTTTAAATATTTTACACATAAATTTTACACAAATCGGCTTATTGTATTTGTAAACATTTTAGTTAACTTCTTTTACTGAATAGGAAAGAGTAAAAATATTCTTTTGTTCAAATTGATACAGGGTGTTCTTTATTCTAAGTATTGACGATTTTTAGTAACGTGACGTAAGCAGTGGAGTAGTTTCGGTATGGATTAATTGAGCGAATCGCATTATCATTGATTGATAATAAATAGACGCAACCGGTCGATCGTTCATATGAAAATTTATGAAAGTACTGATGATGTTTAGAACAGCAATTATGATGATTTTACTCATTGCTCGTTTTTTCCACCTTTTCAAACTAAATAGGTTTTCACTGAATCTGAGTGACATCAGGTTTCTTCATGTCTTCTGTCTCTCCAAGTATTCTGGCTGATTTATACGTGCTGTGGTTTGGATCTCTAATTCCCCCGCCTCGTTCATGTTCTTAATGGACGCGTTCCAAGGGCAGCCAACTACAATTGGTATGAAATGTTCCTCAGTTTTTCAGCTCTCGAGAAGATTCAACTATTTGTCTTATTTTTGCGTTTTCTTTATTTTCACTCTAGTCGCTGGAACGGCAAATCCATTAGAGACAAGTTTTCTTTAATCATTATTTATTCTTATTATTATTATGTATTATTATATTATTATCATTGATAATAATAATAATATAATAATATAATAATAATAATAATAATAAATCAATAATAAGTTATGGAACATGAAAGTGGATACCAATTGCTGGTTGGTGCACTTGGAACAGTCCAAAAAGGATTAGATTGGACAAGTTTTGGATACTCAAAGGAAGGATTGAAACCATTCAGAACACTGCACTGCTGCAATCTGCAGAATACTCAGAGAGTCTGGAGACCTGGGAGAACTTGCTGTTCCTACAGACCCAGTGAAATACCATCAGCTTCACTGGTGTGAAAGCTAAAAGGAGTGAACAATAATAATAATAATAATAATATAATAAATAAATTAAAAAATACAAATAATAATAATCGAACTAGGCTGGTTTTTCTGAATTGGATTGTTTCTCTGCATTTGAGAATGCAGAGAGAGTCCAGATAGTTTTTATGCGTTAGCTTTCTATGACAGCTACTGGGTTGTACATGTACATTTGTCAGGATGGCAAACTGTTAATTCTTGCACAATTCCTAGTGGATTACCATTCCTATGATTACGCTGCTTTGTATTCATTTTGTGCCAGTTTGTGCATTCAGCATTCTCTTCTTCTTCTTCTTCTTCTTCTTATTATATTATTAATTATTATTCTTAATTATATTATTATTATTATTATTATTTGAGAGTATTAGCACCATTATTAACTAGTGGTCTTCACTAAGTTCTGACAAATCTCTCAGACTCTTCTCGGTATTCTAGCAATTCTAGTGATATAGACAGTTTCGCTAGCATTTTTTTTTCACACCAAATACTAATCATGTCTATTTGACCATTGATGTGCCATTTGATCTGTTTACAAATTATAAGTATTACTATAACACAAAAATGAGCACAAAATGTAATATGAACGTACAATGAACGCGATTTCCCAAACCTCTTGCATAAAATAATCTTAGGAAATGTTGGTATGCTGTTAAAATCATCAATCAATCATACTGATACTAAGCTAGTAGTAGTGTAGTACTACTCTACGCACTAAAGATTACTATTTTATACTGAACTTTTTTAAAAATTTACACACTCATACATACCTACATATACATGTATTACATATATGTATATACATATATGTAACATATACATGTATACATAATATAGCATATATTACATATATACATATATACAATATATATACATATATCCATATTACACATTATATACATATATACAGTATATACATATATATAATATATAATATATACATATATTGTATATACATATACATATATGTATATACATATATGTATATACATATATGTATAACATATACATGTATTACATACTATAGCATAAGGTAAAGAGCATCAGTTACAAGCGTTACAACTAAATTCACAGTACACTCTTTGAATGATTACATCGGAAATCTGAATTCATGGCTGTTTTTGTTCTTGTTTTTTTTTTTTTTGTTTTTTTTTTCTGTTCGTGAAAATTGACACTTGAGATCCGCCATTCAGTTTTCCATTTGCATTAGATGATTGTAAAACACAGTTTTTCAAAAAAAAAACAAAAAAACAACAAAAAAAAAAACAAGAAACAAAACAGCCATGAACTTCAGATTTTCCGTGTAATCATTCAAAGAGTTGTACTGTGAATTTAGTTTGTAACGTTGTAACTGATGCTCTTGTTACTTATGCTATAATGTATGTATACATGTATATGTATACATATATGTATAATACATCTATGTATATACATATATGGTATATGTATATACATATATTGTATATTGTATATATGTATAATAATATGTATATTGTATATATGTATTATATGTGTATATATGTTATATGTATATAATATGCTATATATGTTATATGTATATCTAATGCCTATTGTATGTATACCATGATATATGTATACATAATGTATATACATATTTATATCCATGTATAACTGTATGTATGTATAGTGTGTAAACTTTGTTAAAAGTCAGTATAAAATAGTTAATCTTCGTGGTAGAGTAGTATACTACTACTATAGTCGTATCAGTATGATTGATTGATGATTTTCAGCAATACCAACATTTCTAAAGATTATTTTATGCAAGAGGTTTGGAATCGCGTTATTGTACGTTCAACTTTACATTTGTGCTCATTTTGTGTATAGTAATACTTATAATTTGTAAACGATCAATGGTCACATCAAATGGGTCAAATAGACTGATTAGTATTGGTGTGAAAAAATTCTTAGGCGAAGACTGTCTATATCACTAGAATTGGCTCCGAATACCGAGAGAGAGCTGGGAGATTTGTTCAGAACTTTAGTGAAGACCACTAGTTAATAATGGTGCTAATACTCTCAAATATAATAAATAATAATAATAATAATAATATATATATATATAATAGAAGAATAAGAAGAAGAAGAAGAAGAAAGTGAAATGCAGAAAATGGCAAAAAGAATAAAGGCAGGCGTAACTCAGTAGGAATGGTAATACACTAGGAATTTGCAAGAGATTAACATTTTGCCATGCTGACAAATGGTACAGTGTACACCAGTAGCTGTCATAGAAAGTAGACGATAAAAACTAATCTGGGATCTCTCTGCATCTTCAATGCAGAGAAACAATCCATTCAAAACCAGGCCTAAGTGTCGATTATTATTATTATTAATTAATTCGTTATTATTATATTATTATTTTTATTATTTTGTTCACTCCTTTTTAGTTTTCACACCAGTGTAAGCTGATGGTATTCACTGGAGTCTGAGTGGACAGCAAGTCTCTCAGGTTCTCCAGGATCTCTGAAGTATTCTGGCAGATTGCGCAGTGCAGTGTTCTGAATGTTTCAATCCTTCCTTTGATATCCAATGTTCCAATTAATCCCTTTTGGACTGTTCCAAGTGCACAACCACAATTGGTATAACTTTCATGTTCCATAACTTATTATTATTATTATTATTATTTTATTTTATTATTATTATTATTATTTTATCATGATAATAATAATATAATAATATAATAATAATAATAATAATGGATAAAGAACTTGTTCTCTAATGGATTTTGCTGTTCCAAGCGACTAGAGTGAAAAATAAAAGAAAACGAAAAGATAAACAAATAGTTGAATCTTGCTCGAGAGCTGAAAAAGCTGAGGAACATTTGATACCAATTGTAGTGTGCCCTTGGAACGGTCCATAAGAACATGGAACCGAGGCTGGGGGAAATTAGAGATCCAAACCACAGCACTGTTAAATCAGCCAAATACTTGGAGAGACCAGAAGACATGAAGAAACTGATGTCACTCAGATTTCAGTGAAAACTATTAGTTGAAACAGGTGGAAAAACAAGCAATGAGTAAATCATCATAATTGGCTGTTCTAATATCATCATCAGTACTTTTATAATTTTATATTGAACGATACGACCGGTTGCTCTATTTAATTATTCAATCAATTGATAATGGCGATTCGGTCTCAATTATATCAGTAACCGAACTACGTCACTGCTTACGTCACATTACAAAAATCGTCAATACTTAGAATAAAGAACAACTGTAATCAATTAACAAAATATTTTTTACTCTTCTTTTTTTTTTCAGTAAAAAGAAGTTAACTGAAATGTTTACAAATAAAATACCTACGATTTTGTGTAAAATTTACGTGTAAAATATTTAAAATAATCGTTTAATTATAAATTGATAGATGTACGCAACATCTTATTTGTGGACAGAACTAAGTTTTCCATTTTCAAATTGTTTTTTTTTTTTTTTTTGCTCCTTTAATAATTTGATGTCTTTATTTACTTATGATAAAAACCTCTAAATGATTTTTTCCTAGGCAATATCTTTGAAAAATTAATTTTTACACACGCTGGGTGGGGGCGATTTTTTTTGGGGGAGGAGGGTGCTAATATTATAACAAACTAACTGAAAGCCTTGAATAGTTCTCTAAAAACTATAAGTTTATCATTAAGTGAAACATGTGTATTCCAATATAAATTCTTTCTTTTTTTTGTCTTTTCCCATTTTTGTCTCCAAAAATTGCTCATTCTTTTGTATTTTTTCTGTGAAGATGTGTTAAAACCGCATCTTCGAGAATAATTCTTTTTAGGTGACCTCTAAACCAAACATTGGAAAATGTTCTTTTTATCGCTGTTCCGACTGTCTCTTCCCAAGAATGACAAAAAAATCCAGTAAAAAACAATAAAAAACGATACTGGACATCATACCGTACCCTGAATGTTTATTTTGCCGTTTGGGGGGGGGTGATATTTTTCTAAAGTAAAGCACATTTTGTTTAGGGTAGAATTTTTTCTAAGAATTGGTGTTTTATACCATACATAAAATGGCGCAAAAGGCCCTTACGATTTTTAAAAAATAAAACTCTGCACGTAAACCATTCCACAGTTTAAGTAATTTCTAGAGTTAAAATAAATATAATTAAAAGAAAAATCTTTACCCTTTTTATTTAGAAATTGAATTTTTGAATAGAAATTGGGAAAAATAATTTTTTTTAGCTAAATTGGTAGAGTATCCGCCCTTGGAATTGCAAGGTTCGGGTTTGATACGGTTCTTCACCAACTCAGCGCATGGTAGCACAACTTGGATAATTTGAATATGTTGCGGAAGAAAGCATCTGGGACTGAAGGTGGTGTGACACTTCCATCTCACAAAGCACCGTCCTGGTGAAGCACTAGCGAAAAGGGTATAGACTTCTGTGTTGTTCGGCTAATACCGACATTAGGCTACTCTGGCCGACTTTACTACTACTTTTATAAAGCTAAAAAATATTATGATTATAACACTACAATTCAGAACTTGGTCTGAAGATCACATAGGCGAGAAACTGTCAGTAACCAGGTGCCGTTGACTCCATGTACACCGCTACATTGCTTTATCAATGATATTGAGCACTATTTCTTACAAATACAGCGCCCCTATTATCTATCTATCTCTCTATCTATATATCTATATCTATATCTGTTCTGTATATGTCTGTGTGTGTAATGTATGTATGTGTGGGTTTGTTTCTATTGTTATGACCTCATCACGCCAAAGATAAGCTCATGATTTATTTTAAAAATTTGTTGGTAATGTTTATTTGCGTTCAGCATATGCAGATCTGAGGATAGCGCAGACACAGTCAACGGTGCTTGGTGATTGTCAGTTTCCCGGCCACGCAATTATTAAATTGATAGTCACCAAGCGCCATTGACTCTGTACTTGCTCAATCACCAATAGTGAGCACTCTTTATTAATGAATAAAGCAAATATAATAAGTACAGTGGTACATTGTCTTAAGAGTTTAATTGTTCGCTCCTTACTCATTTCCTCGTATATCAATAAATTTTCCCATTGAAATAAATTGAAATGCATTAATCCGTTCCACCAATAAAAAAAACTCTCTAATTTTTTTGTTAGGCTTTTTTTAAATAAGAATAATAGCACTGTATTGCATAATATCATAAAATAGAATGCAATGAATTATGTGTTTGTAATATGTTTTTAATTATCATTTTTTTTATAAATAATTTTTCCTTTGGCGTAATAAATTTGGGAATTTAATGTATTTATGAACTTATTAACATATTAAGTATCTGAAATTTGCTCGTACCTTAATTTTAACTCTCAACACAAAACAAAAAAATCGTAACTCGGAAAACTCGTAAATTGGGACACTCGTAAGCAAAGTTTGATTGATTGTTTTGTTTTACGGCATATCAACCTTTTTGGTCATTTAATGCGAATCAAGTCATTTTTTATAGATAACGGACTCGGGTTGCTTAAATATCTGCTGTAGTTTAAGTAGTCACCCAATTAAGTATGAACAGGCTCAATGCTGCTCAACTCCTTAGTCAAAGTACCACTATATTATATATATATATATATATATATATATATATTAATTTATTATTTCTAATTTCATGGACTTGTCCGCCAAAGGTATTTCGGGATTTATCAACAATTTTGCTGTTAATATCGTAAATTTTGTGACTAATTTCATGACATTAAAATATAACAATAAATAAAAAATTTACCAAATCGATAGATAATTTTTTTTTTTCTTCCTCATCTGTAGAAAAGGTTGAAAATCGGAGATTTTAAGTTCGTGGCGTATAGATTAATTTATTCGTTCCAGGTTCAAGATCGCTCGGCAATTCAAACGCTTTTGCCCTTCTGGCAAAAGCCCTGAGTAAAAATTTGCTTAATCGACGTTACCGATGCATTATGGAAAATAAAGATTTGTCCTGACTTTTAATTTCCTTGAGAGGCCCTCTTGTCCTGAAGGCAGCAACCTACTCGTAAATCTAGGTTTTCCAGAAGAGCAAGGTCGTTAAGCCGGCAGTTTTTTCTAAGAGAAGCCTCCTTGTAATCTAAATTGTAGTCGAAAAGACGCTTATATGGATGTCTTCTCTTTAGCCAAAACTGGAGAATTGCTCATAGGTAAAGACTTCTTGGAGGCGATGCTCAAAGAAAGTAACTTGTAATGTAATTATTAAAACCTCTCGATACTGAGGATTTTAGAAGTTGTTTAGAGATCAGGGTGGTAGAGTGTTGTTTAAAAATTATTTTCTTCTTATATTAAATTAGTTGCACAATGAGGGTCTTTGAGAGAACAAAATATGCAACATATATCTATTAATATATATATATATATATATATTATATGTGTGGTGTGTGTGTGTGTGTGTGTGTGTGTATGTGTGTGTGTGTGCGCGCACGCGCGCGTGTGTGTATTTAATATATATATTGTGTGCATTATTTGTTCTCTCAAGGACACTCATGTTTTGCAACTATTTATTATAGAGAAATAATTAATTATATAATTTAACTTATACAAACTTATTGGTAAACCTTGTGATAAGAAAAATCCCGGCAAATATTTGATTGTAAAAATATACTACCAACTTCACCTGGGGAAAAAGGAAAAAAGAAAAACCAAGATGGTCGCACCAACCGAAAAATAATCGATTATTACAATAACACTGGCCAAAAAGAAAAAATATATTGAAATATATATATATATATATTATATATAAATTATTATATATAAACCGCCTAGGATTATCTAAAGCTAAAAGGTAATAAAAGGCGCTCCAATATATATTATATGATTTGAAAAAGATCTATGGAATGTGCGGTTATCCATTCCGACAACATGTGATGAGAAAAAAGCAATTAATTGCTCGTTTGTATATTGAGAATGTTGAAAGGATTTTGGAATGAATATATATATATATATTATATAATATATATATATATCTATATATATTAATATATATAGTTTGTTATAATCATAATTAAAGGATGTGCTCCCAATATTCGGTGATAGAGCATAAATCTCTATAGGAAGCGTAGTCAATGACCTCGGGGTTTTCCTTTTCTCATCACAGCGATCAATTTAGAAAAGCAAGAAACTGAGAGTCACTAAACGCTGTTAACTCTGTGCCTATGCCATTCTAACTTAATCATTATATATATATAATATATATAATATATATTTATTATTATATATAGATGGTGTATATATATATATATATATATATATATATATAATATATATATACCGTTTTTTCATACTCATATCAAATAACACTTTTGGATAATCGAGGTTCGTTACCGGAGTACTTCCCCTTTAACCATCTTTGGACAATAGAGAGGACTACTTGCAGAGCCTATCTCTTCTATCTTCTCTCT
>CM042138.1:82067231-82076462 GCA_023376005.1 Doryteuthis pealeii | reverse complement strand
GAGAGAGATGAAATCTCAATTCATCCGGGACATCATCTCCGATAACGCAGAAATAATAAATTAAAATCTAAGAAAAAAAAATCCTTATCAAGATTAATACTTGAAAATGTTTCTCCTAAAATTACAAATAAATAAATAACAGGTAATTCTTGTTTGGGTCGGTTTAGCTCAGTCGTTAGAGTATCCACCTCGGAACTGCTAGGTTCCGTGTTTGATACCGGCTCTCGCCAACTCGGTGCATGAGGAGCATAGTTTAGATCTGTGAAGAAAAATGAGGAGCTGATGGTAGCCGTGGCGCTCCAAATCAGACACAAAAAACATCTCTTCTAGTAAAAATGGGATAGACTCCCTTGCTGTCCGATAATGCCGACAATAAGCCAGTCCGGCTATTTTATTACTTTTTTTATTTGTTCAAATAATGATAAAGATTATTACGTGATCGAGATATCATCGGTGGATTGGTTGATTGATTTTAACGGCATGTCAACCCGTCTATGGTTATGTTATGCCTAGAGGTTAGAAAATTGCGTCCTTTGTACAGTTTATATTTATATATTTGTGTAGTTGTTTCTTAAGAGTTTTTTTTTTCAAATTTGATATCAGGTATTCCTATCTACTACAAATAATCTGCATGTAGTTGTATAGTTTCAAGTATTCTTATCATAATACAAATAATTATATGGTTTCAAGTATTATTTCTATTCAATAACAATCAATCATTTGCACACAGTTATATAGTTTCAAGTAACTAATAATAATACTTAGTAAAACAATTATAGCTGTAGTAACTATTCTTAATACGATAATTTTACAGTTATATATATTTACCAACCCCTCACACGAGCAGGATGCGACACAAGGTCAATTTCTTAAGCGGAGTTCAGGCAGGTCTGAATTCAGAGTTTTTCCTTCTCCTAGACCGGTTTTCCTAACCAAGGTTAAAGAGTCCAGTCTGTCCTACCCATGGAGGGAGAGTAGGATTCATACCTTTCCCAAAGGTATTAGCGCTAAGTGAAATGCAATTAGCACGTCCCAGAATTTGATCTCGGGGCAACGAGTCCATTTACTATAACTTTAACCATTAAACTACGCGCTTCCTATAATTTACAGTTATATGATATCAAGTATTATTATATAAAAAATACAAAATAATAGAACTTATTGCGTCAAAAAGACCGAAGAAAAGAGAGAGTGAATAAGAACAAAGAATAGCGAATGATAAAAAGAGAATGGAATTCAAGAGATATTATATTGTGCAGGAGGTGACTGAGAAACAAAACGGAATGATTTTTTGCCATTTGGACAAGAATGTTGTATAATCCTACAAAGGAAAATGTTAGATATGTACCCGCGTGAACACGTATGATAGATAGATAGATAGATAGATAGATTGCACCAAATAAAGATTGTATATATTTTTTAGTTTTTATCTATTTTTAAAATTAGATTTTTAACTACAGTAGCATGGAAATGAAGTTAACGGTGCTTGGTTACTGATAGTTTCTCACTACGTGATTCTCAAACCAAGGTTTGAGAATCGCATTGACGATTTCATTTTACCCATCTATTAGGGTAGGTTGATTTTTTCACTTTTTTCAAAAATCAAATTCTCTCAAACAGCGAAAGTTATGTGTTGGTATAATAAATACTTATAGGAAGCGCGTAGTGTAATGGTTAAAGTCATGGGAAATGGACTCGTCGCCCCGAGTTCAAATCCTGGACGTGGTAATTGCATATCACTTAGCGCTAATACCCTTGGAAAGGTATGAATCCTACTCTCCTCCAGCTATGGGTAAATAGTAGGGCAGACTGGGCTCTTTAACCTTGGTTAGGCAACCGTCTAGGAGAAGGAAAACTCTGAATTCAAACCTGTTGAACTCTGCTTAAGAAATTGACCTTGTGTCGCATCCTGCTCGTGCGGAGGGGTTGGTAAATATATATGATAAATACTTATGCCAAAAATTAGATCTCTATCTTGTACCATCGTTTGAGGAAATAGCATCAAATATTGTCAGCTAAAATGCACCAAAAATCCTTATTTTCGCAATATTTAGCCAAGAAATTGGTTAGAAAATTTAGCAATTTCAGTATTTAAAACAGAAAAGCTTGCCATTTTAAACGAAACGAATAAAATATCATAACTAGAATTCAAATTGAAAATATGCCCTCTTCACTGATATGCTGCTTTTTACCAAATAATCAAAGTGTAACAGTGATAACATTTTAAAAGATTGAAATCTATTTCCTCAGATGAAGGCAAAGTTTTAAAGAAAAAATATTTGTGTGGTAATTTTTATATTAATTTACAACTTTCCACCACATGCCCTTTAACATTGCAAATAAAAATTCCACCTATTTGGCCCCATTCAGAAGCTGTAAAAGTGCCCCTGTTAAAGACCCCTGCTATGACTCAAGTAATAGATATAATCCTATATGATTCCTGACTCTAAAATTGGAACATTTTCAAACTAGTGTGGATTTTTTTTTTTATAGGTTTGGTTTGGTTTGTTTTTGTTTTACGGCATATCAACTTCAGTGGGTCATTTAATACCAATAAAGTTTTGAAATAAATCCATTCTTAATGGATAATACAATTTTTTTATAAATACATTTTTCTATTTAACCCATAGATGGGACCCTAACAGGTACTACCACTCCGGGTCAGAGTGGACCAGGGAACAATGGTGATGAAGGGGTGCTCAAACTAGTGTGGAGAATAGTGACAAAAAAAGTAAATGTCCTTACTGTAACACATTCTTAAAAAAAAACTTTTTGTTTCATGACGTTACAGTTTCAAAATCGACCTACCCTACATCTATCTATTTTTGCAGCTATAGACCTGACAAGAGATCATACCTAGAATTTACTGAGGTATTTTTAAATGCTATTAAACACTACAGTTTTTATTGATGCTTTTGAAGCAATTAGTAAGGATGGCGATTAAAAGGTAGAGCGAAGGGTAAAACGGCTCTTTTGTTTCTCACCCCCTTTTAAGTCGGCACTGATGGCTGACGATGAGTATAGAGTGTTGAGAGTGTTGTGTCCAACGTCTGTGAGAGCCCAACCGAGGAAGTACTTCCTGTGGGCAGAGTCGCACAATGATATCATTAACTAATCATTAGGCGATGACATAGGGTGGGGCGGGCGTTGTGCGATGGAGACACGGTAGCCAGCCACCCTCTCATCTCCAGTATGACTGTCTCATACTCGATATACCTATCACCACCCAAAGAAAAGAAAATAATTTTTTTTTAAAAGACATATCTTTTATTTTATTTTTATTTTATTTTACAATACGATGTTTCCAGAAGCCCAGTCTCTAAAAAAAAGGGGGGATTCGGGTTGGAACTGATAGTTAAGGGTAGGAGCAGGATATGGCCGACTCATCACTACTGTCTGTATTTCCGGAACATTGCAAAATAATTTTAAACAAAATTGACCTTTCGCTGTAGGTATCCCCACCTCGACTCACCAGTTCTCTTTGCTCTTTTGCTGACCTCCGCCTTATAATCCCATCATGCACGTCATCACTGCTCTCCCTTAATCTCGACTCTCATTTTTTATCCGCTCTTCTTCATTCGTTGATTCACTCTTTTTGTTTGATTCTCTTTTTATCATCTCTTTTACACGTTTATCACTTAATTTGCTCAGTCGTCAAAATTACAACAATTCCATTTTTCAAACACACACACACACACACACACACACACACACACACACACACACTAGTAATTGTCTCGTGTTCACATACTTGTATTTACACATTAATCTCGGTGTGTTTGTTCCATGTATTTTATACAAATCTCTCTCTCTCTCTCTCTCCCTCTCTCTCTCTCTCTTCTCTTTCTTTTCTCCTCTCTCTCACTCACACACACATGCACACACACACACGCACACACACACTCAAACACGAACACATATCTATCTATCCATATATCTATCTAGCGATCTCTCTCTTTCTCGTTCTCTCTCTCTCTCTCTCTCTCACTCAGTCTCTCTCTCTCTCTCTATATATATATATATATATATACATACATATATCACACACACACACACACACACACACACACACACACACACATATATATATATATATATATATATATATATATATATTAATTAGAGATATTGAAATGAAATAAAATGAAATATCTAACAGAGTTTCTCATTTATTTCACACCCATGCTTCACACAAAGCCCTAATATATATATATTATATATATATCTTATTTATTCATATCTATCTATCGATCTGTAAGTTCATATCTATCTATCTATCTTAGCCTTTTTATGTCTATCTATCTATCTATTTATCTATCTATCAATAATGTTACATTTTTTCTGTTCCTCGCAACTGGTACATTTATATATTTGCAAAATACGCCTAATTGAATGATGACAACATTTATAAATCTAGGCTAGATTTCGAATTCCTCAGTTTTACGCAGAGGATCCACACTAACTTACACACGCATAAACAGTATACGTTTTCGTTTAGATCATAGATATTATAGAGCCAAATGCAAATGAGTCTCTGTCATACTATTAGGCAAAAGACTAGCATTTTCACACGAGCCAAGGTAAATGAAGCGTTCTTCTTGCACCGACTGCGCCATTTTGATGTTCTCATTTCAAATGGTTCTCGTCGGGATGCGTTTCCCGCCCTTTTGATCGTTTATCTCTTCTGACCCCCGGGGATCCACCCTCTTAAGCGGATATGCAGTCAGCAAAGAGAATGGATTCATCTTACTTTTGTTTATATCAGTCCACGGGGTCCACCCAGAAATTTTTAACCTACAACCCCGAAACGAACGGAACTGCTTCCAAAAACGAATTCACATCAGATAGGCGTGTATGTTTAAACGAATGTAATGGGAAGAGTTTTGTAGCCATAAAGTATTAAAAAAAAGCATAAATTATTCGATGAGGTATTCAAGGTTTGAGATTCGAGGTTGAGAAGTCGTGTAACCCATCGCATCTCAGTGATATAAGTTGCGATCATTTTAAGCGGTAAAATGAATAAATGCCCGTTATAAGCATCTAAATGACATAACGACTTATTGTTTATACCTCTTTACATCGTGTGATGGGATAGGGGGGAGATGAGACAGGGGGGGGTGCGGAGATGTGCTCTTACTTCGCTGCCATTTCCTTCTGGACTGATTCTTTTTCTTCTTTTTGGTCATCTGTGCTTATTCTTTGGTTTGTAATAAACAAGCAGGACTTGGTTTGTTTTATAAGACGTCTATTCTTTGTTACAAAAAGCCCAAAAGCCACAATTTGGAGTGAGTAAGGGGTAAAAAGGAACAAGAATGGATAAGGAAATGGTAGGAACTAAATGGAGATGATATTGAATCCGAGAAAATATTCTTGCAGAGAGATTGTTTGCTAAGACATTGCGAGCAATATTATCTCCATTTAGTTCCTAATATTTCCCTATCCTTCTTGTTCCTTTTTTTTCATTTTAGAATTTAAACAATAGAATTTCTTAAGTGGATCTGGAAGTAATGGCAACAAAGGAGTGACTCCAGACTTTCCAGAACTTTAGAACCGGAGCCTCATTACCGGATGCAAGTGAATTCTAAGAGTAGTCAGGTTCTTGTCGTGTTTTGTATAACCTAAATCAGCTAGAAGAGCTTCATAGTAACTACACTTATTGCACTTGAAAATATAACTTACACATCCAGACACGCGTGCCACTAGCACATGCCTGTATAGCCCAATGATTATAACCGCTACCTGAGAGCACTTATGAAAAAGTGCTTCTTTGTAGTGTGGTTGTTCTGTGCTTTGGCTTATAACATCTTGAGAATGGGATCGACCCTTTCCCACGAGTTCATAAAATGCCGTTCTTTGCCAAAGTTGATATAGACCAGTCATGGGTAAACTCCGGCCTGCGGGCCACATGGGACCCACGGTGCATTCTGAATTTACCGAAGAGAGAAAAAACAACTTTTCTCTATTCTGAGGCAAATGCTTACACGTATAATCTTCTGTGGTAAAAATGGTTGAGGTACCTTCAACATGAAATTACCTTGATTTTTTTTTAGTAGTCACGTCCACCTGATGAAGAGCCATGTCTCGTACGACCGCTTCTTTAAAAAGGTTACTCATTCCTGACTGAGAAATAGTTATAAGATTAAATTGACAACTTAAAAATGAATTCCCTTTTATTACTGATGATAACTATTACGAGGTTGACTCCAATTCACTATGTGTGGCGGGGGGAGGTGTTACTTAGTTGATAACGTGCTGGATTGGGACATCGTAGTAAGCGAGTTCGAATTCAAGTCGCGTTATTACGTTCACTTTAGGACTAATACCCTTGGGAAAGGTAGGAACTCTTCATGCCTCAGCTATGAGTTGAGTTGCTATGAGTTGAATAGTATCAATACTGTTCTTCTACGTGGACGGTTTAGGCATTAAATAATCCACAAGGGTTTATATTGGCAGGTTTTAGAATACATTCGCTGTACCCCCTGCAGAGAGGTAATCCCCTTCCCCAAAGGGTGGCTTGGGTATGAAATTCAACTGCATCTGATCGCGGGGCAATAGTTCCGGAGATCTGGGGAGTGTGGATTAACCCTTCATTGCCATTACTCCCAGGTCCACTCGGACTCGGAGTAGTAGTGCCTATTCGGGTTCCTATTTAAAAAATCATGTGTATAAGGAATACTTAATGCCATATAACTATGCAAATTATTGGTATTAAGAAATTTATAATGGCTTACTCAAAATTGTTATTATTATTAGTTACTAAAGATATAACTGTGTGCAAACAAATGATTACTATTGAATGAAATAATTACTTAAAGCCATATAATTATTAGTATTAGATAATAATAAAAAAATAAGTTAATCTGAAACTTGTAGCATTAGTAAAAAAAATCATGATTATTTGTCCGAAAGGAATAGAGTCAACGTATTTTAAGTCTCATTGATAGAACGTACGAGTTTTAACTATACTTCATTCTGACTTGGGGGTCTGGACGACAAAATCTGATTTTTTGTTCATGTACAATGCCGTCCTTTTATGGTTTTGAAATTAAGGAATATTGAATAAAACAAGTCGAATACTTTTGACGAGTTGTGTTCTTTCAATGATTCAGTGAAACCTTACCCCACGTCTTCTGCTCTTGGTAAACGTTGTCGACCTGTTCGTCTGCCTGTGTGTGTTTTTCTTGCGTCCCGTTTGTCTTGCTTCGGTCCAAAAGCTGGACTCGACGTCTTCACTTCTGTTTATGACACTGGCCTCTACCTCTTTTAAATACAGACATGGCGGAGTCTGTCTGTTTATTTTTCTCTCCCCGAGTTTCGCGCTCTGAAGACCGAATATGCAGTGCGAAATATACATTACTTCCGTTGTTGTCGATCACGTGGCCCTTTGGGTCGTGTTTATTGGATAAAAGGTCGCAAATGAATCAAAGAGGAAAAAAGAGAGGAGGAGGAAGACAGAGAAATAGGCAGAGGAAAAGTGAGAGAGCAACAAGAATAAGTAAGGAGAGAGAGAGAGGGGGGGAGAGAGCGGGAGAGAGAGAGAGAGAGAGAGTGTAAAGGAGATAAGAATAGAGTTATTTTGGAGACTTTTCAGTCACCATGTTTTTACCAGACCCCATTCTTATTTGTTGGCAGTTCCAATTGTCTGTTTATCTTCTGAAATATAGGAATAAAAATATACAAGTATTCACACACATAGAAAAAGGTATAACCAAATATACATACGCGCGCGTCATTTACACAAGCTGGTATAGCTCAATGATAATAGAATTATGTGCACTGACGAAGTTTCGGGATTGGCGCTCACTTTAGAAATAAGAAAGAGCTTTTCTGATGTTATAAAAACACAGCCTTGTGCCAAAACTGACTGCACCTAAAACGCAATATTACTACAGAAAGAACATCTCTACAGACTTGATCTGCATATGCTCTATCAATGATATTGATCACCGTTTACTTATAGACATAGCAAACTATATATATATATATATATATATATATATATATATATATATATATTAATTTTGCAGAACGATTTTTGCTGACTATTGCTATCGAGATTTTTTTTTAATATTAAGCATGATAACCTGAATACGATGTGTGGCCAATTTTTTAAACTATTTTCTATTTTGAAGAAAGATCGATTGCTTTTCCGCTGGTTTTCTAACTCAGAATTAGAAATAATGATGCGTAGGAGGACTCGAACACTTACTTCAGTGGGTACTATGCAGGTATATGAAGACGGAGGTTCAAGATTCCTTTTACTTAGGAAAAAACCATCATAAACACATTATGCACATTACCCCCCCCCACACACACAGACATACACATATGTATATATGCATATGCGCTATCAATGATATTGAGCACCGTTTACTTATAGACATAGCAAACTATATATATATATATATATATATATATATATATATGTATATATATATATATATATAAGTAAAGAAATAACAAAGACTTAGAGATTTAGCATTATAGTCTATTTAGTGTCTAACTCTCTCGATTCATCAGATAGACACTTTGTCTAAGCTCCCTGAAATAGACTATAATGCTAAATCTCTAAGTCTTTTGTTATTTCTTTACTTATATATTTGCTCTGTGACTCTAGCATTAAGAGCACACATTGAGCACTCAAACTGCGGCAGGTTTGTTTTTTTAAATAAAACTCTTGTGTCGTAAGGAAGATTTCTTATCTGGACTTTTGGATATATATATATATATATATATATATATATATATATATATATATATATATATATATATATAAAGATAATCTACTGAGTCAGACGAACCTACTATTTGTTTCGCTCTACTTGGCTCTACTTAGGTATCGAGCACTTTTTACAGATTAGCTTCTCCTAGCGGTTATATGAATATATATATCTTATATACATATATATACATATAAATTGTTTTTTCTTTTGGCCAAATACTATACCAATAGATTATTTTTTGTTGGTACGAATATCTTGGTCCTTTCTTTTTTTCAAAAATTTTTTTCATCCTGGTTGATGTTTGGTAGTATATTTTTACAATCAAACTCTCTGCTGGGTTTTTTCTCTCCGCAAGGATCTACCAACACGCTTGGTATATTATATATATATATATATATATATATAAAGATAAAGATAAATATTAAACATGTCCTCCTTCCTAGTATAATTATGATATATATATATTATATATATATATATATATATATTATATATATATATATATATA
>CM042138.1:82022231-82064731 GCA_023376005.1 Doryteuthis pealeii | reverse complement strand
AGTCAGGACAAATCTTTATTTTCCATAATGCATCGGTACGTCGGATTAAGCAAATTTTATACTCAGGGCTTTTGCCAGAAGGGCAAAAGCGTTGAATTGGCCGAGCGATCTTGGAACCTGGAACGAATAAATTAATCTATACGCCACGAACTTAAAATCCGATTTTCAACCTTTTCTACAGATGAGGAAGAAAAAAAAATTATCTATCGATTTGGTAAATGTTTTATTTATTGTTATATTTTAATGTCATGAAATTAGTCACAAAATTTACGAATATTAACAGCAAAATTGTTGAATAAATCCCGGAACTACCTTTGGCGTGACAAGTCCATGAAAATAGAAATAAAAATTAAATATATATATATATATAATATATATTATATATATATAGTGGTACTTTGACTAAGGAGTTGAGCAGCATTGAGCCTGTTCAATACTTAATTGGGTGACTACTTAAACTACAGCAGATACTTTAAGCAACCCGAGTCCGTTATCTATCAAAAATGACTTGATTCGGCATTAAATGACCCAAAAAGGTTGATATGCCGTAAAACAAAACAATCAATCAAACTTTGCTTACGAGTGTCCCAATTTACGAGTTTTCCGAGTTACGATTTTTTTTGTTTTGTGTTGAGAGTTAAAGATTAAGGTACGAGCAAATTTCAGATACGTTAATATGTTAATAAGTTCATTAAATACATTTAAGTTCCCAAATTTATTACGCCAAAGGAAAATATTATTTATAAAAAAATGATTAATTAAAACATATTACAACACATAATTCATTGCATTCTATTTTATGATATTATGCAATACAGTGTTATTATTCTTATTTAAAAAAGCCTAACAAAAAATTAGAGAGATTTTTTTTATTGGGTGGAACGGATTAATGGCATTTCAATTTATTTCAATGGGGAAAATTTATTTGATATACGAGGAAATTGAGTAAGGAGCGGAACGAATTAAACTCTTAAGACAATGTACCACTGTACTTATTATATTTGTTATATTCATTAATAAAGAGTGCTCACTATTGGTGATTGAGCAAGTACAGAGTCAATGGCGCTTGGTGACTATCAATTTAATAATTTCGTGGCCGGGAAACTGACAATCACCAAGCACCGTTGACTCTGTGTCTGCGCTATCCTCAGATCTGCATATGCTGAACGCAAATAAACATTACCAACAAATTTTTAAAATAAATCATGAGCTTATCTTTGGCGTGATGAGGTCATAACAATAGAAACAAAAACACACACACACATACACACACACACATACATACACACACACATACATACACACACACACACACACATATATATAATTATATATATAAGATAGATAGATAGATAGATAATAGGGGCGCTGTATTTGTAAGTAAATAGTGCTCAATATCATTGATAAAGCAATGTAGCGTGTACATGGAGTCAACGGCACCTGGTTACTGACAGTTTCTCGCCTATGTGATCTTCAGACCAAGTTCAGAATTCTAGTGTTATTAATCATAATATTTTTAGGCTTTATATAAAGTAGTAGTAAAGTCGGCAGAGTAGCCTAATGTCGGTATTAGCCGAACAACAAGGGAGTCTATACCCTTTTCGCTAGTGCTTCACCAGGGACGGTGCTTTTGCTGAGATGGAGTGTCACACCTACCTTCAGCTCCCAGATGCTTTTCCGCACATATCAAATTATCCAAGTTGTGCTACTCATGCGCTGAGTTGGTGAAGACCGGTATCAAACCCGGAACCTTGCAATTCCAAGGCGGATACTCTACCAATTGAGCTAAAAAAATTATTTTTCCCAATTTCTATTCAAAAATTCAATTTCTAAATAAAAAGGGTAAAGATTTTCTTTTAATTATATTTATTTTAACTCTTAGAAATTACTTAAACTGTGGAATGGTTTACGTTGCAGAGTTTTATTTTTTTAAATCGTAAGGGCCTTTTGCGCCATTTTATGTATGGTATAAAACAACCAATTCTTTAGAAAAAAATTCTACCCTAAACAAAATGTGCTTTACTTTAGAAAAAATATCACCCCCTCCCAAACGGGCAAAATAAACATTCAGGGTACGTTACTGGAATGTCCAGTATCGTTTTTTATTGTTATTTTTACTGGATTTTTTTGTTCATTCTTGGGAAGAGACAGGGCGGAACAGCGGTATAAGAAAAGAACATTTTCCAATAGTTTGGTTTAGAGGTCACCTAAGAAAGAATTATTCTCGAAAGATGCGGTTTTGAGGACACATCTTTCTACAGAAAAAAAAATACAAAAAGAATGAGCAATTTTTGGAGACAATAAAGTGGGAAAAGACAAAAAAAAGAAAGAATTTGATATTGGAATACACATGTTTCACTTAATGATAACTTATAGTTTTTAGAGAAACTATTCAAGGCTTTCAGTTAAGTTTTGTTATTAATATTAGCACCCTCCTCCCCCAAAAAAAGAATCGCCCCCCACCCAGCGGTGTAAAAATTAATTTTTCAAAGATATTGCCTGAGGGAAAAAATCAATGTTAGAGGGTTTTTATCATAAGTAAATAATGACATCAAATTTATTAAAGGAGTAAAAAAAAAAAAAAAACAATTTGAAATGGAAACTTAGTTCTGTCTCCACAAATAAGATGTTGCGTATATCTATTAATTATTAATTAACTGATTATTTTAAATATTTTACACATAAATTTTACACAAAATCGTAGCTATTTATTTGTAAACATTTTAGTTAACTTCTTTTTACTGAAAAAAAGGAGAAGAGTAAAAAATATCTTTGTTAAATTGATTACAGGGTTGTTCTTTATTCTAAGTATTGACGATTTTTAGTAACGTGACGTAAGCAGTGACGTAGTTTCGGTTACTGATTAATTGAGACCGAATCGCCATTATCAATTGATTGAATAATAAATAGAGCAACCGGTCGTATCGTTCAATATGAAAATTATGAAAAGTACTGATGATGATATTAGAACAGCCAATTATGATGATTTTACTCATTGCTCGTTTTTCCCACCTGTTTCAACTAATAGGTTTTCACTGAAATCTGAGTGACATCAGGTTTCTTCATGTCTTCTGGTCTCTTCCAAGTATTCTGGCTGATTTTAACAGTGCTGTGGTTTGGATCTCTAATTTCCCCCAGCCTCGGTTCCATGTTCTTATGGACCGTTCCAAGGGCACCAACTACAATTGGTATGAAATGTTCCTCAGCTTTTTCAGCTCTCGAGCAAGATTCAACTATTTGTTTATCTTTTCGTTTTCTTTTATTTTCACTCTAGTCCGCTGGAACGGCAAAATCCATTAGAGAACAAGTTCTTTATCATTATTATTATTATTATTATTATTATTATTATTATTATTATCATTGATAATAATAATAATAATAATAATAATAATAATAATAATAATAATAATAATAATAAGTTATGGAACATGAAAGTGATACCAATTGTGGTTGGTGCACTTGGAACAGTCCCAAAAGGATTAGATTGGAAAGTTTGGATATCAAAGGAAGGATTGAAACCATTCAGAACACTGCACTGCTGCAATCTGCCAGAATACTCAGAAGAGTCCTGGAGACCTGAGGAGACTTGCTGTCACTCAGACTCCAGTGAAATACCATCAGCTTACACTGGTGTGAAAACTCAAAAGGAGTGAACAATAATAATAATAATAATAATAATAATAATAATAATAATAATAATAATAATAATCGACACTAGGCCTGGTTTTCTGAATTGGATTGTTTCTCTGCATTTGAGATGCAGAGAGAGTCCCAGATAGTTTTTATGCGTCTAGCTTTCTATGACAGCTACTGGGTTGTACATGTACCATTTGTCAGCATGGCAAAATGTTAATCTCTTGCACAATTCCTAGTGGATTACCATTCCTACTGAGTTACGCCTGCTCTTGTATTCATTTTGTGCCAGTTTGCTGCATTCACTTCTTCTTCTTCTTCTTCTTCTTCTTCTTATTATTATTATTATTATTATTATTATTATTATTATTATTATTTGAGAGTATTAGCACCATTATTAACTAGTGGTCTTCACTAAAGTTCTGACAAATCTCCTCAGCTCTCTTCTCGGTATTCTAGCAATTCTAGTGATATAGACAGTCTTCGCTTAAGAATTTTTTTTCACACCAATACTAATCATGTCTATTTGACCCATTGATGTGACCATTTGATCTGTTTACAAATTATAAGTATTACTATATACACAAAAATGAGCAAAAATGTAAATATGAACGTACAATGAACGCGATTCCCAAACCTCTTGGCATAAAATAATCTTAGAAATGTTGGTATGCTGTTAAAATCAATCAATCAATCATACTGATACTACTAGTAGTAGTAGTAGTACTACTCTACCACTAAGATTACTATTTTATACTGACTTTTTAACAAATTTACACACTCATACATACATACATATACATGTATATACATATATGTATATACATATATGTATACATATACATGTATACATACATATAGCATATATATACATATATACATATATACATATATATACATATATACATATATACACATATATACATATATACATATATACATATATATACATATATACATATATACATATATATATATATACATATATGTATATACATATGATACATGTATACATACATATAGCATAAGGTACAAGAGCATCAGTTACAACGTTACAACTAAATTCACAGTACAACTCTTTGAATGATTACACGGAAAATCTGAAGTTCATGGCTGTTTTGTTTCTTGTTTTTTTTGTTTTTTTTTTTCTGTTCGTGCAAATTGAAACTTGAGATCCGCCATTCAGTTTCCATTTGCATTAGATTGATTGTAAAAACACAGTTTCAAAAAAAAAACCCAAAAAAAAAAACAAAACACGATTCAATACAAATATCAACATAAATGGCAAAAGATTTTGTCTTTTTTTATTTGTTTTTTTCATTTTATTTTTTGTTTTTCAAAATCCGAATTATTTGCCCTCATTGACCTTCAACATGACCTCAAAATGTTAAGTGCACTTCAAAAATAGATTTTCTGCACTCGGAAAAAAAGTAGGGGAAAAGTTATATTCGAATTACATCAGAAGGGGACACGCTACGCGTAACGGTTATCGTCATAGGAAATGGAATCGGTGACACGAGTTCAAATCCTGGACAAGGCTGTTTGCTTTTCACTTTGCTCTAATACCATTGAGAAAGGCATGAATCCACCTGTTCTGCCACTCAGCGATGATAGGACAGACTGTATTCTTTATCGTTGTTTAGGCAACCAGTCTAGGAGAACGAAAACTCTAAATTCAAACTAGATTTACTATGCTTAAAAAATTGACCTTGTGTCTCATCTCAGTGTGTGGGGGGGTAAATAAATAACTACATCAGAAGCTGAGATATTGCCTGTTTTTGCATGTTGGTAATCATTTTGAATTTTGTTGTCACCAGCCATCGGGGAAGTACATTAGTTTGTAGCCATTTTTTTTTAAAACCCATGTCTGGCTCTAATATTGTGCTAAATTTTTAAAAAGTTGTCACAAAGAGTACGGTTTAAGAATTTCCCTTCCTAGTTGCATTTAGACGAAATTTTTTGATAAAACCCAAAATTTCACAATCGATTTTGCTACAATAACGACCATGATTGAATGCCACTCTTAAATATAGAAGAAATTCGTCACGTTCCTTTTCTGACTTCCCTTCCACACACACGATTACACGACAGCAAATAAAGCAAGCGACCTTTGTCCAAGATGCACATGGATTGTCTCTTCGCCGAACAGCAACGGATCCTGATAATAACTCACGAATATTTCCCCAAAATTACAAGTCAATGTCGCCATGATTTAAACTTAAACTGAAAATATATATCTTACCCTCCCCTCTCTCTGCTACATTTCTGACCATACGGATGCCTATTAATCTCTCTCTCTCTCTCTCTCTCTCTCTCTCTCTCTCTCTCTCTCACACACACACACACACACACACACACACACACTTTCTCTCTCTCTCTCTCTCTCTCTCACACACACACACACACACAAACCGTCCCTATCTGTCATCTCCTCTGTGTAGGTGTCCATAGGAGAACGTTACTTATGAGTTCGTCCTTACTACTCCAGCAGTGTCCACTTGAATATAGTATGTGGACTATGCGATTTTCAAACTTGGTTTGAAAATTGCATCGGCGAGAAATTGTCATTAACTAGGCGCCGTTGATTCCATGTCCAAGCTACTCTAAATTAGATATAAATACTCTATCCTCGATATTGAGCACTGTTTATTTATAAATATAGCACTCATATTATCTATATTATATGTACTAGCAAGTATATGCACCCTCCGGGTGCAAGTATTTAAGTTATGATATAATAAAATATCATATTAAATTAGAAAGGCTAATGAAACTGACTAAGAATGCAGATAAAAAGATCTGCAACAGAGGGGGTATAATCGAAAAATAGAACAACTTTGAAACTAACTATTCCATCATTTTCCATTACTCCCGTCTTTCATTGGTAAATTTTCCTAATTTAACTATCTAGTTAAAATAGGAAGTAAAGGATAATATTACAGTTATTTCTTCTTGTAAATAAATTTCTTTTAAGATTTATCCACTAGATTTTTGTTTATATTTCTTAAGATAAAACCAAACAATTAGAAATCAATAATACCAAGCACATATTTATTAAAATAAAATTTTAAATATCAATATGCAAATTAGCCTTCTCGTTCAAACTGTAAACCGCTATTTTGTGTATATAAATACAATTGCATGTTATTAGTACGTAGATATGGTCAACATATTAATAACAATTTTATTAATAACTGAAGGTTAAAAGAATGAAATCATGGAGAATTTGACGTAAATAATTATATTGTGACTTGAGTAGTATATACAGACAGAAAAACACACAATCTCCATTATAATAAGATATGCGTGTGTGTGTGCTCGTGCGCGTGCGTATATGAACTAGTCTACAAATGTCGGAGGCTTGACATTTAATGAGGTGATGGTACCATCCTGATTAAAATATGAAATGAAACCAGTTTATATACCTCGATAGCAGTATCCCATTTACTGAAAGTTATGTCAACATACGCAGAGGTCAAGTGTGGACTTCTATTATTATTGATGAAAATAAAACGGGAATTTTTCCAAGCTGTAGCCGTGTCAGTACTATTGTATGGTTGTACCACTTAGACTCGAATTCTGGAAGCAGCACCCAACAAAAGAACAGCTGTGCGTCCACTTTACTTTTATATCTGGCAAACCATACAAGAAAGTCGAGAAAGACATTCTGGGCATTGTTGCAGAAGTAAGAACGAAATCATAAACGACGTTCTCCTATAGACCCCTAAACAAAGACACGTCAGTTTTGAAAGACCAGCAAAACTTACATACATCAAGCTGTGTGGACACTGGGTGTCGTCTAGAGGGCTTGCCAAGGGCTATAACTGATATGAAGTGATGTTGAACGAAAAATTCAAAGGAATCTGTGAAGTAGGTACGCCTTGATGCTGCTGCTGATGATGATGATGTGCGTGAGAGAGAGAGAGAGGGGGTAGAGAGAAAGAGAGAGACAGACTGATAGACAGACAGACTGATAGACAGACAGACAGGGGAGATTTCTTAATTTCTTTTCTGGTCAGTTTTCGTCATTTTGTTTATTTTCTTTTTTTCTTTTCTTTTAGCCCACATCCCAACGCTGACCACTGAGGAAGTGGAACGGACATTACGAGAAGGCCCAATGCACGGGGATAACAATTTAAACCAGGCTGCCTGGTCCTACCCAGCCGTTTTCAGTACCCCCTCTGAGACATCTTACACGTTGGGACGACAGGGTGAGTCTAGACATTCTAATTCTTTGATTTTTTTATGATAATTTTTCTGGATATTCGATGCCAGACCAAATCAAACATCCCTCCTGTCCTCTCTCTCTCTCTCTCTCTCTCTCTCTCTCTCTCTCTCTCTCTCTCTCTCTCTCTCTCTCTATCTATCTATCTATCTATCTATCTCTTACCCCTTCGTTGCCATTACTCCCAGGCTCACACAGATGAGTATAGTAGTAGTACTTGTTAGAAATCTATTTGAAAATTATTTATATCCGAGAGAGCTGTGTGCAAAAAAAAAAAAAAAAAAAAGAAATTAGAAAAATTGAGAAACAACTGAACAGAAAATGCAAATATATATGTACAATGAACGCGATTCTTTAACTTCTAGGTATGAAATAACCATAGACGGGTTGATATGCCAGTTGATATGCCATATATATATATGTGTGTGTGTGTGTGTGTGTATGTTAAAGTACAGTAAAATCAATAGTACAGTAAAACCATATATATATATATATATGTGTGTGTGTGTGTGTGTGTGTGTGTGTGTTAAAGTACAGTAAAATCAATAGTACAGTAAAACCATATATATATATATATATGTGTGTGTGTGTGTGTGTGTGTGTGTGTGTGTGTGTGTAGAAATGTAGACAAACATGGGATGTTACACTGGATGGAATTTTATTATTCGTCGTATTGGTGACGTTCGAACGTTTCAGTTTTTATAGAAACCTTCTTCAGAACAATATGAAACAAGTAAAGTAAAAAAAAAAAAAATTCTTGTTGAATTTTTTTTTTTTTTTAGTTTGGAAATATGTAGAAAAAGGTTCATAACCGTTCATTGATTAGCGTTCAATTGAATGTTCATGACGTGATTGGTACATGCGAAAATGAAAGTCAAGAAGGGGATTGGAACACGTGAGGTCGAAATCACTATCTGGGTTCTATCAAGAAACTGCATAATTGAAAATAGCGTTCAACGCGAATGCAGACCCCTAACAAAATGTGCGTTCATATAATTGATTGATTAATTGATTGATTGTTTGATTTTAACGGCATGTCAATCAATTGAGGGATATTTTATCCCTATAGATTAGGAAATCGCATTTATTGTACCTTCATATTTACATTTTGTGTGGAGTTGTTTCTTAAGAGGGTTTGTTATTGCCTTTTGTTGTTGTTTTTTGTGATATATTTTTGTGATTTCTTTTTTGTGATATCTTTTTGTGATATCTTTTTGTGATATCTTTTTGTGATTTCTTTTTTGTGATATCTTTTTGTGATATCTTTTTGTTATTTCTTTGTGATACTATCTATTCTATTGTATACCTATCTAATTTATATATTAATACGCTTTTTCCCTAAATCATCCGCTCGTTATGAAATGCAAAAATGTAAATCCAGATTATTTGGTATTGCTTAATCTTCTGATTTGTTCGATTTTATTTCACCATTTTTTTTAAATGAAACATTCCAAATGGTTTTGCGTCGCTTAAATACCCAACGTAAAATTAAAATGAATTGGAAAAAAAAAGAAGTTACACGGTTGTTTTATTTGCAATATTAAAATTGCAAATCATCGTTTCTGGATTAAATAGCTCCTCCTGATGTTTGTTTCGTTTGGTGGAAATTCCACGGGTCCTGCTAGTACAAATAATTTGCACATAGTTGTATGTTTTCAAGTTTTATGATTTAAATTAATTGATAATAATAATTCTTAATAAATGATTGAACAGTTCTATTTGACCCATAGACAATAGATGGTACTAACATTCCAGAAAGAAAAACTGGGAGTGATGTACAATGTGTAGGAGCCTAGGTATAATAAATGTCGTCGTCAGGATGGCCTAAAGTCGATATCAGCCTGATAGCGAGAGGGTCTTCCCCTTTTCCACTAGTGCTAGACCAAGGACATTGTTTTGGCGTCCAATGCTTAGCGCAACACCTACCATCAGCTCCTCACTTTACTGCACAGATCCCTGTGCTACTCATACGCCAAATTGGCGAGGGTCGGTATCGAACCAGGGACCTTTTGGTTCCTAGTCAAACGCTCTACTAACTGAGCTAAACCGACTCTCTCTCTCTCTCTCTCTCTCTCTCTCTCTATATATATATATATATATATATATATATATATATATATATATATATATATATATATATATAATATATATATAATATATATATATATTATATCGGTTGTTTACGGTACTTAAATGGTCACCCATCTGCTGTGTATGCACGTCATTGCTTAACTTTGGTGATCTACCGGAAATCGGTGCTTTAAGCGTGACTTGACCGTAAATCCACATATATCCTTTTATTGAAGAGTGAACAACAATTCAGGAGAATATAATTAAACTGATAGCAGACTTTGCAGCATTGACCTCAGGACCGCTGGTGCAGTGTTCTAACCAATGGGCTGTCACTCACCACGGGATTCGTTTATTTATATTACGCCTTTGTGTGGTCTCTAGTCTCATCGGCGGGAATTCGACGCCAAAAAGAGAACTCTGGAGTGCGAAGTCCCTTACTATTCTGGACACAAGGGAGGGAGACAATCCTTTCGTTCGTGCACCCTTGTTTGTTTAAAAAGAAACGTTCTTCGCACATAAAACTACCCACATTCATTGCTTTCTTCTTCTCCCCCCCCATCCTTCTTTAATTCTTTTCACATTTATTTGAAACTTTTTCTTCGTTTTCTATTTTCTCTCCTTTCTTACTTTTCTTAATTTTCCTTCTTTCTCTTTCGACTAATTCTCTTTTTAAAACTCCTTTCCTTCCTTTTATCCTTCCTTCCATCCATCCTTAAAGGGCCGGGTTAGCTCAGTCGGTAGAGCGTTCGGCTAGAAACCATAAGGTTCCTAGTTCGATACCAGGCCCTTGCCAACTCAGCCTATGAGTAGCACAGGGATCTGTGTGGTAAAGTAAGGAGCTGGTGGTAGGTGTGGCGCTCAAATGCAAAAACAATATCCTTGGTCTAGCGCTAGTGAAAAGGGGATAGACTCCCTTGCTGTTTGGCTGATACCGACTTTAGGCCACCCCGACGACTTTACTTGTTTTTGTTATTTATTCCTTTCTTACTTTCATTCTTTTTCCTTTTCTCTTCTAAAGACTTTTTTAAAATTCTTTCTCTGCTTCTTTCCTTCTGTCCTTCCTTTCTTTTATCCTTCCTTCCTTCCTTCTGTCCTTCCTTTCTTTATCCTTCTTTCCTTCCTTCTCTCTTTCCTTTCTTTTATCCTTCCTTCCTTCCTTCCTTACTTCCTTACTTCTTTTCTTCCTTTCTTTTATCCTTCCTTCTCTCCTTCCTTTCTTTTATCCTTCCTTCTTTCCTTCCTTCTCTCCTTCCTTTCTTTTATCCTTCCTTCTTTCCTTCCTTCTCTCCTTCCTTTCTTTTATCCTTTCTTCTTTCCTTCCTTCTCTCCTTCCTTTCTTTATCTTTCTTCTTTCCTTCCTTCTCCTTCCTTCTTTTATTTCCTTCCTTACTTCCTCTCTCCTTCCTTTCTTTATCCTTCCTTCCTTACTTCTCTCCTTCCTTTCTTTTATCCTTCCTTACTTCCTTCTCTCCTTCCTGTCTTTTATCCTTCCTTACTTCCTTCCTTCTCTCCTTCCTTTCTTTTATCCTTCCTTCCTTCCTTCCTTCTCTCCTTCCTTTCTTTTATCCTTCCTTCCTTCCTTCTCTCCTTCCTTTCTTTTATCCTTCTTTCCTTCCTTCTCTCCTTCCTTTCTTTTTATCCTTCCTTCCTTCCTTCCTTCCTTCTCTCCTTCCTTTCTTTTATCCTTCCTTCCTTCCTTCTCTCCTTCCTTTCTTTTATCCTTCCTTCCTTACTTACTTCTCGCCTTTCTTTTTCAGTTTTCTACTTTTTCTCTTTTCTTACTTTCCTTAATTTTCCTTTCTCCGCTCAATTTTCTTTTTATAAAATCATTTCATTCCTTTTATCCTTCCTTCCTTTCTTCTTCTATCCTTCCTTCTTGTTCAACTTTCTTTTCATTTTTCATTTTTCTTTCTTCATTTTCTATTTTATTCCCTTTCTTACTTTCCTTGATTTTCCTTTTCTCGGCTTAATTCTCTCATCAAAAATCCTTTCCTTCTTTCTTTTTTCTTTCCTTCCCTTTTCCCTTTCTTTCTTTTTTTCCTTCCTTTTTTCTTTTTTTTCTTCATTTTCTATTTTATCTCCTTTCTTTCTTTCCTTGATTTTTCTTTTCTCTGCTCAATTTCCTTTCTAAAAACCCTTCTCTTCATTTATTCTCTATATTTCCACGTTTTCTTTCTTCTTTTTCCTCCATCGTAGTTTGCTTTCTTTCTACTTTTACTTTCATTCAATTTTCTTCTTTATTTTCATTTATTTACTCTCTTTACTATTCGCTTTCTTTCAAGAAACTTCTTTCTTTTAGAATTCTCTATTCTGTTTTTCTGCCATTCTTCTTTTTAACTTCCCCGTTAAATGCTTATATCTAATTGTTTTATTAAGCTTTATGTAAATAAGACGATTATTTTGCTAGCATAGACTATTGGTTCACAAAGTAGACATGCATATCAATCGTTGGTAGGGGCTTAGATCTTCAAGGACATATCAGTTTATGTGGTCTTATGCCTGATTAGGCACAAGTAATATCTTATTATAATGGAGATTGTGGGTTTGTCTGTCTGTAACCGAAACTATATTACTATACAAGTCACAATTCCCTTTGTTATTTACATCACATTCTCCATGATTTTATTTTTAATTTAAACTTCAATTATTAATGAAATTGTTTTACATCATTAAGACTGTTGACCATATCTACATACTAACAACATGCAATTGTATTTATATATACAACAAAATGGCGGTTTACCGTGTGAATGAGAAGGCTAATTTGCATATTGATCTTTAAAAATTGATTTTAATAAATATATGCTTAGTATTACTGATTTCTAATTGTTTGGTTTTATCCTAATGAATATGAGTAAAAATCCCGGGGATAAATCTTAAAAGAAATCCATTAACACGAAGAAATAACTGTAAATTTATTCTTTACTTCCTATTTTCACTAAATAGTTAAATTAGGAAAATTTACCAATGAAAGACGGGAGTAATGGAAAATGATGGAAGAGTTAGTTTCAAAGTTGTTCTATTTTTCAATCATACCCCCTCTGTTCCACATTTTTTTATCTGCATACTTATTCAGTTTCATTAGCCTTTCTAATTTAACATGATATTTTATTATATTAAAACTTAAATACTTGCACCCGGAGTAATGTAAAATATAAGTATATAAAATATAAAACCAAATAAGTTGGTGGTATGAATGTTTCTATCGAGAACCCTTTTTTAATATAAATATATTACAAATTTAGTGGTCCGGTTGGAGAGCCCAATGATAATTTGATTTCAGAGCAATATTTATATGATTGATAAAGGAAAGGCGTAGATACCTGTCATGTTCACGGTTATAAATCTATTTCAACCAAAATGTTCGGTTTTGAGAATTTCAGCCTTCTTCAGACAGCCATATAAGTATCTAAACCTTTCCTTTACCAATATATATATATATATATATATATATATATATATATATATATATACATATATATATATATATATAAAAGTAAGTAAAGTAAAATCGTCGGGGCGGCCTAAAGTCGGTATCAGCCAGTCAGCGAGGGAGTCTATCCCCCTTTTCAATAGCGCTAGACCATATCTCTTAAGAAACTACACAAAACATAGATGACCAATATACAGAATTCCCTTTAGGTATTAGATAATGTCGTGTATTAAATATCGTACTGACTGCACTGACGAACACGGGTTCCTATTGGTCATCGCCCATTGCACACGATATTAAAAATCCACACAGAGCTGATTGATGTAGGTTTTTTTTGGTCGGCCTACATTGATGTGTTCATGTGTATGTGTCCACAGGAGAACACACACACGCACACACACACACACACACACACACATATATATATATATATATTTATATGAAAAAGGTGACTTACCGTTGAAATTGGTCACAATGGTTAGTTGATGTAAGTTTCACAATGATAAGACAGTGATATAAAAAATATAAAGTGCTCAATACGTGAGTAGAGCAAATTTATTATTATAATGGTACACAGTAATAACCTACTCGAGTTTCACAATAAGTATCTTCAGAGTTAAATCCACAGAATTAATCAATATATTGATTAATTCAGTGAATTTAACCCTGAAGATCCTTATGGTGAAACTCGAGTAAGTTATTACTGAGTACCATTATAATATAATATATATATATATATATATATATATATATATAAGTACATTACCCCTACAGACACTTATTCAAACGCTATTTTAAATACGCTGTCTCTCTCTCTCTCTCTCTCTCTATATATATATATATATATATATATATATATATATAATTTACAATTACATCAATGGATCTTCAACTAACTTACATGTACAGTTATGAAAGTCGTTTAAGTCCGTCATCAGAACTATGTTGCTTTTTCTCTCTTTCTCTCTCTCTACTATATATATATATATATATATATATATATATATATATATATATAATCCTCGATTCGTCAGGAAACACAATTCACAGCTTATGGATATGATGGCTGCTACCGGAAACCAAGAAATGACAAAAGCTCTTTTAAGGCCGATCTGTCAGTGTTTAATAGGCAAATGGTTTGTCCTTTACTAAGATCGGCCACTGATACACTTCCCGACTCCATCACAGAAGAGCGTTTCAAATGACACGCAAAAGTGGTTTGACATTCGCCTATTTACTGAACGGGGGGGGGGGACAGAAAGATTTACTCGTAATTGTCCCTTGCCGATCCTCAGTGATTCATTTTTTCCCTTCAATGGAAAAAGTGGAGCTTTTGCTACCAGCTTTCTCGCTGCGTATTACTATATAACTTTTATAACGTATATGTGTATATGAATATTTACATATGGCTGTGTATACGTATGTATATTTACTCTCAACAGTGTGTCGCTTACATATATATACATACATTTATATATATATATATGTGTGTGTGTGTGTGTGTGTGTGTGTGTGTGTGTGCGTGTGTGTGTGTGTGTTTGTGTACGTGAGGCCGTAGAGAAATTTTCACACAACGAAAGATGCATCCTTTTTGTATTTGAACGAATGTCTATCTGGGTTTTTTTTATCTATATGTAATAGTCTATATCCATAAACCTGTTGCGCTCCCGTTATAACAACTGTCCATGATGATATTGATGCCTCTACATCAGAATGAGTAAATGATTCTACTCAGTAGTTCACAGCTATTTCCGTTAGATCGAGAAATTGGATGATAGCACCAAATTATCATTAACTTACAAATCGGTTTGAAAATGTCTTTATCTCTAAGTTAGAGATCCCCCATAAATATTTTGTTAGTTTATGGTTATAAAAAAGTGAAGTTGACGAACTGGCCTATTGTCAGTATCCGCCGGACAGCGAGGGTGTCTATCTATTTTTCGCTAGCACAGGGGTTTTTTTTTTCTGAAGTGGAGCCATTATGAGTGGATATGTATGTACGTGTGTATGTGTGTGGGGGGGGATACTATTTACCCATTCAGATGTCCAATTATACGAGGTTGGACCATTAAGTCTAAGACCTAATACGTAAGTATTAGCCGAATTTTGTTCTTAAAATTTCACTATATAGCGATCGAATTGTGTGTTGAATATTTAGGGGCATTGACAAGAAAGGAGACTATGTTAAAAATAAATATTTATTACGTAAAATAATTTAATTATTAGGAATTATGGATGAATCTACGTAAATTAGTATTTGTATTGAAATTTCTGAATTGATGAGCTGAGACAATTATCATAGCATACTAGTCCCAGCGTTCTAGTTATTGTGTGTACACTATCATCAACAGTTTTTTTTCTCAGTTCAATACAAGAATGAGGTTTTCCTCAAGACATAGAGTGTAATGGCATTGCAATTACTCCCAGATTCACATTTACCTGAAGTGGTAGTACCTGTTAGAATCCCATCTATGGGTCAAATAGACCTGTTTAACAATTACTCGTCTTCGATATGAATACTTGATAACTAAATTATTTGTATTAAGAATAATTACTTGAATCTATAATTGTTTACTAAGGATTATTGTCAGTTACTTGAAATCCTATAACTACGAGCAAACAAACGACTATTATTGACAACATAATTATTAATAGTTGATAGGAATAATTGAAACCATACAACTGTGTGCAAATTATTTGTATTAGGTAGGAATACTTGATATCCTTTATCTTTGTGCAAACAAAAACTCGTTTGAAATAACTATACAAAATAATGTAAATATAGATGTACAATGAACGGGATTCCCTAACCTCTAAGCATAAAATAACCTTACACGGGTTGATATGTCGTTAAATCATTCATAGAGAGTATGCATTTACCGAAACCACGAGTAGGATACAACACAGGTCAATTTTTAAGTGGAGTATAGCTGGTTTGAATGCAGCATTTTCCTTCTCCTTGGCCGGTTGCCATATCAAGATTAAAAAGTCCCGTCTGTCCTACTATTTTACCCATAGCTGGAGGCTATTAGCACAATGTGAAATGCAAACTGCCTCTTTGAACTCGGGTCGCTAATTCTATTTCCTACGGCGATAACCGAATACGCCCGAGCGCCTCAATCATGGCCTATGACGTGTTGGCACAAAATTTGAATTCAAATATGGCCTTCTCCTAGACTGACTGCCATACCAAGAGCTGTCTGTCTTACTATTTTATCCATAGCTGAGGGTGAGGGGAAAGAAATGAATTCTTGTCTTCCCCATGGACATTAATGCGAAGCAAAACGCAAGCAGTCTATTATATATACTGAATACGTACGAGAACACACATACGTACGGGTGATGGTGTGTGCAGTCTTCTGCTTGTGGGAACAAAAAGTTTTATCATTTGGGAAAACTCTCTGACCGTGAGACTTTTCCCTTGGTACCAGTTTTTTTTCTCAGCAAATAACAATTGAAATGGTGAATGGAAGACAATTACGGGTTTTAAAATCACAAAGGGCCGTGAGATACACAAGCCGAAAGAAAATGAGTCAGAATACTCTAATAAATACCCAACCTGTCGAGCGACAGATAGACTTAACAGAAACTTTGCGATTTCAATATCTTTCTTATCTCTTATTGCTTATTTTGTTTAATGGCATATAAACCCTTGTAGGAAGCGCGTGGTGTAATGGTTAAAATCATGGGAAATGGACTCGTCGCCCCGAGTTCAAATCCTGGACGTGGTAATTGCATTTTATTTAGCGCTAATATCCTTGGGAAAGGTATGAATCCTATTCTCCCTCCAGCTATGGGTAAATAGTAGGGCAAACTGGGCTCTTTAACCTTGGTTAGGCAACCGGTCTAGAAGAAGGAAAACTCTGAATTCAAACCTGCTGAACTCCGCTTAAGAAATTGACCTTGTGTTACATCCTGCTCGATGCGACACAAGGTCAATTTCTTGGTAAATATATATAAACCCTTGTGGGCTATTTAATGCCAAATCTTGATTTTTGCATATATGATTTTTAAGCGAAAAATTTGTAGATGAATATTTTTGTTCGATTTGGTTTTATTAACTAGTAGAAATAATTTTCATTAACTTCATGTGTATTTATAAATTGGTAGACCTAATAAACTGATGGCTGACCCACAGCCACTGCCTTCTAGCACCTATATGATAAAAAAAAGGAAGCGCGTGGTGTTATGGTTATCGCCGTATAAAATGGACATGGCGACACAAGTCAAAATCCAGGACGGGGCAGTTTGTATTTTCCATAGCCCTAATACTCTTGGGAAAGGTATTATTTTATGTTTATTTGTTTCAAATAGGAATACCTGATATTACATAATGTGTGCAAGGAACAATTGCCCAGGCAACTAACACTGATTTATATCTATCTATCTATCTATCTATCTCTACACACACACACACACACACACACACACACATATATATATATATATATATATATATATATATATATATAATTATGATTAAAATTTAAACAAAAAGCGTTTTCAAGCATTAGTTTTTACAGTGCTCTATGTCCGAAAATGCAGAACAATATAACGATATTTTGAATTTGACGTGTCAATTACAAGCTCATCTCAGTATCGACTAAGTGAAATATTATATATATATATATATATATATATATATATATATAATGTGTGTGTGTGTGTGTGTGTGCTTGCATATATATATATATATATATATATATATATATATATGTGTGTGTGTGTGTGCTTGCATATATATATATATATATATATATATATATATATATATATATATATATATATATATATATATATATATATCGGTCTGTTCAGAACTCTCTATCTCAAAAGGTATTATCTACCAATTCTCATGTCCTGTTATCATCTTTCTGAACGGCTTATATATGTTTAATTAATACTTGTTCATTTCACGAGGACACATTTAGTACAATGTCATGTTTAATGCGAGTAATTGATTAGAACAAAATATCTACATTCTTCGGCTTTGCCCTTCTGACACGACAGAAGCAGGGGATCTCTCAATATATATATATATATATATATATATATATATATATATATATATATTATGGACTCTCTCGTCGATTTTCGACGCATGAGGGTTCATATACACAATTAACACCCACACAGTGATTTGTGCATAGTGGTGAAGGCTTGTGTTGGACCATCCACACTTTTCGGCACAGTCGATAGGAAAGAATTGGTGCATCAAGGGTTGCCACAAACCCAATCAATGACCGACCTCAGGAATTTTGAATTCAGAGTTATCCCTCTCCTAGACTGGTTACCTACCCAAGGATGAAGGGCCCAGTATGGTATTATATATATTATATATATATATATATATATATATATATATATATATATATAAACTGTATCAAAAAAGTATCGAGGTATTTTGAACTCAGTACTCGCTATTGTTTATAGGATGTTTGCTCTTGGGAGAGGCATGAACCCTTTTCATCCCTCTCACCCCATCTATAGGTAACTAGGAAGTAACTTGTTGAAGAGACTAAGGTCTTTAGTATTGGCACCGCAACCAGTCTAGAAGGAAACCTTTGTATTCAAATCAACCTTTTTTCCGCTTAAAATACCTTGTGTCGCATCCTTCCCGTGACGGAGGGTTTGTATAAATACACATAATTCATATACATTTATTTATATATTGTCTGTATCTTTATGTACTAAAATAGTCATTTGAACTATCTAGGATAATGTTTCGATTTTCCAATCGAATTTAACATTGTCATCTCCTCACATAGTTCAAATTAACATCATCTATTAATAATGGAGATTCAGTCTCAATTTACCCAAAATAGTCAATACATAGAATATAAAACAAACTTGTATTATATACACTCAAAATTTGAATATGCCACCTTAGACGGTCATTATTGTTGTTGTTTTTTTTAAACAAGTTTTAATAAATACATGCCTGGTATTAAATATTTATATATAGTTTCTCTTATTCTAATATCTATTTAAAGTGATCTAACGTAGAGTTTTACGAAAAAATTATTTACAAACAAGAAATTGTCATTTTTTTCAGTATCAAGAGCTTAAATAAAAAGTTTATGAATGAATAAATAAATACCAACAATTTTGTGTAAAATATTCAAAATAATTATTTAGTTAATAATTAATAAATGCTCGCATCATTTTATTTGAGGGGATCAGAACTAAGTTTCCATTTCAAATTGTTTTTTTTTTCTCCTTTAATAAATTTGATGATTTAACTTACTCATGATAAATTCTCTGGCATTGAATTTTTAATTCCTATCCCCCTTCAGATAATATATTTCAAAAATTAATTTTTACACCGCCCGGAGGGTGTTTTTTTTATTTACAATTCAATATTGGTATCGTGCACACTGACTCCACGTAGATTTCACAGAAATTCCATTTCTCTAATCAGTTAATCCAAATCTTATATGATCGAATTAGTGTTTTGTTTCTGGACTCGTTTACGTCGTCTGGAAAGTTACGAACATTGATCTGACATTTCCAATAAGGTCTGGTGGTGTTGTAAGACACTTCTGGGGTGGTGTGGCTTGGTGGTAATGATGCATTGGTCTCAAAACCATGGGGTTAGTAGTAATGATGCGCTTGACCCCGAAACCATGCCTGTCCCCTGACTCTTAGAATTATCCTTTGACAAAGGCATATTGACAGCACAGCAGTTGCTTTCTATAACAGCATGCGTATATATATATATATATATATATATATATATATATATAATATTATTATTATGTATGTGAGAAAGGGTATTCATGTGCATACTTAAAGAAAGGACGCTATTATGGCAGACACGTCTTTGTCTGACGATTAAATGAAAACCTAATATAATGTATCCTTTTTGAGAGGAAATGATCAACTCCATAATGACATGACATTACTCTATGATAAAGCGACCTCTTAAAAAGATTACTTAAACTGTGTCAATGAGTTAACCTATAACCTGAATGTTCTTTGTAAACTATTCCTCGGCTCAATATGAAACCACATCGGAAAGCTAATCCTTTCCCGATTTAGATTTACTTCGAGAAAAAGACGTTCCTTGATTTATTCATGATTCGGTAATATCGTTAAACATCGTTAACCCCTTCAAATCCAAAGTTTTTGATAGAAAATATTAACTTACACAGACACAGACAGACAGACAGACACACACACATACACACACACACACACACACACACACACATATATATATATATATATATATACATATATATATATATATATATATATATATATATATATATATATATATATATATATACAACCCAACCCCTTAGTATAATTTCTACGAGTTCCCCTCTTACTTACTCTCGCTATCACTAACCTGGAAAAACTGGAACACAAATACACCATCCCTGAAGATGGCACATCGAAGTATTGAAAGTACTTTTGACAAAAACTTTGGTGGACTAATCCACGGATTCCATCCAAATATTAAAAAAATAGGTGGCCAGAGAGCTTGAAAAGATCGAAAATAATTTTCAAACAGTAGATATCTGTTTTGTTTATATATATATATATATATATATATATATATATATATATATATTATATATAAAGAGAGAGAGAGAAAGAAAAAGAGGGAGAGAAGCGAAAGAGAAAGAGAGAGAGAATATAGGTGTTATATTTATAAGTAAACAGTGCTCAATATCATGGATAGAACATTTATGTCGAAGTTAAGGTAGCGTAGACAGGAGTCAACAGCACTTGATTACTGTCAGTTTCTCTCCCATGCGATCTTCAGTATTAAATTACCCATTAGGAGTTTATTTGCCGTTAAATAAATACACCAAATCTAAAACCAAAATGGTCTTTTTTTTTTTTTTTTTTTTTTTTTACAAATTTGCAATTCAAAAAGATTTTACAAGATTAGTCGTGTTGATTCCGAAAAAAGAATCAAGATGATTTCTCGAAATTGAAACTACGGTAAACGAGTCTCGGTATCGAAATCGAATCGCCACATTGGCAGTCGCCCTTTACCCTTTTCACGATCCATCGAATGAATCGTCTTCTATTTCCTGTATCGTAGAGTTGTTCATCACGTTTCTCATTTCCTTAAAAACTTCATTAACATGCAATAATTTATAATTCATGACATGATAAGACAAATGCCTCGAAGTTGACACGAAGATGCGTTCGTCTCACTTGACACTGTAGACCATCTGATTCCTTAATCCGATGTTTGCAATCTCATTACAAAATTGACGGAGTGAGAGCAATAAAGGGCGTTAAAGCTTTGCCTTTCATCAATAAGTGAAATTCAAACTGGCCTATCAATATGTATGTGTTGAAGTGTTAACATTATCAATTATTCGACTAGTTAGGAAAGAATATACTATAACATTTATGATGCCGCCGCAAACGGGTTTTCATTTTATATCTAATTTATAGACCACTATATGTGCATATAAGAATCGCTGTGGTTGTTTGTATGATTCGAAACCGTATATATATATATATATATATATATATATATATATATATAAAGATAAATCTAATGAGTCAGATAAACCTACCAAAAGTTTCGCTTAATGCTCTTCAGGGCTAAGATCCGACTCTCACCGCGAGGATTTACCAACAAGTTTGGTATATTAAATCATATATATATATATATATATATATATATGTGTGTGTGTGTGTGTGTGTGTGTGTGTGTGTGTGTTGTGTGTGTGTATGTGTGTGCGTGTATATGTGTGTGTACATATATATGTATATACATATACATATATATATCTATATATATACACACACACACACACACACACACACACATATATATATATATATATATATATATATATATATTTTGGGAGGAAAATATGCAAATTAATCCGACAGTATATAGAAAACAACATTGTTTCCGTCCTAATGTTCTGATGAAGGCTTGATAAAGACCGAAACGTTTTAACGTCGACTTCACCATCTAGAATAAATTCATCATTTTTGGAATTGTTTATTTTCAACACACACACACACACTCACACACACACAATATATATATATATATATATATATATATATATATATATGAAATAGCTGTGTCTGTTCCAGTGTCTCGCACTAAAACAACCACTCTGATTAAAACAATATATTTACGTATACACACACACACACACACACACATACACACACACACACACACACACACACATATATATATATATATATATATATATATATATATGTGTGTGTGTGTGTGTGTGTGTGTGTGAACGACGCTGTTTTTGTTTCACATAGCGCTAATACCCTTGGGAAAGGTATGAATACACATATCCTTCTTCCATCTATAGGTAAATTATTTGGCAGACTGGGCTCTTCAACCTTGGTGTGGACGATTGAGATTATTGGCGAGAGAGAGAGAGAGAGAGAGAGAGAGAGAGAGAGAGAGAGAGAGAGAGAGAGAGTCATGGATATTTGTGCTGCCATCGTGACATGATGATGATGACAATGATGATGATGATGATGATGATGATGATGTCGTCTATATACAAATGTGAGGTGTCTGGGAGATTAATGTTTACCCGGACGTTGTCGACTACCAGTCCTTGTGTCTAGCCTTACTATAATATTGAAAGTAAATGAGAGTGGTGGGGGGGGGTCTGCCATTAAATTACGGGAAGAATAAACATTTGTTGATTCTGTTAAATACTAATTTGAACAGACATTATCAATTGTATTGTGATCACCGAGATAATTGATTCTAATTTAATGTAATTAGTCTGGAGTGTTTGCAGTTAACGTCTAAAACAAGTTGTTCGCCACAAATTGTTTCGATTCAAACCGTATACCCATTATACTAGGGCCGGCGCTAGGGTTTCGCCCTTCCCTCGAAACTCTCACCCTATATATTTCAATTTCCCAACCTCGGGGCCACGACTCCTCGAAGGAAAAGTGGGATTAGCGCTTTTTTTTTTAATTATTAAAAAGCAGTGCAATATACTATTTTAATTGAAATTACTGTATATATTCATTAATTAATTGCTTTTATAATCATTTGGTTCTTTTATTAAGGGGCGCCGCCTGTTCGGGGGGTCCAGGCATAGTACGCGCCATCCATTCAGATAAACGATGCATACTATTAGTTGATGACAATGTTATGTCGGTTCAAAAAATGAAGGGGGTCACAATGGGGTCTCCTAAAAAGCGGGGGCCTTTCCGATTGGGGATTTCGGAGATAAGAAACACCGTCCCTGCATTATACCTCCGCAGTAAGAAGTAAACCTCCAAAACCACAATACACAATTATTTTATCAAAAGGTCACTGGACTGAAATCATTAAAAAAAGAAAAAATAAAAAATAAAAAAGATTAAAAAAACAAAGAAATGTAAAAGAAAAAAACGTAGAAACACGTTCATGTTATTAACCATGTTTAAGTTGTAAGGAAAAAAAGATTAAAAAAACAAAATAGGGAGGAAAAATAAAAAGGAAAGAAAAAAAATAGGAGAGGGTAGAAATTTGGCTACGAAAAACGGGGAAGTAATCGGCATCCCCCCCCTCTGTCTGTCTGTCTGTCTGTCTGTCTCTCTCTCTCTCTCTCTCTCTCTCTCTCTCTCTCTCTCTCTCTCTCTCTCTCTCTCTCTCACTAATACTATAATGCTGCCAGATTGGAGCTGTAGTCGCTTATCCAAACCAACGCCTTCAAGACTTGTAAGACCTTTTCCATTCCGGGCGCGCTCAACTAGGTTGGTGCATTTCCGATTAGAAACGAATAGAGACGGGTCAATTAGCCTGCGTTTTGGGCTTGTCACAATTCTCAGCCCGCCGGATCCTGGCAGGTTCTGTTCGGGTTTTTCACGTGAGAAAAAACAACAAAAAGCGGGAGATTCATGCCCGCTTGTGCAACCCACTCGCTCACGTACGCATGCGTACGGAAGGTACGCACGGACGTACGGACCCGTGCACAACGTTTCCTTTCGTATACGATGAAATGGGTATGTTCGTTCCCGTGTGCATATATTAATAATAAATGCAGCCCCCGTTCCGTAAACGCGCGCGCACACATATACGCACGCCTGCACATGTATGCACACAGACGCATTTGATACATGTAGTTATAATTAGAATTTCGGATAGTATGACATATTGTCACAATAGCATCACACTCAGTGAGGACCGAACTCATCAAAAAGTCTCGAGATTGAAACTTTAAGTCTTTTTAATTCTAAGATTTAAAAAAACCCAGCTTTACAATAAAGTGATGATGTCTAGACGTTTAAAAAACCATCTAGACATCGATACATCATCACTTTATTTGATATGTGTTTTTCTTCTGAAAAATTTGACCGATTCTAAACACAGATATTCTTATGTTCAAGTTACGCTGAAAGCACCGATTCCTATTAGACAACAGAAGTTAAGCAGCAATGAGCCTGTTCAATACTTAAATAGATGACCACTTAGAAACAGCTGGTACTCTAAGCAAACTTAGACACGTGTGCCAAACGAAGCAAAACTTACGAGGGTCGACTGAAAAGTTCATAAGCTGACTAAGATACTGTTATGGAATGTGACCAAATGAGGTTTATTTTTCGACACAGTATTAGGCTAGAGACGCGTGAAAAGCGAACCCAAATAAAAATGTAAGCCTGACAATTAACAGTTAGTGTAAAAAGAATCAACAAAATTGAATGGTTTGGTTACTTTGTTTAATGGCATATCAACATTCGTGGGTTATTTAATGCCAAAAACATCTTTATAGAAGAATATTAATGGTATTATTTAGCCCATAGCAGGGAGATGAGGGAGTGCATATCACCGACTGCACCTCTGCATAGGGGTAAAATCTTCCTAATGGGACCAACTGTTGGCTGTGGGTAGTGTGATGCTTAAGGGCGGAATCCTGGTCTCTGAGCAGTCAATGACATGCAGCATCCCACTTTGGCCCGTAAGATAGATTGGCGTTCGGATAGGCCACCAATCAATCAGCTAGTCACTTCAAGCCCTAGCACCTATATGATTGTCCCAACCCTATTGCCTTTATGGTAACCCCCAGCACTTTTTATCATATATGTGCTAGAAGACGGTGTCTGAGGCTGTTAATGTCCTGGGTATGACGTTAAACTGCATCTAGTGGTGAGGTTCCGATTCTGTAACTCTGGGGGGTGGGAATTACCTCTTTATCGCCATTACTCCCAGGTCCACTTTGACCGGGAGTTGGAGTACCCGTTATGGTCCCAACTATGCGATAAATAGATTTTTAAAAAAACGAATATTAAAAATGTATTTTGAAAAAATGAATTTGAAAAAAAATGAATACCATCAAAAAGCAAAATGTCTTCGGCATAAAATAACCCAACAAGGGTTAACATGCTGTAAAATCCAACCAACCAACCAAACAAACAAACAAACATAGATGTTCTTTAAAAAACAATTTCACCTGTTCATACTTTTTCTATCACACACCCACACGTGTGTTAGAAAAAAAAATCAGATGTTATTTTCTGAATGCTTTTAACATTTCTTCGTCCACTCCCCCCACCCCCAGTTCCCCAGTTTAAAAAAACCTCGAATCTTTTAAAGCAACGATTCTAACCATTCTTAGCCGTTACACTGACGTCGTTCAAACATGTCTAACATGTGCTGTCAGTTATGACCAAATGTAACCTCCAATAATACTCGCTATTTATTATTTACATAAGTAAAGCAATCGGCAATCTCAAATTTTACTGCCATTTTTTCAATAGCGAATGAGATTTCAAAGACAAAGAAAAAATAGAACCAAAACAATAAGAAACAAAAAAAAAAGAAACAAAAAAACGCAAAGACAAAACGCTGCATATGGCGAACAAATATCCAAGATGGCTAATGTTGACGACAGCCATTTTCTTTTCATTTCTTTTCTTTTTTTTTTATCATTTCGAACTTCTGCAATCAGTTCAGCAAACATGTTGTTTTAGTTGCGTGCTTCTCCGTGTTTTGTTCAGCTGGTGATTGTTGTTTTTGTCGCCACCCCTTTTGTCTATTCAGCCGAAATAGATCGAGAAACCCCGCAGTGGGTCGAAGGAGCACTCCAAGCTCAAATCGAAAGCTAAATGGATAGACAAATGCTTTTCTGTTTTACTTATCCAATATAAGTCTGAATTCACTTTCTTAGACTTTTTTTTCTACTTTTACTCACGTGTCAATCTCTGTGTGGCCTATAACTATTTCAGTATTTTTGTATCTGTAAAATCTAGCCTATTCTATCCCCCCCCTCTCTCTCTCTCTCTCTCTCTCTCTCTCTTTCTTTCTCTCTATCTATCTATCTATCTATCTCTCTCTCTCTCTCTATATATATATATATATATATATATATATATATATATAGAGAGAGAGAGAGAGAGAGAGAGAGAGAGAGAGAGCTAATCAATTGGTAATTCGTGTGAAGAGCTCAAAGTATAATAATTTGATAATTATATATATATATAACACTAAGTCCGTTCCTTTCTTTCCTTCTTCCTTCTTTCTTCTTTCTTCCTTTTTCTTTCTTTCTTTCTTTCTTTCTTTCTTTCTCAGTCCGTGTCTTTTCTTTTTTTCTTTCTCAGTTCGTTCTTTCCTTTCTTTCTTTCTTTCTTCCTTCATTTCTTTCTTTTTCTTCCTTCCTTTCTTTCTCAGTCCTTTCCTTTCTTTCTTTATCATTTCCTTCTATCTATCTCACTCCGTTCCCTTGTCTGTTTATATCTATCTATCTCATTCTCTTCCTCATTGAGTCTATTCCTACTAATATCCCGTCCATATCTTCATTGATTGATCTATCTGTTGCTTAATCGATATATATATATATATATATATATATATATATATATATATCGATTAAGCAACAGATATATATATATATTGCTTTTGCTCTGTTTATTACTCTATCTTATTTACTGTCTTTCCCTCTTTTATTCCTTCCTTCCTTCTTTCCATTGTACATCAATCATCCTCCTGAATTCTATGGCCAATATGGCGTTTGTAGAGATTGTTGTGTTAGTGTTTAAAACGGAAGTCTTCATGGGAGTCAACGACGAGTTTGCATTAAAACAGCCTGTGTCAATAGAAGGTCAGATTTCAGTCAAAGTACGTTTGTTGCTTGTTTGTGTGGCAATAAGCTTGTCACACAAACAGAGTAGACAGTGGTAAAGATGGCGTTAGTTATCGTTTAATCACGGTGGACACCGGATTTTGGAGAAGAAAAAAACACAGAATAACCCCAGAGAACGTTTCAAATTCAATTGAAAACAACGTATAAGATTTGCAATAAACGAATATAAGAAAATAAGATCAGATAGAATGAGAATAAAAATGTGGAGAGAAAAAAGAAAGAAAGAAAGAAAGAAAGATGAAAAGACATTGGGCATCGACTTCAATAAATAATGTGTTTTTCTTCATTTGCGTTATTTAATATTAACGAAATTGTAGCTTGGTTTCTTAGCCGTGAGCAGTCATTTGCACGTTCTTTTTTTTGTCATTGTTTCAAGAGATGATTTCATGTTGGCAAAGATTTTCAGACAAGATTTGCCCAGCCGGTTGCAGCTCGTTGGCTCACAAATAATTAACTATCTCCAGTTGGATTATATCTGAATACAATAGCTGTGATCAAAAAGTATCGAGACTGAATATTTTCCTTTTTAAAGATCTAAATAGAGACATGAATGTATTTACCAACCCCTCCGCACGCACAGGGTGTGACACAGGTTTATTTTAAAGCGGAATTTAACATTATCTCAAACAGCCTTATTTGACCCATAGACGGAACACTAACAGGTACTACCCGTACATATCAAAATAGACCAGAGAACAATGGCAACAATGTAGCGACTCCGTGAGTAGCACAGGGATCTGCGCAGTAAAGTAAGGAGCTGATGATAGGTGTAGCAGTCCACCTCAGATGCAAAAACAATATCCTTGGTCTAGTGGTAGTTAAAAGGGGATAGACTGCCTCGCTGTCTGGCTGATACTGACTTTAGGCCACTCCGACGACTTTACTATATATATATATATATATATATATATATATATATATATATATATATATATATATATATATGCAGTTTTACATAAAAGTTCAGTGTTTATACAAAGTCCACCCACTGAGTATAACAAGGATTCTACAGCTAACATTTTTGACGGTTAGTTGGTTGTTTTTTTGTTTTAATGGCATATCAATTTTGATGAATTTGCCAAAGCCATCCTTGTAGAATAGTAGTAGTAGTATATAACCCCTAGCTGGGTAACATATGTGAGCAGGATTCTTTGTGGGTACAGCAAGCCAAGTGGTCACTTCGTAGGGGACAATTGAAACTAAGTATTAGGACAGGTAAATATTGTTTCCATGGTTAATTTATTAGAACGTTTTGACATCTCCTCAAATTTAAAACGCAAACAGCTTTGTCCAGGATGTGAACTCGGGTCGCCGATTTAATTTCGTACGATGATAACCGTTACGCTAAGTGCGCCTTTATATTTACATATAAATTAGAGATACTAAATGTAGCAACTGTTTTGGAACAGTGGTAATGTTATAATTATATCAATTTCGACGGCACTAAGTAAAAAAGAAGCAAATGTAATCTTATTATAATGGAGATTGTGTGTAACCGAAACTACGTCACCACAAACTCCACACTTCGCTTAGTTATTTACGTCATATTCTCAATGGTTATTAAATAATCACTATTTAATCTTAATTAGCATCTCATTTATTAACAACGTCTCTATTAAGATCTAGTCGAGATACATTTGCCTCAAAACAGCCTATATCATTAATGTGTTTAAAATTATGCTATGTGTGTTATATATCATTAAGAAATAAAGGTTTACATAGTATATGGTTTGAATAATTTGCATACCGGTTTTAACAAAACCGTGTTTAATAGATAATTACTTTGTTTTATTGATTTCTATTATTATTGCTTCATTCTCAAATGTATTAAAATCAATCCTGTTTATAATTTTATATTGAAATGAATTAGAATAAAGTAAAAATAAGTGTAGCTTTTTTTTGTATTCGTATTTGATTTCATTAGTTTTTCTAATTCAATATACTATTTGATAGTATTAAAACTTAAATACGTGTGCCCAGAGGGCGCATTTTTTGGCTAGTAATAATAATTATCAATAAAATGTCCAACGCAATACTGCTAAGTGAAAAGGTTTATTTTTAACTTTGTCTACGTCACAGAAACAATAAAATTTAATCACTTTTACGCGTTACTCCAGATAAGTAGACAATTACATTCTAAGTAAAAATTTTGTTTTTCACCGGAAATTTGCGCTTGCCATCTGTTGCTTTTAAAATGCTTCTACCAATATATATATATATATATATATATATATATATATATATATATACCCACTTATAGAAGTTACCATTCTATACTTATTGTGTAAGTGCTAGACAGGCAACTATTTTTTAGCAGACGGCTAATGATAATTGGCAGACAAGCATTCATTGTTAAGTAAACACTTTAAGGGGCACGTGGTACAACATTCGCGCCACGTCTAGTATTAATTTTATTGGGGGAAAGCAATATTAAGAAAAAAGAAATAGTTTAATTGTAAGTTTAATTGTTCAAAAATATTTGTCACTATTTATAAATAAATACCTTTAGAATTTCGTTTAGCTCAGTCGGTAGAGAAACAACCTAGGTAATCGCAAGGTTCCTGATTCTGATACCGGCCCTAGCCAACTCAGCGCATGAGTAGCACAGCTTGGTTAATCTGATATGTGTGGTGAAGTGGGAAGCTGATGGTAGGTGTGGCGCTCCACGTCAGCAAAAAAATAATCTCCTTGGTCTAAGTCGTCGTCGGGGTGGCCTAAAGTCGGTATCACCCAGACAGCGAGGGAGACTATCCCCTTTTTCACCAGCGCTAAACCAAGGATATTGTTTGGCGTCTGAGGAGGAGCGCCACACCTACCTTCAGCTCCTCATATTAACACACACATCTCTGCGCTACTCATACGTTGAGTTGGCGACGGCCGGTACCGAACCCGGAAACTTGTGGTTCCTAGACGGACGCTCTACTGACTGAGCTAAACTGGCCCTTTAGCGAAAAGATATTTTGTCTTATTCATTCTTAATGGGTATTCAACATTGTGTTAACTTAATTTTTTAAGCACGTTTTTTCACTCATTTTTCCTATTTAACCCATATATAGGACCCTAACAGGTATTATCATTCAGGGTCAAAGTGGATCCGGGAGTAATGGTAATGAAGGGGTACTCCAAAATCCCCGGAGATCCAGAATTGGATCTTCACCATTAGATGTAGTTTAACGTCATACACAGGACACTAAGACCCTCAGCCACTGCCTTCTAGCACATATATGATGAAAAGGATTGAGGGTTGTCATAAGGGCAATAGGGTTGGGACAATCATATAGGTGCTAGGGCTTGAAGTGCCCAGCCGATTGGTTGGATGGGGCTTCTCTGAACGCCCGTCTAGCCTAAATAAACGCGAAATGTTATGAACTGCTCAGTCACCAAGATTCCGTGTTTAAGCATCACGGGTCGCCATCCACGGTCAACGGGGCCCTATTGGTGTGATTTTAACCTTCTGCGGAGGTGCAAACCAACAGGGGGGACCAGAGATTAGACCCAAATGGGTACTACTACTCTAGGTCAAAGTAGATCTTGTAGTAATGGCAATGAAGGAGTAATCCACATTCCACAAATCTGCACACCTGGAAGCTTATTATCAGATGCGGTTTAGTGTCAAACCCACGACTCAGTTTTATATCGAGGATAACATCATAACACTTAATAACTTTTGTTGTGAGGTTTTAAGGGTCAAATAAGAACAAAACGACGGGTAACAAATGTAGGAAAATGTATTAACAGAAAGTAGACAAATACAATACATAGAAGTGGAAATTACGTGCGACAAATAGAGTTATTGGCTTACTCGCATTGGCTTACTGCCAAGCCACAATTATCCCTGTTACTTATAGTAACCCACCGGCGCATTCCATTGGTCAATAAGGTATATCACCTATAACAACTTTAATGTTACATCTTTGTATTATTTAGATTTTTCGGACTATAGTTCTCTTTTTATTGTTAAATTTTACAACGTTTCGGTCAATATGCCCCCCGGCCTTCTTCAGGTGTTTCTTCTCGAACTCGGGACCCTTCTCACCGAACTCGGTAAGCATACCAAGGAAAAAGATCCCAAGGCTCCTTACTATTTGTATATAACAATAAAGATGACAACAATAGTCCGAAAAATCTAAATAACACAAATTATTAAACCTTATTTTAAAAATTTAGGAAAATAACATTAAATGTTACCCTTCTTAGTTAAGGGTACAGAGTTTAAAAGAATGAAAGAACGAACGAATTCAAAGAAAAATGGACGACCTTGTACAAATAAAAGAGCAAAGAAATAAGAAATAAAGAAAGAAAGAAAGAAAGAAAGAAATGAAGAAAGAAAGAAATGAAGAAAGAAAGAAAGAAAGAAAGAACATTAAAGAAAGAATATTAAAATATTATGTCGAACAAAAAGGAAAAAGAAGAGAAATAATCTATAAAGAAAGAAGACAGTAAATAGAAATAGAACATTATATAAAAAGTCTTCAAAAATTCTTTAGTCTTGACAGATATTAATTCTTCTTCGAAATACACACTCCCCACGACCAACGCATCACAATTTCAAAACAATCATTGTAGAACTAACTTGTCCCGGTTGGCCATATTGGATTCAAGAACTGTTCTTCCCCAAATGAATGTATAAATAATGTAAAAAGACTGCCGTCTGTTTATGAGAGAGTCTCAGCCTCTCAACAAGAAACCATTCGTCGCCGGAAGTAAACAAATTGTAAAGAAACTACACCATTTGCTTTCTCTTTCGCTATTATCATTTTTTTTCTGTTTCGCAACTGTTTCATATGCTTCTTTTCTTAGTACTTTGAGTTATATATATATATATATATATAATTATATATATATATATATATATATATATATATATGATGACTTTTCTCCATTGCTAGACTACTTTTGAAATAGTTTCAGTTCTGTGCAATAATAATTTCTTTTATATTTCGTTCGTGGGGTGGGGGTGGGGGATAAATAAATGATCAAGATTTTTGGCGCATCAACATTCATATCTATCCTAACAAATAAACTTTCTTTCTGTACTGACAAACTTCCATTTCTTTTTCTTATTCTTTCATGAAATATTTAAAGAAAAGGCTTTCTTATTTCGTGTCCCTACAACCAATAACCAAATAAAAAATGGCTTTGAGTATATAAATTAATAATTGGATAAAAACATTAATTTTGATGCTATTTCTTATTTTTTTATTATATGTATATATATATATATATGTGTGTGTATGTGTATATATATATACATACATATGCACACACACACACAAACACACACAAATACATATATATATATATATATATATATATATATATATATATATATATATATATATATATTGAAATAAATCTCAACACAGACCACAATTTTATTTGCTTGAAGAGGGTTATGAAGAGATCTGAAAAACGTGTCGCCTATTGTAAAATTGAAATAAATAGAGAAAAAAAACAAATACTAAAATTGAAACCACTTACGGACCATTTCTATATAAGATATTTACTTTTCTCTCGTTGGATCTACAGCAATCTTTATGTATGTATATATATATATATATATATATATATATATATATATATATATATATATATATATATATATAATATATATAAGATGAACAAATACAGATAGAATCAGTATTATTTTAATATCTATATATCAATATCACTTTCAGGCAGAAGCCATGATCAGAAAAATTCAGTATTTTTATTCATTTTTATAAAATACTTTTATGCCACAAAAATGGGATAACAATAGATACAATATTATATATATATATATATATATATATATATATATATATATATATATATGTGTGTGTGTGTGTGTGTGTGTGTGTGTGTGTGTGTGTATGTGTGTATGTGTGTGTACTGATTACTTTATTATATATATATATATATATAATATATATATATATATATATATATATATCAGCATGGGGATATTCCAATACGTTAATTGAAAAGCAGATAACTAAAGCTATTTCTACCCTTAGGCAAGATACCCTGAAACTAAAACCAAAAGAGAAGCTAAATCACACTCTCCCTCCATAACAACATTTAACAATACTCTCCCACCACAAGCTTAAATAATCAAGAACCTTTGGGATATTTTTAAGATAAAACCTAGCCTAAAAGATATTTTCAAGAACCAAACATACTGGCCTATCGTCCACCAAATAACCTCAGAGAAACTATAGGAATTAACTGTATACTAAATAATAAGTTAATCAGTAAGAAGCCCATGTTAAAAATCCAATCAATTTTACCAACCGTGAAATGTTAAGTTCAACCTATGCTGCAAACGCCTAAAACTAAAAAGACTTTTTTAAATTTACCACTAATCAAATTGCAGAGGCAAAAATGTAATTTATATACTGGACTGAACTCGCTACTAAAACCAATATGTTGGAAAGACAACATGGCCATTTTATTTGAGACTAAACGACTATAGACACAGATCTATGGATCACAGCAAATTAAGACTTGTAGAACAACAGTTCCACTCAAACGGACACGATTCTAAATTCTCCATCACAGAAAGAATTGAAAAAGACATCAACAGTAATTAAAGGTGGGAAGATAGATGAACAACAATTTAAAAACCTATTATCAATTTGAACTTGATATGAAATTTAATTACCCATGCTGGTATTGAAATGTGGATGTCACAAACACGTATATAAACATCAGCCACTAATCACCCACATATAACTTGAGACGAACCACCCCAAACCTAATAAAAACACTCATTAGCCAGGGGTCTCCCCCCCACACACTATATATATATATATATATATATATATATATTATATATTTACCAACTCCTCCGCACGAGCAGGATACGACAAAAGGTCAATTTCTTAAGCGGAGTTCAACAGGTTTGAATTCAGAGTTTTCCTTCTCCTAGACTGGTTACCTAGCCATGGTTAAAGAACCCAGTCTGCCCTGCTATTTACCCATAGCTGGAGAGAGAGAGTAGGATTCATACCTTTCCTAAGGGTATTAGCGCAAAGTGAAATGCAATGACCACGTCCATATATATATATATAATCAATTGAAGATAATTTAACCAGAAGATGGTTTTAACTCAACAAATGGATATGCCAATTCAACAGTACATTTTCGTCGATTCTCTTGAGGCATATCAACTACTTTGAAAACTTTTTTTTAAAAACTCAATATAACGGAGATTACTAGAGAATGTTAATTATAATCATTTACTCCTTCCTAAAGAGAAGCATAAAAAACTATAGGTAAATAGTTGGACAGACTGTGTCCTTTAACCTTGCTATGGAAACCAGCCTAGAAGGAAAACTCTGAATTAAAACCTGTTAAACTCTGCTTAAAAATTGGCCTAGTGTCGAATCCTGCTCGCGCAGCGGAGGTGGGTAAATAAATTTATCTATTAATTATCTAAAGGCCACCTACGGTGGCAATTAAGCTCAGCGTTGAGTAATGTTTTATTTGCAGAATTTATATTATAATTCATTGTAAATGAATGAATAAAGTAATTAATAAAGTTAAGGGAAAATCTATGTGTGTCTACATTTTGTTGGAAGTTTTAGTTTAGTTACTTTGAACTCGAGTCTTGAAATTAAAAGTGCATACATAAAGTTTATTTGGTTCTTTATGTTCTGTATGAACCAATGGTTGAGTGTTCACGGTATGTGCATACACATAAAAATATGTAAAAATTAGGCGAAATAACTTAATGGCAAGATGAAACACCAATACAAATTCCTACTATGCCATTTGTCTCTGGATTGACTTTGTTATATACTCTATCTTTACTCCTCACTCATCTTGGGCGTGCTGTTACCTTCTTTTGTGTGCAAACCATTATTATAAAAATGAATGACTTTCCTTACAAATTACTGTCTGAATTTCGTAGTCTCGCCTGACTCTGAAACTCTGAGTCACAGTAGAAAGAATTATGAGTTAATATTTTGATATCTTAGTTCTTATTATGATTCTGTCTTTGCTCGTTGAATTACTTTTACATTTTTACTGTTACATTTTTTTACTCTTACGTAACGGTTACCATCGGATGAATTGAACCCGGCGACCCCCACTTCCCGCATGAATCCACCACATTCCTAGTAATAGGTCAATAGAAAGACAGACATGTTTTTTAAACCTTTGTTGGACACCAGGTCTAAGAGAGGAAAATCAAGCCAGCTTTACTCCGCTAAAAAATTGACTCTGTGTCACATCCTGCTTGTGACGGAAGGGTTGATTAAGTATATACACATTAAAGTTCTGATACATATATATATATATTTAGGTCAATTTCTTAAGCGGAGTTTAACAGGTTTGAATTCGGAGTTTTCCTAGATTGGTTAGCTATTCAAGGTTAAAGAGCTCAGTCCGCCGTACTATTTACCTATAGCTGGAGCAAGCATACCTTCAATGGTATTAGAGCTATGTGAAATGCAAACAGCCTCGTCTAGGATTTGAACCAGGTCGACGAGTCCATTTCCCTAGACCTTAACCATTACACAAAGTTTTGATACAGATGCACATGCAATAGCTAAGCCGTTTTGTATATACACATCCCAATAGAAAATAATGCACGCACAACACAACACACACACGCACGCACACACACACACACACACACACACACACACACACACACACATTTATAAGAGCTCGCTTTAAAAAGAAAGTTGACGCGGGAAAGGACACTTTTAGAAAATACACTTTATAATACTAATAGTTCACAGCTAATAAGTTTACTTTTCGTCTATTCATTACCGAAAAGAACTCTCGACATTTTTCTTTACTCCTTAAGCCTTTCTTTCTTTTCTTTTTTTGATTTTTTTATATATATTTCTTCTTAAAATACAAGAGGGAGATGGCAGTCCCTAATGTCCTTAAGAAATCTTCCTTAACAGAAAACGCCCTCTATCGTCTTTTTGTATAACTTCACTCTCCTTTCATGGCGGAAATTAGCGTAAATGAATTGGCGCGCTTTGACACATAACGGTTATTCCTAACCCCTCACTTTAAAACATTTCCTTTTTTTTGTTGTTGTTTGTTTGCTACAAGAAAAGATAAAGAAAAAATGTATCTCATTATTTTTTTCTTTTCTCTTTCTTCATTAAACTATTCAGTTGTTTCAGAAGCTGTCCATAACTTTGTATTGTAGTTTACGTGCATTATCTTCTCTGCTTCACCCTCTCTCTCTCTCTCTCTCTCTCTCTATATATATATATATATATATATATATATATATATATATATATATGTGTGTGTGTGTGTGTGTGTGTGTGTGTGTGTGTGTGTGTGAAACTGGACAGTGTGATGTGACCAGAGTTCAAAAATTGAACCCCGCAGCTCAAAACTGTAAAATGACCTGTGCGAAAATTCTTGTTACTTTTAACTCAGCGCTTAATACGATCAACTCTCTTGTGCAATGAATCAAAAGCTCGAAAACTTTGTTCAGCTCCTCCACCTCCTTCTCTAGCCTCCACCACCGTCTCCCTCATAAATGATCACGACAAACGACAATACCGCTACTGACTAAATCAACATTTGTCTCTCATAGCGTCCAGTTTTTTTCCTCTTTTCCTTCTCAATCTTTTCTTTTTCTTCTTTCTTTTTTTCACACTTGTTTCTTTCCATTTCGAGTTCTTTCTTTCTTTTTTTATTAAAGTTTACCTTCTCTGTCTTTTATTTTTTTAAATTATCTTAAATAAAAAAGCACTTATTTTCCCTTTCTTTCTTAATCCTATTTCAGTGTTTTCCCTTCTAATTTTTAAGTCTCTCTCTCTCTCTCTCTCTCTCTCTCTATATATATATATATATATATATATATATATATATATATATATATATATATATATATATATATATATATATATTACTTGTCTTTTCTTTCACGTAACTAGTTCTTTTTTTGTGAGAATAAGAAAATGCTTTTCTTCTTATTTATTTATTTCCTAATGTTCTTTCGTTACTTAAACGTTTTTTTTGTTTTAATCTTCCTTTTTATACAACCATTACATTTTTCATATTTTCTTTATCTAAAAAAAAAAACATTTATTTCTCTTTTCTTTCGTAGTCCTGTTTCAGATCATTTTTCTAAATTTTAAGTCTTTTTTTTTATCTTTCCTTTTTTCTCTTATAACTTTCCCCCTTTTATTTCTTGTGTTTTTTTTTTTCTTTTTTTTCTTTCCCGTGATTTTTCGTGGAAATAGGAAATTTTTTTCTTTCTATTTCTTTTTTTTTTTTAAATTAATTCTTTTCCTCATTTTTCTTCTTTTTTTTTCTCTAATTTTTCCTCTTTTTTTTAAATTTTTTTTTTTACCTATTTTTATCTATCCAATTATTTTTTCTTTCTTTCTTACTTTTCTTACTTTCTTCACCTCATCTCTTTCTTCATTTTTTCCAATATTTTTCTCTTTTTACAAATTTTCCTTATCTTTATATATCACCCCTTTTTTTTTTCTTTCCTTTTTAAATTTTCTTTCGTTTCTTAAACGATTTTATCTTCTTTTTTATGCTGCCTTTTATTTTATATTTCTTTCTCTAATTTTCCTTCCGCCATTTCAACACTTTTACGCCCTCCCTTTCTCTTCTTTATCCTTCCTCTATTTCTTTTTCTTTTTCTCAATTCTTTGAATTCCTTCTCTCCACTTTCTCTACTCTAGCTTCCACTTTCTTACTTTTTTTCTTTCTTCTTTAGACTTGTTCATTCGTACTGACGCTCATACAGGCGCTCATACGTAAACAAAGGCTTATACATTTCTCCTATCTTTTTTTTTTTTCGCCGTAACGAAAAGTAAAAAAAGAAAAGCATTAAGAAAATCTATCATAAGAAAGAGAAGCACAATCAGTTTTAGTGGGTTGGCCACGTTCTTTAGCGCGTCTTTTCCCTGGGCACCGTCTATTCTGTGTGCGTTGCCAGTGTGCATAACAACCCTATTACGGACAGCGAACACTTCCGCCTCGGGCGCGGGCCTTTTTCCTGCTTCATCGCTGCAGGGAAGAAAAGTACCACGTCCCAAGAGAACCGGCCGGATATTCTTTCCTTAGGCTCTATTAAGGGTTCTACTTTGGCAAGAGTGTCCAAGAACGAGTCCCAGAGCCGATGGCGTTCCTCAACTTTGGTCATGCTAGGACGGTAGATAATCAGGAGAGAGCTTTTTGCAGAGAAGTTGTCCACGGTTGGCCGCCCGGCCTGCTTTGCCGACTGTAAGGCCATTATTGAATAAAGAAACGGTGTGGTAGAGCGTTGTCTCTGCAGCAAATAACTTGTATTGTGTGAATAATTATCTATTGTGCGTCCCGGAAGATTTCTACCTCCTCCTACTGTTTTTAGTCTTCTTGTTTTCCTTTTTTCTCTTCAAACTCTCACTGATCCTCTAATTTGTTTTCTTTATTTCTTTCTTTCTTTTCGTTTACTATCTCTTCCCCCTCCTTCTTCTTCTTAGTTAAATTCTCCTTCTTAAGAAATTCGACGTAACAAAAGAGCGAATAGCATTATATTCTTATCGGTGATCCTTCGGCAAAAGTTAAAAAGCCAAGGAAACAAAGATGGAGCGCGCTTATTATGAAAATGTGAAGGCGGGAACGGTGCGAACGGCACGAAAAAGTGGAAAGGGGGTATTAACGCTTTAGAGAAATTGTAGAAATTCGAAGTCGATATAAAAGCAGATCAGAGGTTACAGCGTATTCCACTGGCCGCCTTTGAACGGAAGTACTAGAATTTTTGACTCTCTCCAAAAAAATATCTATACGGATCCATTAATCAGTCGAATTTTGTGAACTGTCCACTAAATGCAAGAGACAAAAAGAAAGAAAAATAATGGAATTCAACATCTACTAAGAATCTCTAACTTGGATAATTTTTAAAAGAAACTTTTTCAATTTTTCCCAAGACAGGATTACGGCTACCTATTCGTGTGAAATAGTTTGACAAACTTCTAATGACAGACGCCTTACTTTTTTTGGACTTTATCCGGTGTTATTTTTGTTGAAGTCCCTCATCATCAGACACCCGGCCCTCAACGGTTATTTGTTTTTTTGTTTTTTGTTTTTTTGTTTTGTTTTTCAAAACTTCAAATTGACGTTCTCCGCTCAAGTTGTTTATGAATCTACGGATAAAAAAAAATACCTGAGACCTCTAAAGCAAAAAAAAAAAAAGAAAAGAAAAGAATCTCCTTAATTTATGCAAATATAAACCGACGAAGAGATTGATCGATTTTAAGAATACATGCCAACATTACGAACCATAACAACTCATACACTTTTGCAAATACACCAACATATTCAAAACTCTTGATAATATATTTAAGTCTTGTAAAGTTTTTCATGTACGTTTGACTAAATATCAATGACAAACACTTCTACTTAGACAACAGTGTGAACCATAGTTTTAAAAATGATTATAGCTTTTATTTTATTGCTTATGTTTTGAATGTGTTCAAACTATTTTTAGTAGAAGCAAATCAAGATTGATTTCATCACCAGCAAAAAATATTGGATCGATAAATGAATTAATATGACTCAGAAAAAAAAACAAGCTGAACTGAGCAAACGTGGATCAATTCAAACAATTCAAAGCTTTAAAATGATTCTCCTTGTCATAAAGTTCAATTTGAGCATACTTTCATTTTGGATCAACTTTTAAACTCATAACCTAAACAAATTTTGAATGTTCACAATTTCAAGTAATTTATCTGTTTCAATGTGTGGAGAACATATTCTAATGAACAATTAATATGTGATTACTTTTTCAATTTATTTTAACTAATTATAATTGCTTGTCTCCAATTCTAACTTATTTATAATTTTTGTCTTCGACCAATCCTTAACTATTTTCAGTATATTTTTCCTTTCAAGAAAATTAAATCAGAGGGTCATGTTTGGAGTAACTTCAAATTACTATTTGCTTATTCTTCTTTCGCCAAACAAACATTTAAATGATAAATGGTGATATCACATCTTTTTATTATCGATAATTAAAGTTCTTGCTTTATTTCCGCAGAGAATTCACTTTTTAGGGTATTTTTTAAAAAATAGTTGATAAATAAAACTAAAAGCAGACAACTGAAAATAATAGTATTTAATCAACACTAAAATATTTGTCTTTAAACCGACGGGGAAAACAAATAGTTCAAAATCTAATTTGGAAGATAAGTTTATCATTATGTATTAGAAAAAACTTCCATTGGGTGTTGTCAGTTTTAAGTGCATTTACCAAACATGTTTTCAAAATATGGACACATGGATAATGAAGACGAACACTGCACAATAACATCAAAATATGGAATTATTTGAATTCAAAGAATAAGTGAGAAAATATATATTGAGCTATTAACTTTAACAACCAATTTTATTAAACATTTGGAAACAGATAATATAGAAATAAGATATAATATGTAAAACTAATATGATAATCAGTACTATACACTTATCAAAATATATGACTTGCTAAGGTTTACGTGATAATATGACAAGTTTAAATCTTTGGATAATTTTCTTTCTTGTTTAAAGTCAGTCGTGTTGATAGTGAGGATCAATTTCTAGGTCTCAAAAATAGCATTTCAGCTGATTTTTCGGATCAAAAACACGAGACAGTGTTATGGAACTTATCGGGGAATTCTAACGTTTTTCAAGGAATTGTTTGATTTTCTCTAAAAGTTTGGTTAATTTTTTCCTTCCCTTCCCTCTTGATCGGACTTATCCCGTATTGTTCATGTCAAAAGATACTTCTACACAACTTCATTTTATATTATATGAACACAAATCTTCGAGACGAACGTAAAACCCGAATGAAAAACGTTTTAAGCAAAACGTTAAAGCAAAATTATAACTTTTAATCAATTTTTTTTTTAAATCCAAGAACACGGGGGTAAAAAAAAACGACCAAATGGTTTCCCCAAAACGTGAAATGGCAGCGGTGACCTCTGATGAGGTCAACGGTCAACACGATGTCAACGACAAAATAAGGGATGACCTCTACCCGAAAAGATGCACAGACATTTCGCGACAAGGTTCCAGTTCAATGAATGTTAACCTACATTTCTTGCCACCCATGTGTGTCGCTGATCCCCATTCAGCTTCACCTATGTTCATCCGGGTTACTTCGGGTTACAACACCCGACCAGCCACCCCATTTATGTACTGTTGTGCCGCGGCGGCCGCTGCAGGTGTTGGGGCGGGTCCTCTCTTCTCTTTTCGCACCGGTTCCGTCATTTCATCCGGACAATTTCTGGAAAAGGCCGCTCTCATTGGAAGAAGTAAAATCAGTACATTTTCCGAAGGTAATCCATCTCTCTCTCTCTCTCTCTCCTCTCTCTCTCTCTCTCTCTCTCTCTCTCTCTCTCTCTCTCTCTCTCTCTCTCTCTCTCTTTCTCTTCTACTTTTTACATATCTATTTAAATTACAAGCTAATTATCCTCTCTGAAATGTTATGATGAATTATTGTTATTCCGTGATTTTTAAAACATCTTTAACTTTTATATAAAGTTGATATATTCTCCATCTTTACTCAGTCAAATATGGCAACCAGTGAATGAAGGGAATGAAAGAGTTTTATTTACTTGTTACATTTTTAATTCTATAAACAAACAACTTCACTTAATATTGTTAGTTGATCTTGTAAGAAAAAGAATAAGGGGGGGTCTTGTCTTTCATTTGTTTGTTTGTTTTTTTGTTTTTTTTTGTTTGTTTTTTGTTCTTTTGTTTTTTCTTAGTTTTTCTTTTTCTTCTTCCTTTTGTGTTTATTACTTCCATCTTTATTTGTTTACTCATTTACTTTCGTTTTTCAATTTTTTCAATCTTTTTATTTTGCCTTTCTTTCTTTCTTTTTCCCATTCTCTTTTATTCTTTTTTCTTTATCCTTTTTTCTTTTGTTTATTTATTCTTCCCTCAATATATTTCCTTTTCCTTCCTTTTTTTTCTTTCTTTCTTTCTTTTTTCTTTCTTTCTTTCTTTCTTTTTTCTTTCTTTTTCTTTTTCTTTCTTTCTTTCTTTCTTTCTTTCTTTCTTTAGTTATCTATTTATCTATTTATCTATTTACTTT
>CM042138.1:82012231-82019731 GCA_023376005.1 Doryteuthis pealeii | reverse complement strand
AAATCTAAAGTTATTTCAATTGCTGATTTTTAGGGGTTTTTTTTTCAGTTGTTAAATAGAAAGAAGTTAACAACTGCAACGTTCGTGACCAATTATGGACTAGATGAAATGATCATATCTATCTATCCTCTATCTATTCAGATTTTGCACGCTTCCCGCTGAATCACCTTTCCCACTCATTCATATCTATTTTGTATTCCTGAGCCAATTAACTGCAGTTGCTAAAATATATAATTGGCGGTTTCATCATTATTTCCCACATGATTGCATTTATTTTATTGTGTCCTGTTTATCTGTGACTAAATGCATATTTTGTTATCAATAATGATAGTATTTTATTTAATTTAGATATGATTATAAACATTGTTATTGTTGTTGGTGTTGTTTTTTATGTTCTTTTTGTGCCATTTGCTAAAATATCTAATTTTATCTCTTGATTGATTTTATCTCTTGATTGCTTGTTTTTCTGTCCCTGTATTTATCATTTATCATTTATTTTTATTAAATTTTCATATTTGGCATTTTCATTCTTTTTTTTAAAATAATAATAATAAAAATCATTATATTCTGTGAGTTTCACTCCAGTAATGATTCACTAAAATCTGAGGGACAACAAATCTCCTCAGTTCTCCAGAACTCTTTTCAATATTCTAACTAATCACAACATAGCCCTTGTTTGGATTGTCTGAATCCTTCCTTGAATTCCCAGCTTACCCATTCTTCCCTTTAGTCTCTTCGGAATTGTTCCAAGAACTCCAACTATTATCGGTATTACAGTTACATTTATGTTCCTTAGTCTTTTGTTCCCTTTTAGTTTTTTTTTCTTCTTTCTTTGTCATTTTTTATTGTTTGTTTGGGTTTTTTGGAGTGAGGGGTTTGATTTTTTTCAGTTCTCTAGCCAGGTCCGATATTTATCTAATCTTTCGTTTCCCTTTTCATTTCACATGTGGTCTGCTAGAACAGCAAAATCCGCCAGCTGATAAATCCCATTGTGTCTCATTATTTCATTATTATTTCAATCCTTGTGAGTTTTTCCCGCCATTTAACTGGTAGTTTTCCATTGAAGTCTGATGGACAGCAAATCTCCTCGGGTTTTTCTGGATTCTTCTAAGTATTCTAGCTGATTTTAACAACGCTGTTGTCTGGATGGTCTCAATTCTTCCCCTTATTTACAATTCCTTTTTTTTCTGTTATGGGGGGGCTGTATGGGGGCTGACTAAAGTCATTTTGTCAAAACGCATTTTTAGGCTCAGTTTGCCAGTACCTAATTTAATTCAAGCTGCCCTATACTCTTATTTGACCATCCAATCATTTATAGTTTCTGTATCTGATATTGTTTAAGAATGGAGAAGAATGTTTTAGTCAAAAAACGTTTAAAATGGGCTACACAGGTTTGCCACTATGAACCTGAGTCGAAAGGACAGTCCATGGAGTGGAAACACATCGACTCTCCGCTAATGAAAAAGTTCCGCTCGCAGTGGTCAGTAAAGTCATGCTGACAGTCTTGTGGGACATGAAAGGACCCAGGACTATTGATTTCCTTGAAAAAGGTGCGACTGTAAATAGTGCTTCCTCTTGCAAACCCAGAAATATTCACCTTATTTATTGAAATGACCTGCGTATATTTACAAAATATTTATTCTTCATAACTTGAAAATTATCATTATCTATATATATTTAAAGAAACATTCTGTATGTCTGCCCGTATGTATGTATGTATGTATGTATGTTGTATGTTATGTAAAGTCCAATGAAATCCACAGATATATTAGTTGGAGTTAAAAATATTTATACCCTTCATTTCCCCTGAGAAAAGCTAAATAAAAAATAGTATAAGGGTTAAATCGATGATATATCAAAAGATTGATTTAAAAATATGATAAAATAATAAAACAAAATAATAAAGGATAAAACAATAAAAGCAAATAAAAATACAAAATAAAAGAAAAAAAATACAAACAAAAATAATAAATAAACTATTTACCAATCCGTTCACCACGGTAGATTTTGACACAAGGTCACAAGTTATGGGGCATCCGGCGATGATTGAAAAGCTTTCCAGTAATAATCGCATCAACGATACTAGCTTGCTAACCGTTTAACAAGAAGAAGAATATTTTTAAAAAATAAACAACTTAAAAACAAGAATATGTAAAAAATAAAAGAAAAATAGATATGTAGAAATCGAATTTTTATTAATCTATATATGATATAGTTAAGAGATTTATTTTTAACTTTTTTAAATCCCGGCAGCGCTGGATAGCATAGCTAGTAGTCTATAAGATATAAAGTGATATGGTTTAGTTGTATTGATAAATATATTATAGCTAATAATGTCAATGGTAATAAGATGATTTTATAGAAATATATAATCATTAAGCAGTAACGTTGATATTTATTCTTTAAGGAGCATTGAAGAACTCTAATTAGCAATTTCACGGTTATCTCCCCTGATGACTCCAAAAATGAACTGGTAACATATCATATTCATTCATTGACTTAAAATTATTATTTGATATTCAAGTGTTTTGAACGGACCATCTTATGGTCGCTGCTATCATGAAACACCTGACAGACGAGATCTACACGTGTGGTATATTTTTTTTTAGGCCTGGTAGGATATGTTTATAATTAGCCATAACTGTTAGTCAATCACTTTTTCTGTCACTTTCTTACCTATGCATTTCTTATACCAAATTCAGAAACACATAGGACAGAAACTGACAGTTACCAAGTGCCGGTTGACTGTGTTCTACATTACCCTAACTTATATATATATTTATTATTTATGGGATACTACCTAGTGAACTAGTCGAATAGTTAATCCAATAGGGGCTCAATATATTGTGAATATAGAGCATTAATAGTAATCCCCATTGATGAAGGTGTTGAAATAACACCGAAACCGCGGCTGGGAAACAACTTCTTTTACAACTATATATATATATATTATATATATATATATATAATATATATATATGTGTGTGTTGTGTGTGTGTGTGTGTGTGTGTGTGTGTGTGTGTTGTGTTGAACTGCATATACATCTCAGAGTATTTCCTTCTCTTTGACCTGTTTGCCAAATCAAGCTTAAAAAGCCCGTCTGCTCAACTATTTACTCATCTGGAGGAGAATAGTTGAATTGAAAAAAGGTTTCATATTGTTACCAATGAAACAATTAAGCTATTACACATGTTCCTGCATATATATACTATATATATATATGTGTTGTGTGTGTGTGTTTGTGGTGATGTGTGGTGAGAGAGAGAGAGAGAGAGGAGAGAGAGAGAGAGAGAGAAAGGCGTGTTGAGAGTATTTGAAGCACCCTCCAATGGGCCTTTAGAAAGCTCATACACACCAGTCGATCGAGGCCGCAATCTGTACTCTTTCAAATCTAGGATATGAGTGCTAATTGATCTCATTAGCATGTTCAGGAATAACAAGTTTTCCAACCTCGCTCTATTGCCAGACACACATTTTTGTTGATATAATAGTATATACTTATTATATATATATAGTATATATATATATATTATATATATTATGTGTGTGTGTGTGTGTGTGTGTGTGTGTGTGTGTTGAGTGGAGAGAGAGTGGGAGAGAGGGACGAATATATTTTAAAGGTGAATAACGAGCACAAACAATTCAGTTCAATTAATATTTCGTCTTCTGTTGGTTTCGAAAGTTTTATCAGTTTTCTGAAATCACGAAAATATAAATTGAACTGATTGTTTGTGTTCGTTATTATCATTCTAATATATTTTCTCACATTTTGGGGAATTTTTCTTAATATGTTATTTTCTTTTCATATATATATATATAGTATGTATATATTATATAGTAATAAAGAACAATTCTAAGAAAAGATGCATTAAAAATTGTTACAAACTTTTCTTGTAAAATGCTTCTCTAGAAATTTTTAATCCTTAAATATTAATGATACGGTGTCTTTGTTTTTAGGGTTTTTTTGTTTTTGATGTTTTGTTAGTTCTCTCTCTCTCTATAATATTACATATTATATCTATATATATAATACTATATATATATAATATATATATATCATATATGTGTGTGTGTGTGTTCTGTGTGTGATGTGTGTGTGTGTGTGTTTTCTTTTTCAAGCATTCCTTCTCGTTTAAGTTTTGAATCATACACTGCGATTTTTCTGTTATTTTACGTAAATTTTTATTAATATTTACTTTACATTGTATTCCTTTTCTCTCTAAAGAAAAACAAAACTCTTTCAATTTTGTATTAGAATTATGTTTGTTTTCGTTTAAATTTATTTGTTTATAAAACCATAAAAACTTCTAAAGAAATATATTAAATTCAATATTAATTTATTGTTTAAAATCATTTCTATCTAGCTAAACTACAACTCCAGTTTTCCTATATTTTTTTAACAGCCCCTTACACTTTAGCAACGTCACTTACTGAGGCGTTCTCGGGCAGTATCTTATCTGTCCGAAGCTCCCTTGTTGCATGCTTAAGGGCGAGTCTTTGGTGGATGAGCAGTCTATGACATCGCACACCTCCACTTTAGACCCTCTTAGGCTTAGAGGGCGGTTCGGAGATGCCCCCCTCGATCAATCGCCTCACTGCCATGTCAAGCCCTTAGCACCTATATGATTTCCCACCTTATTGCCCCTTATGGGCCAGCCCCAATCCCTTTTTTTCTATGGGTGCTAGAAAGGCGGTTGCTGCGGGTCTACATATCCTGGGAAATGACGAGTCAAACTCTATCTGATGGTGAGGGTCCATTTTTGGAGGTTTGGGAATGTGAGGCACCCCTCATCACCATTACTCCCTGTCCACACTGAACCGGAGTGGGAGAGTACCTGTTTAGGGTCCCATTTATGGGTTAAATTAGAAGACATGAGTTTAATAAACGAAATTGTATTACATTAAGAATTGATTTTATTTCAAAACTTTGTCGGCATTAACCATTTTTGAATACCAAATTACCAATCAGAAGAATCTTTCGGCATTAAAATAACCCAGGGTTGACATACCGTGAAACCCAACAAACACAACCAAACAAACAGAAATCAAAGAAAATTTAGGAAACTTTATTTTTGAATACAACTTTTAAAAATAAATCTCTAAGATGAATGAGTATTTATTTTTATCCCGGGATTTATTTACCAATTAGAACCATACCCTTTTCCTGTGTTCATTTGAAATAAATTCTAATAAAGGAAATGGTAAAAACATTTAAAAAATCTAGAACTTTGACTATGAAAAAAAGGCCACTTGCCCTAATACCTAGTTTCCACCGTCTTCCTCGAATATTTCCTCTTGGATTTACAGAAAGTAGCAAAAGAAGTTTATACACCTTCGGTTGTGTGCAGAGTTCAAAATTTCTTCAAAATTTTTTCGTATTCACTTTGTATAAGTTTTAAAAAAAAATTTATTCAGCTAAAATTTGATGTCGTAATATTCCACGCGATTGTTTTGCTTTACTATTCAAATTTATTATGAAAATGTAACATCGGTGGGATGAGCGTCCGACTATTGAACCACACTCATCCAGTTCAGTGCCGTCGAGTAGCACGGGGTATGTGAAGGTAAAGGAATGAGCTATGGTAGTGTTGGCCCCCGTCTCAGACGCAAAAACAATATCCTTGGTCTGCACTTAGTGAAAAGGGGTATAGACTCCCTCGCTGTTTGCTGATTACGACTTTAGGTCACTCCGACGACTTGTATTTACTTTTTTCTTAAACTTTAATTATGCGGACTGGAGTAGTATATGCATTAAATCGTGAATTATTTGAACAAAAATTATTGCCATAATTACGCAAATTGTAATACTGATATTTTTCCAATTGAACGCAGGAATTTTTTCAGCGTCAGCCATTTTATACTAATTATAGTGACAGTGTTTTTTTTTTTTTGGGGGGGGTTCAATTTTAATTTTGTTTAGATTTCTCATGATATTAGTTCATTCTTTCAAGATACAGAATACATAAATAAGGTCTTAATATAAAGCAGGATTCAATATGACCTTATATGGAGAGGAATTTGAAAAAGGCTAGATTGATTTGATGTTTCACTATATAATATAATACTGTATTATATGCGTAATGTTCAATCTATGTTAACAATATTGTATAAGATAATACGTGTTCTTTATTGACTTCATGGCTATATTCGATACGCACACAAATACCCACCAAAGCGCACTCACACACATACACCACAACAGACACACACACACACGACAGTAATATATATATATATCATTATATATTATACAATATATCTCTCTCGCTCTCTCTCTCCGTGCTATGTCACGTTGTGTGTGTGGTGTGTGTGTGTGTGTGTGTGTTGTTGTGTATGCCGTGCGTGCGCGCGTTGTGTATACTTTGTGCATTATATATTAATTGATATTGATAAAATAATTTGCTTTATTTATAAAGAGGAAAGATTTGGTTTCAAAACCGCATAGACGAGAACTGAAGTTACCAAATTATATATATATTTATACTATATATATATATATATATATTATATATATTTATATATAGAATAGATAATAGATGATAAGATTTAGATTATAGATATAGATATAGATAGAATAGATATAGATATATTGGTAATTTTTCCGAGATGAAAATAAAGGAAAAATATTAGATGCCCACTAAAACCTTTGGTATAAACAGTTATATTTAATTAAAATATATATATATATATATATATATATATATATATATATTATATAGAGGGAGAGAGAGAGAGGAAGGGGGGGGTGAGAGAGAGAGAGAGAGGGGGGAGAGCAATAAAGTTCAGTTTGAACCCATTGAATAATTTGCATCAAACGAATAATTATTTGTCCCATTATTGTTTTTGTCCCTTGTTTTTGTGGCATGCCAAGTCTTTTAGAATATTTTTAAAAATTTCTTCAACAAAACTATATAAATAAGTATGACAAGAGTGATAAGACTAATAGGAATATTTATTTTATGTTGTTTGTTTTTTTATGTTCCCCAACTAGTCAGGGAGAAAAGTTTTGCGCAAAGGTTCTTGCGCAGAGTTTGTGGGGCGGTATCAAAACCGAACTATGTGGTTCCGATGAGGATGGTCTACTTGACTGAGTTAAGCAGCCCTGTTTAGGATTGATTTCTTGTACTTTAAGGATTTTATTTGTTTTCATTTTTATTTAATATCAAATGGTTGTTGCCTCATTTACAGCAAGTGTTGCATAAGAAAGACGGATTTAGGATTATTCAGAGATTCAAATATCACATGAACCCATCTAGAAATTAAACAAATATTTCGATACATTTTGATTTACTATTTTTCAAACTTAGAGTGGTAGTATTTATCTTTTAAAAAATGAATTGTACTTTGAGCGGGCAGTGCTACTGTATGGCTTTCACCACAAAGAACTTAGAGAAAAGATTAGATGGGCAACACAAGAATGTTACACTGCTGTTCAACGAATTAACGGAAGCAGCATCCCACAAGAAAAAAACAACTGTACGTATCTCTCTCTTTTTTTTT
>CM042138.1:81974878-82012131 GCA_023376005.1 Doryteuthis pealeii | reverse complement strand
CAGTAAAAAAATACCAAAGAAAATTGAAATTTGCGTAGGTAAAGAGTTTTTAGTTTAGTTTTTTTTTTTTTTTTTCACACAGGGTATATTATATCAAAGCCCTATTCTATCTTCTATAAATAATAAGTAAACAAGAATCTATTTGACCCATAGATGGAAACTCCCTAGCCTCACCACCAGATGCAGTTTAGTTTTATATCAAGGACACGCTATTGTGTGGTCTCATCACTCTAGCAGGACTTTACGGTCAGCGCATTCTTAGCCCCGCCGACACTGACATACTAGATACACACGCTTGCGCACACCAAGGCATCTGTTTGGACTCATTTATCAAATTTAGCCTTTTCCCCATAAGGAGAAATGTTTGACACCCGGTGAGAATCAACGCACTAATAATAACCTGTTAATCTAGCTCTTAATCATTACAGCACGCCAGACCTTCCCCTCCCCACAATAAAAGTTTAGATTTAGGCAAAAGTAGGGGCACCTAGTGAGGATAAATCCATTACTTAGTTATAATAGTATGCAAGACTAGCTTGCTAACAATCCACGACAAAGTGGTTTCACAAGGTATCCGTGTTATTGCCGAACAGGATCATCTCACAAACCATTGTCTCTGAGTTAGATTCTCACTGGTAACCAAAATAGGCTCCGTGCTATCAGGTTACGCTCAGGAATATATATATATATATATATATACTATATTATATATATAATATATATATATTATATTATGTATTTTTGTCTTATCGATTTCGAAGCATGAAACTTCATCATCAGAGATTCGTATTCAGAAATAAATCTCTGATGATGAAAGTTCATGCTTCGAAATCGATAAGACAAAAATAACATCTTTTGTTTATTTTCATACGCATTGTATTTGCCTTCAATTACTAATATATATAAACATACTTAACAATGCTTCAAGCAAATTACCAATTACTTAATATATATATATATATATATAATATATATATATATATATATATAGTCGCGCTGATAGCATGGATACAAATCTCTCCAACCGTCCCTATCGATCTTCGCCCTTGCAGGTCTTCACACGGCATCTAGAATCCACACAGTAATGGTTTGATGTGGGTTCTTGCTGGTCAACCTACACTGGTATGCCCATGTATAATTGTCCACAGGATAAACGTTACTTATGAGTTCGTTCCTGCTTCTCCAGCAGTATCCAGAATGTCTTATTCGTCTTATTTGGATTACTTGTGTGATAGGAGGTAAGTGGGCATACAGCTGCTTTTTTTTTTGGGGGGGGGTATACTTGCTTCCAAGATTTTTTTAAAGACACCATGCAACATCCATTGCATAGATTTTCTCTTAGTGATTCGTTAGTGTCCAAATTGCATCAGAATTATTGATTCTTCTTCTTATATATATATATATATATATATATATATATATATCTTTCACCTTTTTCACTCTCTTTTTTCTTGCCGTATGCCTCATCTCTATTTTTATTTTATTTTCTCTTTTTCTCTCCCCCCCCTCTCTCTCTCTCTCTTTCTCGCTCTGTCCTAGTGTTAATTCTCGAATGCTAACTTTTAACGCATACGACCCTGGGCCCGAACAAATACAAGTCAGTCCATTTACCCACCGGTTCGCTGAACACCGTTATACTTAACTATTAAAGTGATGGCCACCTCACTGGAAAAAGCTTGACTGCGAAGGTGGCTGCGTAGAGTAAAAAAACAAAAAAAAAAACTTTTTCCAGGAAGTGGTTGGAGATACAAAGACATGGAAGAGAGAGACAAACAAAACAAAATGTCCGTCAGACGCAAGCAACAGAGATTCATTACATCGGATGATTGTGTTACATGAAAGGTAATATGTAAAGTGTATCTTTTAACTGTAGCCCTCTTAGCAGCTCGTTAAGGGCAGTGAAGTAGATAGCAGACCATAAGGCCTAAAATCTTTCTCGGTCTGCTGACAGCCTGAGGGGAAAATGACGTAGAACGCCATATTTGCGCGCCGATACGCTGTATGTGTTGGTGGATTCGTTTTCTCTCTACATTGGCATTGTTTGTTTTGGTTATCGCCATAAGCGCCACTTAGTCGATGGATACTTATTAAGGGCGATAAACATTATGTTATAAATGTCTATTAGTTATTTATCTACCTGCTAACTAATGACAGTCGTCGAAGTGCAAAGTCGAGAGATGTTGGGCGATATTCTTTCCGCGTGTTTGTTCATTGAACCATTTCTTAAAAGGTGGCCACCATCTCGTGGACTCCAGCACCAATTTGAAAGGAAAATGTTATTGTCCATCTCGGTAAAAGGCTGCATTACACTAAGGCGTCTTCTTTTTAACTGCCCCTTTAGGGGAAAAAAACCAACTACTGATACGATAAAAGCCTGTTTCTTTCCTTGGATACACACGTAAACCATCATTTAAAGCATTTGGGTTGCTCTTTCATAGATTTCTTCAAAGAAAGCCCTCGATATTATGTTTTGCAGTCTAGCTATATAATATGGCAATTTTAACTCGACAGCAAGTAAATAATCGAATAAAAACATGTTACCGGATTGGATATGAAAAATCTCTTGAATTATAAGTTTTGTCAAAGTATTAAGCTCAGTCGGTAGAGCGTGTGCCTAGGAACCATAAGGTTCCCGCGTTCAATACCGGCTCTCGCCAACTCAGCGTATGAGTAGCACAGAGATCTGTGCGATAAAGTAAGGAGCTGATGGTAAGTGTGGAGCCCTCCACCTCAGATGCAAAAAAACAATCTCCTTGGTTTAGCGCTAGTGAAAAGGGATAGACTCCCTCGCTGTCTGGCTGATCCGACTGTAGGCCACTTTACTTTATTATCCTTTTACTCATTGCGAGCTTTTCACACCAACTGGTGTTTTATCCCGGGTCTCCAGGACACTTCTGAGTATCCTATCCGATTTAGTAGTGCTGTGGTCTGACTGGTTTCAGATCTTCCTTAATCTTCAGTTCACAAGCCTCTTTTCCAGTTCTTGAGAGCTGTTCGAGGGCTCTAACTACCATTGGTATCACTGTCACCTTCACATTTCAAAGCTGTTTCAGCTACCAGGAAAGGTTCAAGTATTTGTCTATCTTTTATGCTTTATTCACTCTATGACCCGCCGCTGGAAAACGAGTGTTTAACAAATTCTTTTTCTTCGTGTTAATTATCACGCGGTCTAGTTTTCTAGCCGGGATTGTATAATCCCTTTATGTGATGACGCCTGGTTAATGGTTAGAGTCGTAGGAAATGGACTCGTCAACCCGAGTTCAATTCCTCGACGAGGCTTTTGCATTTCACATAGCGCTAATACCCCTTGGGAAAGTATGAATCCAATTCTCCCTCCAGTTATGGGTAAATAGAAGGGCAGACTGGCTCTTTAACCATGGCAAGTAATCAGTCTAGGAGAAGGAAAACTCTGAATTCAAACCTGTTTAAACTCCGCTTAAGAAATTGACCTTGTGTCATATCCTGCTTGTGCGGAGGGGTTGGTAAATATATATATAATCCCTTTGTATCTTAAAGTGCCAGATAATTTTTTAATTGTCATTTCATGGACAAATTATCATTATTATTTCACTCCTTGTGAGTTTTTCATATCAGCGTTAGTTAATGGTATTTCCCTGGAGTCTGAGTGACAACAAGTCTCCTCAGATCTTCAGGACTTATCTGAGTATTCTAGCCGATTGCAGCAATGCAGTAGTCTGGACGCGTCTCAATTCTTTCTATGATTTCCAGTTCCTCCAATCTTTTTCTAGGCTTTGGGACCGTTCCAAGTGCACCAACTACAATGTGTACCACTTTGGACCCTCATATTCCATATTATTATTATTATTATTATTATTATTATTATTATTATTTTATTATTATAGACTATTTGAACTCTGGAAATTAGAAAAAATAAGAAAACAAAAAAGCCCATCAAGGATTGAAGATCAATATGACACACACACACACACACACACACACATATACTATATATATATTATATATATATATAACATATATATATATATATACAGGTATCTAGGTAGGTAGGTAGGTAGGTAGGTAGGGATATATATATATATATGTAGGTTTTTGCTGGTAGGCCTACACTAGTGTGACTATGTATAGGTGTCCATTGGAGAACGACATTTATTGAGTTCGTTCTTTCTTCTCCATCAGTGTCCAGCATGTTTTGCTCGTCTCACTTGGATGGTTTGTGTAACAGGAGGCAGTTAACCGTACAGTTGTTTTTTCTTGTGGGATGCTGCTTCCGTGATCGTTTGACAGCGTGTAACATTCTGTGTTGCTCCCATCTAATCTTTTCTCTAAGTTCTTTGTGGTGAAGCCATACAGTAGCACTGCCCGCTCAAAAGTACATTCATTTTTTTTAAAGATAAATACTACCACTCTAAGTTTGAAAAATAGTAAAATCAAAAATGTAATCGAAATATTTGTTAATTTCTAGAGGGTTTCATTGATATTTTGGAATCTCTGAATGAATCCAAATCCGTCTTTCTTATGCAACACTTGCTGTAAATGAGGCAACAACCATTTGAATATTTAAATAAACAATAAAACCAAATAAAACATCCTTTAAATACAAGAAATCATCCTAAACAGGGCCTGCTTAACTCAGTCAGTAGACCATCCTCATCGGAACCACATAGTTCTGGGTTTGATACCGGCCCTCACAAACTCTGCGCAAAACCTTGCGCAAAACCTTTCTCCTGACTAGTTGGGAACAATAAAAAACAAACAACATAAAATAAATATTCCTATTTGTCTTATCACTCTTGTTCATCTTATTTATATAGTTTTGTGAAGAAAGTTTTTAAAAATATTTCTAAAAGACTTGGCATGCCACAAAACAAGGGACAAAAACTAATAATGGATCATAATTATTCGTTTGATGCAAATTATTCAAATGGGTTCAACTGACTTTTATATGCTCTCCCCCCCCCTCTCTCTCTCTCTCTCTCTCTCTCTCTCTATATTATATATATATATATATATAATATATATATATATATATATATATATTTTAATTAAATATAACTGTTTATACAAAGGTTTTAGTGGGCATCTAATTATTTTCCTTTATTTCATCTCGGAAAAATTACCAATATATCTATAATCTATCTATCTATATCTATATCTATATCTATATCTATCTATCTATCTATCTATCTATCTATCTATATAAATATATATATATATATATATATATATATATATATAAATATATATATTAATTTGGTAACTGTCAGTTTTCTCGTCTATGCGGCTTTTGAAACCAATCTTTCCTCTTTATAAATAAAGCACAAATTATTTTATCAATATCAATTATATATATATGCACACAAGTATACACAAGCGCGCGCACGCACGCACACACACACACACACACACACACACACACACACACACACACACATATATATATATATATATATATATATATATATATATATATGCGTGTGTGTGTGTGTCTGTGTGTGTATGTGTGTGAGTGCGCTTGTGGGGTATTTGTGTGCGTATCAATATTCCATAGTCTAATAAAGAAGCACGTATTTATCTTATACAAATATTGTTAACATAGATTGAACATTACGCTATATAATAAACAGTATTATATTATATAGTGAAACAAATCAAATCAATATCTAGCTTTTAATTCCGTCTCCATATAAGGTCATATTGATCCTCTTTTATATTAGCCTTATTATGTATGTCTGTATCTTGAAAGAAATAACTAATATCATGAGAAATCTAAACAAAATTATAAATTGAACCCCCCCCAAAAAAAAAAACACTTGTCACATTAATTATATAAAAATGGCTGGACGCTTGAAAATTCTGCGTTCATTGGAAAATAATCAGATTAACATATTTGCGTAATTATGGCAATAATTTTGTTCAAATAATTCACGATTTATGGCATATACTACTCCAGTCCCATAATAAGTTTAAAAAAGTAAATAAAGTCGTCGGAGTGACCTAAAGTCGGTATCAGTCAAACAGCGAGGGAGTCTATCCCCTTTTCACTAGTGCTAGACCAAGGATATTGTTTTGCGTCTGAGACGGGGCGCCACACCTACCATCAGCTCATTCCTTTACCGCACATACCCCCGTGCTACTCGTACGCTGGAACCTGGATAGTTGTGGTTCATAGTCGACGCTCTACCCACCGAGTTGACATTTTCATATAAATTTAATATGTAAAGCAAAACAATCGCGTGGAATATACGACATCAAATTTTACTGAATAATTTAAACTTATTACAAAGTGATACGAAAAATTTTGAAGAAATTTGAAACTCTGCCACACAAACCGAAGGTAGTATAAACTTCTTTTGCTACTTTCTGTAAACCAAGAGGAAATACTTCGAGGAAGACGGTGGAAACTAGGTATTAGGGCAAGTGGCCTTTTTTTTCATAGTCAAATTTCTAGATTTTTAATGTATTTTTACATTTCTTTATAGAATTTATTTCAATGAACACAGAAAAGGGTATGGTTCTAAATTGGGTAAATAATCCCGATAAAAATTAATATCATCATCTTTAGAATTTAATTTTTTAAAGTTTTATCAAAAATAAAGTTTTCTAAATTTCTTTATTTTCTTTTGTTTGGTTTGGTTTGTTGGGTTTCACGGTATGTCAAACCCTTGGGTTATTTATGCCGAAGACTTCTATTGGTAATTTGGTATTCAAAAATGTTTAATGCCGACAAAGTTTTGAAATAAATCAATTTCTTAATGGATAATAACAATTTCGTTTATAAACTCATGTCTTCTATTTAACCCATAAATGGGGACCCTAACAGGTACTCCCACTCCGGTTCAGTGTGCGACCAGGAGTAATGGTGATGAAGGGGTGCTCCACATTCCCCAAACCTCCAAAACTGGGAACCTCACCATCAGATAGAGTTTATCGTTCATTCCCAGGATATGTAGACCGCAGCAACCGCCTTCTAGCACCCATATGATAAAAAAGGGATTGGGGCTTGCCATAAGGGCAATAAGGTTGGGAAAAATCATATAGGTGCTAGGGCTTGACCATGGCAGGCGATTGATCGGAGGGGCATCTCCGACCGCCCGTCTAGCCTAAGTAGGGTTCTAAGTGAGTGTTGCATGTCATAGACTGCTCATCCACCAAGACTCCGCCCCTAAGCATCACAAGGAGCTCGGACAGATCAAATACTGCCCGAAACGCCTCAGTAATGACGTTGCCCAAATGTAAGGGGTGTTAAAAAAAATATAGAAACTGGAGTTGTATTTAGCTAGATAGAAATGATTTTAAACAATAAATTAATATTGATTAATATATTCTTTAGAAGTTTTTATGGTTTATAAACAAATAAATTTAAACGAAACAAACATATTTTAAACAAAATTGAAGAGTTTTTTTTCTTTAAAAAAAAAAAAATACATGTAAATAAATATTAATAAAATTTACGTAAAATAACAAGAAAAAAATCGCAGTGTATGATTCAAAACTTAAAACGAGAGGAATGCTTGAAAAAGAAAACACACACCACACACACACACCACACACACACACCACATTATATATATATATATATATATATATATATATATATATATATATATATATAGATATATATATATATAGAGAGAGAGAGAGAACTAAGCCAAAACATCAAAACAAAAAACCCTAAAAACAAAGACAACGTATCATTTACTATTTAGATTGAAAAATATCTAAGAGCATTTACAAGAAAAGTTTGTACAATTTTTAAATGCAATTCCTTTCTTAGAATTGTTCTTTATTACTATAATATATATATACATATATATATATATATTATGAAAAAATAACATATTAAGAAAAATTCCCCAAAATGTTGAGAAAATATATTAGAAATATGAATAACGAACACAAACAATCAGTTCAATTTATATTTCGTGATTTCAGAAAACTGATAAACTTCTGAAACCAACAGAAACGAAAATATTAATTGAACTGATTGTTTGTGCTCGTTATTCACCTTTCAAATATATTCGTCCCTCTCTCTCCCACTCTCTCTCTCTCTCACACACACACACACACACACACACACACACACACACACATATATATATATATATATATATATATATATATATATATATATATATATATATATGCACAAAAATGTGTGTCTGGCATAGAGCGATGGTTGGAAAACTTGTATTGCTGAACATTGCTAATGAGATCAATTAGCACTCATCTAGATTTGAAGTACAGGATTGCGCCTACGATCGACTGGTGTGTAGTGCAGCTATTTCTAACAGGCCATTGAGGGTGCTTCAATACTCTTCAACACGCTTTCTCTCTCTCTCTCTCTCTCTCTCTCTCTCTCTCTCACACACACCACACACACACACACACACACACACACATATATATATATATATATATATGCAGGAACATGTGTAATAGCTTAATGTTTCATTGGTAACATATATGAAACCTTTTTCATATATCCAAACTATTCTCCCTCCAGCTATGAGTAAATAGTTGAGCAGACTGGGCTTTTTAAGCTGATTTGGCAACAGGTCAAAGAGAAGGGAAAACTCTGAATGTATATGCATTCAAACACACACACACACACACACAACACACACACACACACACACACATATATATATATATATATATATATATATATATATATAATATATAGTTTTGTAAAAGAAGTTGTTTCCCGACCGCGGTTCGGTGTTATTCCAACACCTTCATCATGGGGATTACTATAATGGCTCTATATTCACAATAATTGAGCCCTATTGGATTAACTACTTACGCTATGTTCACATAGTAGTACCCATAAATAAATAAATATATATATTAAGTTAGGGTAATGTAGACATACAGTCAACGGCACTGGTAACTGTCAGTTTCTTCCTATGTGTTTCTGAGATTTGGTATAAGAAATGCATAGGAAGAAAGTGACAAGAAAAGTGATTGACTTAAACAGTTATGGCTAATTATAAACATATCCTACCCAGGCCTAAAAAAAATATACCACACGTGTAGATCTCTCTGTCAGGTGTTCATGATAGCAGCGACCATAAGATGTCCGTTCAAAACACTTGAATATCAAATAATAATTTTAAGTCAATGAATGAATATGATATGTTTACCAGTTCATTTTTGGAGTCATCAGGGAGATAACCGTGAAATTGCTAATTAGAGTTCTTCAATGCTCCTTAAAGAATAAATATCAACGTTACTGCTTAATGATTATATACTTTCTATAAATCATCTTTATTACCATTGACATTATTAGCTATAATATCTTTTATCAATACAACTAAACCATATCACCTTTAATCTTATAGAAACTACTAGCTATGCTATCCAGCGCTGCCCGGATAAAAGTTAAAAATAAATCTCTTAACTATATTCATATATAGATTAATAAAAATTCGATTTCTACATATCTATTTTTATCTTTTATTTAACATATTCTTGTTTTTAAGTTGTTTATTTTTTAAAATATTCTTCTTCTTGTTTAAACGGTTAGCAAGCTAGTATCGTTGATCGATTATTACTGGGAAAGCGTTTTCAATCATCGCCGGATGCCCCATACTTGTGACCTTGTGTCAAATCTTACCCGTGGTGAACGGATTGGGTAAATAGTTTTTTATTATTATTTTGTTTGTATTTTTTTCTTTTATTGTATTTATTGCTTTTATTGTTTATCCTTTATTATTTTGTTTTATATTTTACTCATATTTTTAAATCAATCTTTTGATATATCATCGATTTATACCCTTATACTATTTTTTTTAGCTTTTCTCAGGGAAATGAAGGGTATAAATATTTTTTAACTCCAACTTATAATCTGTGGATTTCATGGACTTTACATACATACATACATACATACATACATACGGGCAGACATACAGAATGTTTCTTTTATATATATAGATAATGATAATTTTTCAAGTTATGAAGAATAATATTTTGTAAATATACGCAGGTCATTCAATAAATAAGGTGAATATTTCTGGGTTTGCAAGAGGAAGCACTATTTACAGTCGCACCTTTTTCAAGGAAATCAATAGTCCTGGGTCCTTTCATGTCCCACAAGACTGTCAGCATGACCTTTACTGACCACTGCGAGCGGAACTTTTTCATTAGCGGAGAGTCGATGTGTTTCCACTCCATGGACTGTCCTTTCGACTCAGGTTCATAGTGGCAAACCCATGTGTAGCCCATTTATAAACGTTTTTTGACTAAAACATTCTTCTCCATTCTTAAACAATATCAGATACAGAAACTATAAATGATTGGATGGTCAAATAAGAGTATAGCAGCTTGAATTAAATTAGGTACTGCAAACTGAGCCTAAAATGCGTTTTGACAAAATGACTTTAGTCAGCCCCCATACAGCCCCCCCATACAGAAAAAAAAAGGAATTGTAAATAAAGGAAGAATTGAGACCATCCAGACAACAGCGTTGTTAAAATCAGCTAGAATACTTAGAAGAATCAGAAAACCGAGGAGATTTGCTGTCCATCAGACTTCAATGGAAAACTACCAGTTAAAACTGGCGGGAAAAACTCACAAGGATTGAAATAATAATAAATAATGAGACACAATGGGATTTATCAGCTGGCGGATTTTGCTGTTCTAGCAGACCACAAGTGAAATGAAAGGGAAACGAAGATTAGATAAATATCGGGACCTGGCTAGAGAACTGAAAAAAATCAAACCCCTCACTCCAAAAAACCCAAACAACAATAAAAATGACAAGAAAGAAGAAAAAAAAAACTAAAAGGGAAACAAAAGACTAAGGAACATAAATGTAACTGTAATACCGATAATAGTTGGAGTTCTTGGAACAATTCCGAAGAGACTAAAGGGAAAATGGGTAAGCTGGGAATCAAGGAAGGATTCAGACAATCCAAACAAGGCTATGTTGTGATTAGTTAGAATATTGAAAAGAGTTCTGGAGAACTGAGGAGATTTGTTGTCCCTCAATTTAGTGAACATTACCTGGAGTGAAACTCAGAATATAATGATTTTTATTATTATTATTTTAAAAAAAGAATGAAAATGCCAAATATTAAAATTTAATAAAAATAAATAAAATGATAAATACAGGGACAGAAAAAACAAGCAATCAAGAGATAAAAGCAATCAAGAGATAAAATTGAATTTTAGCAAATGGCACAAAAAGAACATAAAAAACAACACAACAACAATAACATGTTTATAATCATATCTAAATTAAATAAATACTATCATATGATAACAAAATATTAGTCACAGATAAACAGGACACAATAAAATAAATGTCAATCATGTGGAAATAATGATGAAACCGCCAATTATATATTTTAGCAACTGCAGTTAATTGGTCAGGAATACAAAAATAGATATGAATGAGTGGAAAGGTGATTCAGCGGAGGTGCAAAATCTGAATAGATTAATAGATGGATAGATAGATTATGATCATTTACATCTAATGTCCATAATGGCACGACGTTCAGTTGGTTTAACTTCTTCTATGAACATGAAAAAAACCCCAAAAATCAGCAATGAAATAACTTTAGATTTAAATTAAAAATGCATACGGTCAATCAAATTGTATTATTTCAGAAGGAATTTTTTTACCATATCTTATTATAATGGAGATTGTGTTTTGTCTGTCTGTAACCGAAACTAAATCACTACTCAAGTCATAATTCCCTTAGTATTGACATCCATCCATGAATTATTTTTTATTTAAACCTAAATTATGATAAAATTGTTATACCTATTAATACTGTGGTTCTACATACTAATAACATGCAAGTATTTATATATTCAACAAATAGCGGTTTACAGTGTAAACGAGAAGGCTAATTTGGCATATTGATATTAAGAATTTGATTTAATAAATATTGCTTAATATATTGATCTAACTGTTTGGTTTTCTCTAACGAACTGAGCAAAAATCTCGGGTATAAATCTTAAAAGAAATCCTAAACCAGACGATAGAACTGTAATTTATTAAATAATTGCATAATCTAACTAATAGATAAATTAGGAAAAATGAAAGACGGAAGTGATGGCAAATGATGGAAAGTTAGATTTAAAGCTGTTCTATTTTTCGATTATACCCCCTCAGTTTATCATTTTCTAAATAGTTTCTAATTTGATACAATATGTATTACATCAAAGCCTAAAATTCTGCACCCGAAGGTGCATATATCTGCTGTACTTTAATGAATATCAAATCACAAACTCTCTTTATATTTTTGAAAAATGCACACATGAGTGAATAGCTTGTAGTTATGGATTTTTCTATACAGGGTGGGGGTGAGGGTAGAAAGTTGCCACTTGTTATCGTTTCAACATTCGGTGGTCGAGTTTGAAGATTCTTTAAAACCACACACACACACACACACACAACACACACACACACACACGAAAAAAGGAACTTACAATCCTACCATAGAAAAATTTAGCCTGGCAAATTCTCTTTATTCGTAAAGCGTAATTTCTAATCTATTAATATAGAGATATTTATGCAATGTTTGCATAGTGTGTGCATTCAGGTTGTATACTTGGATTTAAAACTGAGGGCTTCAAACGTTATAATATTATATATATATAATATTATATATATATTATATATTTAATTATTTAGCAATTACAATGCTATAAAAAATAAAACAAAAAGATTATTTTTGTTTATTTTGACAAAAATACATCTTTTTTTTTATTTTTATTACGCATATGTAATTGCTTCAAATCATTATAAGTATAACATACTTAACAATGCTTCAAGCAAATTACCAAATTTTATATACTATATATATATAATATAATATATATATATAATATATATATATTATATGGTGTGTCTGGTGTGTGTGTCTGTGGTGTGTGTGTGTTGTGTTTTGTGTGTATTTATATATATATATTATATATATATTATTATATATATATATATGTATGTATGTGTATATTTATTTTTGCATGTATAGAATTTAGTTTGGATTGTTCAAATTTTAACTTCTTATTTATGATAAATTTTTTATATGTGTTTAATTTTGTGGTACTCTTTGTAAACAAATGTAAGAGTTAAGAAAGAAAGAAAGAATAATAAGCCTCCAAAGGAGAAGAAATAAACAAACAATAGAATAAAACAATAGAATAAAACAGAATTGAAGGAAGAAGCCAAGATGGAAAGAAGAAAGAAAGAGAGAAATAAAGAAAAAAGCAAGGATGTCCGGATAAGAAAACTCATGGGCGAGTATACAAGAAAATGGTGATATTAGATGCAATATAGACAGTTCGAGATGATAGATAGATAGATAGAGATAGATAGATAGATAGAAGATAAAAGAAGGAGAGCGAGAGAGAGAGAGAGAGGAGAGAGAGAGAGAGAGAGAGAGAGGAGAGAGAATGGGGGGAATAAAAGAAAATATGTGAATCTTTGTGTTTAAGAGATTAGAAAGTTGTATAAAAAAACATGTTTAGAAAGATAAAATTCCAAATATAGAAATAAATGAGAGAAAAAGAAAGACAAGAAGAACGAAGGAAAAGATGAAAGATAAATAGTAGAAAGAAATGCAGAAGAAAGCGAGAAAAAAGGAAAAAAACAAGATAGTAGAGAAAAAGAAATAGATAGATAGATAGAAGATAGAGAGATAGATAGATAAAAAAATAAATAAAGAGAAAAGGAAAATACATTGAGGGAAGAAAATAAACAAGGAAAAAAGAATAAAGAAAGAAAATAATGGGAAAAAAGAATGTGAAAACCAAAGAAGAAAGAAAGAATGAAGGCAAAAAAAATACTTTGAGGGAAGAAAAAATAAAAAAGGAAAAAGAATGAAAAATGAAAAGAATGAAAGAAAGAATGAAAAAGAAAAGAAAAAATCCATGAAAGAAGAAATAAACAAAGGAAAAAAGAAGAAAGAGAGAAGAAAAACGAAACTAGAATGAAGAAAAGAAAAGTAAATAGATTAAATAGATAATAGATAACTAAAGAAAGAAGAAAGAAAAAAGAAGAAGAAGAAAAAGAAAAAAAGAAAAAAGAAAGAAAGAAAGAAAGAAGAAGAAAAAAAAAGAAGGAAAGGAAATATATTGAGGAAGAATAAATAAACCAAAAGAAAAAGGATAAAGAAAAAAAGAATAAAAGAGATGGGAAAAGAAAGAAAGAAAGGCAAAATAAAAAGATTGAAAAAATTGAAAAACGAAGTAAATGAGTAAACAAATAAAGATGAAGTAAATAAACACAAAGGAAGAAGAAAAGAAAACTAAAAAAAACAAAGAACAAAAAACAAACAAAACAAAAACAAACAAACAAATGAAAGAAAGACCCGCCTTATCTTCTTACAAGATAACAACAATATTAAGTAAGTGTTGTTTATAGATTAAAAAGTAACAAGTAATAAAACTTTTCTTCCTTCATTCACTGGTTGCCAAGTGACTGAGTAAAGATGAGAATATATCAACTTATATAAAGTTAAAGATGTTTTAAAAATCACGGAAAACAATAATTCATCATAACATTTCAGAGATAATTAGCTTGTAATTTAAATAGGTATGTAAAAAGTAGAAGAGAGGAGAGAGAGAGAGAGAGAGAGAGAGAGAGGAGAGAGAGAGAGAGAGAGAGAGAGAGAGAGACAGGATTACCTTCGGAAAATTACTGATTTACTTCTTCCAATGAGAGCGGCCGTTTTTTCAGAAATTGCCGGATGAAATGACGAACCGGTGCGAAAAGAGAAGAGAGGACCCGCCCAACACCCGCAGCGCCGCCGCGGCACAACAGTACATAAATGGGTGGCTGGTCGGTGTTTTACCCGAAGTAACCGGATGAACATAGGTGAGCTGAAGGGGATCAGCGACACACATGGGTGGCAAGAAAATGTAGGTTAACATTCATGAACTGGAACCTTGTCGCGATGTGCTGTGCATCTTTTCGGGTAGAGTCATCCCTTATTTTGTCGTTGACATCGTTTGACCGTTGACTATCAAGAGGTCACCGCTGCCATTCACGTTTTGGGAAACCAGTTGGTCGTTTTTTTTAACCCCGTGTTCTTTGATTTAAAAAAAAATTGATTAAAAGTTATAATTTGCTTTAACGTTTGCTTAAAACGTTTTCATTCGGGTTTTACGTTCGTCTGAAGTTGTGTTCATATAATATAAATGAATTGTGTAGAAGTATCTTTTGACATGACAATACGGATAAGTCCGATCCATGGGGAAGGACGAAAAAATCCCAAACTTTGAGAATCAAACAATTCCTTGAAAAACGTTAGAATTCCCCGATAGTTCCATAACACGTCTCGTGCTTTTGATCGAAATCAGCTGAAATGCCTATTTTTGAGACCTAAGAAATTGATCCTCACTATCAACACGATGACTTTAAACAAGAAAGAAAATTATCCAAAATTTAAACTTGGCATATTATCACGTAACTTGCAATCATATATTTTGATAAGTGTATAGTACTGATTATCATATTAGTTTTACATATATATCTATTTCTATATTATCTGTTTCCAAATGTTTAATTAAAATGGTTGTTAAAGTTAATAGTCAATATATATTTCTCACTATTCTTGAATTCAATAATTCCATATTTGGATGTATTGTGCAGGCGTCTTCATTACCATGTGTCCATATTTTGAAAACAGTTTGGTAAATGCACTTAAAACTGACAACACCATGGAAGTTTTTCTAATTACATAATGATAAACTTATCTTCCAAATTAGATTTTGAACTATTTGTTTCCCCGTCGTTTAAAGACAAATATGTTTAGTGTTGATTAAATACATATTTTCAGTTGTCTTTTTACTATTAGTTTTATTTATCAAACATTTTTAAAAAAATACACCTAAAAAGTTAATTCTCTGCGGAAATAAAGCAAGAACTTTAATTATCGATAATAAAAAGATGTGATTCACCATTTATTCATTTTTAAATGTTTGTTTGGCGAAAGAAGAAAGCAGAATAGTAATTGAAGTTACTCCAAACATGACCCTCTGATTTAATTTCTTGAAAGGAAAAATATACTGAAAATAGTTTAAGGATTGGTCGAAGACAAAATATAAATAAGTTAGAATTGAGCACAGCAATTATAATAGTTGAAATAATTGAAAAAGTAATCAGCATATTAATGTCATAGAATATGTTCTCCACACATTGAAACAGATTAAATTACTGAAATTGTGAACATTCAAAATTTGTTATAGTTATGGAGTTTAAAAGTTGATCCAAAATGAAGTATGCTCAAATTGAACTTTATGACAAGGAGAATCATTTAAAGCTTGAATTGTTGAATTGAACCACCGTTTGCTCAGTCTTCAGCTGTTTTTTCTAGTCTTAAAAATGCATTTATCGAATCCATATTTTTTGCGGTGATGAAATCAATCTTGATTTCTTCTATAAAAATAGTTTGAAACACATTCCAAAAATAAGCATAAATAAAAAAGCAATAATCATTTTTAAAACTATGTTCACATGTTGTCTAAGTTAGAAGTGTTTTTCATGTATTTAGTCAAACGTACATGAAAACTTTACAGACTTAAAATATATTTATCAGAGTTTGAATATGTTGGTGTATTGCAAAAGTGTATGAGTTTGTTATGGTCGTAATGTTGGCTCGTATTCTTAAAATCTGATCAATCTCTTCGTCGCTTTATATTTGCATAAATAAGGAGATCTTTCGTTTCTTTTTTTTTTTGCGCTTTAGAGTCTCAGTATTGTTTTTTGTTTTTTTGTTGTTTTTCAAAACTTCAATTGAGTTCTCCGCTCAAGTTGTTTATGATCTACGGATAAAAAAAAATACCTAGACCTCAAAGCAAAAAAAAAAAAGAAAAGAAAGAATGGCCTTAATTATGCAAATATAAACCGACGAAGAGATTGATCGATTTTAAGAATACATGCCAACATTACGAACCATAACAACTCATACACTTTGCAAAATACACCAACATATTCAAAACTCTTATATATATTAAGTCTTGTAAAGTTTTCATGTACGTTTGACTAAATATCAATGGACAAAACACTTCTACTTATACAACAGTGTGAACCATAGTTTTAAAAATGATTTATAGCTTTTATTTTATTGCTATGTTTTGAATGTTTCAACATTTTTAGTAGAAGCAAATCAGATTGATTTCATCACCAGCAAAAAATATTGGATCGATAAATGAATAATATTGACTCAGAAAAAAAAACAGCTGAACTGAGCAACCGTGGATCAATTCAAACAATTCAAAGCTTTAAAATGATTCTCCTTGTCATAAAGTTCAATTTGAGATACTTTCATTTTGGATCAACTTTTAAACTCATAACCTAAACAATTTTGAATGTTCACAATTTCAAGTAAATTATCTGTTTTCAATGTTGTGGAGAACATATTCTAATGAACAAATTAATATGTGATTACTTTTTCAATTTATTTTCAACAATTTATAATGGCTTGTCTCCATTCTAAACTTTATTATAATTTTGTCTTCACAATCCTTAACTATTTTCAGTTTATTTTTTCCTTTCAAGAAAATTAATCAGAGGGCATGTTTGGAGTAACTTCAATATTACTATTTTGCTTATTCTCTCTTTCGCCAAACAAACATTTAATATATAAAAGAAATATTCAACATCGACTAAAGTTCTTGCTTTATTTCGCAGAGAATTCATTTTTTAGTATTTTTTAAAAAATAGTTGACTAAATAAAACTAAAAAGCAGACAACTGAAAATAATAGTATTTAATTCAACACTAAATATTGTCTTAACGACGGGGAAAACCAATAGTTCAAAATCTAATTTGGAAGATAAGGTATCATTATGTATTAGAAAAAACTTCCATTGGGTGTTGTCAGTTTTAAGTGCATTTACCAAACATGTTTTCAAAATATGGACACATGATAATGAGACGAACACGCACAATAACATCAAATATTGGAATTATTGAATTCAAAGAATAAGTGAGAAAAATATATTGAGCTATTAACTTTAACAACCAATTTTATTAAACATTTGGAAACAGATAATATAGAAATAAGATATAATATGTAAAACTAATATGATAATCAGTACTATACACTTATCAAAATATATGACTTGCTAAGGTACGTTATAATATGACAAGTTTAAATCTTTGGATAATTTTCTTTCTTGTTTAAAGTCAGTCGTGTTATGGGGATCAATTTCTAGTCTCAAAAATAGCATTCAGCTGATTTTTCGGATCAAAAACACGAGACAGGTTATGGAACTTATTCGGGGATTCTAACGTTTCAAGGAATTGTTGATTTTCTCAAAAAGTTGGGATTTTTTCCTTCCCTCCCTCTTGATCGGACTTATCCCGTATTGTTCATGTCAAAAGATACTTCACACAACTTCATTTTATATATTAGAACACGAAATCTTCGAGACGAACGTAAAACCCGAATGAAAAAACGTTTTAAGCAAAACGTTAAACGCAAAATATAACTTTTAATCAATTTTTTTTAAATCCAAGAACACGGGGGTAAAAAAAAACGACCCAAATGGTTTCCCCAAAACGTGAAATGCAGCGGTACCTCTCGATTGAGGTCAACGGTCAACACGATGTCAACGACAAAATTAAGGGATGACCTCTACCCGAAAAGATGCACAGACATTTCGCGACAAGGGTTCCATTCAATGAATGTTAACCTATTTCTTGCCACCATGTGTGTCGCTGATCCCCATTCAGCTTCACCTATGTTCATCCGGGTTACTTCGGGTTACAACACCCGACCAGCCACCCCATTTATGTACTGTTGTGCCGCGGCGGCCGCTGCGGGTGTTGGGGCGGGTCCTCTCTTCCTTTTCGCACCGGTTCCGTCATTTCATCCGGACAATTTCTGGAAAAGGCCGCTCTCATTGAAAAAGTAAAATCAGTACATTTCCGAAAGTAATCCATGTCTCTCTCTCTCTCTCTCTTCTCTCTCTCTCTCTCTCTCTCTCTCTCTCTCTCTCTCTCTCTCTCTCTCTCTCTTTCTACTTTTTAACATACCTATTTAATTACAAGCTAATTATCCTCTCTGAAATGTTATGATGAATTATTGTTATTCCGTGATTTTTTAAAACATCTTTAACTTTTATATAAAGTTGATATATTCTCCATCTTTACTCAGTCAAATATGCAACCAGTGAATGAAGGAATGAAGAGTTTATTTACTTGTTACATTTTAATTCTATAAACAAAACAACTTCACTTAATATTGTTAGTTGATCTTGTAAGAAAAAGAATAAGGGGGGTCTTGTCTTTCATTTTGTTGTTTGTTTTTGTTTTTTTTGTTTGTTTTTTGTTCTTTGTTTTTTCTTAGTTTTCTTTTTCTTCTTCCTTTTGTTGTTATTACTTCCATCTTTATTTGTTTACTCATTTACTTCGTTTTTCAATTTTCAATCTTTTTATTTTGCCTTTCTTTCTTTTTTTCCCATTCTCTTTTATTCTTTTTTCTTTATCCTTTCTTTTGTTTATTTATTCTTCCCTCAATATATTCCTTTTCCTTCCTTTTTTTCTTTCTTTCTTTCTTTCTTCTTTCTTTCTTTCTTTTTTCTTCTTTTTCTTTTTCTTCTTTCTTTCTTTCTTTCTTTCTTTAGTTATCTATTTATCTATTTATCTATTTACTTTCTTTTCTATCATTCTAGTTCTCGTTCTTTCTTCTCTCTTTCTTCTTTTTTCCTTTGTTTATTTCTTTCTTTCAATGGATTTTCTTTTCCCTTTCTTTTTCATTCTTTCTTTCATTCTTTCATTCTTTCATTCTTTTTCCTTTTTTTATTTTTTCTTCCCTCAAAGTATTTCTTTTTGCCTTTCATTCTTTCTTTCTTCTTTGGTTTTCACCATTCTTTTTTCCCATTATTTCTTTCTTTATTCTTTTTCCTGTTTATTTCTTCTTCCCTCAATGTATTTTCTTTTCTCTTTATTCATTTTTTTATCTATCTATCTATCTATCTATCTATCTATCTATCTATTTCTTTTATCTTACTATCTTTGTTCTTTTTCCTTTTTCTCGCTTCCTTTCTGCATTTCTTTCTACTATTTATCCTTTCATTCTTTCTTCCTTCGCTTCTTCTTGTCTTTCTTTTCTCTCCATTTATTTCTATATTTGAAATTTTATCTTTCTAAACATGTTTTTATATCAAACTTTCTTCTAATCTCTTAAACACAAAGAAATTCACAATATTTCTTTTATTCCCCCCTTCTCTCTCTCTCTCTCTCTCTCTCTCTCTCTCTCTCTCTCTCTCTCTCTCTCTCTCTCTTTATCTATCTATCTATCTATCTATCTCTATCTATCTATCTATCTATCTCGAAATGTCTATATTGCATCTAATAATTCACCATTTTTCTTTGTATAAACTCCGCACATGAGGTTTTCTTTATCCGGACATCCTTGCTTTTTTTCTTTATTTCTCTCTTTCTTTCTTCTTTCCATCTTGGCTTTCTTCCTTCAATTCTTTTTATTCTATTGTTTTATTCTATTGTTGTTTATTTCTTCTTCCTTTGGAGGCTTATCTATTCTTTCTTTCTTTCTTAACTCTTACATTTGTTTACAAAGACGTACCACAAAAATTAACACATATAAGAAAATTTATCATAAATAAGATAAAGTTAAAATTGAAACAATCCAAACTAAAATATCTATACATGCAAAAATAATATACATACATACATACAATATATATATATAATTATATATATATATATATATATATATACACACACAAACAACACACACACACACACACGACACACACACACAGACACACACATATAATATATATATATATATATATATATATATATATATATATATATATATATAAAAAGTAATTGGTAATTTGCTTGAAGCATTGTTAAGTATGTTATAATATATTAATGATTTGAAGGCAATTACAATGCGTAAAAAAAAAACAAAAAGATGTTATTTTGTCAAAATAAACAAAAATAACATCTTTTGTTTTTATTTTTATACGCATTGTAATTGCCTATAAATAATTAATATATATATATATATATATATATATATATATATATATATATATAACGTTTGAAGCCCTCAGTTATAAAAACTTCCAAAGTATACAAACCTGAATGCACACACTATGCAAACATCTGCATAAATATCTCCTATATTTAATAGATTAGAAATTAACGCTTTACCGAATAAAAGAGAATTTGCCAGGCTAATTTTCTATGGTAGGAATTTGTCAAGTTCCTTTTTTCGTGTGTGTGTGTGTGTGTGTGTGTGTGTGTGTGTGTGTTTTAAAGAATCTTCAAACTCGACCACCGAATGTTGAAACGATAAACAAGTTGGCAACTTTTCTACCCTCACCCCCACCCTGTATAGAAACAAATCCATAACTACAAAGCTATTCACTCATGTGTGCAATTTCAAAAATATAAAGAGAGTTTGTGATTTGATATTCATTTAAAGTACTAGCAGATATATGCACCCTTCGGGTGCAAGAATTTAGGCTTTGATGTAATAAAATATTGTATCAAATTAGAAACTATTTAGAAAATGATAAACTGAGGGGGTATAATCGAAAAATAGAACAGCTTTAAATCTAACTCTTCCATCATTTGCCATCACTTCCGTCTTTCATTTTTCCTAATTTATCTATTTTAGTTAGATTATGAATTATTTAATAAAATTACAGTTCTATCGTCTGGTTTATGGATTTCTTTTAAGATTTATACCCGAGATTTTTGCTCAGATTCGTTAAGAGAAAACCAAAACAGTTAGAAATCATAATATTAAGCATATATTTATTAAAATCAAATTCTTAATATCAATATGCAAATTAGCCTTCTCGTTTACACTGTAAACCGCTATTTTGTTGAATATATAAATATACTTGCATGTTATTAGTATGTAGAACCAACAGTATTAATAAGGTATAACAATTTTATCAATAATTTAAGGTTTAAATAAAAAATAAATTCATGGTGAATGTGATGTCAATAACTAAGGGAATTATGACTTGAGTAGTGATTTAGTTTCGGTTACAGACAGACAAACACACAATCTCCATTATAATAAGATATGGGTAAAAAAATTCCTTCTGAAATAATACAATTTGATTACCGTATGCATTTTTAATTTAAATCTAAAGTTATTTCAATTGCTGATTTTTAGGGGTTTTTTTTTCAGTTGTTAAATAGAAAGAAGTTAACCAACTGCAACGTCGTGACCAATTATGGACATTAGATGTAAATGATCATATCTATCTATCCATCTATCTATCTATTCAGATTTTGCACGCTTCCCGCTGAATCACCTTTCCCACTCATTCATATCTATTTTGTATTCCTGAGCCAATTAACTGCAGTTGCTAAATATATAATTGGCGGTTTCATCATTATTTCCACATGATTGACATTTATTTTATTGTGTCCTGTTTATCTGTGACTAAATGCATATTTTGTTATCAATAATGATAGTATTTATTTAATTTAGATATGATTATAAACATTGTTATTGTTGTTGGTGTTGTTTTTTATGTTCTTTTTGTGCCATTTGCTAAAATATCTAATTTTATCTCTTGATTGATTTTATCTCTTGATTGCTTGTTTTTCTGTCCCTGTATTTATCATTTATCATTTATTTTTATTAAATTTTCATATTTGGCATTTTCATTCTTTTTTTTAAAATAATAATAATAAAAATCATTATATTCTGTGAGTTTCACTCCAGTAATGATTCACTAAAATCTGAGGGACAACAATCTCCTCAGTTCTCCAGAACTCTTTCAATATTCTAACTAATCACAACATAGCCCTTGTTTGGATTGTCTGAATCCTTCCTTGAATTCCCAGCTTACCCATTCTTCCCTTTAGTCTCTTCGGAATTGTTCCAAGAACTCCAACTATTATCGGTATTACAGTTACATTTATGTTCCTTAGTCTTTTGTTTCCCTTTTAGTTTTTTTTTCTTCTTTCTTTGTCATTTTTTATTGTTTGTTTGGGTTTTTTTGGAGTGAGGGGTTTGATTTTTTTCAGTTCTCTAGCCAGGTCCCGATATTTATCTAATCTTTCGTTTCCCTTTCATTTCACATTGTGGTCTGCTAGAACAGCAAAATCCGCCAGCTGATAAATCCCATTGTGTCTCATTATTTCATTATTATTTCAATCCTTGTGAGTTTTTCCCGCCAGTTTTAACTGGTAGTTTTCCATTGAAGTCTGATGGACAGCAAATCTCCTCGGGTTTTCTGGATTCTTCTAAGTATTCTAGCTGATTTTAACAACGCTGTTGTCTGGATGGTCTCAATTCTTCCCCTTATTTACAATTCCTTTTTTTTTCTGTATGGGGGGGCTGTATGGGGGGCTGACTAAAGTCATTTTGTCAAAAACGCATTTTAGGCTCAGTTTGCCAGTACCTAATTTAATTCAAGCTGCTATACTCTTATTTGACCATCCAATCATTTATAGTTTCTGTATCTGATATTGTTTAAGAATGGAGAAGAATGTTTTAGTCAAAAAACGTTTATAAATGGGCTACACATGGGTTTGCCACTATGAACCTGAGTCGAAAGGACAGTCCATGGAGTGGAAACACATCGACTCTCCGCTAATGAAAAAGTTCCGCTCGCAGTGGTCAGTAAAGGTCATGCTGACAGTCTTGTGGACATGAAAGGACCCAGGACTATTGATTTCCTTGAAAAAGGTGCGACTGTAAATAGTGCTTCCTCTTGCAAACCCAGAAATATTCACCTTATTTATTGAATGACCTGCGTATATTTACAAAATATTATTCTTCATAACTTGAAAAATTATCATTATCTATATATATAAAAGAAACATTCTGTATGTCTGCCCGTATGTATGTATGTATGTATGTATGTATGTAAAGTCCAATGAAATCCACAGATTATAAGTTGGAGTTAAAAAATATTTATACCCTTCATTTCCCCTGAGAAAAGCTAAATAAAAAATAGTATAAGGGTATAAATCGATGATATATCAAAAGATTGATTTAAAAATATGAGTAAAATATAAAACAAAATAATAAAGGATAAAACAATAAAAAGCAAATAAAATACAAATAAAAGAAAAAAATACAAACAAAAATAATAAAAAACTATTTACCCAATCCGTTCACCACGGGTAAGATTTGACACAAGGTCACAAGTATGGGGCATCCGGCGATGATTGAAAACGCTTTCCAGTAATAATCGATCAACGATACTAGCTTGCTAACCGTTTAAACAAGAAGAAGAATATTTTAAAAAATAAACAACTTAAAAACAAGAATATGTAAAAAAATAAAAGATAAAATAGATATGTAGAAATCGAATTTTTATTAATCTATATATGAATATAGTTAAGAGATTTATTTTTAACTTTTTAAATCCCGGGCAGCGCTGGATAGCATAGCTAGTAGTCTATAAGATATAAAGGTGATATGGTTTAGTTGTATTGATAAAAGATATTATAGCTAATAATGTCAATGGTAATAAAGATGATTTATAGAAAGTATATAATCATTAAGCAGTAACGTTGATATTTATTCTTTAAGGAGCATTGAAGAACTCTAATTAGCAATTTCACGGTTATCTCCCCTGATGACTCCAAAAATGAACTGGTAACATATCATATTCATTCATTGACTTAAAATTATTATTTGATATTCAAGTGTTTTGAACGGACCATCTTATGGTCGCTGCTATCATGAACACCTGACAGAGAGATCTACACGTGTGGTATATTTTTTTAGGCCTGGGTAGGATATGTTTATAATTAGCCATAACTGTTTAAGTCAATCACTTTTCTTGTCACTTTCTTACCTATGCATTTCTTATACCAAATCTCAGAAACACATAGGACAGAAACTGACAGTTACCAAGTGCCGTTGACTGTATGTCTACATTACCCTAACTTATATATATATTTATTTATTTATGGGTACTACTATGTGAACATAGCGTAAGTAGTTAATCCAATAGGGCTCAATATATTGTGAATATAGAGCATTAATAGTAATCCCCATGATGAAGGTGTTGGAATAACACCGAAACCGCGGTCGGGAAACAACTTCTTTTACAACTATATATATATATATATATATATATATATAATATATATATATATGTGTGTGTGTGTGTGTGTGTGTGTGTGTGTGTGTGTGTGTGGTGTTGAATGCATATACATTCAGAGTTTTCCTTCTCTTTGACCTGTTGCCAAATCAAGCTTAAAAAGCCCAGTCTGCTCAACTATTTACTCATAGCTGGAGGGAGAATAGTTGGATATATGAAAAAGGTTTCATATATGTTACCAATGAAACATTAAGCTATTACACATGTTCCTGCATATATATATATATATATATATGTGTGTGTGTGTGTGTGTGTGTGTGTGTGTGTGTGAGAGAGAGAGAGAGAGAGAGAGAGAGAGAGAGAGAAAGCGTGTTGAAGAGTATTGAAGCACCCTCAATGGCCTGTTTAGAATAGCTCACTACACACCAGTCGATCGTAGGCGCAATCCTGTACTTCAAATCTAGATGAGTGCTAATTGATCTCATTAGCAATGTTCAGCAATACAAGTTTTCCAACCATCGCTCTATGCCAGACACACATTTTTGTGCATATATATATATATATATATATATATATATATATATATATATATATATATATATGTGTGTGTGTGTGTGTGTGTGTGTGTGTGTGTGTGAGAGAGAGAGAGAGTGGGAGAGAGAGGGACGAATATATTTGAAAGGTGAATAACGAGCACAAACAATCAGTTCAATTAATATTTCGTTTCTGTTGGTTTCAGAAAGTTTATCAGTTTTCTGAAATCACGAAATATAAATTGAACTGATTGTTTGTGTTCGTTATTCATATTTCTAATATATTTTCTCACATTTTGGGGAATTTTTCTTAATATGTTATTTTCTTCATATATATATATATATATGTATATATATATATAGTAAATAAAGAACAATTCTAAGAAAAGGAATTGCATTTAAAAATTGTACAAACTTTTCTTGTAAATGCTCTAGATAATTTTTCAATCTAAATATTAATGATACGTTGTCTTTGTTTTTAGGGTTTTTTGTTTTGATGTTTTGCTTAGTTCTCTCTCTCTCTCTATATATATATATATCTATATATATATATATATATATATATATATATATATATATATATATATATGTGTGTGTGTGTGTGTGTGTGTGTGTGTGTGTTTTCTTTTTCAAGCATTCCTCTCGTTTAAGTTTTGAATCATACACTGCGATTTTTCTTGTTATTTTACGTAAATTTTATTAATATTTATTTACATGTATTTTTTTTTTTTAAAGAAAACAAAACTCTTTCAATTTTGTTTAAAATATGTTTGTTTCGTTTAAATTTATTTGTTTATAAACCATAAAAACTTCTAAAGAAATATATTAATCAATATTAATTTATTGTTTAAAATCATTTCTATCTAGCTAAATACAACTCCAGTTTCTATATTTTTTTAACACCCCTTACATTTAGCAACGTCATTACTGAGGCGTTTCGGGCAGTATTTGATCTGTCCGAAGCTCCTTGTGATGCTTAAGGGCGGAGTCTTGGTGGATGAGCAGTCTATGACATGCAACACTCCACTTAGAACCCTACTTAGGCTAGACGGGCGGTCGGAGATGCCCCCTCCGATCAATCGCCTGGCCATGTCAAGCCCTAGCACCTATATGATTTTCCCAACCTTATTGCCCTTATGGCAAGCCCCAATCCCTTTTTATCATATGGGTGCTAGAAGGCGGTTGCTGCGGGTCTACATATCCTGGGAATGACGATAAACTCTATCTGATGGTGAGGTTCCAGTTTTGGAGGTTTGGGGAATGTGGAGCACCCCTTCATCACCATTACTCCCTGGTCCACACTGAACCGGAGTGGGAGTACCTGTTAGGGTCCCATTTATGGGTTAAATAGAAGACATGAGTTTATAAACGAAATTGTATTATCCATTAAGAATTGATTTATTTCAAAACTTTGTCGGCATTAAACATTTTTGAATACCAAATTACCAATAGAAGTCTTCGGCATAAAATAACCCAAGGGTTTGACATACCGTGAAACCCAACAAACCAAACCAAACAAAAAGAAAATAAAGAAATTTAGAAACTTTATTTTTGATAAAACTTTAAAAAATTAAATTCTAAAGATGATGATATTAATTTTTATCCGGGATTATTTACCCAATTTAGAACCATACCCTTTTCTGTGTTCATTGAAATAAATTCTATAAAGAAATGTAAAAATACATTAAAAATCTAGAAATTTGACTATGAAAAAAAAGGCCACTTGCCCTAATACCTAGTTTCCACCGTCTTCCTCGAAGTATTTCCTCTTGGTTTACAGAAAGTAGCAAAAGAAGTTTATACTACCTTCGGTTTGTGTGCAGAGTTCAAATTCTTCAAAATTTTTCGTATCACTTTGTAATAAGTTTAAAATTATTCAGTAAAATTTGATGTCGTATATTCCACGCGATTGTTTTGCTTTACATATTAAATTTATATGAAAATGTAACAACTCGGTGGGTAGAGCGTCCGACTATGAACCACAACTATCCAGGTTCCAGCGTACGAGTAGCACGGGGGTATGTGCGGTAAAGGAATGAGCTGATGGTAGGTGTGGCGCCCCGTCTCAGACGCAAAAACAATATCCTTGGTCTAGCACTAGTGAAAAGGGGATAGACTCCCTCGCTGTTTGACTGATACCGACTTTAGGTCACTCCGACGACTTTATTTACTTTTTTTAAACTTATTATGGGACTGGAGTAGTATATGCCATAAATCGTGAATTATTTGAACAAAATTATTGCCATAATTACGCAAATATGTTAATCTGATATTTTCCAATGAACGCAGAATTTTCAAGCGTCCAGCCATTTTATATAATTATAGTGACAAGTGTTTTTTTTTTTGGGGGGGGTTCAATTATAATTTTGTTTAGATTTCTCATGATATTAGTTATTTCTTTCAAGATACAGACATACATAAATAAGGCTAATATAAAAGAGGATCAATATGACCTTATATGGAGACGGAATTAAAAAGCTAGATATTGATTTGATTGTTTCACTATATAATATAATACTGTTTATTATATAGCGTAATGTTCAATCTATGTTAACAATATTTGTATAAGATAAATACGTGCTTCTTTATTAGACTATGGAATATTGATACGCACACAAATACCCACAAGCGCACTCACACACATACACACACAGACACACACACACACGCATATATATATATATATATATATATATATATATATATGTGTGTGTGTGTGTGTGTGTGTGTGTGTGTGTGTGTGTGTGTGTGCGTGCGTGCGCGCGCTTGTGTATACTTGTGTGCATATATATATAATTGATATTGATAAAATAATTTGCTTTATTTATAAAGAGGAAAGATTGGTTTCAAAACCGCATAGACGAGAAACTGACAGTTACCAAATTATATATATATTATATATATATATATTATATATATATATATATATATATAGATAGATAGATAGATAGATAGATAATAGATATAGATATAGATATAGATATAGATAGATAGATATAGATATATTGGTAATTTTTCCGAGATGAAATAAAGGAAAATAAATTAGATGCCCACTAAAACCTTTGTATAAACAGTTATATTTAATTAAATATATATATATATATATATATATATATATATATATATATATTATATAGAGAGAGAGAGAGAGAGAGAGAGAGAGAGAGAGAGAGGGGGGGGGAGAGCATATAAAAGTCAGTTGAACCCATTTGAATAATTTGCATCAAACGAATAATTATGATCCATTATTAGTTTTTGTCCCTTGTTTTGTGGCATGCCAAGTCTTTTAGAAATATTTTTAAAAACTTTCTTCACAAAAACTATATAAATAAGATGAACAAGAGTGATAAGACAAATAGGAATATTTATTTTATGTTGTTTGTTTTTTTATTGTTCCCAACTAGTCAGGAGAAAAGGTTTTGCGCAAAGGTTTTGCGCAGAGTTTGTGAGGGCCGGTATCAAACCCAGAACTATGTGGTTCCGATGAGGATGGTCTACTGACTGAGTTAAGCAGGCCCTGTTTAGGATGATTTCTTGTATTTAAAGGATGTTTTATTTGGTTTTATTGTTTATTTAAATATTCAAATGGTTGTTGCCTCATTTACAGCAAGTGTTGCATAAGAAAGACGGATTTGGATTCATTCAGAGATTCCAAAATATCAATGAAACCCTCTAGAAATTAACAAATATTTCGATTACATTTTTGATTTTACTATTTTTCAAACTTAGAGTGGTAGTATTTATCTTTAAAAAAATGAATGTACTTTTGAGCGGGCAGTGCTACTGTATGGCTTCACCACAAAGAACTTAGAGAAAAGATTAGATGGGAGCAACACAAGAATGTTACACGCTGTCAAACGAATCACGGAAGCAGCATCCCACAAGAAAAAAACAACTGTACGGTTAACTGCCTCCTGTTACACAAACCATCCAAGTGAGACGAGCAAAACATGCTGGACACTGATGGAGAAGAAAGAACGAACTCATAAATGTCGTTCTCCAATGGACACCTATACATAGTCACACTAGTGTAGGCCTACCAGCAAAAACCTACATATATATATATATATCTACCTACCTACCTACCTACCTACCTACCTAGATACCTGTATATATATATATATATGTATATATATATATATATATATATATATATGTGTGTGTGTGTGTGTGTGTGTGTGTCATATTGATCTTCAATCCTTGATGGGCTTTTTTGTTTTCTTATTTTTTCTAATTTCCAAGAGTTCAAATAGTCTATAATAATAATAATAATAATAATAATAATAATAATAATAATAATAATAATATGGAATATGAGGGTCAAAGTGGTACACATTGTAGTTGGTGCACTTGGAACGGTCCCAAAAAGCCTAGAAAAAAGATTGGAGGAACTGGAAATCATAGAAAGAATTGAGACCGTCCAGACTACTGCATTGCTGCAATCGGCTAGAATACTCAGATAAGTCCTGAAGATCTGAGGAGACTTGTTGTCACTCAGACTCCAGGGAAATACCATTAACTAACGCTGATATGAAAAACTCACAAGGAGTGAAATAATAATGATAATTTGTCCATGAAAATGACAATTAAAAAATTATCTGGCACTTTAAGATACAAAGGGATTATATATATATTTACCAACCCCTCCGCACAAGCAGGATATGACACAAGGTCAATTTCTTAAGCGGAGTTTAACAGGTTTGAATTCAGAGTTTTCCTTCTCCTAGACTGATTACCTTGCCATGGTTAAAGAGCCCAGTCTGCCCTTCTATTTACCCATAACTGGAGGGAGAATTGGATTCATACCTTTCCCAAGGGTATTAGCGCTATGTGAAATGCAAACAGCCTCGTCGAGGAATTGAACTCGGGTTGACGAGTCCATTTCCTACGACTCTAACCATTAGACCAGGCGCCTCCATCACATAAAGGGATTATACAATCCCGGCTAGAAAACTAGACCGCGTGATAATTAACACGAAGAAAAAGAATTTGTTAACACTCGTTTCCAGCGGCGGGTCATAGAGTGAAATAAAGCATAAAGATAGACAAATACTTGAACCTTTCCTGGTAGCTGAAACAGCTTTGAAATGTGAAGGTGACAGTGATACCAATGGTAGTTAGAGCCCTCGGAACAGCTCTCAAGAACCTGGAAAAAGAGGCTTGATGAACTGAAGATTAAAGGAAGATCTGAAACCAGTCAGACCACAGCACTACTAAAATCGGATAGGATACTCAGAAGTGTCCTGGAGACCCGGGGATAAAACACCAGTTGGTGTGAAAAGCTCGCAATGAGTAAAAGGATAATAAAGTAAAGTGGCCTACAGTCGGTATCAGCCAGACAGCGAGGGAGTCTATCCCCTTTTCACTAGCGCTAAACCAAGGAGATTGTTTTTGCATCTGAGGTGGAGCTCCACACTTACCATCAGCTCCTTACTTTATCGCACAGATCTCTGTGCTACTCATACGCTGAGTTGGCGAGAGCCGGTATTGAACCGGGAACCTTATGGTTCCTAGGCACACGCTCTACCGACTGAGCTAATACTTTGACAAAACTTATAATTCAAGAGATTTTTCAATATCCAATCCGGTAACATGTTTTTATTCGATTATGAACTTGCTGTCGAGTTAAAATTGCCATATCTATATAGCTAGACTGCAAAACATAATATCGAGGGCTTTCTTAGAAGAAATCTATGAAAGAGCAACCAAATGCTTTAATGATGTTACGTGTGTATCCAAGGAGAAACAGGCTTATCGTATCAGTAGTTGTTTTTTTCCCTAACGGGCAGTTAAAAAGAGACGCCTTAGTGTAATCAACCTTTTACCGAGATGGACAATAACATTTTCCTTTCAATTGGTGCTGAGTCCACGAGATTGGTGGCCACCTTTAAGAAATGGTTCAATGAACAAACACGCGGAAAGAATATCGCCCAACATCTCTCGACTTTGCACTTCGACCGACTGTCATAGTTAGCAGGTAGATAAATAACTAATAGACATTTATAACATAATGTTTATCGCCCCTTAATAAGTATCCATCGACTAAGTGGCGCTTATGGCGATAACCAAAACAAACAAATGCCAATGTAGAGAGAAAACGAATCCACCAACACATACAGCGTATCGGCGCGCAATATGGCGTTCTACGTCATTTTCCCCTCAGGCTGTCACAGACCGAGAAAGATTTTAGGCCTTATGGTCTGCTATCTACTTCACTGCCCTTAACGAGCTGCTAAGAGGGCTACAGTTAAAAGATACACTTTACATATTACCTTTCATGTAACACAATCATCCGATGTAATGAATCTCTGTTGCTTGCGTCTGACGGACATTTTTGTTTTGTTTGTCTCTCTTCTTCCATGTCTTTGTATCTCCAACCACTTCCTGGAAAAAGTTTTTTTTTTTGTTTTTTTACTCTACGCAGCCACCTTCGCAGTCAAGCTTTTTCCAGTGAGGTGGCCATCACTTTAATAGTTAAGTATAACGGTGTTCAGCGAACCGGTGGGTAAATGGACTGACTTGTATTTGTTCGGGCCCCAGGGTCGTATGCGTTAAAAGTTAGCATTCGAGATATTAACACTAGGACAGAGCGAGAGAGAGAGAGAGAGAGGGGGGGGGAGAGAAAAAAGAAGAAAAATAAAATAAAAATAGAGATGAGGCACGGCAAGAAAAAAGAGAGTGAAAAAGGTGAAAGATATATATATATATATATATATATATATATATAAGAAGAAGAATCAATAATTCTGATGCAATTTGGACACTAACGAATCACTAAGAGAAAAATCTATGCAATGATGTTGCATGGTGTCTTTAAAAAATCTTGGAAGCAGTATACCCCCCCCCCAAAAAAAAAGCAGCTGTATGCCCACTTACCTCCTATCACACAAGTAATCCAAATAAGACGAATAAGACATTCTGGATACTGCTGGAGAAGCAAGGACGAACTCATAAGTAACGTTATCCTGTGGACAACTATACATGGGCATACCAGTGTAGGTTGACCAGCAAGAACCCACATCAACCATTACTGTGTGGATTCTAGATGCCGTGTGGAAGACCTGCAAGGGGCGAAGATCGATAGGGACGGTTGGAGAGATTTGTATCCATGCTATCAGCGCGACTATATATATATATATATATATATATATATATATATATATATATAAGTAATTGGTAATTTGCTTGAAGCATTGTTAAGTATGTTATAATATATTAGTAATTTGAAGGCAAATACAATGCGTATGAAAAATAAAAACAAAAAGATGTTATTTTTGTCTTATCGATTTCGAAGCATGAACTTTCATCATCAGAGATTTATTTCTGATACGAATCTCTGATGATGAAGTTCATGCTTCGAAATCGATAAGACAAAAATAACATATATATATATATATATATATATATATATATATATATATATATATTATATATATATATTCACTGAGCGTAACCTGATAGCACGGAGCTATTTGGATACACAGTGAGAATCTAACTCAGAGACAATGGTTTGTGAGATGATCCTGTTCAGCAACACGGATACCTTGTGAACACTTTGTCGTGATTGTTAGCAAGCTAGTCTTGCATACTAATTATAACTAAGTAATGAGATTTATCCTCACTAGGTGCCCCTTACTTTTGCCTAATCTAAACTTTTATTGTGGGGAGGGAGGTCTGGCGTGCTGTAATGATTAACGAGCTAGATTAACAGGTTATTATTAGTGCGTTGATTCTCACCGGGTGTCACATTTCTCCTTATGGGGGAACAAGGCTAAATTTGATAAATGAGTCCAACAGATGCCTTGGTGTGCGCAAGCGTGTGTATCTATATGTCAGTGTCGGCGGGGCTAAGAATGCGCTGACCGTAACGTCCTGCAGAGTGATGAGACCCACCCAATAGCGTGTTCTTGATATAAAACTAAACTGCATCTGGTGGTGAGGCTAAGGGAGTTTCCATCTATGGGTCAAATAGATCTGTTTACTTATTATTTATAGAAGATAGAATAGCTTGATATAATATAACCCTGTGAAAAAAAAAAAAAAAAAAAAACTAAACTAAACTCTTTACCTACCAAATTTCTAAATTTTCTTGGTATTTTTTTACCTGTATAATTAATATAATAATATTTTAAAGTTCACTATCTATTCCCCCCAGAACTCATTCCATTCACATAAATATATTATATAATAATATATTATTATTGTTATTATCATCATATATTAATATATTATTATTGTTACCTGAGTCCTTCTGTTCAATTATAATGAACTAACCATCAGCGGCTTACTGTGGGATCGCAGTAGTGGGAGAGTCGCTATGAGCGGTTTAAAGTAAACAAAGAGTTAAGAAACAACTACACAAAAATGTAAACATAAACGTACAATGTACACAATTCCCCAACCTCTAGGCGTAAACTAATCACAGACGGGTTGGCATGCCGGTAAAATTGATCAATCGATTCTTTGTGTATGTAAAGTAATTTTTTTTTTCCATTTTCCTGTTTTTTATTTAAAAAGAAGTCTTTTAAAAAAAGGTACAAATTCCCAATCTTCACATTGTCTCAAATTACCTTTAAAATCATTGGGTTTTTGTCATAATTCCCTTGCAGTTTCACCTTTAAGTGGTGAAAATTGAGTTTTTTTCTTTTTTTTCTTTGTGAAGATAAATATCTAATTGATACTCTTTCCATTTTAAAAATGAATCTGTTCATTTCTCAACTTATTTCTTTTCTTTTTTTTCTTTTTAAATACATTAATTTACAACAAATTGATTTTTACCTTATTCCCTATATTTATTTTGTCACCATTTTACATGGGGTGGGGTGAAGGGTTATAGTTTAGATTTTGATTTAAATATTCAAAACTGTACAGTTTTGAAGGCTTTAAAGTTTTAAAATAAAAATTTTGAACAACTTAAAAAGACATTTTTTTTTGTTGTTGATTTCACTGACTTCAGGTAAAACTTCCTTCTTTTTTTTTTCAATTTCAGAAACTGATTTACTGATAAATCTTTTTTGTTTTCTTTTCTTTTCTCCCACCCACCCCTAAATCCAAGGAAATGAAGTCTATCACTTAATGCAAAGAATGCAATGAGTTTCAAGTTAGTTTAGGATTAGAAATAGTTGAGTGTGTTGGATTTGATGGGTAATGAACCTTAAAACTAATTATGAATGTTTTAGATTAATTAATTTTTCCTTGGAAAAAACTTATTTATTATTCCCTCACTGTAAGTAAAACAACAAAAATCATAAAATTGTTGTGATAATTTTCTTCTTTAATTTTCTCTTTTTTTTCTCTTTTAATTTTTCTTATGGGCTTTTGTTTTTTTCTAAATTGAAAAAGAATGCATAGAAAAACTGCTAATTTCTAAGTGTCACTGATTTCAGCTTAGTTCTGAGAAAATGCCATTGTTTCGAAATTTTCTCAGCTCAGGGTTCTGCTGAAGAAATGAAGGTGGATATGAAGCTAGGAAGACGAATGTGAAACAGTAAGAGTGAAATTGTGTAAGCAACAATTACTGATTGCTTTTCCATTGTGGTTTGCCGTGTACAAGCCTTTTCTTGCCGTTCGAATGTTATAATGTGTCCACTTACGTAGGTTGAACTTATTCTAGAGCGACCAGACTTTGAAGGCAGGTGTTACGAATGTGATAACACGCACATTTCCTCTTTGTCAGACTCACACATTAGCGCAAAAGAATAATACCTTTTCTTCTTCGTTCCTTTCCCCCGCCCCTTACTCTCGCCTCCCCTTTATTTCTCAATAATAACTAATATCCTTTATTGGTTTATACATTCATTTCACTGACCTATTAACACACAAATTGTTCATTCTCACTTAGTATTGTTATTCTTATCGTTGTCCTATTATCACTTGCCCTGCCGACTGCATTTCCTGTTGAGGGTATCCCTTAATATAGGGTGCGTCCTGGGTAAATATATATTTACCAACCCCTCCGCACGAGCAGGATGTGACACAAGGTCAATTTCTTAAGCGGAGTTTAACAGGTTTGAATTCAGAGTTTTCCTTCTCCTAGACTGGTTGCCTAGCCATGGTTAAAGAGCCCAGTCTGCCCTGCTATTTACCCATAGCTGGAGGGAGAATTGGATTCATACCTTTCCCAAGGGTATTAGCGCCTTGTGAAGTGAAAACAGCTTCGTCGAGGAATTAAACTCGGGTCGACGAGTCCATTTCCTACGATTCTAACTATTAGACCATGCACCTCCATGGACCCTGGGTATAATACTAAAATGTATCCGGTGTTGAGACGCCAGTTCTGAAGCTCGGAGAGGGTGAGGAGTGGCTACTTTGCAGACATTACTCCCAGGTCCACTTTGGAGTTGTTAGGGTTCTATCTATGGGTAAAATAGTTCTGTTTGAAAATTATTTGGATTAGATTGGAATACATGAAACCATTTAAGCGTGTGCAAATTATTTGCATTAAGAATTATTACTTGAAGTTATTTATTACTAGAAGGTAAGCCTCTCAAATTAGTGGACCAGTTCACATAGCAAGGTTGTAATATCCCATCAACAGAAAGTGGTGTCAAAACATGTATTGAAAAGGCATGGACTGCTATTGACAGATTATGGATCATATGGAAATCTGATATCTCTGATAAGATAAAGCGAGAATTTTTCCAAGCTGCAGCCGTGTCAGTGCTACTGTATGGCTGCACCACTTGGACACTAACGAAACGTCTATAGAAAAGCTAGATGAGAAATTGTACAAGGATGTTGCGTGCTGTTTTGAACAAATTATGGAAGCAGCTACCCAAAAAAAAAGCAGCTGTGTTGCCACTTACCAGTTTAAATTAAAATTATTAAATATTACGTTAAACTTAATTGAAACTGAGTGGAGTATAATCGAGGAATAGAACAGCTTGGACGCTAGCTGTTCTCATCACTCACGCCTTTCATTGCTAATTTTTTTTTTAATCTAACTACTTAACTGAATTAGACAATAAAGAATAAAATTACAGTTGTTTATTTTTGTTAATGGATTTCTTTACAGATTTGTCGACGGATTTTTGTTTATATTCATTGAAATAAAACTAAACAATTAAAAAACAAATCAGTATACAAATTGGCCTTCCCAATCACACCGTACACCGCTATTTGATTGTATACATAAATACAATTGCATGTTATTGGTAAAATTTGATAAGCTCAATAGTATTGATAATATAAAACAACTTTATTAATGAACGAGATTAGAATAAAGATAAAATCATACTCAAAGTGACGTAAATAACTAAGGAAAGTGGGACGTCGGCGGTGACATAGTTTCATTTATAGACAGACATAATCTCAATTATAATAGGATATGACAAAAATTCTTGTTATGTTTGTATTCATATATGTAACCGTAATCCAGTGAAAACGGCACAGCAATGCGAGATATTTTGAGACAATATATTTAAATTGCTCTTAGAGAACATAATTATTATTATTATTATTTACTCCTTTTGAGTTTTCACATCAGCATTAGCTGATGGTCTTTCACTGGAGTCTGAGTGACAGCAAGTCTCCTCAGGTCTCCAGGACTCTTCTGAGTATTCTGGCAGATTGCAGCAGTGCAGTGTTCTGAATGGTTTCAATCCTTCCTCTGATATCCAAACTTTCCAAACCCTCTTTCTAATCCTTTGGACTGTCCGAGGCACCACTACAATGGTGATCCATTACTATCTCCATAACTTTTCCGTTATCTCTCTCTTTT
>CM042138.1:81960356-81974778 GCA_023376005.1 Doryteuthis pealeii | reverse complement strand
GAGAGAGAGACGAGAGACGAGAAGAGAGAGAACGAGAGAGAGATTATTATAACTTTTCTACATAATGAACTATTATCGCAATCACGCTCTTAAGCTATCATATATAATCTTTGTAAAGTTAATTATCAATACCGTGGTATTCCACGGGGTCCCCTAATAACGAAGATTTGGTTGTGGCCTTCAACAAGAGTGTCGACAAGTTTCCTTGACAAGAGCAATTCCTATTACCCCAACAATAAAGTAAAGTGAGAATTTGAGAAGCTTATTGTCGGGTGTCATGCCAGACCGAACAACGAGGAAGTCTATATGCCCCGAGACTTCTTGTTTATCAACCCTATAGACCTGTGAGTTAAGAGATATATATCTGATGTGATGTAGAAGACCGGTCACCGCCCTGAGCATCAGTCCCCACTTTTGAGATGCATAAGACCTCCCTCAGTCAGGCCTTGTTGGCGAGAGAGAGCCGGTCTCCGGTAGGCGAGAACCTAGTGAAAAACTTGTGGCTTCCGAGACGAATGCTCTAAAACCGACTGAGCTCAAGCATAACGGCGCTCCCTATTAAGAGAATCACGTAAAAATAAAGGTCGTCGAGGTGGCCTAATGTCGGTATCAGCCCAGTAGCGGTGCGTCTATCCTTTTCACAAGCGCTAAGCAGGACCCAAAGGAGATTGTTTTGCATCTGGGGTTGAGCGCCAACAACCTACCATCAGCTCCTTACTTTACGGCACAGATCCCTGGTGTACTCATATGATGCACAGCTGAGGTTGGCGCGGCCGGTATCCGAACTAATGGCGAAACCTTGTGATCCTGGGCCGGAACGCTAACTAGTGAAAAACTACGGTGTTCACCATGAGCAATGTCGAAAGGCTGGTACTAATTAGCTTGTCATGCAATCTTGAAGTCGGAGACTACATAATATTTACTATTGCGAATCGTTAGATGGATCTACGTCATCATACTATTAGAGTATCAACACGATATATAAATGTAAATAATTTCTAGAGGAACAGGTTGTTTTTGCTTTGTTTCGCTTGCGTCGTATTTGCCGTGGGTATTTATTTCATGCACAGAGTTCAATGTAGGTGTATAGTTAATATTCATTCAGGAGCTCTAAATATGGAGAGAATTGCGTGTGACATTGCGTGTTTTATGGGTTGGAGAGGTGATAAACAAGCTTAGCAAGAATGGGAACGGAGTAAAAGAAAGACACGCAAGAGGATATAATTATTAGAAAAGAAAAAGAAAGAAAAGAAAGAAAGAAAGAAAGAAAGAAGAAAAGACGAATAGGTGAAAAAAGGGAGACAGAAGAAAAAAAGAAAGGAAGGAAGAATCACAGAAAGAAAGAAGAAATAGAGAAATAAATAAGAAAAGAATGAAATAAAAACGAAAAAAAACGAAAAAGAAGAAGATAGAGAAGAAAAAGAAATAATGAATGAAAATGTAAGAAGAAGATAAGAAGATAAAAGGAAGAAATATAAAGAAAGAAGAAAAAAAAAGAAAAAAAGGAAGAAAGAAGAAAAGAGAAAGACAGAAAAGATAAAATAAAAATAAAAGAAAGCAAAGGAAAGAAACACTACGGAAGAAAAAGAAATAATGAAGAAAAGAAGGAAGAAAAAATGGAAGGAAAAAGAAGATGAAATGAAGAAAAGGAATAAAGAAAGGTACGAAAAGATAGGAAAAAGGAAAGAGAAGAAAGAGTCAGAAAAATGAAGAAAGAAGAAAGAAAAACAAACAAACAAAAAAGAAAAGCGAAAGAAAGAAAAGAAAAAAGAAGGAATAAAGAATGAAGTAAAGAAGAAAGAAGAAAGAAAAGGATGGATGAAAGAAAAATCAAATAAATAAAGAAGAAAGAAAATAAAAGGAAAAAGAAAAGAAAAAAAGGAAGAAAAAAAAAGAAAAAGAACGTAACAAATTATCATAGAAATGCACAAAAATAGAAGGGAAAATGACAAACGAAAGATGAGCTTTTTTTTGAAAAAGAGAAAAAACGGAGAAAAATAAAGGATATTTATTCATCAGATAAAAGAAGAGGAAACGAAAAGAATGGCGGAAAGTGAAAATAAAATAAATAATAAAATAAATGTATAAATAAATAAATAAGGAACAACGAAAAAAAAAATCAAATAAAAGAAAAACTTAATGTCAGGTTTTATCTGTTGGTAGAAATTATTTCTAATAGTTTGTATTTTTTTAAGATTTTCTGAATGTTGTCCTCATCTTTATTGTTTATATGCATAACGCTTCGGACAATGTATCTCCGCCCATTCGAGTGTTTCTTGTTCGAATTAAGAATCTTCTTGTCGAACACTGAAGGTTTCATGTCTTAAAAACGAAAACGTGCACGGAACTTCGAACGGAACTGTTTTATTTGATCCACTAGGGATAGATGTTCTCATTCCGTTAACCATAGACGGTGTTAAGTTATTGTTAGATATTCTACTGTAATTTCCGCTATAGTAAGGGAAGCCGTGTGTAATGGTTAAAGTCATGGAAAATGGACTCGTCGCTCCGAGTTCAAATCCTGGACGTGGTAATTGCATTTCATCTTAGCGCGATAACTACCGACTTGGGAAGAGGGTATGAATCCTATCTCTCACCTCCAGGCTATTGGGCAGAATAGTAGGGCAGACTTGGGCTCTTTAACCTTGGCGTTAGGCAAACACGCGTCCTACTGGAGGAAGGAAAACCTGAATTCACCTGTTAAAACTCCGCTTAAGAAATTGACCTGTGTCTGCATCCTGCTCGTTGCGGAGGGAAGTTTGGTAAATATATATACCCGGAATCAGGATGAATACTTCCCAACCCACCAGATGGTGAATGGTCAACTTGAGATATCTACTTACTGAAATCTTAAAATATCCGTTTGCGCGCTATGTGCATCGTCCGACACGGTCTATCTCACACATAAACGACCAACTGAACAGAGGCGCCGTGTACATCATGTAAACGAATGGAAGATGGATGCGGACATCACTTGAAAAAATCTAATAATACAAATTATATTCCTCCTGCACAGAATTAGACAAATAAATTTCTAAAAGATATCATTCCTGATATAAAGATGGATTTAGAAATCAAGCATTTTATATTTAGAAATAACCAAGTCCTGTATGGAACCTCCTAAATTATGCATAGAATCTCTGAAGGTTTAAGGCGAAATAGTTATGTTGTTAAAGATAAATAATCCGAAATTCGCATTTGTCATTGGTAAACACCTGGAGCTAATACACCACAAAAGGAATGGAAACTCGAATGATGATAGCGCATGGCAAGAAGTCATATCAAGATGCCCACAGACTATTGTTTCTGAGTACAGTAAATGACCACAGCATACAAACTTTGTACACATAAGGCTAGCCAATCAACTCTTTCGCTAAAAGAGTTGAGTTTCATTTAGGATACCTATCAGATAGTATATACTCCATATATATAACTGTAGTGATAATCTGTAATACCTAATCTGTACATGTGTGTGGCATCGGAGGGTTAGCTCATGTGTGTAGCCGAAATCTAATATCGGCGTCACGCACTATGGACCGCCTCGGGTTGTCAGAAATGTAGAGGTGATAGTGGGCTATAAAGCGTGAGAATCTACAATGTACGGATAGAATTGACGCTTAACTATTAGATGTATCTAGCAGTAGCAGCACTGAGCGTACTAGATGGCAATATACGACACTTATAAGCAGAGTGTAAATGATGACGAGCAGAGACATTTAAAGTGAACTAGGAGAATATTTGCGCAATACCAACGGGAAGGGTCATAAATCGGAGGTAGATATTACGGAACAACTCTGGAAACGTTGACATGCCTATCATGCATTAAGTACCGTCAGTGTGTTACTCACAGATGCTAAATTTTCAGCTATTTAACTATTTAGTTAAAATATGGAGTAAAGATAAAATTACAGTTAATTTCTTCTTGTTATGAAATTCTTTTAGGATTTATTGAAGAGATTCTTACTCAGATTATCATATTAAGAGTAAAAAACACCCCTATAACACCCCTTCCATGATTTTAGAAAATCAATAAATCAACCCAAGCACATCTTGTATTCAAAATCAAGTTTTTTTAATATCATATCAAATTCGCTTTACGTTTACACTGAAACTGGTATTTTGGTTTTATATAATCAATTTGCATGCTTTTGAGTATTTAGTAAGGCCAAACAGTAATTATATGTCAAAGCAGTTCTATTACTTAATTTGAGGTTTTAACATAAGAAATAAACATGGAGAATGTGACTGTAATAACTAAGGGAGCATGGTGACTTGAGTAAGTAATTAGTTTCGGTTACAGACAGCAAGAACACAAATGCCTCATTATATAAGATATATATATATAATATATATTCTTTCTTTCTTACTTTCTTTTTGTTCTTTGTTTTATTTCTTTTTCATTCTTTCTTAGTTTTTTCTTTTTTTTTCTTTCTTTTCTTTCTTTTTCCTCTTCCCTCTTTCTTTCTTTTTCCTTCAATTTTTCCTAACCTTTCTTCTTTCCTTCTTTTTGAATATTCTTATCCGTTTGGAGTATTAATTCTTAACCAAATAATATTATGTATATCCATAACTATACTATATGTCTATGCAATCAATCTCTCGTCCTCTTCTCTCTCTTCTCTCTTTACCTCATCCCTCTCCTACCTTCACCCTTACCCTTCTAATTTACTCTATTCTATATATGCATATATAATACGTCTATTAGACTAATATGTTGTGTCGTGGTGTTAGTGGGTGGGTGTGTGAATGTTGTTGTGTGTGTGTGTATTTCGTGATAGTGTGTGCGCCGCGCGCTGTGACACCCACTTCAGAGAGAAAATAAGAACAAAACCGTCCGATGAAAATTCGTGAAAGCAAAATGAGTAATAAAAATAAAAATAACAAAGTAAAAAAAAAAGGACAACAGTACAAAACGAAAAAAAGACAGACTGAAGAGAGAGAGAGAGAGAGAGAGAGAAGAGGCAGAGAGAGGAGAGGAGGAGAGAGAGACGAGAAGAAGAGAGAGGGGGGGGGAAGTGTTGGAAAATACACTTGTGTGGCACCTGTAAATAGTTTTTAATGGGATTCTCAGCACGATCATTGGAGATATCTGTGGATTAATGAAGTTAGAGAGACCCAGGATAAATAAAATGTCAGACCCGAGTCGGTTCGTATTCCACCGCTACAAGTCATGCCTCAACGAAAAGAAATGTTTCGAAATTGACAACGTGAACCTTATTTTAACACCGTGCCTCCATGTTTTGAACACGGGAGTCGCACTACCCTTTTTACTTGTCACCCCCTAACGGAGACGCCCAATACAGCACCGTGGGCGAATTTCTTCAACTTGGTTGTTATGTGGTTGTAAAATAATTTACTACTACTATTCATAATACAACAACAGACAGACGAACACAACAACAACAACAACAACACAACAATAAAATAATTGGATGAAGTAATAATAATATAGAAACGGATCACCAATACAAGTTTTAATTTAACAAGAGGAACAGAATGTATAACCAGTGGACTATTGCTGTTCCAGATTGAATCAATAAGAGGAAATAAAATAAATGAAACGATGGGACAAATACCTGGATCTGCCATCTTAGAACATGGATATACAGTGTAGGTGGACGCCCTTGAAACGGTTCCAAAGGGTATAGAAAAGTGACTGGTGTAATTGGTCAGATCCAGAAGAAGAATCGAAACCATCGCGAGCCACAGCACTGGGAGAGACGTTGAGATATGAGGAGAAGCTTAAAAATACTTTGGAGGGTAGTCTCGTCGGAGATATCATGATGAGACTTACAGTCCTCATACTTCTGTGAAAAACACCAGTTAAAAATTGTGTTAAAAATTCACATGGAATAAATAATAATAAAATAATAATAATAATAATAAAATAATAATAATAATAAAGAAAGAAATTGTCAACTGGTGATTTGCAGTGCCACAGATCCACAGGGTAAGCTGAACGGAAAAATAAGAAAATGAACAAATATTCGGACCTTGCCAGAGAAACGGAAAAAAGTTTAGGAATATGAAAGGTGAAAAAGTGATACCAATTGTTAATTGGTGCACTTGGAATAGTCCCAAAGGATTGGAAAAGGGTTTGGAAAGTTTGGATATCGGGAAGGATTGAAACCTTCAGAACACTGCACTGCTGCAATCTGCCAAATCTCAGAAGAGTCGCTGGAGAACTGAGAACTTGGCTGTCACTCAGCTCCAAAGTGAAAGACATCAGCTAATGCTTGGATGTGAAAACTCAAAAGGAGTAAGATAAGTAATAATAATAATTATGTATCTCTAAGAGCATTTAAGTATATTGTCTCAAAATATCTCGCATTGGCTGTGCCGTTTTCACTAGATTACGGTTTAATAATGAATAGACAAACATAACAAGATTTTTGTCATATCCTATATAATTGAGATTATCTGTCTATCAAATGAGACTATGTCACGCGACCAGTCCCACTTTCCTTAGTTATTTACGGTCACTTTGAAGTATGATGTGTATCTTATTCTAAGATCTCGTTCATTAATACAGTTGTTTATATTATCAATACTATTGACCTTATCAATTTTTACCAATAACATGCAATTGTATTTATGTATACAGATCAAAATAGCGGTGTACGGTGTGGATTGGGAAGGCAATTTGAATAAGGTCAATAGTATTGATAATATAAAACAACTTTATTAATGAACGAGATTAGAATAAAGATAAAATCATACTCAAAGTGACGTAAATAACTAAGGAAAGTGGGACGTCGGCGGTGACATAGTTTCATTTATAGACAGACATAATCTCAATTATAATAGGATATGACAAAAATTCTTGTTATGTTTGTATTCATATATGTAACCGTAATCTAGTGAAAACGGCACAGCAATGCGAGATATTTTGAGACAATATACTTAAATTGCTCTTAGAGAACATAATTATTATTATTATTATTTACTCCTTTTGAGTTTTCACATCAGCATTAGCTGATGGTCTTTCACTGGAGTCTGAGTGACAGCAAGTCTCCTCAGGTCTCCAGGACTCTTCTGAGTATTCTGGCAGATTGCAGCAGTGCAGTGTTCTGAATGGTTTCAATCCTTCCTCTGATATCCAAACTTTCCAAACCCTTTTCCAATCCTTTTGGGACTATTCCAAGTGCACCAATTACAATTGGTATCACTTTCACTTTCATATTCCATAACTTTTTCCGTTCTCTGGCAAGGTCCGAATATTTGTTCATTTTCTTATTTTCCTTCAGCTTTACCCTGTGATCTGCTGGCACTGCAAAATCCACCAGTTGACAATTTCTTTCTTTTTATTATTATTATTATTATTATTATTATTATTATTATTATTATTATTATTCCATGTGAATTTTTAACACCAATTTTAACTGGTGGTTTTTCACAGAAGTATGAGGGACTGTAAGTCTCATCATATCTCCAGAACCCTCCAAAGTATTTTTAGCTCATCTCAACAGTGCTGTGGTCTGGATGGTTTCGATTCTTCTTCTGATCGCCAATTACACCCAGTCACTTTTCTATACCCTTTGGGAACCGTTCCAAGGGGTCCACCTACACTGTCATATCCATGTTCTAAGATGGCAAGATCCAGGTATTTGCCCATCGTTTCATTTTATTTTATTTTCACTCTATGATCAACTGGAACAGCAATATCCACTGGATAAATTCTGTTCCTCTTGTTAATTAAAACTGTATTGGGTGATCCGTTTCTATATTATTATTATTATTATTATTATTATTGTTGTTGTTGTTGTTGTTGTTGTTGTTGTTGTTGTTGTTGTAGTAGTATAGTAGTAAATTAATTTTACAACTAATAAACAGTTGAAGAAATTCGCCCACGGTGTGTATGGGGTCTCCGTAGGGGGTGACAAGTAAAAGAGTGTGACTCAGTGTCAACATGGAGGCAGGTGGTAAAATTAGGTTCACGTAGTCATTCGAACATTTCTTTCGTTGAGGCTGACTTGTAGGGTGGGAGATACGACCGACTCGGGCTGATTTTATTTTCCTGGGTCTCTCTACTTCATTAATCACAATATCTCCAATGATCGTCTGAGAACCGCCCATTAACTATTTACAGTGCACAAGTTATTTCCAACCTCCCCCCCTCTCTCTCTCTCTCTCTCTCTCTCTCTCTCTCTCTCTCTCTCTCTCTCTCTCTCTCTCTCTCTCTCTCTTCAGTCTGTCTTTTTTTTTTGTATTTGTCCTTTTTTTTTTACTTTGTTTATTTTTATTTTTTATTAATCATTTTGCTTTCACCGAATTTCATCTGACGTTTTTTGTCTTATTTTTTCTTCTGAAGTGGGTGTCACGCGCGCGCGCACACACACACAAATACACACACACACAAACATACACACCCACCCACACACACACACCACATATATATATATATATATATGCATATATAGATAGATAAATAGATAGGTAGGTAGGTAGGTAGAGAGAGAGAAAGAGAGAGAGAGAGAGAGAGATTGATATAGATATAGATATAGATATACATAATATTACTTTGGTAAGAATATACAAGAAAGAATATAAAAGAAGGAAAAGAAGAAAGGTAGAAAAATTGAAGAAAAAGAAAGAAAGAGGGAAGGGAAAAAGAAAGAAAAGAAAGAAAAAAAGAAAAAACTAAGAAAGAATGAAAAAAAGAAATAAACAAAGAAAAAAAGAAAGTAAGAAAGAAAGAATATATATATATATATATATATCTTATTATAATGGAGATTGTGTGTTTTTCTGTCTGTAACCGAAACTATATTACTACTCAAGTCACAATTCCCTTAGTTATTTACGTCACATTCTCCATGATTCTATTTCTATTTAAACCTCAATTAATAATAGAACTGTTTGACATTATTAATACTGTTGGCCTTACCTAAATACTAATAGCATGCAATTGTATTTATATATACAACAAAATACCAGTTTTCAGTGTAAACGTAAAGCGAATTTGCATATTGATATTAAAAAACTGATTTTAATACAAATGTGCTTGGTATTATTGATTTCTAATTGGTTGGTTTTATCTTAATGAATATGAGTAAGAATCTCTTCAATAAATCCTAAAAGAAATTCATTAACAAGAAGAAATAACTGTAATTTTATTCTTTACTTCCTATTTTAACTAAATAGTTAAATTAGGAAAATTTAGCATTGAAAAACGGAAGTGATGAAAGAGTAAGTTTCAGTTGTTCTATTTTCCGATTATACCCCCTCCGTTTCGAATCTTTTTATCTGAATTCTTAATTAGTTTCATTAGCCTTTCTGATTTAATCTAATATTTTATTACATTTAAACTTAAATACTTGCACCCGGAGGGTGCATATATTTGCTAGTATATATATATATATATATATATATATATATATATATATATATATCCTAAAGGACACAACTTTTAGGATAATGTGGTAGCCTTTATGTGTACATAAGTGTTATGCTGTGGTCATACTGTACTCAGAAACAATAGTCTGTGGCATTTGAAATGATTCTGCCATGCGCTATCATCATTCGAGTTTCCATTCCTTTGTGGTGTATTAGCTCCAGTTGTTTACCAATGACAAATGCATTTCGCATTATTTTCTTTAACAACATAACTATTTCCCTAAACCTTCAGAGATTCTATGCATAGATTTAGACGTTTATAGACTTGGGTATTTTAATATAAAAATGTTTATTTCAAATCCATCTTTATATCAGAATATATCTTTTAGAAATTATTTGTCTAAATTTCTGTGATGAGGAATGATAATTTGTATTATTTAGATTTTTCAGATTGTTGTCCTCATCTTTATTGTTATATACACGGCCTTCTTGTGGTGTTTCTTGTTGAAACAGTTGGTCACATGGCGCAACGGATATAAGATTTCAGTTAATATATATCTAAGTGACAATCATCTGGTGGTTGAAGGTTCAATCCTGACTATATATATTTACCAACCCCCTCCGCACGAGCAGGATGCGACACAAGGTCAATTTCTTAAGCGGAGTTTTAACAGGTTTGAATTCAGAGTTTTCCTTCTCCTAGACCGGTTGCCTAACCAAGGTTAAAGAGCCCAGTCTGCCCTACTATTTGCCCATAGCTGGAGGGAGAGTAGGATTCATACCTTTCCCAAGGGTATTAGCGCTAAGTGAAATGCAATTACCACGTCCAGGATTTGAACTCGGAGCGACGAGTCCATTTTCCATGACTTTAACCATTACACCACGCGCTTCCTTACTATAGGCGAAATTAACATAGAATATCTAACATAACTTAACACCTGTTATGGTTAACGGAATGAGAACAATCTATCCTAGTGGATCAAATAAACAGTTCCGTTCGAAGTTCCGTGCACGTTTTCGTTTAAGACATGAAACCTTCAGTGTTCGACAAGAAGATTCTTGAATTCGACAAGAAACACCTCGAATGGCCGGAGATACATTGTCCGAAACGTTATGTATATAACAATAAAGATGAGGACAACATTCAGAAAAATCTAAAAAATACAAACTATTAGAAAATAATTTCTACCAACAGATAAAACTGACATTAAGTTTTTTTTTATTTGATTTTTTTTTTCGTTTTGTCTCCTTATTTATTTATTTATACATTTATTTTTATTTATTTATTTATTTTCACTTTCCGCCATTCTTTTTCTTTTTCCTTTCTTTCTTTTTATCTGATGAATAAATATCCTTTTATTTTCTTTCTCCGTTTTTCTCTTTCAAAAAAAGCTCATCTTTCGTTTTTCTATTTTCCCTTCTATTTTTGTGCAATTTCTATGATAATTTGTTACGTTCTTCTTTCTTTTTTTTCTTCCTTCTTTTCTTTCTTTTCCTTTTTTTTCTTTCTTCTTTATTTATTTGATTTTTTTCTTTCATCCATCCTTTTCTTTCTTTCTTTTTCTATCTTCTTCATTCTTTCATCCTTCTTTTCTTTTCTTTCTTCGTTCTTTTGTTTGTTTGTTTTTTCTTTCTTCTTTTCTTCATTTTTTCTGACTCTTTCTTTCTTCTTTCCTTTTTCCTATCTTTTTTCGTTCTTTCTTTTATTCCTTTCTTTTCATTTCTATCTTCTTTTTTCCTTCCATTTTTCTCCTTCTTTTTTCATTATTTCTTTTTTCTTCCAGTTAGTGTTTTCTTTCCTTTTCTTTCTTTATTTTTTATTTTATCTTTTCTTTCTTTCTTCTTTTTCTTTCTTTCTTCCTTTTTTCTTTTTTTTTTTTTCTTCTTTCTTCTATATTTCTTCCTTTTATCTTCTATCTTTCTTACATTTTCATTCATTATTTTCTTTTTTCTTTCTTCTATCTTCTTCTTTTTCGTTCTTTTTCGTTCTTTATTTCATTCTTTTCTTTATTTATTTCTTCTCTATTTCTTTCTTTCTTTCTGTATTCTTCCATTCCTTTCTTTTTTTCTTCTGTCTCCCCTTTTTTTTCACCTTCGTCTTTTCTTTTCTTTCTTCTTTCTTTCTTTCTTTCTTTCTTTCTTTTCTAATAATATATCTCTTGCGTTCTTTCTTTTACTCCTTCCCATTCTTCTAGCTTTTTATCACCACCTTTCCAACCCACAAACACGCAATGTCACACGCAATTCTCTCCATATTTAGAGCCATAATTATTAACTTATACACCTACATTGAACTCTGTGCATAAATAAATACCCACGCAAATACGAAGCGAAACAAAGCAAAACACCTGTTCCTCTAGAAATTATTACATTTATATATGTGTTGATACTCTAATATATATGACGTAGATCCATCTAACGATGCAAATATAAATATGTCATGTAGGTCTCCTGACTTCAAGATTGCATGACAAGCTAATTATTACAGCTTTCATTGCTCATCTGGTAAACACGTTAGTTTTTAACTAGTTAGCGTCCGGCCAGGCATCACAAGGTTCCTAGTTCGATACCGGCCCTCGCCAACTCAGCGTATGAGTAGCACAGGGATCTGTGCGGTAAAGTAAGGAGCTGATGGTAGGTGTGGCGCTCAACCCCAGATGCAAAACAATCTCCTTGGTCCAGCGCTAGTGAAAAGGGGATAGACTCACCCGCTATCTGGCTGATACCGACATTAGGCCACCCCGACGACTTACTTTTTTAATGTTTATAGGTGCCGGTTTAGCTCAGTCGGTAGAGCATTCGTCTCGGAGCCACAAGTTTCTAGGTTCGATACCGGCCCTCGCCAACAGTGCATGAGGAGTACTTTGGATCTCAAAAGTGGGAGCTGATGCTAGGGGTGACGCTCCACATCAGAATAATCTCCCAGGTCTAGTGAAAAGGGGATAGACTTCCTCGTTGTTCGGCTGATACCGACAATAAGCTTCTCAATCTACTTTACTTTTATGTTGGTAATAGGAATTGCTTTGTAAGAATTGTGAATTTGAAGTAAACATCTTTATTAGTGGGACCCGTGGATATACCACGGTATGATAATTTAACTATTACAAATTTGATATGTATACTTAAGAGCTATTGCAAATAGTTCATTATGTAAAAAGTATAATAATCTCTCTCTCTCTCTCTCTCTCTCTCAATCTCTCTCTCTCTCTCTCTCTATCTTTCCATTCCATTCCATTGAAACAGACGATAGGCATCTGATTAGCGTTATATATATATATATATATATATATATATATATATATATATTAGTAAGTCCAAATGCTTTTGATGTCTCAGAGAATTTATCAAGAATGGTCTGGATGTCTTCTAGGCTGTGTGCTAGTAGAGCGGCATCGTCTGCAAAGAGAAGATCCTGCACTAGCTACAAGAACATTTTTGACCTAGCTTTAAAAACGTTGTTGATTGTATAGGCTACCACGTGTTCTGAATTCAACATTTATTCCTTCACTTAGATCTGAGAATCCTTTCTCGAGCATAGCAGAATATATATATATATATATATATATATATATATATATATATATATATATCCCTATCTCTTTTCTCTTTCTTTTTTCTTGTTATGTTTTCTCTCTGATGTGTAGCATAATCTTTTTCTTCCCTTTCTTTTCATACAATCAAAACGTAATGGTTCATTATTTATCTTAGTTGACAAGAGAGTATGACTCATAATGGATTAATGGATTAATGGATAAACGGTTCGGTTCGAAGTTCCGTGCAGAATTTTCAATTACGTCATCAAGTGTCCCGAGTTCGACAAGAAACATCTGAAGAGGGCACATTCACCCGAAACTTTGTGTATATAACAATAAAGATGACGACAACAGTTAAAAAATTTAAAATAATACAATTGAAATTTTTAGTTCGTTGCTTTATGGATAATCCTATTTTGTCTAATGATTTTGTTAAATATTTTCATTTATTTCTATTTTTTGTTCAGATCCATCGTTCTCAAAATCCCCATGGACTTCACAGACTGGACCAGTGTCGCAAGGTAAGGCAATTTATTTAAATTTATATATTTACACAAATATCTTGAAGTTACCAACTTTATATCCGATGGATTTGGGGTTTTGAATTCAATAAACTCTGCTATGTGTTACACTTTGTTTGTCCTTGAATAGATTATTTTAGAAATAAGTTTATTCAATTTATTCCTCCGACAAGAGTGGAAATGCTAGAGAATAGCAATACTTGCAGTTTGCGATCCCTTTAAACCGGGAACATTATTCTGGTTATTGAACTAATATGTAGATATTTAATAAACATAGTTTACTTCGACACAAGGCCAGAAATATGGGACACCCAGTGAGAATAAAAAACACAAACAAACAATAGTCTGCTAGCCTAGCTTGGTAACCAATGCACCGCGTGAGGCGCCCTATTAAGATAATGTGCAAAATTTATTTTCATATTTACAGTTTATCTAACAATATATTAACGTACGAACTGTAGATTCTTTTACTCTATCAGTTGACCCGTGACCTGGTTGTGGTCGCGTGGGCACTACGCATATAGTGTGTCTTGGGCAAGAATAGACTGGCGGAGCTCATCCCTCTCCAGGTCTACAACTGGTTTGAATTCAGAGGTTTCCATACCAAGGTTACAGAGCTTAATCTGCCCTACTATTTACCCATATTTGGAGGGAGAATAGCTGGATTCATAACTTTCCCAATGGTATTAACGCTATGTGAAATGCAGAGTCACCCAAGACTCGAACCCGGGTAGCCGAGTCTACTTCCTACTACGATAACCATTACGCGCTGCGAGCGCCTCAATCGTAGATTAGCGGCTAGTAAAGAAGTTTCACAAGCTATTGATAGTAAATTTAAACTTGGGCCACAATCCTCAGGACCATGATTGTCTTAATTGTACCACGTTCCTATTAAAAGACAATTTCTAAGTGATTATGTTATTGATGTTTAATGTTTTTTTTTAAATTTCAGGTTATCTTCCTGGATCACTGCCATCACTCCCAAAATCTGGACTTGAAGGTCCACATACACAATGGAGATCGCAAGGTGAT
>CM042138.1:81935356-81952856 GCA_023376005.1 Doryteuthis pealeii | reverse complement strand
TGGTATCATTTTCTGTAACATATGTTCAATTTAAATCTGAATTATTTTTTTTTAACTCTGATATTTCTATGTATGCATATATCAGAACATGTCTATTTAATCAAATATACACACGTATTTGTATGAGCACACAAGCAAATGTAAGAGTGTGGTGTGTATGTGCGTACATGCACTCACACACGCATGTATGAATATATATATATATATATATATATATTATATATATATATATATATGTGTGTATGTATATGTGTGTGTGTGTGACTCCACGGAATATATATATATATATATATATATATATATATTAGTATGAACAAAAAGTAATAAGACAATCAGGAATATTTCTTGTATGTTGTTTATTCTCAACTAGTTTCGACCTTAGGTCATCATCAGGAGAACATTTCTTATTTGAAGAAATTGTTTATAGATTTTTTGAAAGGGAGCATTATATATATATATATATATATATATATATGTACGAGATACACACTCACACACACACATATATGTAAACACACACATACATTTATTATACACATATAGTCACACAACTCCCATGAACCCTCCTCACATATATAAGAGCATTAAAAAAATAATCCACCTCATAGAGGTTCTTCACGGAACAAATGGAAATGCTACTACTAACACACACACATATATATATATATATATATATATATATATATATATATATATATATATATATATATATTATATATATATATATAGTGAGAGAAAGAGATGCACACACACACACACACACACATATATATATATATGTGTGTGTGTGTGTGTGTGTGTGTGTGTGTGTGTGTGCGAAAAACAATATACATCCGCTGTCTGTTCAAAGTTGAATGTTTATTACTACCGGCGACATGTACAACTATTTTGTATTATATGACATCGTAAATCTCTGCCTGCCAGCCAAGGGTGGCTTATCGATTACCAATTCAACAGAACTTTTTCTTTTTGTTTATATCCACCCTTATTTCATCTAATGTTATTTATTTATTTATTCATTACCCTAGCATGATCTTGTTTTCCCTTATCAAAACATTTCGATGACGTTGTTAGACGTTCAAATGTTGAAATGAACTTCAACGCTTTTAGCCACATTCATTTTATTTATATTGTTTCATTTTTTTTTTTTCTTGCAGATCCTTATAAATTTTTCCGGCAAATATCAAATCGCCTGTGTAATACTGGTAAGCATTGCTTTCTATAATTCATTATCAGTGAGAATTTGGGATAAGTTTTTATAAAAAGTAAAGTCGTCGGGGTGCCCTAAAAAGTCAGACAATCAGCGAGGGAGTCTATCCCCTTTTCACTAGCGCTACACCAAGGAGATTGTTTTTGCATCTGAGGTGGAAGCGCCACACATACCATCAGCTCCCTACTTTACCACACAGATCCCTGTGCTACTCATACGCTGAGTTGGCGAGGGCCGGTATCGAACTAGTAACCTTGCGGTTTCTAGTCAACGCTCTACCGACTATGCTAACCCTACATGCATCGGGTAGAACGTGGGTAATTAGATACGAATTCAGTGACAAATTCTCGTATAATCGCAATATTAAACAGATACATTCCTGTCGATGTGTCCCTCTTATTTTCTGCACGTACACTTGTGTAACACAGTTAAAGCTATATATATATATATATATATATATATATATATATATATATATATATCAGTCATCCACAGACACGTGTTCCGACGTTTACGTCTCATCAATGCGGTTCAATTTTTTATTTTTATTTGCGAAAGACTTAAAAGTAATATTGTTATATCAATATACAAGGGTGATATAAAGACCTTAAAGTCATATCTGTACATCTATATGCAAGTACAAGCTAAAGGCCTTTATAGGAGAAAAAATTACGAATCCAAAATCGCTTAACCAGTATTCATAATTTTCGAAGACAGTTTTCACTTAATTAAAACAATTCATAAACCGTTTGTTTAAATCGAAATCGTTATTTAATCAATAAAAGGAGATACATATATAATGCGTTTTTAAGATTATTACAATATTTTAATCAAAATATCATCAATCATATATTCTTGAATATTGAAATATTAATGGCTGCTCATGCTACTTTCGTTTCCGAGATGCATCCACTTGTACTGACACATTCTTTCATATTCTGAATTATCAAGAATATGTAAGGAGAAAAATTAAGGAAATAAATGGCGATTGTGACAAATGATTTTCGACTTTGTGCGATTTTTTGGCCAAAGCATTAGAGTAATAATTATTTTCTTCGTTGACAAATCAGTTAGATTTTAAATTTAGTTTAAATAGATCACTAATTAGGACTGAGCCTGTTTAATAGTGACCACCCAAGCGGAGTTTAACAGGTTTTAATTCAGAGTTTTCCTTCTCCTAGACTGGTTGCCTAAGCAAGGTTAAAGATCCCAGTCTGACCTACTATTTACCCATAGCTGGAGGGAGAGTAGTTGGATGCATATCTTTCCCGAAAGTACTAGCGCTATGTGAACTGTAGCTTCGACAATGATTTGAACTCGAGTCGACGAGTCCATTTCCTACGACACTAACCATTACACTACCCACCTCCAGCGTTGACAACTGAATTACAAAAAATAATTTAATTTGAATAAATTCGATTGTTAAGTTCTTTTCTCTCGCTTCAAAAATGTTCGTATTTTGCTTTAAAATAATTCGTATTTTAAAATGAAAATACCAATTCATTTATTTTGTACTAAGAATGAAATACTAAATCACCATAATATAATAGGTGACGTCAAACGGTGTATTATGAAAATGTGTCTTGATTTTTGCATCATTATTTCGTTGTTAAATGAATCGTTAGAATTGAACTAGTTTTAATTCATTTATTTGCTGTTGTTAGTCTTAGAATAAATGCTATACTAAAACAATACCATAAACTCAATCTTGTTCTCTTTTTTCAGGAAGTGGCCAGATTCAGTTGTGGCAGTTTCTACTTGAACTGCTCTCAGACAGCAACAATGCCAGCTGTATCACCTGGGAGGGCACGAACGGCGAATTTAAACTGGTAGACCCGGACGAGGTGGCCCGACGCTGGGGTGAACGTAAAAGCAAGCCAAATATGAACTACGATAAATTGAGTCGTGCCCTACGTTATTATTACGACAAGAATATCATGACCAAGGTGCACGGCAAACGATACGCCTACAAGTTTGACTTTGCCGGTCTTGCTCAAGCCATGCAACCGTCCTCAACCGACCCAACCAGTTACCGGTACCAACAGGATCTCTTCCTCACCGGATATACCAGCTCGAAAATGAACTTCATCAATGCGCATGCGGGAGTGCCGCCGTCTGCTGCTTCCGGTCTGTTTGCAGCGCCGGGTTCGTATTGGTCAACGCCAAACGGTAACATCTACCCGAACATCCAGAATCACATGGTTTCAAATCCTGCCGGTCACGTACCTTCACACATAGGATCCTGCTACGCCTGAACCAGTTACTGTTAAAAATTGTAAAAAAAAAAAAAAATGGAAAAAAAGAGAGAAAAAGAAACAAGAAAAGAAAAGGAAAGAATGAAAAGAAAAAAAAGACAGACTTTCAAACAAACAAAAAATGTACTACTTAATTTTCTCCTTATGTATAATCGAAAACTCTTTATTCAAAATGATCATAGACACACCCGCATGCACGCGCGTGCACGGATATACACCTGCCCATCCACACACACACACACACACACACACACACACATACACACATAGAAACAGATACACAAGCATATACTTTACAACCATATACACACATGTAAATACACAAAAAATGCATTAATATGCAAACGTACAAATAGAAATATCTATGTGAGATATCGCATATTGAATTCATTTATACACCAACAAAATGTGTGTACATATAGATAATAAGTGCAAGTATGCGAAAGTATTATATATACATATACATATATTTATATTATACATGTGTGTAATTCAGTAAATTTCATATATATATATATATATAATATATATATATATATATATATATATATATGGAACCGCTCATTTGTTCATTAATATTGAACAATGAATATTAAGACAATTACCAATCATATGAAGTCAGATCTAATTTGGCTTCTGTGAGATTATAAACATAAAAAAGCACGAACTTTGCATCTAGTCAAACATATTGATCGCTAAGTCAATAAAACTTTACAGCCAAAAGGCGATAATACGAAATTCAGAGCCAACAATTTATATATCAATAATTAAAAGCTAAATCCATAGCACAAATCTGCTATATCTATTCAATCAACTTTCTAAATGCTAATAAACAATTTTGTAAAATACTTGTTCCGTGGAAATGTATGAAAAAAATTTTGCAAAGCGGAGAAAAAAAATCGTATTCTTTGCGCTGTTTTTATCAGCTGAACTATCTTTCAATGTATTATATTCATTCTGGACTAAAAAAAAAAAAAAAAAAAAAAGAAAGAAAGAAAGAAAGAAAGAAAGAAAAAAAAAAAAGAACTAAAAGAAAAGATATATTAATGGCGTAGTATATAGCGTAATATGGAATGAAATATTATATGAAAATAAAATGATAGAAATACAATTATTTGTGTGACGAGCTCTGAAATTATTGTGCTGTGAGAGTAAATGTTGTTTTTATGGCACCCGGAGAAGTTAGAAGATCTTTTTTTAACAATACCCACCGAAATTGCCCATGAAAAAGTTTTTAGTTTTTCTTTAAGAATTAGTATGGCAGCATCCCCAAAATAATGTTGACACAATTTAAGATTAGCACAGACATGTGTTATATGTAAAACATTCAGTGTTAATTATGGGATATCTTCGAAAACTAAAATATAAATACGTTAATCGATGACACATAATAATAATAATAATAATAATAATAATAATAATAATAATAATAATAATTTAGTTTGCTATATTCAAAAGTAAAGAGTGCTCAATATCATTGATAGAGTATGCATATCTGTGTTAGGGTAGTGAAGACTTGAAGTCAACGGTGTTTGCTAAATGTCGCCTATGCGAAATCATATAGGCGAGAAACTGTCAGTTACCATTCACCATTGAGATAATATCTTCGTTACTATATATATATATATATATATATATATATATATATATATATATATATATATATATAGCCTTGTTAAACATCGCCGAAATGTAGGGGGTCATTAATGATGTTACACCAGTATCCTTACAGATTTCGGTTTTTGCAACATTATATCTGTTGCACAGGTAGACCTGACATGTTATTACCAGATTCACTCTGTGAATTTTACGAATAGTTCATAAATTCTTATATATAGGCCCAGAAATACGCAAAAGCCACACAGAGACCCACCCGATACTTGTATAAAATAGGAGATTGATGGAAAAGACTTAACTAAAAGGTTAATTTTAAATATACGCTCATTTTGGAGGGTGTCGTCAGTGATGTCTTTTCTTGGGTCTGTGTGTGTGACGGGATATAAAATTGATTCTTTTGACAGATATAAAAAAAAATACAAACATAGATAAGAAAATAATTTGTTCTTGAATTTTGAATTTTAATTTTCTATATCCAAATTGAAAAAGTCATATTTGTGTCTTAACAATTTGACATAAATATATCAAGAAAATACCTTTATAAGATAAACGCAAAGTAAGAGAGAGAGAGAGAGAGAGAGAGAGAGAGAGAGAGAGAGAGAGAGAGAGAGAGAGAGAGAGAGAGAGGAGAATGAGTAAGTAAAAGTCTTTTGATTTCTACAATGGTAATGTATGTATATGTGGGTCCCTAATTTGCAAGTTGAAAACTTTTTATAAACTAATTGCAAATGGAAATTTTAAGCAAGAAATTAAGGAACACCCCTTCATGTATGCATTTATTCCATCACAGACAAAATGCTACACAAAAACAAATCATACGTGGAGTACATCTGGTTTGAATTCAAGTGTTCTTTTTGCTGGTTGATTGATTGATTTTAACGGCATGCCAACCCGTCAAGGTTTTTTTTTATGTCCAGAGATTAGAGAATCACGTTCGTTATGCGTTCTTGTTTATATTTTTTTGTGTAATTTTTTTCTTGTATTTTTTGTTGTTTTTGCACACGTTCCTATCAAATACGGATATTTTTAGATGGATCTATTTGAACCATAGTTGGAACTCTAACCGGTACTACCACTCCAGGTCAGAGTGGAACTGGGAGTAATGACAATAAAGGAGTACACATTCCAGATCTCTAGAACTGGAGTCTCACCATCAGATGCAGTTTAGTATCATAGCTAGGACACCAATTGGTGGGGGGGGGTCATACCCCTCAGCTGGGGATACAGTCAGCTTATTCTAAGCCCCACTGACAGTGCGTTGTAATCGTTAGAGTTTTCGTGGAAAATGAATTTGGTTTTAACTTTTTACAATATTTGATTGTAACTGCAGGAAAAGTCACAATCAAAAATGATATCATTGAATACGAATTTTATAAAAATTGATTTAACCGTCTTTAAAGATTGCTCGGTAAAACATACGTTTTACATTCTAAAAAATTCTAATGTGAACAAGGAACACGAAAAAGAGTTAAGCATACTAGGCGTGTCAGAAAAGTTCCAGGACTGGTGTCACAAAAAAATTATTTAAAATCCAAACTATAAACTACAAGTTATCCCCTTCAAAGTAATCCCCCTGGAGTCTAATGCACTTTCCCATCCTTCTCTGTCATGCTTGCATGCACTCTTTGAAGGATTCTTCCGGGATTCTCTGTAGCTCTGATGTCATGGCCTTTTTGATGTCGTGCACATCCTCATAACGGGTTCCCTTGATGACCCCTTGAGCTTGGGGAAAATTAAAAAATCACATGGAGCCAGGTCGGGCGAGTAGGGAGGTTGCTCCAGCACAGTGATGTTCTTCTGGGTCAGGAATTCTCGGATACTCAGGGCAGTGTGGACAGGTGCGTTATGACGGTGAAGCACCCACAAGTTGTCATGCCATATCTCTCGCCTCTTCTCAAAATTCCAGATATTTTATTTTCTTCGACAGATTCTGGTTTGTGCATAAATATCTTTAATGTCAGCATGGTCAAATTATTATTATTATTATTAGTAGTAGTAGTAGTAGTAGTAGTAGTAGTAGTAGTAGTTTTTCACACACGTTTTAAGTGATCGTTTTTATTTGTTTTGTTTTTTACTGGAGACTGGGTGATAGCAAGTCTACTCAGGTCTCCAGGACTTTTTCAAGTATTCTAGTAGATCTTAACAGTGATGTGGTTTGGATGGTCTCGATTCTTTCTCTGATTTCCAATTTTTCTAGTCTCTTTCTAAAGCCATTGGGGACCGTTCCAAGCGCACCAACTATAATTGGTATCAACCTCACCCCCATATTATTATTATTATTATTATTATTATTATTTAATTCACTCCTTGCGAGTTTTTCACCATTGTTAGCTGGTGGTCTTTCACTGTAATCTGAATGACAACAAGTCTCCTTAGATCTTCAGGACTCTTCTGAGTACTCTACCCGATTGTTTTTGTTTTTGTTTTTTGTTTGTTTTTATTGTTTTTTGTTTTTTTGTTTTTTTTGTTTTTTTTTTTCAATTTTTTAGCAATATCTAGGTATTTTTCTATCTTTTCGCTTTTTTTTACCTTCACCCTTTGATCTGCCGGTAACTGCAAAATCCACCAGTTGACAAGTTCTCTTATTATTATTAATCAATACTAGGCCTGGTCTTCTTGCTGGGACAATGTGAACTGTTTGTATCTCAAAGTTCAATTATAGAATCAGACAGGGTCTAAGATTAATGATTTAAAAAGAAAATGTGTACATGCCCAGAAACAGAAACACGTGGGAATGAAATAACTCCCCATTGTCTTCAGAACTCCGAGAATGGACCCGTTAGATCCCAGAAAATCATAAGAAAGAAGAAATAGATCTACGCTTCAGAAATTAATTAAAGAATGGTAAAAATGAAATGTAGCCACATAATATTTATTTGTAAATAAAAGTTGAATATGTTTTATAAAATAATATAATATTCTATTTTATTTTTCACTTTTTAAATATTTTCATATTTTATACGCGGAATAATCTTTGAAGTTACAGGTGGCAGAATGCGTTCATTATTAAATACGCCTAAACACCGTATAATATGCGCAGGTGGACTACTTTAATAACAATGATAGTTTTTCACACCAGCTTTAACTGAAATAAATTTGATAGATAAGTAAAACTATAATATGTTATATATCATATCTTGCATATATTGAGTACATATTCAAAAGAAAACGATCAAATAAATTATTGTTTAACACACACACACACACACACACACACATATATATATATATATATATATATATATATATATATAGTGTAGAAAAGTTATTTCCCTACCGCGGTTTCGGTGTTCTTAGTACACCGTCTTCAGGGGAATTAAAAGTCGCTTAACTTTATTCTCCAAAGCTTGTTCCTTTGAAGTTAGTGTTAAGTCAAATATATATTATATATATATATATATATATATATATAGTGTGTGTGTGTGTGTGTGTGTGTGTGTGTGTGTGTGATTTAGTTGTCTGTTTGTACGTATTACGTCAAAGTATGACGTCAAAATAATCGCAGTTATACGCCAATGAAATGTCGTTTTGGACACTAATGTTATTTACTAAGCTTTGCTTAGACTGGCACATAGGTCTCAGGTTAATTATATTACCTGAGAATTACCCTATAATTACTGACCAGAGTTATTGCTGCTTAACTTTGTGATATAACAGGAACCAATACTTTTAGCATGATATGACTCTTATTTGTTGACTACATAATTATGCTGAATAAAGTGTCTCTTATATCTCATCGAAACATTGCGGTTGATAGAGATAATTCGCATCGTTAGTTTTTGATATCAATTTGTGACAACAATCAGATCGTTGGTGATTTTTATAAATAAGCGATTTCTTTAAATTATTAAAATACTTAGTGATATATCCGGTTAAGGGATATATTATGAAGTTGGTATTTGGTATATTATCGCAGTAGTAGCTGGTATGTCGAATAGCAGTACGTCTTCTGAGCAGTCGTGGTGTAGTTTGGCGAGTAAAAAAAAAGGCTGGTAGGCTTAGGCGCTTGTAGTGTCAAATATTTATACATGACACTATCCAATCAGATTATAGTGAGGGGACACCAAGGTATTTATATATTCATTACATCACTTAGTTATTCAAGTAATTTCAGTTTCGAATCTGATAAAGGACTTTGACCTTTTAGATAAAAATCTTCGGTCAATAACTGGGAGGGGGTAGTAACGATTGATTTTTTTTTTAATGCTATATTTTCAAAATTTAACAAATCTAAAAGATCCTTTCTGAAATATTTATATTTTTTTTTTAAGTAGAGTTCATAAAATAGCGAACTAGCCTAGTCAATTTATTTTGTTAATTGACTGATTTTAATGGCATGTCAGCCTGTCTAGGGTTATTTTATGCCAAGATATTAGGGAATCGCGTTTGTTGTACGTTTATACTTATATTTTTTGCGTAGTTGTTTCTAAAGAATAGTTTTGTTTTTTGTTTTTTGTTTTGTTTTTTTTTGTTTTTGTTTTTGTTTTTGTTTTTTACACACAGTCCTATCGAATGCGAATCCTTTTCAAACAGATCTATCTGAACCTTAGATGTGACTTTAACTGGTGCTACCACTCCAGGTCAGAGTGGATCTGGTAGTAATTGCAATAAAGGCGTACTCCTCACTATTCAGATCTCCAGAAATAAAGCCTCACTATCAGATGAAGTTTACTGTCATATCCAGGAGTGGGCGGGGGAGGGTTACAGCATATTCTAAGCCCCATCTACAGGGCAGTATTGATTTTTTGTAATAACAGATTTATTTATCGATTTATTGAATTATTTTTTACTGAATTTATTCTTATGTTCGGGGCGACGCCGTGAATTTGTGCTCGTATTAAATAAATGATCCCATGAGACAGACGCTTCTTGGTTGAAATCAAATGTGGCCCAAGGATGCATTTTTATTTTACATTATGATATATGTAAATATTATAAATACTAGTACAAAATAAAAAAACACCTCCGGGCGATGTAAAAATAGATTTTTGAAACATATTGCCTGAGAGGGTGGGAGTTAAAAATTCATTGTCAGAAAGTTTGTACCCTAAGTAAATAAAATCATCAAATTCATTAAAGGATTAAAGAATAAAACAATTTGAAATGTAAACTTTAAATATGTATTAAAATAAAACAAACTATATATAGATATATAATACCAGTCATGTATTTATTAAAACTTGTTTATATAATGAGGACTGTCTAATGTTGCATGTTCAAATTTTGAGTGTAATTGTTGAATAAATACACTCAAAATTTGAACATGCCAAAAATCGTAGAATAAATCTTATTCTATGTTTATGACGATTTTAGGTAGTGTGACGTAAGCAGTGACGTAATTTTTGTTACAGACAAAAACCGGAAGCGAATCTCCATTATTAATAGATTTGAACTTTGATGATAATATCAATTATAAAGTTATTATTATCATCATCAATCTTATTGATGGCACGGATTACCTTGACTCTCTCTCGCCATCCGTCCCTATTGGCCAACATTATCACAAGAGAACAAAAACAAGTGGTTATCGTCGTAGGAAATGGATTAGGCGACACGAATTCAAATCCTGGACGAAGTTGTATGCATTTCACACAGTGCTAATACCCTTGGGAAAGGTATGTATCCAACTATTCTCCCTTCAACTATGAATAAATAGTAGGGCAGACTGGGATTTTTTACCTGGATACGGCAACCGGTCTAGGAGAAGAAAAAAAACGAATTCAAATCAGCATTACCCTGCTTAAAAAAACTGATCTCATGTCTCATTCAATTCTCTTGTGGGTTGTCTTTATCGACTTGATTTTGACAAATATATGGTTGTATAATATTTCTTTGTAGACGAATCGTAAACATAATTCAGATTGTAACAGCAGTCCATAATGATATCATTGCTTCTGTTTTAAGAGTAAAGGATTCTACTTAGGATTTCATAGTTATACCTAGAATTTGGATGACTAAAAATCATGTTCTGCGTAAATTCAGGCCTCACAAAATTATTTTTATTATTATAATTGTTGTGATGTTAATCCAACAGTAAAAAAGAAGTCAAGTCGAGGTAGGGTAAAATAAGACAAGTGTATTTACAATAATGGTACAGGAACGGCTAGCTTGCCGTTAACGGTAACAGTACAACCTTTTCACTCGGTGTCTCACTATTTATAGTGAGAACCGGTGTATATTCTCCACTGTAGGAACGGCCGGTTCAACAATAATGGTAGTCTATAATGATACTGATGCATCTATTTAGGAAAGAGTGAAGGATTCTAATTAGAATTTCATATTTAACAGCTGTCCATAATGATTTTGATGTTTCTACTCAGCGGTAGTTGATAGCGATCCTTGATGATATTGATGCTTCTATTTAGAAAGGAGTGAAGGATTTGAATTAGCATTTCATAGTTAACAGGGACCCGTGGGATATTGTGTTCTTTTAAGAATGAAGTTATATTACGGGGATATTGATGTTTCTATTTAGAAAGGATTGAAGGATTTGAATTAGCATTTCATAGTTAACAGGGACCCATGGGGATATTGTGTTCTTTTAAGAATGGGTTATATTACGGGATATTGATGTTTCTATTTAGAAAGGAGTGAAGGATTTGAATTAGCATTTCATAGTTAACAGGGACCCATGGGGATATTGTGTTCTTTTAAGAATGGGTTATATTACGGGGATATTGATGTTTCTATTTAGAAAGGAGTGAAGGATTTGAATTAGCATTTCATAGTTAACAGGGACCCATGGGGATATTGTGTTCTTTTAGGAATGGGTTATATTACGGTGATATTGATGTTTCTATTTAGGTAGAAATGAAGGATTCTAATTAACATTTCATAATTAATAGCGGTCCATTATGATACTAATGCTTCTATCTAGAAAGAAGTGAAGTATTCTAATTAGTGTTTCATAGTTATCACCGTTATGTCGAGAATCTTGAGGATTAAAAAATGACGTTTGACGTCAATGCAGACCCCACAAAATTATCATTTAAAAACAAATTTAAATGGAAATTGTTTTATTCTCTTAGTGTATTGCTCTAATAAACATCTCGCTGTGATGTGCTGTTTTTGCCGGAATATGGTTACATATGTATATAGAAACATTTTGTAATATATAGCCATTCTTTAATATAGAGCAAGAAGGGATTTTTTTCTCTCCAGCTACCTTTTCTTGTCCAGGTCGGAGGAAAAACCTAACCTCTTTGATGAGGTCCAAAGATACGTTGAAAAAATAGCCAATAATACTAAACAATTAAATGTGTCGATTATCTACACTTTGTGACTGAATAGTATTATTGTCATTTTTTTTTTTTTGTTTTGATTTGAATTACACCGACCGGTGTATTTTTAAATAGTGTTCTTTTAAAAATGAACTTATATTAATCGGATACGATCTTTAAATAATCAACACGTTTAGTTGTTTCACATTTTTGGTTAAACTATTATTAGCAAGCGCGTCTTAAGAACTATCTTAAATGAATTCGTCTTGACTCGGTCCTCTATCTTTTGTCAAATCTTTTATAACGTTTAACCAAGCACAAAAAAACTGACTATTTTACTAAACTTAGCTTAGTTTGGGACGAAGCCAGAAATATGAGCTTCACAGTGAGTATCAAACTCATTAATAACCGTAGATTAGACTATCTTGCTAACCATTATACCGTGAGGGGCGCCTACCAAATTTTCCCATGCGGCTGTTCCAAATTTTCTTGGTATTTTTACCTGTCTGATGGGATATTTCAAAGTTCGTTATCTATTAACCCCAGAACCCATTCTATTCAAATAAGGTCCAATTATTATTTTAATCTGTCCTTCTGCTCAATTATAATGAACCATCAGCGGAGGTAGGAAAACCGCTGTGAGCGGTTTAAAGTAGACAAGGAGTTAACAAAACTAAACTGATTCTTCTGGAACAAAGGACTTAGACTGCATATAAGCAACTGCCTTTAAGTGATTGCCCATTTCATTACTGAGCAATCTTGACGTTGTTTAACTTTGTTTTCCTAACGATAACCGGTGCTTTCAGCGTGATTTGACCGTAAGTCAACTATTTTGAAGGAGTTTATATCGCCAAATTATGTTTGGATTTTTTTTAAAACCTTACTATTTCTTTTTACAACCAAAGTTGTTTTCACAAGTTTATGACAAAGTAAATACCCAGTTCTGATCTGGAATAAGTGTCTCAGTCTGATACAATGTCAGAATAACAACACACCCAGTGAGAATCGAACTCGCTACGAATAACATATGATACTAGATCGCTAAACATGGTAGTATGGTAATTCCGCTCCCTGGTTTCATAAAACACATGTTCTCGGTCTTGTGAAAATATGAAGCCATACTCTTTAGTATGATTAATTGATTGATTGATTTTAACGGTATGTCAAACCGTCTGTAGGTATTTTATGCCAAGAGGTTAGGGAATTGCGTCCATTGTACGTTTATATTTAGATTTTTGCGTTTTCTTATTTTAATTTTTTAATTTTTTTTTTTGCGCACGGGGAAATAATATTAAGTATTCCTATTAATAAAAATAATTTTTAAACAGATAAATTTGACCCATAGATGGGATCCTAACAGATACCACCACTCCGGGAAATAAAGGATACTCCAAACTCTCCAGATCTCCAAATCTGAAGCCATATCATAAGATGCCGTTTAGTGCAATACCAAAACACCCCCTTTTTAGGGGGTCTTATCTGTCTGCAGGGGGATACAGTCAATGTATTTTAAGCCTAGGTGAAATACTCTTTGGTGATTGAGGCTTAGTAGTAGATTACATAGTGGGAACTTGCGCAGCAAAGCCCTCATCTTTTACAATCCACTAATCGGTAGCAAGTGATAGTATGGAGTTTGCAGAAATATAATTAAATGTAATTACATCATCACATCTTGTCCCATTACTCTTTATCTCAGTCCACTGCCGGACCCAATCCTTCCAAATGTATATGAAATATGGGGAGTAATAGACCTTATCTGACCTATGACGTTGTTACGATTCGTGTAGCCATTTTTAGGTTGTAGGTGAGAGCAGTTTTACAGTGGAGATCCCTTGTTGCATTAAGTTTGATCCGTGTTAAAGAATCCTTGTCGGTTAATCTGTTCGTCTCCGTATTAAAGAATCCTTGTCGACTGGTCCGTTCGTCCGTGCATCCCACGAGTAACTGAGCAACAACCCACCACTATCTTTCAATAGATAACACACTACATATTCGTGCGTTTTGATTGAATGATTTAGACCATGCCGTCTCGAATAATCTATAAATTTAAGTTGTGATCTTCAGTACACCTTATATGTAAAAATATTCATGGAGTCGCGTGGTCTAATGGTTAGAGTCGTAGGAAATGGACTCGTCAACGCGAGTTCAATTCCTAAACGAAGCTGTTGGAATTTCAAATGTATGAATTCTACTCTCCTTCCAGCTATGGGTAAATAGTAGGGCAGACTGGGCTCTTTAACCTTGGTTAGGCAACCGGTCAAGAAGGAAAACTCTAAATTCAAACCTGTTAAACTCCGCTTAAGAAATTGACCTTGTGTCGCATCCTGCTCGTGCGGAGGGGTTGGTAAATATCTAAATGTAAAAATATTCCAACAGACGTGTTGGTAGGAGATTTGAATTCAGAGTTTTCGTTTTCATAGACTGGTTGTTTTACCAAAGCTAGATAGCCCTTACTATATACATATAATTTAGACATCATGGAATAGCCAGAATTCTACCCATACACCAGCAAGTTTTTTCCGGATTATTTCGCACGCGTGCATGTAGGTATATGTACATTTTTTTCTGGTTTAATGTGGTCGTCCTATCGCCATGTAATAGTTAGCAAGCTACTCACACAGATCCATTACTACTGAATAGTCAGTTCGATCGACGTTAGTGCCCCATACTTATGACGTTGTGTCATATCCTACCCATGGCGAACGGGGTGGGTAAATGAACCCCACTCGTGGTGAATGGTTAACAAACTAGTCACGCAGATCCATTACTACTGAATAGTCAGTTCGATCCTCGCTGGATGCCCCATACTTGTGATCTTGTGTCATATCCTATCCGTGAAGAACGGGTTGTGTAAATACCTACACCAAAGCGAGATCATTTTTCAGTTATATCGGGAAATGCTTGGGGGAGTTCATGTAGTGTATTGCTTGGCCAGATAGGCTAGCAGACTCATTGCTAATGAGTTGTTTTTTTTCACCCTGAACACTCCATTCTTCTGACTTATTCTCATACCAATCTAAACGTTCCAATCTCATCACCAATTTCAAAAGAAACTGAAAATTTTTATTTAACTAAGTTTTGAATAATCTGACACATAACTCCGACATTGCTTATATCCCCTGTTTTTACCTTTAACTGAATGTCATACAGTTTTTTGTTTTGTTTTGTTTTTGTTTTTGTTTTTTGTTTTTTCAGTTCTCAGGCAAGGTAGTAGTCACATCTATCCAATCAGCAATGTTATCGAGACCTATTCCCCCTTCTTTTCTTTACACACATAGTCTTTTCTATGTCATCTCTCTGGTGTATTGTTTTGTGCATCTTAATAAATGTCCTTGACCTTTGGTCCATCACGCACCTCCGCCACAATATGCGTATGATTTTTTTTTTCTTGTAAAGATTTATTCTTCGCCATTGACCGAACAAGAGGGTTTATCCAAGTGAAGTGAATTTTCGATCAGAGTTGGCAACCTGAAAAAGGAATAAAAATCTGTCTTATTACTTTCTTGAGCAAGCTTGTAAAAATACTCTAACCCTGGGGTCTTCAAACTTTTAAGTCCCTGGACTCCTACAAAAATTGAATTGGCCTATCATGGACCCCTCCTTATATACCCCAGTCCACCTGCTATTGTTTTGTTGCAACCAATTATGCAATTAATGAATTCGGCACAAACTTTTATGTAAAACTGTTAATTGTAAAATAACCGTAAAATAAAAAGTAAAGTAAGCATAACATGTAAAAGAAAAAAAAGAGCTACAAATATTTAATGATAACTTAATAACTTACCAAAGAAGCACATTTCCTAATGTGATGGGTGAAGCTGATGACTTTTGATAAGTTCATGAATATTAGGCTTAAACTTTTGAAAATATATCATTCGCATGTTCTCCAGGATTCTTGTGGAATTAATTTCTTCTAATTACTAAGAAGGCTTAGAAGTTTCCATAAACCCCTTGTAGATCCCCGAATACTTAAAGACCACCTGAATTGTTGTATAAACCCAGGGGTTTATGTAGACCACTTTGAGAAACCCTGCTCTAACCTATAACTTCAGAAAACAACACAACGATGAGACAATAGTCAAAGCATAAACATATAATGAATAATTGCAGCTCAGAAAGTGAACTTAGCTCTCTAATTATAATCAAAGAAATCTATCTAAGTGTTAATCATATATATGGAGGTGTGTGGTGTAATGGTTAGTGTCGTAGAAAATGGATTTGTCAACCCGAGTTCAAATCCTGGACAAGGCTGTTTGCATTTCACATAGCGCTAATCCCCTTTGAAAAGGTATGAATCCATATATTCACCCTCCAGATATGGGTAAATAGTAGGGCAGTCTGGGCTCTCGTCTAGGTAACCAGTCTAGAAGAAGAAAAACTCCGAATTCAAACCTGTTAAACTCCGCTTAAGAAATTGACAGTGTGTTGCATCCTGTTGTGCGAAGGTGTGTCATAAAAGTATCGAGATTGAAGCTGTATTTACCAAGATAGACATGAAGAATGAATGGAACGTTATTTTTCAGAACACAAGGTGTGTCAAAAAGTACAAAAAATCTCGATACTTTTTGAACACCTTGTATATTAACTTCTAAAACTCTTCTTGGTGAGATTATCTCGTCTTAAGGAACTGAGTTTTATAAATACTTGGATTATCTTATTTTAAGAGATTCGGTACGCTTCACTACTAAACCCCGACATGTGAATATTTATGAATTAAGAAACATTTTCACAAGTGGAACTCGGAACTGTCTTCTTCCTTAGGCGTGTTCCTTTCTTGTCTTCTGGTGTTTCATACTTCAGACATTGTAAAGATTAGTAAAAGGACAACTCCATCGAGGAATGGTGAATTTTGTTTTGTTTCCCCTTTTTTGGGAGTGCATGGATCTATATTTTTAGTAGTCCTTGTGACGAAGTTTCTAAAGTGCTGGATAACGACATCGTTAGAAGCAAATTCAGATCCCAGTCACGCTATTACATTCACTTTCGAACTAATACCATTGGGAAAGGTATGAACTCTTTCATCCTCATCTATGGGTTAAATATTACTACTTCTGTTCTTCTACAAGAATGGATTTTCTTTTAAATCCTGTTTGCATTTCATATAACACTAATACCCTTGGGAAAGGTATGCATCCATCCATTCTCCCTTCAGCTATGGGTAAATAGTAGGGTAGACTGGGCTCTTTAACCAGCCTAGG
>CM042138.1:81922856-81930356 GCA_023376005.1 Doryteuthis pealeii | reverse complement strand
AGGCGAATATATCTGTTTAAATGTGAAGCGTAAACATGACTTTTTCTCGATTTGTTTACGCTTCACATTTAAACAGATATATTCGCTTAATTCATTAATTATCAACTAATTAATTTTCAAATTAGGTATGACTTCAATTAAGCATATATATATATATATATATATATATATATATATATATATATATATATACTTGAAGCACGACAATACAATGCGTAAACATCTTTTGTCTTTATTTTTACGCATTGTATTGCCTTCGAATCACACATACTTATTCACTTTCTTATTGATTGGCCCAACAATGACGCTTAGTATTGAGTACATATTGAATTTTATTAAACTTGGACAATATTTTTCACAAATTTATTTCCAAGTTATATTACAAAAAAGTTCGTCACAAAAAAAATCACGTAGAAATTGTCGAAAACAATCGCTGTAATTAAAACTTAGAAAACCAAAATTTCAGGATTACGGATCTGGATTCGGCTTGGAATGTTTTTAATTTGTTCACAGATCGGCCTGATTCCAAAGTGATATTTATATTTCGGCTACGGCTTCTAGGAGTAAAGTTGAAAAATGTGACACACTGACACAATATTGGTGATAAAGCATATATAGATCTAACGATATCGTAACTCAGAACCAACGGGTGTTTGGTGACTGTCAGTTTCTCGCCTATGCGATCATCAGTCCAAACTTTTGAATCTGTTGGTCGTTGACTCTGTGTCTACGCTATCCTAATTATAAACAAAATTAATTTCTAATGCAGTACACACATTTTAAAATGCCTATAGCACCTTTCCCATCAATTCTCCTCCTTCCAGCCTCCAAATCCATTAATATAATTTGAAAAACTAGAACACATCACCCCTGATGATGGCACTTCGAAGTGCCGAAAGTACTCGGGACATGAACTTTGGTGGACTAATCCACGAAATCCACCCAAATATTAAAAGTTGACCAGAAAACTTGAAAAAATCACAAATAAAATTGTTAAACAGATGTGTCTTTTGTTTAATTCAACATGCATAAATGAAAGAATGCTGCCCAAATACACACACACACACACACACACACACACATATATATATATATATATATATATATATATATATATATCGTCTGACAAGAATCATCAGTAGAGTTTAACAAAGCACACACACACACACACACACACATATATATATATATATAGTACGGCTAGTATATATATATATATATATATATATATATATATATATATATATATATATATATATATATATATATAGCCGTACCCATAAAATTTCCACGAAACGAAACGAAAATCAAGAGGAGTCATTTAAGTCAGAAACTATGAATTGCAATTTCATTACATATAAATCCTACTGTTGCCTTTGTAATAAATTATACAAAAATGAAAGTGACACAAATCGGAAACAAATTTGAGGTGGAAATATTATTCAATATTACAAATAAAACAAACATGTAACTTTTTTTTAAATTCATTTTAATTTTACGTTGGACATTGGATCTTGGAAGATTTGGACGGTTTCATTTTTAACCAGAGGGTGTTACCGGATGATAACAGACGGAAGATTTAGGAACAACCGTATTATATATATATATATATATATATATATATATATATATATATATAAGATTTTTGGATGTTTGTTTTTTTTAGAAACATTGTTGAATATATTATTATTTATATTTTTGCTTGAAGGCAATTACAATGTGAATATCGTATAAAATTCTATAGTTATAGAAAATAACCATGACAAGTGAATTTCGCAAATGATCATGCGATGCTAGAATATCGTACAGTCTGTTTCAACTTTATTAAGTCTCATCAGCGATGTATACTAACGATTTCCCTCCGACAGAAATCGAAACCGGTAGTCCAGCAGGTAAAGTCTGTGACTTGACCGAAATTTGCGAAATTCACTTGTCATGGTTATTTTCTATAACTATCGAATTTTATACGATATTCACATTGTAATTGCCTTCAAGCAAAAATATAAATAATAATATATATATATATATATATATATATATATAGAGAGAGAGAGAGAGAGAGAGAGGGGGGGGGAGAGATAGAGAGAGGAGAGAGGGTGAGGGATACTAAAAATCTTATAGATATCAGAGAGAGTTACAAAATCTTAAACAAAGTTTTACGAAACGAATCTATAAAGAAAATAATACAATTTCGCCAACTATACAAGGGTAGAAACAACGACACTGATTCGTTTACTAGTTCTACAAAGAAGAAGACCTTTTAAAATCTACCATGAATCAAACTGTTATAGTAAAAACATCATCTAATCTTTAGAATGTCGTTGCTTCAAGCAATATATAGGGAAATCAAAATGGTTTTTCAATTTGAGAATAAATAACTATAGATAAGGAATCAAATCCCTGATCTATAAGAAACTTTTCCCAGTAGAACAACATTTCCGCCTAACAGACCAACACTTTAACACAGGCGGTAAATTTACTATGATAGAAAAGATTGAAGAAAAAATTACCAAACGCCACATCAGTTCTAGAAATTTTTAAAGATGAATAGAATGAATAGAATAGATGGACTAAAGAAGAAACTAAACCACCACAAAAAGATTATTATCATCCTCAATACTTATGAAAATGTTTAAAAATAAAAATACAAAAAATGAATTATACAAATGAAAAAGAAAACATTTAAGAATTCCTTACTTTTAAGACTGATCTTCCTGTTTAACGAGAGAAAGAAAAAAAAACATTTATAAACACATTCAAAGTCGAATGTTTAAATCATTAAGATTTAAAGTTCTAGTTGCGTTTATACGTTCAGCCAATCATACACTTTCAGTCTTGAAATATAAACAGGAATTAACAATATATATATATATATATATATATATATATATATATATATATATATATATATATGGTGTGTCAAAAAAGTACCGAGATTGAAGATTTACCAAGATAAAAGAGAAGAATGAATGAAACGTTAATTTTTCCAGAATACTAGGTGTGTCAAAAAAGTACCAAGTTTAAAGCTGCATTTACCGAGATAAAAATGAAGAAGGAATGGAACATTATTTTTTTATAGAATACAAGGTGCGTTAAAAAGTACAAAAAGTCTCAATACTTTTTTGACACAGTTTGTATATATATATATATATATATATATATATATATATATATATCCAAAAGTCCAGAGAAGAAATCTTCCTTACGATACAAGAGTTTTTTTTTTAACCTGTCGCAGTTTGAGAGCTCAATGTGTGCTCTTAATGTTAGAGTCACAGAGCAATTTATAAGTCAAGAAATAACAAAAGATTTAGAGATTTTGCATTATAGCTGAAATAGACTAAAATGCAAAATCTCTAAGTTTTTGTTATTTCTTTACTTTATATATATATATATATATATATATATATTCTTTATTTCCTTCTTTTCATCTTTTCATTATGTTTGATTGAAACACATTAGTGTCATTGCTTTTGTACGCTTACCCCCACTCTATCTTTCCCATACTCTCTTTCTTTCTTTCGTTCTTATTATATTTTTGTGTGTAGTATGTAAGAGTATATTATCATTTTCGACGGATTCATATGTATATACAACTGCAGGATTACATATGTGTGTCTAGTATAATATATGAACATATACAAATTTCAAATATCTTTCTTCTATTAATGAGTCTGGAATAAACATACTTAAATGAATTGGTTTGCTACTTTAATAGACAAGCACTTAAATTATATGTGCTTATATTGATAACTTCCTTTTGAACATGTACTTTACAAAAATACATAATATATAGATATATGTACACTTGCAACACACACACACACACACACATACACACACACACACACACATATATATATATATATATATATATATATATATATGTGTGTGTGTGTGTGTGTGTGCAGAGAGAGAGACAGAGACAGAGAGCGTTTATATCTAAGTTAGGATGCAGATACACAGGGCCAACGACACTTGGTGACCGTCAGTTTCTCGAGAAGCTGACAGCTACCAAGCGCCATGACCTGGGGATCTACGCTATCCTAACTTGGTGACTGTCAGTTTCTCGCCTACCGATCATCGGACCATAGCATAGGCGAGAAACTGAGACCCACCAGAAAAAGTATGAATCCAATTATTCTCCCCCCAGCTATGGATAACTAGTAGGACAGACTGGGTTCTTTGACCTTGTTATAGCAACTGATAAGGAGAATAAAAACTCTTAATTCAAACTTATTAAACTCTTGAAACGCTTGAAATGAACTTTGTGTCGCAACCTGTTCGTGTGGAGGGGTTGGGAAAGTACATATACACAGAGGGCTTTTCATGCTTATTTCATGATACGTCGAAATGATGCTGTTCCGGGTATAAAATCGATACTGCTATCGGTTGAAAATCCTTTTTTAATAAAAAGTTAATTTTCTTCTAAACTAAAAGTACCATGATTTTATTATTTCTAGTGAAACATTATACAATTATAATGGTTTGGTTTGGTTTGGTTTGTTTTACGGCATATCAACCTCAGTGGGTCATTTAATGCCGATAAAGTTTTGAAATAAATCAATTCTTAATGGATAATACAATTTTTTTATAAATACATTTTTCTATTTAACCCATAGATGGGACCCTAACAGGCACTACCACTCCGAGTCAGAGTGGACCAGGGAGCAATGGTGATGAAGGGGTGCTCCACATTCCCCAAACCTCCAAAACTGGAACCTTACCATCAGATAGAGTTTAACGTCATTCCAGGACACGTAGACCCGCAGCCACCGCCTTCTAGCACCCATATGATAAAAAGGGGTTGGGACTTGCCATAAGGGCAATAGGGTTGGGAAAATCATATAGGTGCTAGGGCTTGACGTGACCAGCCGATTGATCGGAGGGGGCCTCTCCGACCGCCCGTCTAGCCCAAGATAGGTCCAAAGTGGAGTATTGCATGTCATGAACTGCTCATCCACTGGGCTCCATCCTTAAGCATCACGGGTCGCAACCCACGGCCAAGGTTGGGGGAGTCTTACCCCTCTGCAGAGGTGCAGTCGGTGCATTCTAATGCCCCAGCCGACAGGGCGGACAATTATAATGGATACAATTATGTACTATCTATTACTAAACTCTACAGCATTGAAATAAAAACGAATTAGCATATAAGAGGTGTACCTATTTTTTGACTACTGTGCATTCATATTTTTGTTTACAAAGTTTCAAAGATATAGAGTTTAGTATTAAAAAAAAAACAATACTTAATAATATCTGTATCGATTGTATAACGTCTCTCTAAATATAAAAAAATCCTGGTATCTTTGGTTGAGAAGAAAATTCGTTGGCTGTTTTGTTTTACGGCATATCAACCCTTTTCGTGTCATTTGATATCGAATCAAGTCATTTTGATAAGCAAAGGACTCGGGTTGATTACAATACCTGCTATTGCTTAAGTGGTCACTCAATTAAGTATTGAACGGGCTCATCACTGCTTAACTTCGGTAATCGAGCGGAAGTGGTGTTTTTAGTGTGACTTGACCGTAATGAAGAAAACTAACTTTTTATTTAAAAAATTAGTAGAGGTGTATTGATATGTATGTTTATTTTACAAACGCACACTAATGTACACGCATGAGCAAACACACACACAAACACGGGGCGGGCGCACACGCACACACGCACACACACACACACACATAGAGGACAATAGAAGAAACCATAAAGAAGAAAAAATTCAGGCATTTTATGGTGAGCAGTTCGCATAAAAGTTAAGCATTTAATGTCGTCTACGACACTTGTTGCCCAGAATAACAAGTAATAAAATGGCGCCGAGATCCCTTGAGAAAATGGTGTCTTTCCAGTGCCTAAAAGAAGAAGACGACAGAGTTTATATTTTCATAAACAACCAGAGTCCTTAAAGTGGCATTTGGGCCTCTGGACAGTGAAAGAATTTTAAAAATGGACAGTTATAACGACCATTACTAACTATTAGGTTTTAGCCCGTGTGAAATTCCCTAAAAACAATTTGGTTTTAATTTATTTTATATTGACAACGAAATTTTAATGGATTGACCTCTCGTTTATTGGGCCGTTAAGATTATACGATATGACTAAAACGAAATTTGAGAGCAGGTTTAGTGGCATGAGGTTGGTTGGTTGGTTGGTTATGGGGTTTATGGCAAGTAAACACTTATTTAATACTGAATTCATTTTTTGTAAGTAATTATTCCTATGTAATAATAATTTGTAAACAATTATAGCTTCAATAATACAAATAATGTGCCTGTCATTCGGCATGTCTTAGAATACGCTGACTGTATCCTCTACAAAAGAGTAAGACCTCCCAAAGTGTATCCTGGGTATGACATTAAACAGTATCCGATTGCGAGGCTCCGTCTGATCTGGAGAATATGGAGTACCCCTTCATTGCCATTACTTCCAAGTTCACTCTGACTCGGGGTGGTAGTACTTGTTAGGGTTCCATTAGATATGTTTAAAATTATCTTTATTCGATTGGACCAAAAAAAATCTTTCTTATGAAACAACTACACAGAATATGTAAATATGAAGGTATAATGAATGCGATTCCCTAACCTCGAGACATGAAATAATCTTAGACGGATCAACATGCCATTAAAGTCAATCGATTAAATAATTTGCACTTAATTATATGGTTTCAAATATTCCTATCTAATACGAATAATTTGCAACCAATTGTCTGGTTTCGAGTTGTTGATATAGTTCACAATAATTTGAAACATGCATATACTTTATACTTAGTTACAATAACAAAATCTTGAGAGTCATTTTTTTGATGTAGTACAAAATATATTTATGTAATCCATATGTATGTGTTGTCCAGCAAGGACCAACATCGATTAGCTCTGTATGGATTTTGGATGCGGCACCGAGGACTCCCGGGGGATGGGGTGATGATCGATAGGGACTGTTGGCGATATATATATATATATATATATATATATATATATAGAGAGAGAGAGAGAGAGAGAGAGGGGGGAGAGTGAGAAGGAGAGATAGAATGTGTGTGTATTATGAATATCCGTGCTCCAAGCACGACAGATGATAATGATGAATTAGGAGTTATATTTTTTCGGACGACCCTGTACTATTCAAACATTATAATTTGGGTTGGTTGGTTGGTTGGCTGGTTGGTTGGGTGGTTGGTTGAGTTTTACGGCATGTCAACCCCTGTTGACATGCCGTAAAACTCAGCCACCGCATTCTAGCACATATATCATAAAAAGAGTTGGGGCTTGATATCAGGGCAATAGGGTTCTGACAATCATATAGGTGCTTGACGTGACCAGACGATTGATCGGAGGGGCTTGCCGACCGCCCGACTAGCCTAACTAAAGGCCAAAGTGGTGTCGCATGTCGTGGACTGCTCAGCCACCAGGATTACATCCTTAAGCATCACGGTTCACCACCCACGGCTAACAAGTAGCCCCATTGGGGTTGGGAGTCTTTCTTACCCTCGATGCTGTCGGTATATTC
>CM042138.1:81877856-81917856 GCA_023376005.1 Doryteuthis pealeii | reverse complement strand
TGTACACTTTGATCAAATGTTCTTTCACCTTTTCACCAATTGTTTTGGTTGCTTCCATTGTTTTAGGGTCCAATTCAAACTCGTAATGCACGTTCTCTTATTAGACTACGTTGCATGTTTATCTGTGCGGCTTTCAAATCACACATGGAGTGAAGCAATGCTCAACGTGTCAGCGCACCAACTATCACAATACTATCAAAATATTGCAAAATGTTTTATTCACCCTTGTATTAGATTACGAAATGATATCGATTTTTCTGAAACACCCTGAATTTTTCTTCCTTTCTTATTTTCTTCAAGGTTTCTTTTTTTCTGCTATTCTTTCTTACTTTTTATTCTTACTTTCTTTTTCTTTCTCTTCATTGCTTTCTGTCTGTTCATTATTTTCCTCACATGTTTCTTTCTTTTTTATTCTTCCTTTCTTCCTTTCTTTCTTTCTTTTTTCTTCTATTCCTATTCCTTTCTTTCCTCTCAATTTTTTTCTTCTTCTCTTCTTTCTTCTTTTTATTATCTTTTCTTTTCTATTCATTTCTTTCTATCTATTCAACATTTTCATCTCATATTTCTTTTTCTTCCATCCTTTCTTTTTATTCTTCCTTTCTTTCTTTCTTTTTTCTTCTATTCCTTTCTTTCCTCTGAAATTATTTTCTTCTTCTCTTCTTCTTTCTTCTTTTTATTATCCTTTCTTTTTTTTTTCTTTTTTTTTCTTTTCTTTTCTATTCATTTCTTACTATCTATTCAACATTTTCCTCTCATATTTATTTTTCTTCCATCCTTTCTTTATTTTTATTCTTCATTTCTTTCTTTCTTTTTCTTTCAGTCTTTCCTCCTATTTTTTTCTTCTATTCATTTCCTTCTATCTTTTCACCAAGTTCCTCTCACCTTCATTTTTCTTTCTCTTATTCTTTCATTATTTCCTCATTTCTTTTTCGTCTTCTCTCGCCGCCATTGTTTTGAATCCATCTTACACAAACACATCATATCATTTATTCATTTAGACACAATTTCTTTTCAACATTTTCTTTTTATAATTTGCTACCTTCTGTGGTTTACTCATTTACTTCTGCGTTTTCAAAATTTGTAAGAAAAATCGCATTTATTTTATGACTTATTTTATTTATGTGCATTTCTTCCCACTTTTTCTTCCTCTGAATTAACTTTCATAAATAACTGTTTTTCTTTTTCTCTGTTTCTTTTTCATGATTTCTCAACCCAACTTTTTATATAATTTCATTTTGTATTAACATAATTACTGAAAATATGTAGTACGACTACTATAATCACTACACTCAATGCGTGGGACTTCGAGGTACAGACGTATCACCCAATCCCGGCCAGGAGACCGGACCTAGTATTGATCGACAAGAAGAGAACCTGTCATCTTGTGGATTTTGCCGTCCCGGCCGATCAACGAGGGAAAATGAAAGAAAGCGAAAAGATAAATACTTGGATCTTGCTTAAGAACTGAGGAAACTGAGGAACATGAAGGTGAAGGTCATACAAATTGTAACTGGTGCCCTTGGAATGGTTTCCAAAGGTCTCGAAAAGAATTTGGGTGAATTGGAAATCAGAGACCATCCAAAGTACAGCACTGTTAAGATCGGCTAAAATACTCAGAAGAGTCCTGGAGACCTGAGGAAACTTGCTGTCATTCAGCTTCAAGTGAACCTTCGGCTACGGCAGGTATGAAAACATAATAATAATAATAATAATAATAATAATAATAATAATAATAATATAATAATTCGAGACCATTCCTAAAATGGACAAGAGAAGAGCTATGCCAGATAGACCAAGGGACAAGGAAACTCATGACCATGCACAAGGCATTACACCCGAAATACGACATAGACAAACTGTGTGTGCCAAGAAAAGAAGGGGGAAAGGGTCTCACCAACATTAAAGATAGTGTAAATACGATAATCCGAGCACTGACGAATACACTAATAAAAGTAAGGAAAGACTAATTGCAGTAGCATGGAAAAGCAATTGCAACACATTGACAAACAGAAATACACCAAAAACTAAAAAACAGAAATGGGAAGAAAAACAACTACATGGGTAATTTAAGCATCAAACTCAAGAGATATCACATCATAAGACATGGACATGGCTAAGAAGAGGAAACCTAAAGAGAAACTGAATCTCTTATAGTCGCAGCATAAGACAATGCCACAAGAACAAACTATATAAATGCTAAAATAGATAAGACGCGGCGGAATAGCAAGTGATGAATGTCTGGAGACAGAGACGGTTAATCATATAATAAGCGAATGCAGCAAACTAATACATAGAGAGTACAACACTAATAATAATAATAATAATAATAATAATAATAATAATAATAATAATAATCAAAGCAAAAATTGATAAGACCCATAGTAAATGTAGACTATGTGGTAATAGAGATGAGACCGTAAACCATGTACTATGCGAATGTAGCAAACTAGCACAACGGGAGTACAAAACTAGACATGAGTGGGTTGGGAAGGTGATCCACTGGGAATTATGCAAGAAATTAAATTTTGACCATACAACAAAATGGTATATGCACAAACCAGGATCTGTTCTTGAGAACGAAACGCATAAAATTCTCTGGTACTTTGAAATAAAAATGGATCACCTTATCCCAGCAAGAAGACCAGGCCTAGTGTTGATTAACAAAAAAGAAAGAACTTGTCAACTGGTGGATTTTGCAGTTCCAGCAGATCACAGGGTGAAGCTAAAGGAAAATGAACAAATGGACAAATATCTGGACCTTGCCAGAGAACTGAAAAGTTATGGAATATGAAAGTGAAAGTGATACCAATTGTAGTTGGTGCACTTGGAACGGTCCCAAAAGGATTGGAAAAGGGTTTGAAAAGTCTGGAAATCAGAGGAAGGGTTGATACCATTCAGAACACTGCACTGCTGCAATCTGCCAGAATACTCAGAAGAGTCCTGGAGACCTGAGGAGACTTGCTGTCACTCAGACTCCAGTGAAAGACCATCAGCTAACGCTGTCCTTGGTAAAACGTTAAACTAGATCTACTGGTAAAGTTCCAATTCTGGAGCCTGGTGAGTGTGGATTACCTCTTCATCGCCATTACTCCCAGGTCCACACTGACCTGGGGTGGTAGTACCTATTAGGGTCCTATCTATATTTATTTTATTTGACCAATAGAAGAAAATGAGTTAACAAAAATGTGTTAAAAAATTGAGTTCAAAAAAAGAATTTTCAATACCCTCCAAAAATTAATAGAACAAAACGTCTTCGACATAAAATAACCCAACAAAGGTTGACATGTCGTAAAATCACACACCACCCCCCATCCCCCAAAAAGAAGAATGAGATGAAACTGTTAAACACATAATAAGCATAATAAGCGAATGTAGCAAACTAGAACAAAGAGAGTACCAGACTAGACACGATTGGGTGTAAAGAATGATCCACTGGGAACTGTGCAAGAGACTAAAATTTTACCATACTACCAAATGGTATATTCACAAACCAGAGAATGAGACGCATGAAATTCTCTGGGGTTTGAGACGATCAGGTGTAGTTTTAATTACCAAGAAAAAAGAATTTGTCTTTTAGTGGATTATGCCGTTTCTTTGGATTACAGAGTGAAAATGAAAGAAAGCGCAAAGATAGAGAAATACTTGAACCTCGACAGAGAACTAAAAAAACAAAAACTGAAACATGAAAGTAAGTAGATGGTGGACTTCAAACGGTTCACAAAGGCTTGCGGAAAAGACTGGAGTAACTGGAAATCACAAGAGTAATCGAGACCATCTAGACCACAACATTGTTAGGATCGGCTAGAATTCTCAAAAGTGCCCCGAGGAGACTTACTGTTACTCAGACTCTAGTAAAAGACCACCACTTAACGCCGGTGTGAAAACTCGCAAGAGGTGAAAATAACAACAAACGTTCTACCAACAGATAGACCAACACATTTTAAGGAGGCAAAGGGGATAGGAAGAAAAATGTAGCTATGGTGTGAATAGATTACAAAAAATATGTTATCCCGCACACATAGATAATAGAATGCCTGAAAATGTTCAAGATATCAGAGAATTTTATCTTATTATAATGGAGATTGTGTTTTTCTGTCTGTAACCGAAACTATATTACTACTCAAGTCGCAATTCCCTTAGTTATTTACGTTACATTCTCCATGATTTAATATTTATTTAAACCTCAATCATTAATAAAATTGTTTTACATCATTAATACTATCGACCATATCTACATACTAATAACATGCAATTGTATTTATATATACAACAAAATAGTAGTTTACAGTGTGAACGGGAAGGCTAATATGCATATTGATATTAAAAATTTGATTTTAATAGATGTGTGCTTAGTATTATTGATTTCTAATAGTTTGGTTTTATCTTAATAAATATGAGCAAAAATCCCAGAGATAAATCCTGTAATTTCATTCTTCACTTCCAGTTTTAACTAAATAGTTAAATTGCGAAAGTTTTGCAATGAAAGACGGGAGTGATGGAAGAGTAAGTTTAAGTTGTTCAATTTTTTCGATTATACCCCCTTTTATTTCAAATAATTTTATCTGCATTCTTATTTAGTTTCATTTGCCTTTCTAATTTAATATAATACTACATTAAAACTTAAATAGTTGCACCCGGAGGGTGCATGCATTTGCTAGTAAACTTAATCACGAGAGCTATGGAAATCTGGAGAGTAGAACGATCAGCTGGAGAACAAATTCTAGCAGAGGTAAAAATCTAAAGATGCATCTTTCAGGGAGACTCATTGTGTTACATAATTCATAGGTAACTTATGAATTATGTATGTACTTTTGATAGATATTTTTGAATCAGAGTTCGTTAGATTCAAAATAACGGGGGTTGAGCGAAGAATGACCTTTGCGTTATTGACAGGTAATAACTTCGACTTAACCTTTCCGGAAACGCACCATGACAATTTTAAGTTTTTAGTTTAGTTGCAACCAGTTACTAGCCGAGAGAAGTCGCTATCGTCGGTTCTCGAGATGTCGCTCTCACTGTGTGGTACTGTGCTGGGACGTGTTCTTAATAAAGACTTAAAGAAAAACATCAAAGTCTTGTTGATTAATTAAAATAAGAATGCACAGACTGTAGGGACAGTTTTGTTTGGTGTTTGTTATGGTTTGAAGATCCGTGTTTTGATCCTCACATTTTAAATGTATATGACAATGGAAATGAAGTTTCCATAGAAAACAAAAGAAGAAGATACAATTATAAAAGAAACAACTTTATATACAAGATATTACAATTCATATTGTGATAGTGAATTGTTCTTTTTAGCGATGTTGCCGACTGTATGTGTCTGTACATAGTTGTGTGTGACAAGTTATGTATTGTTTATATTTGTGTGATTGGATATGTCAACGTTGTAGCAGTTTTGATAAAACAATGTCTGTGATTGAAACTTGTGTCGTATTGAGTAGGAGAGAGAGAAAATATGAAACGAAAAAATAGATGGACCTGTTGAGTCGTATTTTATGTTTTCAGACAGCGTTTTCTCCCCATTGTGTCGAGTTGGGAAGAGCGTCCGTTCCCACTGTTGAGTTAGGAGCATCAGCTCCAACCCTGTCGAGTCGGGAAGAGCGTAAGCTCCTACTGAAGTTTTTCAGCTCTGTGGGCCTTTTTCACAATTTTCTATTGTCATTGTCTACGTGATCATTAAGTTAAATTTAATATTGGAATTTTCAAATATCAGCTGTTTTCTAATGATGTAAATATCGGATGATTTTGCAACATTCCGATGGCGTACATATTTTCAATGGAATTTAAACCATTGTTTCTATTGCTGCTAAAATATTTCTAAACTAATATTTATTCGATTATCTTTTGTTTACATAATTCTAAACTTAACTTATACAATTGTAAAATTACTTGTTTCAGAAAACTTAATTATTTTAATGTATACAATTCCACATGCACGTAAATAGGGGCCAAATTCCCCATAAGACACCGAGCCCAACCAGAAAGAAGAAGTCAACCCAACAGCAGAGCCCACAAGAGAAGATGGCAGCCAACTAATTAACAGCAGGAACAAGTAGACAAAGAAACAAGAATTCCACATCGTCTCTCTCTCTCTCTCTCTCTCTCTCTCTTCTCTCTCTCTCTCTCTCTCTCTCTCTCTCTCTCTCTCTCTCTCTCATATATACCTCTAGGGAGATTCTTTTTACCTCGAAGGTGGAGCGCTACACCTACCATCAACTCTCCACTTTACCACACAGATACAAGATGTGCTACTTATGCGCTGAGTTGGCGAGGGCCACTATCGAACCTGAAGCCTTGTGGTTTTTAGGCGGATACTCTACAGATATATAATAATAATAATAATAATAATAATAATAATAATAATAATAATAATAATACGGGAAAGATGAAAGAAAACGAAAAGATAAACAAATACTTGTACCTTGCCAGAGAATTGAAAAAGCTGTGGAACATGAGGGTAAAAGTGACACCAATTGTAGTTGGTGCACTAGGAACGGTCCCAAAAAGATTGGAAAAAGACTGGATGAACTAGAAATCAGAGGAGGAATCGAGACCATCCAGACAACTGCATTACTGCAATCGGTTAGAATACTCAGAAGAATCTTGGAGATCTGAGGAGACTCTTTGTCACTCAGACTCCAGCGCTGGTGTGAAAAACTCACAGGAGTGAACTAAATAAGAAGAAGAAGAAGAAGAAGAGGTGCCGGAAAAAAATATTACAAGAGAAAAAAATAGAAAGAAAAGAAAAGAAAAGAAAAAAAAAGAATGGAGGTAAATAGATAAATAAATCGAAATGAATAAAGAAAATTAGAAAAGAAAAGGAACAGAAAAGAGGGGAAAAGCAACCCCCCCCCAAAAAAAAAAGACAAAAGACAAAAAAATAAATGATAAAAGGAAAAAAGAACAACAAAAAACAAAAAAGCAAAAAAAAAAAAACTCCTCAAAAACTCACAAACAAACAAACAAAGAACAACAGTAACAACAACCAAAAAACAAAAAACAAAAAAAAAGCATTTGTTATGACAGTCCCGGTTGATCTTTTTTGTCCCCTTTTAACAAAGTTAATCACAATTAACGAAGGTTCAGATTGTTTTGGCGGGATCTATTAATAAAATTTTCATCATGATAAGCGACGGGGGGTTAGGGGGAGGGCATTTGTCAGTGGGCGCGCTCGCCGTACGGACCAAGATGGATGTGAATATGGCCGACCAATTTCGACGCCATGGCCGACTTGGACTTCATTATTGCATTCTCAACTAAAAACGACAGAGAGAGAGAGAGGGGGGAGAGAGAAAGAAAGAGAGAAAGAGAGAGACGGAGAGGGAGAGAAAGAAAGAAAGAGAGAAAGAGAGAGAGGGGGGAGGGAGAGAATAATAGACTTTAATTGTATCGGGTGATTAAAATGTTTTTTTTAGGAAATATTTTCTTTTCGAAATTTAAATGAATAATGTCAATTCAGAATTATTATTCTTTATTACCTAAAATAAAGTCATGTCGGCTGGGACTTTTGAATACACCGACTGCACCTCTGTAGAGGGGTAAGACCCCCGCTCAATGGGCCACCTGTTAGCCGTGGGTGACGATCCGTGATGCTTAAAGACGGAATCATGATGGAATCTATGGCGTGAAACATTCCACTTTGGCCTTTACTTAGGCTAGGCGGGTGGTCGGAGAGGCTCCCTCCGATCAATCGGCTGCTCACGTAAAGCCCTAGCACCTATATGATTCCCAACTATATTGCCCTTATGGCAAGTCCCGACCTTTTTTATCATATATGTGTTAGTAGGCGTAGATGAGGGTCTTCATGTCCTGGGTATGACGTTAAACTCTATCTGATGGTGAAGTTCCAGTTCTGGAGTTTTGGGGAATGTGGAGCACCCCTTCATCACCATTGCTCCCAGGTCCACTCTGACCCGGAGTGGTAGTACCTGTTAGAGTCCCATCTATGGGTTAAATAGAAACAAATGTGTTTGAAACAATTAAGGACCCGTCAAGAATGAATAAAACAAAAATGTCTTCGGCATAAAATGACCCAACAAGGGTTGACATGCCGTTAAACCCAACCAACCAACCAACCAACCAGCCTAAAATGAATATCATAACAGTTCTCAAGATAAACAGTGGTAAGTTTCATTTATTTATTCTTGATGAATTTTCAATTTTTTTAAGACTCATTTTTTAGACAGAATTTTTTTTCTGTTTAACCCATAGATTGTACCCTAACAGGTACTACCATTCTGGAGTAATGGTGATGAAGGGGTACTCCACACTCCTCAGGTGCTACAGAATTGGAACTTTACCAGTAGATAAAGTTTAACGTCATATCAAAGACACTAAGACCCTCAGCCACTGCCTTTTAGCATATATATGATAAAAAGGTTGAGGGTTTGCCATGAGGGCAATAGGGTCGGGGCAATCATATAGGTGCTAAGGCTTTACGTTACCAGCCGATTGATCTGAGGGCTCTCTGACCGCCCATCTAGGCTAGGTAAGGGCTAAAGCGAGGTGTTGCAAGTAAGAGATTCCGATTTTAAGCATCACTGGTCGCCACCCACGACTAAGAGGTGGTCCCATTGGGGGAGTCTTACCCCTCTACAGAGTTGCAGTCGGCGTATTCTTCATATCTGTTTCCACATAACCTACACTCGCTATTTGTTGTGTATTATATATATATATATATATATATATATATATATATATATATATATATATATATATATCCCCGGGTTGACATGATGTTAAACTCTTCAGCCATTTTTATCAATCCATCTCAGTTCAAATGTATCTCAGTCTGTTCATTTCTCTCTCTCTCTCTCCTCTCTCTCTCTCTCTCTCTCTCTCTCTCTCTCTCTCTCTCTCTCTCTCTCTTTCGCGCTCTCTCTCTCTCTCTCTCTCTCTATATATATAATATATATATATATATATACAAGGCGGTCTTCCTATCTATAGCTCTGCTGATGAGGCCTAATAGGCCGAAATGTACATACAGAGATTGATTTTTCTCAATTTGTTTAGCCTTTCATTTGAATATGTATGCCCGCCTAATTAATTAATTATTAATCAATTAACTTTCAAAATTAGGTACGACTTCAATCAAGCACATATTCTCCCAAAAATTGTCGGCTAAAAAAAGCCATATCAAAAACACATCGCTTGTGTATTTACTTCTCATATATATATATATATATATATATATATATATATATATATATATATATTATATATATCCCCGGGTTGACATGATGTTAAACTCTTCAACCATTTTTATCAATCCATCTCAGTTCAAATGTATCTCAGTCTGTTCATTTCTATATATCTCTCCCCGCCCTCTCTCTCTCTCTCTCTCTCTATATATATATATATATATATATATATATATATATATATATATATATCAGCATTTCTTTATCATTGTTTATTTCTGCTCTTCGTGTCCACTACACACATATTCTCTCCTAATCTTTTATAATATTGATATCTCCTTTGAATCTTATCTCATAATGTTTTACCATATTACCATCTTTTTTTTCTTTGCTCATTTCTCTTTTTCGCCCTTTCTTTCTCTTTTTATTTTCCCAATATAGTTTCTTCCACTACTTAACACACCCACTCACACATTTACCCCCCCACACACACACATATATATATATATATATATATATATATATATATATATATATATATATATATATATCAGTCTCTCGACTAGCCTATTTCTTTTCTTTCTTTACCTTTTCAAGCATTATCCTGTAAAATTTAACAATTAGCTCATGCCAAACTCCAATCCCTAATCTGAATTCCTCCCACCCCCCCAAAACTTAAAGACAAATCGTCGAATTTTATCTTGTCTTCCGCCCCCAACTTATACCCCCCTGCTGCTGTTAATGCTCCTTGAATTGTTATTTTGTTGTTCGAGCCGACAGACTAACAAAGGCTGATGGTCAGAGGTCGCGTGTTCAGCCGACGATGAGAGGCACACCGGCATGGTGCAGGTGCATCGTGGGGATGTCGTTCCCTGGGGGCAATGATGAGCGCCATTTTAAGTGATCCGCGAGTTGAGGAGAGAAACGGAGGCGGCGAAGGGTGAAGAAGAAGATAGAAAGAAAGAAGAGAAGAGAGCAAAGCAAAATAGAATTTGTTGTGGGAAGAGGATCTCATCACGGCCTTTTCTTTCTTCGGTCTCCTTCCACCTTTTGTCGCTTGCCTTTTCGTTTTCTTAATTGAACATCGCATTCATATTTAATAGATATAACCTGGAAAAGAGAAAGGGAGAGAGGAAGAGAGAGGGGGAGGTAGAGAGAGAGAGAGAGAAGAAGAAGGTAAGTAAAAACGAAAAGAGATATACGTCTCTTGACAACTCCTAAATAAATTCTTTCAAAAAATTACTTCATTCTTTTTCTTTCTTTTATATATCTCTTTCTTCCATCTTTGTTCGATTTTTACGTTTTTGTCTCTCTTTTTCCCCTCTCTTTTCATTCTTTTCTTTTTCTTTATTCTTTCGCCAACCTCATTTTCCTTCTTTCTTTCTTTCTTTCTTTCTTTCTATCTTTCTTTCTTTCTTACATATATTTATTTTCTTTCCTTGTGTTTGGTTTTCTTTACTTTTGTCTTTTTTTTATTCTTTTCTTTTTCTTTATTCTTTCGTTAATCTCACTTTCCTTCCATCCTTCTTTATTTCTTTCTTACTTTTCTTTTTATATTTCTTTCCCTCTTCCTTTCATTCAATTTTCTCCTTTACGTTTCTCTCTCTTTTCTTTTTGTTCTTTTATTTTTCATTATTCTTTCGTCAACCTCATTTTCTTTCAATTTTTCTTTCTTTCATAGATTTATTTTCTCTTTCTTTTGTTCTATTTTCTTCTTTACATTTCTGTAATTTTTTCTCTAATCACTTCATTCTTTTGTTTCTTCTTTTCTTGATTCTTTCGTCAATCTCATGTTTTCTTTCATATATTTCTTTATTCCATCTCCTTCTTTCATGCACTTCTTTCACATATTTCTTTCATTCTTTCACATATTTCTTTTGTCCATTTATTTCATATATTTCTTTCTTTCGTCTCTTTCTTTCTTCGATTTCTTTCTTTCATATATTTCTTTCTTACATCTCTCTCTTTTGTTCATTTTTTTTTCGTTATATTTGTTTCTTTTTCTCTTCTTTTTTCATTATTTTCTTTTTGCTCATTCATTCGTCTACCTTATTCCTTCTTTTTTTTTTTCTTCCTTTCTTTCTTTCTTTCGTTTCTTTCTTTCTTTTATTGCTTTCCTTTCTTTATCTCTTTATTTAGTTTCTCATCTTTTTAAAGATTTTCTTTTTTATTTATTTATTTATTTAATTTTCTTTTCATATTTTTCTTATTCTCTGTTTTTGCTACATCATTTTTCCTTTAATATCGTCTCCTTCTCTCTCTCTCTCTCTCTCTCTCTCTCTCTCTCTCTCTCTCTCTCTCTCTCTCTCTCTCTCTCTCTCTAAGAATTGTCTTCTTCTTTTAATCCCTTTTTCTTGTTTCGTATTATGTTCTTTTTATTTTCTATGCCTTATTCAATCTCTTTTTCTATCAGTTTTCAATTTCATCAGCCTCTTTTTGTCTTCTCCTTTTCGTCTTTCATCTTTTTATGTATCGCTTCTTGTATCATTCGTTCTTTCTTACTCCTAACATTTAATCAGTTCTATCTATCTCCGTCTTTATCTTTCCTCTCCTTTCACTTTTCCAAAATCGTTTTATTTCTCTTTTTGTCTTTTTTTCTCTCCCTTTTCGCTTCTTTCTCTCTTCTTTCTTTTTTTTCTTTTTTTTTTTTTTCTCTTGAACTTCAGAATATCTCTTGTATCTCTATCTGTTTCTGTCTGTTTCTTTTTCTATCTATCTGTCAGCGTGGATGTCTCTGTCCGTCTGACTGTCTATATATATATATATATATATATATATATGTGTGTGTGTGTGTGTGTGTGTGTGTGTGTGTGTGTGTCCGGTTCTATCTATCTATCTGTCTATCATATATATATTTTATATATATATAATATATATATATGTGTGTGTGTGTGTGTGTGTGTGTGTGTGTGTGTGTGTGTCTCCTGTTCTATCTATGTATCTGTCTATCAGTCTGTCTGTGTGTCTGTCTGTCTGTCTGTCTGTCTGTCTCTCTCTCTCTCTCTCTCTATATATATATATATATATATATATTTGTATATATATATATATATATATATATATATATATATATATATATTTGTATATATATATATATATATATATATATATATATATATATATATATAACCCTTTTCTTCTGTCTGTCTATCTATCTATCTATCTATCTATCTAAAAAGTTGTACCTCTTAGTTTACTCTCCGCTAATCTTTCACTTCTGTAATTTTTTTGCTTCATCTTTTTTCTGTCTTACTTTTCCTTTTTCTTTATTTTTCACTTTTTTCTTCTCATTTCCCTTGCAATTCATTCCTTCTTTTATTACTTTCACTTTCTCTTTCTCCTTTACGAACCTCTCTTTCTTTCTTTCTTTCTTTCTTTCATTCATTCATTCTTTCATTCATTCTTTCATTCATTCTTTCTTTTTTCTTTCTTTCTTTCATTCTTTTTTCTTTCTTTCTTTTTTTTTTCACTCGATCCAAATTAAACTCTCACTCTACAACAAATGCTACCTCTTACTACAGTAACGCGAGGGCCCTTGAAAAACGAAAGAGGGGGGAGGGAGAAGGGAAATATGAACACAGTAAAAGAGACAGAAAAGAAAAGAGAGAGAGAGAGAGATGGGGAAAGAGAAAGAGAGAAAGAGAGAAAGAGATAGATGGAACGATCAAGAAGAAGGAAGCAGACTAATGGAAACTACACATCTTTCTCTTTTATTCCTCTCCTATTTCTCCCCTCTACCCACTTTCTTAAACACAATGAACAACAACAACAACAACAACAACAACACACGTACACACACCCCTCACCCATGCGATAATCACTGAACTCTCCTTTAGAGCGGTGAATCGTTGGTGATGTAATTACTGTCAACAATATTGAAATTAACATGAACGGGTGATCAGAGAAGAAATGGTGGGCGGAGAAATTGAGGTGTGGGGGGTGTAGAATGGGATTTTATCGCAACGGAGAGATTGGGTGGGGGTGGGGGTAAGAAGCAAGAAAGAACAAAGGATTAAGCTGGAAAGAGTGGGTTTAAACTGGATGAGGTGCTGGGAAGAAGAGAGGGTGAAAGAATAAATAGGAAGAAGAGAAAAAGGAGAGAAAGAAAGGATAGGAAAATGAGAAATAGAAGAAGAAAATACAAATTGAGAATGATTATTTCATTTGTAAAAGGAAAATACAGTTTCTACATTGCCGTTTCTCTATTAAGAAAAAGTTTTGAAGAAATATTAATGAATAATTTAAAGAAAGAAAGAAAGAAAGAAAGAAAGAAAGAAAGGAAGGAAGGAAGGAAGGAAGGAAGGAAGGGACAGAAGAAACTTAAAAAGAATAAACAAAAAAAAGAAACAAAAGAAAGAAAGAAAGAAAAAAAGAAAAGAAAGAAAGAAATGGAGAAATTTGAAATGAATAAACGTATGAATGAAAGGAAGGAATAACAAAAAAAAAAGAAAGAAAAGAAAGAAAGAAAGAGAAAAAAAAGAGAAGAAAAAATAAAAAAAATAAACAGAAAAATAAAGAAAGTATAAGTGAATTAAAAAAGAAGGCCACATAAGAAAGAAAGAAAGAAAGAAAGAGGGGAGAAAGAAAGAAAGAAAGAGGGGAGGAAGAAAGAAAGAAAGAAAGAAAGAGGGGAGAAATAAAGAAAGAAAGAGATCGGAAGAAAGAAAAAGGTGACTTTCCTCTCTAAAAAGAAATAAGAAAAGAAAAGAGAAAAAGTGAAGGTAGAAAAATGCCAAAAGTATTAAAGGCAAAAGAAGAAAAAATTTTTTAAATGAAGCATATATATATTTACCAACCCCTCCGCACGAGCAGGATGCGACACAAGGTCAATTTCTTAAGCGGAGTTTATCAGGTTTGAATTCAGAGTTTTCCTTCTCCTAGACCGGTTGCCTAACCATGGTTAAAGAGTCCAGTCTGCCCTACTATTTGCCCATAGCTGGAGGGAGAGTATGATTCATACCTTTCCCAAGGGTATTAGCGCTAAGTGAAATGCAATTGCCAAGTCCAGGATTTGAACTCGGGGCGACGAGTCCATTTCCCAAGACTTTAACCATTACACCACGCGCTTAAATGAAGCATATAAGTTTGAGAATCATATCAACAAGGAAACATTAAACATACAGATCTATTAAGACATAATCATGTATGTACACATATCTTAATTTGTTTGTATATTTACCTTATTTTATATTTCAAATATCTATTTTACTTCAATGTAAACTTAATTTAATTTGTTCTAAGACTTTATATTTTCTTCATATCTTCTCGGGGGAAGATTGCGAACAGACGAATAAGAATATGAAATTGGAATAGATATATAGATTGGGACATACTGAGCTAGCTAGATAGATAGATAGATAGATAGATAGATAGGTATGAAATTTAACATTACTGAAAAAACAAATGATGTTATATAATTGCTGACGGAAATCTGTTTCGACCACTTTAATAGCTCGGTCCTCATCAAGAGCAACATATGAGAGAAAGACGGGAAAAAATTTTTTTTTAATTTTTAAAGATTTTTTGTAAATTCCAGCATTGAATAATAGCATTTGTTTGTACCCTGTCTTCTAACGGTTATTTTTTCCTGTCTTTCTCTCATATGTTGCTCTTGTTGAAGACCGATCTATTGAAGTGGTCGAAACAGATTTCTGTCAGCAATTATATAACATCATTTGTTTTTTCAAAAATGTTAAATTTCATACTGTCGGATTAATTTCCATCTATTTTTCATAGATAGGTATCTATTTATATATTATAGTGTACAATACATTTAAGATGCAATTGTTACTATTGGTTTCCAAGCAGCATGTTAGCCACTTTTCTTGAAGAAAACGCGCCAGGGAATGTCAATTCATTTATATATGTGGTTGTTTTTGTAAGCTGAATTCTCCACGTTCTGGTGAAAATAGTGCATATATGATCGCCTACGCAAACATGCTTCTGCTCCCACACACAATAAAAACAGCTATTACACCCGTAATCGAATACTTTATTTTCAATTCTCCAAAAATATAAAAATACTACTCGGTAGATAAATAGATAGATAGATAGATAGATAGATGTGAACATACTAGCATAGATAGATAGATGCAATGTTTTTTTGTTTCGTTATTTTGTCTTCGATTCTAAGTAATTAATTTATTATGGTTTTTTAGAAGCGGGAATTTTCTTATATCATGTAAGATTTTCTGGATAAACTTGCAAATCGTCGTCAAAATTAAATTTTTGACGAAGATTTGCAACACATCAAACTAAATTTTGAAATTAAAATTAATTTTAAAAATCCGATTCAAAAATGGTAAAAAAAAATCCACAAAATCTCACGAACTTTTCTTTTTAAATTAAAAAAAATCTTTCTCTTTTTTTATTTATTTATTTACTTTTTTTATTTATTTTTCTTTCCTACTTGATTTTTTCCCCCGGCAATATCACGAAATTTGCGCCATCTATCATCTAGAATCAAAGCTTTTGTTGTTAAAGAACGTGGGCACAGGTACACGAGGTTCGTCCTCTAGATTTGTACGCCCTTGTGTGAGCGCACCAGGCCGATATCCGAGGCGTGACGGTGATCAGGGTTCAAATCTTGAGCAGAGTTGTTTGCGTTTAACTTTGTGCTAATACCCTTTTGAAAAGCATGAATCCATATTTTACCTCTACCACCAACACTAGTTATGGGTAAATAGTAAGACACTGTCTATGATTGATTGATTTTAACGGCATATTAATCCGTTTAGGGTTATTTTATACCAAGAGATCAGAGAAATTCGTTTATTTTACGTTGATATTTAGATTTTTTTATGTAGTTGCTTCTCAGTGTTTTTTTTTTTTGTATTTTGGATAATATATATATATATATATATATATATATATATATATATATTGATACTATGATTTGCGATATTTATAAGTAGAGAGTGCTCAATATCATTGATAAAACATATAGGGTAGTGAAAACATAAAGTCAACGGCACTTGGTAATAGTCAGTTTTTCGCCAATGTAATTTTAAAACGATATTTTTAAATCGTAGAGACGAGAAACTTAAAGTTACAAAAGGCCGTTGACCTTATATCTTCGCCACATACGTGCACACGCGCACACACGCACATATATATATATATATATATATATATAATATATATATATATATATATATATATATATCCCCGTCTCCCTGAGCAGAACCTGCCCCATTGTTTAAAAGGGACCGAGTTTATTGTCCGGTGCCTGAGGCGCCCCCAAAAATGGAATGCCGAATGGATCACGCACATTTTGCACTGGCCACTGCATGAATTTCGGTTTTTGCGAGGCTCCCCACGTTAAAAAGTCATTGTGTCAATCCGGCCCGGTGAGAGGTCAGGAAACATACATAACGTTTAATCTTCAATTCTGAGTTCGTAAGGCCCGTTTATCTCAGTCGGTAGAGCACTCGACTAGGAACCACCAGGTTCCGGGTTCGATACCAGTCCCCGCCAACTTAGCGTATGAGTAACACAGGGATCTGTGTGGTAAAGTGAGGAGCTGATGATAGGTGTGGCACTCCGCTTCAGACGCCAAAAGACAATCTCCTTGGTCTATCGCTAGTGAAAAGGGAATATACTCCCTGGCTGTCTGGCTGATACCGACTTTAGGCCACCCCGACGACTTACTTTACTTTACTTCCATGTTTTGGTCTTATGTTAACAACAACTAACAACTACGTCACAAACACTCACCCAGTACTTTTTACTACGCTAAAGATTTCATCTCAAGCGTTACCATTCTCAAAATCTAACGGAACCCATTTCCTATTCTACGAATCTATGTGGTTGTTTTCCAAACTTTTGGAGATTCAGCGAAAAAGGAAACGGTATGAAAATTTAAAGAATTCTTGAAAACCTTTTTTTTTAAAGAAGTCTCATTGATGGCTCCATTCATATATTATTACAGACATGATATCAACCAACATGATGAGATCGGAAGAAGCTGACAAAATTGTGTTGGCCGAGGCCGAGTTATTATATATCAAAAGTTAAAAGTGCCAACTAAGAAAATATTTGGATATCAACTTTTATGATATCTTATTATAATGGAGATTGTGTGTTTTTCTGTCTGTAACCGAAACTATGTCACTACTCAAGTCACAATTCCCTTAGTTATTTACATCACATTCTCCATGATTTTATTTTTATTTAAACTTCTATTATTAATAAAATTGTTATACATCATTAATACTATTGACCATATCTAGATACAAATAACAGGTAATTGTATTTATATATACAACAAAATAGCGGTTTACAGTGCGAATGGAAAGGCTAATTTGCATATTGATCTTTAAAATTTGATTTTAATAAATATGTGCTTAGTATTATTGATTTCTAATTGTTTGGTTTTATCTTAATGAATATGAGCAAAAATCTCGGGGATAAATCTTAAATGAAATCGATTAATAAGAAGAAATAACTGTAAAATTATCCTTTACTTCCTATTTTAACTAAACAGTTTAATTGGGAAGATTTACCAATGAAAGACGGGAGTAATGGAAGATGATGGAAGAGTTAGTTTCAAAGTTGTTCTATTTTTCAATCATACCCCCTCTGTTCCAAGTCTTTCTATCTGCATTCTTATTCAGTTTCATTAGCCTTTCTAATTTAATATGATATTTTATCATATTAAAACTTAAATACTTGCACCCGGAGGGTGCATATATTTGCTAGTACTTCATAATGCACTTAAAGATTTACTGGAAATGGAATATTCTGAAAAAAATATTATTGTTACAGTGTTTGCACTCATTGGTATTATCCTTTTTGGTTGGTTGGTTTCAACCCTTTTCGAGTTATTTAATGCCGAATAAAGTCAGTTTGATAACGACTCAGTTTGCTTATAGTACCTGCTGTTGCTAAAGTGGTCACCCAAATCCTTTTTGCGTACATGTGAATGTGTACATATATGTATGTGGGTGTAAGACGTCTTGTTGTGGTGTAATGGTTACCAAGCCAGTCTTAAAAATCCGTTACTACTGAAAAGTGAGTTCGATCCTTGCTGGATGGCCTATTCTTCTGTCAAATCCTACCTGTAGGGTAAATATTTTGGGCACCTCTCGTGGTGTAATTGTTAGCAAGGTAGACTGGCAAACCATTACTAGTGAGTTCGAGCCTCACTGAGTGCTCCTTACATTCGGCCTTGTGCCACATCTAAGCGAAGCTTAGTAAATAACTATGGTACCTCATGTGGTATAATGGGGAGCAAGCTGGATTGGCAAACCATTGTTAGTGAGTTCGTTTCTCACTGGGTGCCCCATACTTCTGGCCTTGTGCCACATCTAAGTTAAGCTTAGTAAATAACTATATGTATGCAGGTGTTGGTTGGTTGCGTTGTTTTACGGCGTATCAACCATTTACTGGTTATTTAATGCCGAATAAAGTTATTTTTGATAAACAAAGGACTCAGGTTGACTTACAGTACCTGCTTTTGCGTAAGTGGTCACCCAATTAAGTAGTGAACAGGTTCATTAATACTTAACTTCGGTGATCTTGCGGGAACCAGTGCTTTCAGCGTGTCTTGGCCGTAATGTATGCTAATGTGTGTGTATATGTGTATCTATATGTGTATATGTTTTATATGTTTATGTGTTTCTATGTATAACTGTATGCATGTATGAGCCCCACCGCATACGAAAATCTCTTGTAATCAAATTTAACTCAAAATGTATATATGTATGTATGTATATATATATTGGTCCTACACAAGCCTTCGCCACTATAAACAAATCACTGTGTTGGTTATTCACTGGATGAACACTTATGCGTCGAAAATCGACGAGAGAGTCTATTTATATATATATATATATATATATATATATATATCTTATTATAATGGAGATTGTGTATTTTTCTGTCTGTAACCGAAACTATATTACTAATCGAGTCACAATTAACATAGTTATTTACATCACATTCTCCATGATTTTATTTATATTTAAACCTCAATTATTAATAAAATTTCTTCACCTTTTTATTAGTGTTGTCCATATCTACATACAAATAACATGCAATTGTATTTATATATACAAAAAATAGTGGTTTGCAGTGTGAATGGGAAGGCTAATTTGCATATTGATATTAAAAATGTGATTTTATTAAATATGTGCTTAGTATTATTGATTTCTAACTGTTTGGTTTTATTTTAATGAATATAAGCAAAAATCTCTTCAATGAATCTTAAATGAAATCCATTAACAAGAAAAATAACTGTCATTTTATTCTTTATTTCCTAATTTAACTAAATTGTTAAATAAGTAAAATTCAGCAATGAAAGACGGGAGTGATGGAAGAGTAAGTTTCATTTCTATTTTTCTATTATACCCCCACTCTCTTACATATCTTTTTGTCTGCCTCTAATTTAATACGATATTTCATTACATTAAAACTTAAATACTTGCACCCGGAGGGTGCATATATTTGCTAATATATTATATATATATATATATATATATATATATATATATATGTGTGTGTGTGTGTGTGTGTGTGTGTGTGTGTGTGTATATATGTATATGTATGCATGTGTATATATGTTTATGTGTACTTATGTATATCTGTATGTACGTATTTATTTATTGTACATTTTTGAAATTTGTAAATTTCTTTAAATTCAGTTGAACTTTACGGTATCTCTCTTCTCGTTAATTAAGCTACTTAGAGGGCTCCACCTCAGCCTAAAAGTCTCTTCTAACCAAATTTCATTTAAAAATTTAAAATTTACGTATTCTCTCTTTTCTCTCACTCTTCCTCTTTTATACACACATGCATGAATACATCCGCACATACGCACGCATGTGTGAGTGGTATGTGTGAGAGAGAGAGAGAGAGAGAGAGAGAGAGAGAGAGAGAGAGAGAGAGAGAGAGAGAGACAGAGGGGATAGAGTGGAGGCAAGTATGTATGTATTTATGTATTTATATTTCAATATGTATGTATTGATTTGTTCAAAACCCACGACTTAAAAAAAAAACATAGAAGCAGAACGAGGACAAAGGTTCTTTTTCAAATTCTAGACAAGACTGCTTGTCATTACTTCCAGGTCCACTCTGACCCGGAGTGGTAATACCATTTAGTGTCCAATATATAATACATCTGTTTAAAGATTATTTGTATTCGAAAAAAAAAAAAACAAGTTAAGAAACAACAAAAGAAATGTAAATATTCAATGAGTACGATTCCCTAACCTCTAAGCATAAAATAACTCAAGACGGACTAATATGCCATTAAAATAAACCAATCAATCATCTGAATTCAAACCAGCCCTATTCCGCTTAAAATTGACCTTGTATCACATCCTGTCCGTGACAGAGAACTTGGGTAAATACATATTAAACTTAAATACATATTAAACTTATATTATTACTTATAACATCATGTGTTTGTTTTTTCTAAAAATATTTATTTAATATTAAACTTAATATTTTTTTTGGGGGGAGGGGGTAGTTTATTGCAAAATTTAGTAAATACTAGGGCGAGTCAAAAGTTTTGCAATTTTTTTGTAATGCGAGGCCCAATTCGGCTGCTCCGGTTGATTTTGCTGAGGTCGTGTATCTGACGAACCACACTGGACTGTGAGATGCTGAGCTCGCCTGATACTCTCTGAATGCAACTCAACGGATTTGCCTCTGTGGCTTAAATCATGGCCTCGGAATCCACTGTTTTAGGTCTGCCTGCCCCATCTTGACCCTCGAAGTTCTTGCAACCGAGCGAAATTTCTTCAACTATCTGATTACTGTATTGGGGTCAACGACACCTTCACCTTTCGCACAACAATTTTTTTTTTTTTTTGCTTCTGCGGTATTGTGGCCCAGTTTGAACTCGTAAAGTATAAGTTCCCGAATTACACTACGTCGCACATCCATCTGTGCGGCATATGTAGTGAAACAATGCACAGCGTGTCAGCGCACTAACTACCACGACTACCTGCTAGTGCGTATCAAAATATTGCAAAACTGTTCACCCAGCTTTGTAACAATATTCCTTATTTGTGAACATTAGAAAAATGCGCGTTCAATAAAAATGAGGAATAATTACGAAATTTCGGACTGCTGTCCTCATCTTTATTGTTTATAAACACAACGTTCAGGCCGCTGTAACCTCGAGCTCTGTTTTAGGTGTTTTTTTATTTATTCTAATTACCTTAAAATAAGACATCTTCAGACGATTACCCATGAATTCAAAAATAGTTTCGGAGCTTAATCGTTACTGCTCACTCAAGGACGCATAAATGCTACCAGACTTATGACTACAAGAAGTTTTTTTTATACTAAAAACTGAAATTTCAAAAAAGTTGTAAAGGATGTTATCACTTACCAAACCACCTTAATCTGACATGAAATATAAAGGTCCAAAATACAGCAATTGCAAAATAGAGCCCAAGGTTACAGTGTTCTCTGGGGGGGGGGGCTCAGTTAAGTCCGACGCTTTTTACTTCTCACCAACACTATCAAAATATATTGTCTATCGTCCACTCGTCGTCACAGCCAAAATGCTACTGCAAGCTTTTTGTCCCGGTTTGTGAGGGCTAGTCAATAAATACACAATTACAGTGTTTATCCGGGCTCCTTATTCTGACCTGCCCGTGCAGCACGTGCGACACTAATCAGCACGCGTTTAATCCTTCCCATCCGGGACACTCTGGATGGTTTAGCAATTCCCATGTGTCAGGCCATGACTCACGATCAGGAGAATGCGAGTTCAATCTCCCCACTCGCCTCTGATATCATTCTGCATGCCAAACACAGTCGTGCACGCTTCGAACTACTACGTTCGTGGTTTCTCTCGCCACAGTTTATACACAACAAAGATGAGAACAACAGACCGAAATATCATAATTATTAATATCAAGCCTCATCTCGTAAACACAAATACAAATATGTGAGTAATCAATCGCATCTTGGCTTTCGACTTCACGAGTTCCAATCACCTTCTTGACTTTCGTTTACGCATGTACCAATTGCATCATGAACATTCAATTTGAACGCTAATCAATGAAAGGTTATGAACCTTTTTCTACATATTTCCCAAAACTCAACTCATTCAAAAACATTCCCCTGAAATTACAGCGCCTCCTTTGACTGTGAAGTCACATGTTCGTAAAACATTCTCAACCACAGATGTCGCATGTGAAAGCTGTCACCGAAGATGCTGATGTGCCGGTGCTTTGTTGCCATCACTTTCTTCTAGACCTCTTGGCTGCATGGTGTTGCGTCAGGGTGACTTCAGACATGAATAGTCCGCTACGGAGAGCCTGGCGCCATTGAAGGTGGTCCTGAGCCAAATTTTTCCAGCTGGAAGGGGTGCCAAAGCACCTGTATATATATATATATATATATATATATATATATATATATATATTTGTTATGTATGAGTAGTAGCTTACCGGTGGGTATGAGTACGATCGTTGGAAGCGCACAGTATCCAGGGGTTAAGAAGAATCAATCGATGAAACTCGAGTAGGTTACTCCTTTCCATTGTATATATATATATATATATATATATATATATATATATTATACGTATATATATATATATATATTATACGTATATATATATATATATATATATATATATATATATATATATATATTATACGTATATATATATATATATATTTATACGTATATATATATATATATATATATATATATATATATATATATATATATATATATATATATAATATATATATATATATATATATATATATATATATATATATATATATATATATATACGTATATATTTATATATATATTATACGTATATATATATACATATACATACATATACATATATATTAATATTGATAGTATAATGTGTTATATCTATAATCAAATAATGTTCAATATTTACTTTTAATCGTTTACTTTTCCAAAATCATTCGACCAATCTACAAACATTCAATGATAAACTTCCATTCCGTGTTTGTTTACATTTCTTCACATACAAAAATGTCAAAATTCGGAAGTTCTTAATACTTTCGATCTGGCATTGTGTTTTGCCTTCAACATTTGCTGAGTAAGTGTTTTATTGAGTTGTGGGTTTATTTGTCAAGGAATCCGGTTGAAGGAAACAATTCCCTTTTAGCTGTTGGCCTTATCCGTTCAAATTCAACTCGTTTTATCAATATATCAATTCACTGAATAAGCTCGTTCTCCATTTCAACTATCCTTTGTTGTTGTTTTCTCTCTCTTGCCCCCCCCTCTCTCTCTCTCTCTCTCTCTCTCTCTCTCTCTCTCATATCTTTTTCATCCAACTTTATCCCCCCTCTCTCTCTCTCTCTCTCTCAATTTCCTTCGCGTAATGCCTATTCTTCATCTTGTCTCACTTTTATCTACTCTCTCTCTCTCTCTCTCTCTCTCTCTCTCTCTCTCTCTCTCTCTCTCTCTCTCTCTCTCTCTCAATTTCCTCTTCGCGTAATGCCTATTCTTCATCTTGTCTTACTTTGATCAACCCCTTCTCTCTCACACACTCTCTCTCTCTCTCTCTCTCTCTCTCTCTCTCTCATATCTTTTTCATCCAACTTTATCCCCCCCTCTCTCTCTCTCTCAATTTCCTTCGCGTAATGCCTATTCTTCATCTTGTCTCACTTTTATCTACTCTCTCTCTCTCTCTCTCTCTCTCTCTCTCTCTCTCTCTCTCTCTCTCTCTCTCTCTCTCTCTCTCAATTTCCTCTTCGCGTAATGCCTATTCTTCATCTTGTCTCACTTTGATCAACCCCTTCTCTCTCACACACACACACACTCTCTCTCTCTCTCTCTCTCTCTCTCTCTCTCTCTCTCTCTCTCTCTCTCAATATATGATATCACAACCTCGCTCTTTCACTTTGTTTTCATTCTCTATCTATTTATCGATCTAACCATTTTAAAATGTAGGAAAATATCCAATATTTTTCCATGCCATCTCCAAATCAAACCAGTTGAATATTTATTTATCAATTTGTTCTTTCTTTCTGTCTTTATTTTAAAATTATGCCCTTTCTTTCTTTCTTTCTTTCTTTCTTTCTTTCTTTCTATATGATAATATCACCATCAATCTTTTCAGATCTCGCTACACGCATCGTTCTTTTTTCCCTATTTTTTTCTTCTGTTATATTCTACTTTTTCTTCCTCTCTTACACTCACCTATACACTAAACCCAGACTTTTTCACTCTTCCAATACCAGGAAATATTTTTCATTTTACTCGAGTATTTTCCTTTCTTCTTCTTCTTCTTCTTCTTCTTCTTCTTCTTCTTCTTGGTGCATTCCTCTATCTCCTTCCTTTAATTTGCTCTTTCTTTATTTTCTCTAATCTCACCCCCCCCCCTTTTTCTACCTTTTCTTTCTGTCCCCATGCACATACATGCATAACAACCGCAATGTCCACTCTAGTATGTTCTACTTTTCAATTGGATTTTCCGTCCATCATACAGCAAAGGCAAGCGGCCATCTTGCCTCAGATCTCGTTATTTCTCGTTCCCGCGTGACAAGCGACCCGGAGGCAATGTGATCTCGCATCGTTTCGTCCTGCTGTCCAACTCATTTTCGCCAAAAGTTACATATTATCACTTGTGTCACTCGCCGACATTTTAGAAACAGGTTGGCCGTTGTCTTTCGCTCGCTTTTTAGCAGCGTCCAGATAACCGGGTCCCGTGGGCAATTTGCAGGCAATTGAAAATCACGTATTGCCGACAACCAGACCGCGAGCCGAAAATAATCATGGCCGAAGGTATTTGGTTCGGACTGAGAATACTGGTGTCGTCTCATATTAGCCCCACAGAAAAACCACCAGAAATTCAAGGGAAAACAGCGACGCGCGTTTACTTTTCCAAAATCATTCGACAAATCTACAAACATATGAGAAAATATGAGAAATATGGTCAGGTGGATTGTTTAGATATTACGAACTTTAACATTTTTCCTGGAGTAGGAAATTAGCAGACATTTTGCGGGAGACATATTTTTGCATTAATCTTCAAGTTATATACATTTCAATTGATTATTTCCGAACGTCTCCAGGAGGTGTTGCGAAAATTGGTTGAATTTTGAAATAATATGGTTTTTAGATATTTAGTGGAGAAAGTAAGGAATGTCACAAAAGCAATTGGGATAAATAGGGATGCGTTATTTGTGGATCGAACCCGTTAAAGACTCAAAAAGTGAACGAATACAAGGATTTAGGAATGTGAATACATTTTAAAGACATTGTTATGCTTCTGTAATAGTATTAAATTTTTGGTGAAATTAGCATGAAAGTTAATTAAAATCTGCAGATTTAAAAAAATAAAAAACGCGTTTAAGAATTTAGTTGGCTTCTAGTTTGAGAGGAATAACCATAGAAATTAATTAAAATCTGCATAGATTTTATTTTCATATTAAAAACGCATTTAGATAAGAATTAAGATGGCTTATAGCTTGTTTGAAATTAACATAGAAATCAATTAAAATCTGCAGTGTTTTTTTTTTTGTTGTTGTTGTTTTTGTTTTTTTATTATAAACGCGTTTAATTACGTATGTAGATTGCTTCTAGTTCGAGAAAAATTGCCACACAGATCAATTAAAATCTGCAGGAATCTTAAAATTAAAAACACTCTTAAATAATGATTTAGATTGCTTCTAGTTTCTGAGAAATAACCATAGAAATCAATTAAAATCTGCATCTTTTATATTAAGAATGCGTTTAAATAAGAGTTTAGATGGCTTCTAGTATCAGAGGAATTACCATAGAAATCAATTAAAATCTGCATCTTTTATATTAAGAATGCGTTTAAATAAGAGTTTAGATGGCTTCTAGTATCAGAGGAATTACCATAGAAATCAATTAAAATCTGCATCTTTTATATTAAGAATGCGTTTAAATAAGAGTTTAGATGGCTTCTAGTATCAGAGGAATTACCATAGAAATCAATTAAAATCTACAGCGGGTTTTTTTATATTAAAAACACGTTTAAATCAAATTTTACATGGATTTATGAGGAATTGCCATAGAAATCAATTAAAATCTGGAAAAAAACACGTTTGATAAGAGTTTAGATAGTTTCTAGTTTGTATGAAATTACCTCAAAAATCTGCATTCTTTTAAAATTAAAAACATATTATATAAAAGTAGAAAAAAAAGAATTTAAATAACTTCTATTTAGCGTAGGATACTGAGGTTTTCAAACCAAGCACTAGATTTGAAAATCACATAGGAGAGAAACTGTCAGTTACCAAGCGACGTTGATTTCATATGTTCGCTACCCTAACTTAGATACGCATGCTCTATCAATATTGAACAGTCTTTACTTAAAAATATAGCAAACTATATTATCAATCTCGGTGCGGATTATAGATGCCGTGCGGGAGACCTGCCAGGAGCGAAGTATCCAATTGTTGCTTTAACGTTTCCGTTGCAGTGTCATCAGTAAATAATCCAAAAGTGCTCAATATATTAAAAACATAGAGAAGTAATAATAATAATATTAGTAGAGAAAAAAGGTAAGGGTCTACCATGGTTTCAATCAAAATGATTTCAACAGGACCCTACCCTACGCTTAATTTCTTAGTTAAACTCAGATACATTTCTTTTCGGATAATAACGGTTGAACGCTACGTTAGTTGATATTTTTCTCTCGATTTTCGCATACAGCTTATTATATTCGTGTATTTATTCCTTAGTTCTCATTTCTGTATTGTTATTAATTTAATTCTAATAATAAATAATAGTTAATAAACACAGTTAAAATTTAACTCTAATTATATTTTAGGGGGTGAATATTAATAATTTATAGTTTTTCATTGTTCTTTTTAGTATTTATACAATTCAAAATTAATAACTATTTAAGAAAAAAAATTCTAATTTATTTAGTTAAATTTTATATTTTCATTCTAATAATATTTTAGTGGCTGACCTAACCTATGTCTACAGTTGAAGATTGATTCTATTCTATTATTAAAAAGATTTTTCTTATCCGGGAATTTAAGTATAGTTAACTTTTCGTGTATACATAGGTAGCATGGATCATTTAGAGATCTGCACACGTTTGATTTTGGGGAATATCCTACGAAAATCAAATTAAGGAATTACATCGACTTAGTTAAGCGTAGGGTAGGGTCCTGATGAAATCATTTGGATTGAAACCATGGTAGACCCTTACCTTTTTTCTCTATTAATATATATATATATATATATATATATATATATATATATATATATATATATATTAAGAAATTTGAAAAAGCAAGTGTTCCAAAAATAAGATGAATTTATTTATCGACGCTGAAACATTTCGGTTTCTTTAAACCTTCATCTGGATGTATTATGCGGTGAAGAAATTGATGGATGTTTTATAGATGACAGGAGATAATAAAAAAATATATGATAATATATAAATAATACAGTTACACAACAACAACAAAATTTTATAAAGATTTTTTTATCTCCTGTTATCTATAAAACATCCATCAATTTCTTCACCCCATAATACATCCTGATGAAGGTTTAAAGAAACTGAAACGTTTAAGTGTCGATATATATATATATATATATATATATATATATATATATATATATATATATATATATGGGGGGGAGAGAGATTGCAAAAATAGTTTCGGTTTAGTAAAAGTTTTGTACACGATAGTTTTGCTGATTGGTCAAAAACTACGGTCCGACCGTAGATAATTTAATTAAAATTTTGAATGCTGATTTCGCAAATGATGACGTCTTATTCTATTTATATAATCATACGTATGTTTGCCAAAGTAATAGAAAAAAACTTAACTAGAGAATGTTTTAGAAAAATCATTAACATAATTTCGTAATCTAATAAGTTGACAAATTCTTGTTCAAATGAAACAACACAAAATTCAATGCTTAACGTTTTATGTGTTTGTTTTTTGTTGTTTTTTTTTTCTTTTCAAGTTTAGAAATTCCATTCACTAGAAAAGAAAAAGACCTTTAAACATTAAACATAAAATGTGAGGTCATTTCAACGAACATTGGTCGAGTTATTAGATTATGAAATTATATGATTTTTTCTGAAACACCCTGTGCATCTCAAATGATATCAAATCTTTTGAAACACCCTGTATATATTTTTGTTTTTTTCTTGGCATTTACCAACCCTGCCGAGTCTCTCTGTCACATGACTTCCTTGAGCCAATCAGAGCTCCATTCGGATGATCCTGGGTTCAAAGCTTGTTCGTCAAACTTTATGAACTTTTATCCGGTACTGTATGTTTTCATGTGTCTACGATTAAATTCAAGTTATTTACTAAGCTAAGCTTAGATGTGGCACAAGGCCAGAAGTATGGAGCGCCCAACGAGAATCGAATTCACAAACAATGGTTTGCAAATCTAGCTTGCTAACGATTACATCACTTGGGGTGACCTCAATGCTTATGTTCTCCTTACATGCTAATTTGAACGTTTGCATCTCTGAATACGGATGGGTAATTATGAACTTTTTAGTAAATTAGGGTGTCCCAGAAAAAACAAAACCCACAAATTTTGTAATAAAACTGTTAATTTTAACTAGGGGGATTAAGGGTTAGGGTTTAGGGTTGGGGCTTAGGGTTAGGGTTTAGGGTTTAGGGTTAGTTTAATGGGAAAATAAATAATTTGGGTTCTGTTTTTTTGGGTCACCCTGTACAGGGTGACCCAGAAAAAACAGAACCCTAACGCTAACCCCAACCCTATCCCTAAACTCAACCCCAACCCTAAACCCTAAACCCTAACCCTAACCACCCTGTCGACTGGGGCGTTAGAATGCACCGACTGCACCTCTGCAGAGGGGTAAGACTCCCTCAATAGGACCACCTGTTGGCCGTGGGTGGCGACCTGTGATGCTTAAGGATAGAGCCCAGATGGATGAGCAGTTCATGATATGCAATACTCCACTTTGGCCCTATCTTGGGCTAGACGGGCGGTCGGAGAGGCCCCCTCCGATCAATCGGCTGGTCACGTCAAGCCCTAGCACCTATATGATTTTCCCAACCCTATTGCCCTTATGGCAAGCCCCAGCCCCTTTTTATCATATGGGTGCTAGAAGGCGGTGGCTGCGGGTCTTCATGTCCTGGGAATGACGTTAAACTCTATCTGATGGTGAGGTTCCAGTTTTGGAGGTTTGGGGAATGTGGAGCACACCTTCATCACCATTGCTCCCTGGTCCACTCTGACCCGGAGTGGTAGTACCTGTTAGGGTCCCATCTATGGGTTAAATATAAAAATGTATTTATAAAAAAATTGTATTATCCATTAAGAATTGATTTATTTGAAAACTTTATCGGCATTAAATGACCTACTGAGGTTGATATGCCGTAAAACAAAACAAACCAAACCAAACCTAACCCTAAACCTACCTAGTTAAAATTAACAGTTTTATTACAAAATTTGTGGGTTCTGTTTTTTCTGGGACACCCTAATTTACTAAACAAAAGTTCATAATTACCTACGGATGTATATATCTGCAAATATGTTCGAGAATGGCCATGCGTGCATGTTTCCCACATTGCACTTATTCAAACATTGGAATAAGAAATCTGCGCATGCGTCAATATCAATCCTTATTTGTTCATTTCCTTTTATTCTATTTTAATTATTTCTCCCGCCCTTTTTATGATTTCCCGCCCAAAACTGGCTACCGTCCATTTTTTAAATACCAAAAACACTAACAACAACATTAACCAACAAATAGCATCATCATATTTCCATAACCTGTTTTTTTTTTTGTTTTTTTGGATTTTTTTTTTTTTTTTGGTGTTTTTTTTGGGGGGTGCTGTAGATTTTGGTTAGCCAGCTTGAACGATTTAAGCGGATCTATAATTCGAAGGGAACGAGAGTCGGAAAATAGGGAGACGGTAGAAAAATTATTACAGGAAAACGTGACTATTTGGCTGGGGGAAACTTTTAAAAATGTATTGGCATAAAGCTTTGAGATGACAGGGAATTTACTAGGACAGGAAGGAGACAGAGGCGTTTGGCCGAATTGGGAAATCCTTATTTTTGCTGCTTTTTCCGGTAAATCACATCAAATATTTACAGAAAATAGAACACAAGCATTAACTTTTATACACACCCATCATTCATTCATTCATATATATATATATATATATATATATATATGAGCGCATATACATAAATGTTAAATGGTTCAATACATATTCATGGGTAGGGAATATCGTGCATCGGATAATAAGGCCAGGTTATCGTTTTATGACTTCTTATGAAGTATTAAGAAGAGAGGCTTAGAAAATAAAAAAAAATGCCCGCAAGAAAGAGAAAGGGTAGCGTATAGTTATGAAAAAGAAAAATATAGTTTGCTTACTCTCTCTCTCTCTCTCTCTCTCTCTCTCTCTCTCTCTCTCTCTCTCTCTCTCTCTCTCTCTCTCTCTGATATATACAGACACACTCTTTCTCTCTTCCTCTCTTCCTCTTCCTATGCACATAAACTCTCTCTCTCCCTCTCTCTCATATATACACACACACTACTCTTTTCCTCGCTCTTATGCACATAAACTCTCTTTCCCTCTCTCTCTCTCTCTCTCTCTCTCTCTCTCTCTCTCTCTGTATGTTTTATGTATTTTTGTTTCTCTCCAAATCTCTCTCTCTCTCTCTCTCTCTCTCTCTCTCTCTCTCTCTCTCTCTCTCTCTCTCTCATATACACACACACTACTCTTTTCCTCGCTCTTATGCACATAAACTCTCTCTCTCTCTCACTCTCTCTCACTCTCTCTCTCTCTCTCTCTCTCTTCTCTCTCTCTCTCTCTCTCTCTGACATATACACACACTCTTTTCTCTCTCTTCCTCGCTCTTATGCACACAAAATTTATCTAATTCTTAAACGAATATTATAATACACAAATTCTTAACTTTGTTTATTGTTAAATCTTTAAACTAACAATTTACATTCGAATGAATCCAACAAATAAAGACATATTGGTTGGTTGAATTTTACACCATGTCAACTCTTGCTGGGTTATTTTATGCCAAAGTCATGTTTGTCTTATTATAATTGTTGGGTATTCAATTTTTTTACACATGTTTCATCTATTTACCCCATAGATGGGACTCTAACATGTACTACCACTCCAGGACCTGGGAGTAATGACAATGTAGAGGTAATCTACACTTCTAAAAGTTCCAGAATGGGAACCTCACCACTAGATGCAGTTTAGCACATATATGATAAAAAGGTTTAGTAGTTTGCAATAAGAGCGATGCGACCGGAACAATCATATAGGTGCTAGGGCTTGACGGGATCAGTCGATTGAACGGGATAGGGGACTCTCTGACCGCTCATCTAACCCAAGTAAGGATCAAAGTAGACTGTAGCATGTCATGGATTGCTCAGCCACCAGGATCCCTCCATAAGCATCAAGGGACGCCACCCACAACCTAAGGAGGCCCAACTGGAAGGAGGTCTTACTCAACAGAGGTGCAGTCGGCGTATTATACAGCCCCAGCTAACAGAGCTAAATAAATAAGGACACATTTTTAATACCTAGCTCCTTCTAATTGATACTTTTTTTAGGGGTTAAAAAGAAAATAAATTAAACAAATTTATTTTTATAACTTTAACGTTTTTAGAAAGAAATGTTTCAAAACACTGAAATTTAAGAATATACTTTTTAAAATAATATTGTACTATACCAATTCTCGGTGAGTTTGTTTTTTTGTTTTTTTTAATTTGATAAATCATTTTCCTCTTTTTTTCTATCTCTTACTCCTGTTTTCTCTTTCTAACTCACTCTCTGGTGTTCCGATTTTATTTTTTTTTTTTTAGTCTAGTCAATGACCGGGTACTTTTGCTAGTATATATATATATATATATATATATATATTATATATATATGGTCATTCACAGACACGTGTTTCGACTTATCAAGTCTCTTCAGTGTGGCTAACATTTTGTAAGCTACCTACAACCGGAATTGAAATCCGATCGGTTGAGTGTCTGTCCGACACCTTAACCATTAGGCTGTCATCACTTACAGAATGCGAAAGGGAGTTTAACTGTTTTAATACACACCTCGCTTTGTATGTAAAGGCCGTCATAGAGTGCTCCATTCCTTATATATAGAAGAGCGTCGCGTTTACGCTTGAGTTGGCGGCCGTCCCAGAGTGCTCAACCCTAGGGGATGGGGAGCATATATATATATATATATATAATATATATATATTATATTAAGGAAGTTTGGTAAGTACGTGTTGACGTATAACTCCAAAACAGGAGGTCACTCAGAATCGAAATCTTGCATACACATAAATAACCGTTTAACTAAGAAACATGCCAAATTTGGTTATTGATTTCTACTGATTAAGAGATATAATTAATTAATTAAACAAAAATCAAATGATTTGCGATAATTGTGGCATAGCTGCTGCTGCTAATATAAAAAAAATGTTCCGCTGGCTGCTGCCTGTATCAACAGTAAAATGGTGCCGCTGCTGGTGATTTGAAGTTGACAAATTTGTGCCTTAATCGTTTCAGCTCGGAATTTCTCACGTATCACCGGTCTAATCTTAGAAATATTTATTTGGTTAGAAAGAAAAGAAAATAATCTTTCTAAATATGTAATTTGTATGTGGTTTTATCGATTGAATTATTTTTACAGCGAAGTAAAAAAAAAAAAAAAAAAGCCTTTTACAAAAATCTAGACATGTGTTAAAAAATATGAGGTAGTTAAGTTATATAACTTACTAGCAAAAGTACCCGGTCCATGTCCGGACTAAAAAAAAATAATCAGTATTTGATTTTTTTCATATGTACAAAAGAGTTTTAGAAAAAAAAAGCCTTTTACAAAAATCTAGACATGAATTAAAAAATACGAGGTAGTTATAACTTATTTGAAGAAACTTAACTTACATTTCGTAAATAACAAACAGTAATACTGTTTACTTATTTACGAAATTCTTTTACTGTTTGTCAAACAGTAAAAGAATAATAAAGAAATTTCTAAATAAATACATACATATAGTTGTCGAAAGTTTATTTATCTTTACATTTTTTAGTAACACTTAGCTTAACATTTAAATGTAAAATACTATGTACTGTAATTATTACGATGTTTTAATGCTAAACAAAAATCTCTCTATATAAAAGTTTTTTTTAAACTTACAATAACAAGTAAATGTATAATAATAATAATAATAATAATAATAATAATAATAATAATAATAATAACAAAATTTTAAAATTAAAAATACGATGTAGTTGAATAACTTAAATGAAGTTTAGTGTTTAAACACTAAACACTAAACAAACATAAAATAAACATGATTATAATGTATGTAACTTGAATAAGAAAATTTGTTATTTAATAAAGAATATAATTCTAATAATAAATAAATAGTCAGATTTTTATTAAATTAAGTCACCATTTCTCTTTTTCTTTTCTTTTTTTTTTACTAAAAACCGTTAAAATAAATGGTCTTTCGACAAATATTAGGTACCACCAATTTTCCCTGTGAAATTTACCCTCCCCCCCTATATTTGACACAATGAAACTTGCATAAAAGTTAATATTATCTTGAAAAAAATTTCCATTCGAAAGAAGAAACATTAAAAATTCTGATGATCTTTTTTTAATTTTCAGCTTACGGAAATAATGATAATTATGATTGAAAATCAATGTTTCATTTTTGCACCGTTAAATCAACTGAAATTTAACGTAGCCAAAAACAAGTTACGACAAGAGGATTTGTTAAAAATTCTATTAAAATCAATTAATGGTCCGATTTTCACGAAAATTTCCATTACTATTTACCTTTGGATGTGAATATGTCTGAAAACACTCTCTGGTGTTCCTAATTTTTCTTAGTCCAATCATGGACCGGGTACTTTAGCTAGTATATATATATAAGAATGTTTGGTATCTACGTGTCAACTTATAACTCCAAAAACAGACGTCACTCAGATTCGAAATCTTGCATACACCTTAATTCTCTTCTAAATAAGAAACACACCAAATTGTAATACGAAAAAAATTACATATACAAACAAACAAAAATTAAATGAAAATATTTTTATCAAAGTTTTTTTACGAATATTTTCATATTTCTTAGAATAAAATACACCCATTTTTAATCAGTGAAACTCAAAACTCTTTTGAAAGAAACTATTCATAAAGAAACTATTCGTATAATTATTAAATTCTTTGTTACTTTTGTTTTAGGGCTAAAAAAAGAATTAAATTACAATATTACATTTTATTTCAAACTCAACAATCATTTAAAAACTGATTTTAAAATTGTCTTACGTACGAAAAAGTTTTAGAAAAAAAATCATTTAAAACATTCACAAGTTACTTTTTAAAATATTCTTCTTAATGTTGTAAACAAAAAAAATCACAAATTCTTAGCGATTAAAAAAGGGGATATAAAAAAAACCATATACTATTATTATTTTCAAATTGCTAACTGGATTGGAAACCGAACCATTCACTTTTCAGTGGAACTGGTGTATAATACAAAGTATATCATTAGGGACGTCCAATCTGTCACATTAAATTTACCCTCCCCCATATTTAACACAATGAAACTTGAATAAAGGTTAATATTATCTTCAAAATTGTTGAACCATTCAAAAGAAGAAACATTAAAACAACTCCTGATGATTTTTAAAATAAATTTTCAGCTTAAAATCAATTGAAATTTACAGTAGCCAAAAACAAGTTATGATTACCGGTTTTTTTTTTAAATTCTATGAAAAATCAACTAATAGTCAAATTTTCACGAAATTTTCGGTAATTATTCATCTGTTGATGAAAATAGGTTTGAATTAGTCTGAATAATTATATCAGAAGATTTTTATAAGTTTAGTAAAAAAAAAAATAAAAAAAAAAAAAAATATGAATTCTAAATTCTGCTAAAAATGTCAATTTTATGACATATTGAAGAGAGAGAGAGAGAGAGAGAGAGAGAGAGAGAGAGAGAGAGATATGCCGCGTCTGTTTTTTGTTGTTTTGTTTTTTTTGTGTGTGTACGTGTCGACTTATAACTAAGAAAAGAGATGTCATTGAGCATTAAAATCACGCATACACTTTAATATGTTTATAATAAGGACAAGTACAAAATTTACCTTTTAATTCTTACTGATTAACAATAATCAATAATCAAAAAATAAAAATCAACTAATTAATGGAATTCTTCTCAGTTCCTCAAAAGCATGTAAAAAAGAGTCCAAAATCATTTTTTATGTGTCCAACATCATGTAAAAACGAATACATTTTTCACTGTATATCAACAGGCAATTAAAAACTAAATTTTTGGGAGTCCCCATGGCTAACCTGCTGAACTGCGATATTGTTGTTAAGCAAGTTCGAACTTTAGTCACCCAATTATGTTATCATTCGGACTAATAACCCTTAACCACTCAGCTATGGGTTAAATAAGACCACTACTGCTCTCCTAAAAGGATTGCTTTGTCATTAAATACCATTAAACATAGAAATCAAAACCAAAAACTGAATTAAATTTTTTGTCATATAAGAAATTATTTTTTAGAACAAAATATATCAATTTCTAATCAGTGTAACTTAAAAACAAAAAAAAAACTATTCATAGAATAAAAGTGTAATTTTTATTTGAATTCAGACGCGAAATTTTCCGCATAAACATGTTCAGTTCTTTTTATTGTTACATTTGTAGAGGTAAAAAAGAAAATAAGTTAAACGAATATATTTTTGTAATTTTACCTCATCAAATAATTAAGAACTGACTTTAATTTATTTTTATTTTTTTTTTTTTTCATATGCACACAAAAGTTTTAGAAAAATAGAATTTTGTTCCAAAACACTCACGAGTTTAGGGATACATTTTTTGAAAATAATATCTTAATTGTAAGTGCTTTGAAACAATTTCATTTTTCTAAAACTTTTTTGTACATATGACAAAAATGTTAATTCAGTTCTTAAATGCTTGTTGAGTTAAAGTGATAAAAATGTCGTCGTTTAATTCATTTTCATTTTTACCCCAACAAATTTAACAATAGAAAGAAAATAAGAATTAAACATGTCCTTATTTGTTGATGGAAAATTTCGCGTATTAATTCAAATGAAAATCATTCGTTTGTTATATGAATAGTTTATTTCTTTTTTTAAGTTTTTGAGTTATACTGATTAAGAATTAATATGTTTTTTCTAGGAAATAAGTTCTTATATTACAAAATTTATATTGAGTTTTTAATTGCCCGTTGAGCTACAGTAAAAAAAAAAGTATTCGTTTTTACAAAGAGCTAATAATTCTTAGCTAAGTGTCCTTATTTTTAGGTATGTATCATAATAGGCAAGTACAATAAATTATACATATATATATATATATATATATTAAATAAAAAATGTAATTTTACGCCAAACTGCTTTTTACACTGACCATGTGCTTATCTCCCCCTCCCTTCCTCTCACCCCTCCTCTGACATATCATATATCAGAATCCAACTAGTATTACTACAAGCATGGATTTAGAATGGAAGACATGTTGACTTATACTAAGTCACAACTTAGAAAATTAAAAGGCGCTGGTAACTTTGCACATGCAAAGTTAGGTTCCTCACCACTCAAAAATTCACAAAACCGGCTAGAAGTGACTCTTTAGCCTTGGTCAGCAACACATCTAGGACAAGGAAAAGTCTTATAAAAACTTGCGGCTCTACCTTATTCCAAGGAAAGGCTAAGGGAGTAAACCCTGAAAATAAATCCTGAGCTGGGGTCCCTAAGGTGGGTGGTGCTGAATTTCAGTACTTCCCAGCAACTCATGCGGCATCGTCGTTGCCAAACCGCATTGGTTCCAACCTTTCCTTTGGACCACAACGGCTGTGTGTAGAGGGAGGATCTGCTGCTTGGGCGACAGCTCATCCTCCATAACAACCTGCCCAGGTTACGTAGTTTTCCACTACAAAATGGAGAGGACCGCCTTGCCGATAGGAAAGTAGCCGGGGGTGACGGCATACCAGCAGGGGTCTTGAAGGCGGGGGGACAAGGCTGCTCCAACCACTACACAAACTACACTGCAGCTGCTGGTAACAAGGACACATCCCTCAGGACAAACGGGACGCAACCATTGTCACCTTATACAAGGCCAAAAGAAAATGGGAGTGACTGCAACAGTTACCGGAGCATTTCCCTCCTCTGCATAGTTTGAAAAGTCTTGCGTGTGTTGCACAGGCGCGTCTGCAGACTCTTGCATCTCGCATTTATCCAGAATCACAGTGTGGCTTACGAGCAAACCGGGCAACCGTGGACATGATCTTCTCACTACGCCAGCTGCAGGAAAAGTGCCGGGGGAGCGGATGCTGCTCTACACCGCATTCATAGACCTACTGAAGGCATTCGACCTGACCAGCCGAAGTGTTTACAGTCACTGCACCAGAGATTGCCATTCATAAATTGGGCTGTTCAGCCACTCACGCAGTTGCAAAGGAAAAAAGTGGACTACGGAAGGATGCCAACAACAACAACAACAACAATATATATATATATCTTATTATAATGGAGATTGTGGGTTTGTATGTCTGTAACCGAAACTATATTACTATACACGTCACAATCCCCTTTGTTATTTACATCACATTCTCCATGATTTTATTTTTTATTTAAACCTCAATTATTAATAAAATTGTTTTACATCATTAAGACTGTTAACCATATTTACATACTAATAACATGCAATTGTATTATATATACAACAAAAGGCGTTACAGTGTGAATGGGAAGGCTAATTTGCATATTGATATTAAAAATTTGATTTTAATAAATATATGCTTAGTATTATTGATTTCTAATGTTTGGTTTTATCTTATTGAAATATGAGCAAAAATCTCGGGGATAAAATCTTTAAGAAAATCTATTAACAAGAAGAAAATAACTGTCATTTATCCTTTACTTCCTATTTTAACTAAAATAGTTGAATTAGGAAAATTTATCAATGAAAACGGGAGTAACCGTAAAATGATGAAGAGTTAGTTTCAAAGTTGTTCTATTTTTCAATCATACCCCCTCGTTTCCAAATCTTTTTATCTGCATTCTTATTTTGTTTCATTAGCCTTTCTAATTTAATATGATATTTTATTACAGTAAAAGTTAAATACTTGCACCCGTAGGGTGCATATATTTGCTAGTATATATAAAAGGGGGTTGGAAAGAATCCGACAGAATGATGTAAAATATGAGGAATGAAAGAACAAAACTCAGACAAAAATGTATAGTATATTTCGCTGGAGTTTGGAACTCGGCGTCTTCAGCTTTTATTGAATTATCAGGATCATACAAGTGTTTTATAGAAGGGGGAAGTAGGTAGGTGGGTAAGCTTTGTGGTGAGGGAAGGATTTGATTAGTTATAGGGGAAATCTATCGTGAAGATGATTAGGAAATCAGATGGGAAGAGAGTTGAGGGAGGTATGTAGAAAAAATGAATGATCTTGATAATTCAATAAAAGCTGAAGACGCCGAGTTCCATACTCCAGCGAAATATACTACACATTTTGTCTGAGATTTGTTCTTTCATTCCTCATATTTTACCGATATATATATATATATATATATATATATATATATATATATATAATTATACGTATTATATATATATATATATATATATATATATATATATATATTACGTCATGTCAACTTGTCTAGGCATTCATTTTACGTTTACATTTTGTATCGTTGTTTCTTGAGATTTTTTGGGGGAGGGTGCACATTGTTCTATCGAATACGAATATTTTTTTAACAGATATATATCAATACCTAACTGGTACTACAACTCCAGATTAGAGTAGACCTGGGAGTAATGGCAATGAAGCGGTATTCCACATTCCCCAGAGCTCCAAAACTACATGATACTCTGATAATGAGAATGGCGAAAGAAATGATCTTTTTTTTTTTACAAATGTTCACTTGAGTTTTATTTAAGAAAAATAAAATTAAGATAAAAAAGATATTACTTTTTTCTTTATATCTAGCACGCATAATACGCGAATGCAACAAATTAGCATAAAGACTAAGCACAACTGGATGAGAACGATTATTCGCTGGAGATTGTGCAAGAGATTAACATTCTATTACAATAACAAATGGTATATGCATAAACCAGAATTCTTCCTAGAAAATGAGACGCATATAATTCTCTGGGTTTTCGAAATACGAATTGGACAACTAATCCTGGACAGAATACCAGACCTTGTATTAATTAACAAGAAAAAAAGAACTTAACATCTCCTGGATTTTGCAAACCACAGAGTGAAAATGAAAGAACAGGAAAAAATAGACAAATACTTGGACCGTGACAGAAAACTAAAAAAATAAGTGATTTTTAAAAATTGGAATAAAACATTTTTGAAATAAAATAAGATTCCTGTTTGTTAAGGATTTTATGTTTATTTTTATATTTAAAAAAAAGGATTTTCGAAATTAAATATCAATTTGTTTTGATTCCGATAAAATCCAATTCCTTGGAAATTCTCCATTTTTGGATTTGAGAGATTTCATTTCTAAATCCCTTGGTGACTTTTTACGACACAAATCTGTCAGTTTACTTATCTTCATCTTATCTATTTGCATTTGTTTATTTGTGTGTGTTGTGTGTGTATGTGTGTGTGTGTGTGTGTGTGTGTGTGTGTGTGTGTGTGTGTGTTCTGTGTCTGTGTGTCTGTGTGTGCGTCTGTATACACGATTGTGTTTACTGTGCTAAACTGAGAGATGTTTATTTGTAATGTGACCTTGTGCCAAAGTAAGATTCATTCAACAAATCTCTTCTCATTCTCCCTCTCTGTCTGTCTGTCTGTCTGTCTGTCTCTGTCTCTGCTCTGTCTCTGTCTGTTCTGTCTGTCTGTCTCTGTCTCCCTGTCTCTTCTCTTCAGTCTCTCTCGT
>CM042138.1:81865903-81877756 GCA_023376005.1 Doryteuthis pealeii | reverse complement strand
TACGACAGAGGATTTGTTAAAAATTCTATGAAAAATCAATTAATGGTCCGATTTTCACAAAAATTTACTATTTACCTTTGGATGTGAATATGTCTGAAAACACTCTCTGGTGTTCCTAATTTTTCTTAGTCCAATCATGGACCGGGTACTTTAGCTAGTATATATATATAAGAATGTTTGGTATCTACGTGTCGACTTATAACTCCAAAAACAGACGTCACTCAGATTCGAAATCTTGCATACACCTTAATTCTCTTCTAAATAAGAAACACACCAAATTGTAATACGAAAAAAATTACATATACGATCAAACAAAAATTAAATGAAAACATTTTTATCAAAGTTTTTTTACGAATATTTTCATATTTCTTAGAATAAAATACACCCATTTTTAATCAGTGAAACTCAAAACTCTTTTGAAAGAAACTATTCATAAAGAAACTATTCGTATAATTATTAAATTCTTTGTTACTTTTGTTTTAGGGCTCAAAAAAGAATTAAATTAAAATATTACATTTTATTTCAAACTCAACAATCATTTAAAAACTGATTTTAAAATTGTCTTACGTACGAAAAAGTTTTAGAAAAAATCATTTAAAACATTCACAAGTTACTTTTTAAAATATTCTTCTTAATGTTGTAAACAAAAAAAATCACAAATTCTTAGCGATTAAAAAAGGGGATATAAAAAAAAACATATACTATTATTATTTTCAAATTGCTAACTGGATTGGAAACCGAACCATTCACTTTTCAGTGGAACTGGTGTATAATACAAAGTATATCATTAGGGACGTCCAATCTGTCGCATTAAATTTACCCTCCCCCGTATTTAACACAATGAAACTTGAATAAAGGTTAATATTATCTTCAAAATTGTTGAACCATTCAAAAGAAGAAACATTAAAACAACTACTGATGATTTTTTAAATAAATTTTCAGCTTTAAATCAATTCAAATTTACAGTAGCCAAAAACAAGTTATGACTACCGGGTTTTTTAAAAAATTCTATGAAAAATCAACTAATAGTCAAATTTTCACGAAATTTTCGGTAATTATTAATCTGTTGATGAAAATAGGTTTGAATTAGTCTGAATAATTATATCAGAAGATTTTTATAAGTTTAGTAAAAAAAAAAAAATTAAAAAATATGAATTCTAAATTCTGCTAAAAATGTCAATTTTATGACATATTGAAAGAGAGAGAGAGAAGAGAGAGAGAGAGAGAGAGAGAGAGGTATGCCACGTCTGTTTTTGTTGTTTTGTTTTTTGTGTGTGTACGTGTCGACTTATAACTAAGAAAAGAGATGTCATTGAGCATTAAAATCACGCATACACTTTAATATGTTTATAATAAGGACAAGTACAAAATTTACCTTTTAATTCTTACTGATTAACAATAATCAATAATCAAAAAATAAAAATCAACTAATTAATGGAATTCTTCTCAGTTCCTCAAAAGCATGTAAAAAAGAGTCCAAAATCATTTTTTTATGTGTCCAACATCAGGTAAAAACGAATACATTTTTCATTGTATATCAACAGGCAATTAAAAACTAAATTTTGGGGAGTCCCCATGGCTAACCTGCTGAACTGCGATATTGTTGTTAAGCAAGTTCGAACTTTAGTCACCCAATTATGTTATCATTCGGACTAATAACCCTTCATCACTCAGCTATGGGTTAAATAAAACTACTACTGCTCTCCTAAAAGGATTGCTTTGTCATTAAATACCATTAAACATAGAAATCAAAACCAAACACTGAATTTATTTTTTTGTCATATAAGAAATTATTTTTTAGAACAAAATATATCAATTTTTAATCAGTGTAACTTAAAAACAAAACAAAAAACTATTCATAGAATAAAAGTGTAATTTTTATTTGAATTCAGACGCGAAATTTTCCGCATAAGGGCACATGTTCAGTTCTTTTTATTGTTACATTTGTAGGGGTAAAAAAGAAAATAAGTTAAACGAATATATTTTTGTAATTTTACCTCATCAAATAATTAAGAACTGACTTTAATTTCTTTTTCTTTTTTTTTTTCATATGCACACAAAAGTTTTAGAAAAATAGAATTTTGTTCCAAAACACTCAGGAGTTTAGGGATACATTTTTTGAAAATAATATCTTAATTGTACGTGCTTTGAAACAATTTCATTTTTCTAAAACTTTTTTGTACATATGACAAAAATGTTAATTCAGTTCTTAATTGCTTGTTGAGTTAAAGTGATAAAAATGTCGTCGTTTAATTCATTTTCATTTTTACCCCAACAAATTTAACAATAGAAAGAAAATAAGAATTAAACATGTCCTTATTTGTTGATGGAAAATTTCGCGTATTAATTCAAATGAAAATCATTCGTTTGTTATATGAATAGTTTATTTCTTTTTTTAAGTTTTTGAGTTATACTGATTAAGAATTAATATGTTTTTTCTAGGAAATAAGTTCTTATATTACAAAATTTATATTGAGTTTTGAATTGCCCGTTGAGCTACAGTAAAAAAAAAAGTATTCGTTTTTACAAAGAGCTAATAATTCTTAGCTAAGTGTTCTTATTTTTAGGTATGTATAATAATAGGCAAGTACAATACATATATATATATATATTTATATATATATATATATATATATATATATATATATATATATATATATATATAAATAAAAAATGTAATTTTACGCCAAACTGCTTTTTACACTGACCATGTGCTTATCTCCCCCTCCCTTCCTCTCACCCCTCCTCTGACATATTATATATCAGAATCCAACTAGTATTACTACAAGCATGGATTTAGAATGGAAGACATGTCGACTTATACTAAGTCACAACTTAGAAAATTAAAAGGCGCTGGTAACTTTGCACATGCAAAGTTAGGTTCCTCACCACTCAAAAATTCACAAAACCGGCTAGAAGTGAATCTTTAGCCTTGGTCAGCAACACATCTAGGACAAGGAAAAGTCTTATAAAAACTTGCGGCTCTACCTTATTCCAAGGAAAGGCTAAGGGAGTAAACCCCGAAAACAATTCCGGAGCTGGAGTCCCTAAGGTGGGTAGTGCTGAATCTCAGTACTTCCCAGCAACTCATGCGGCATTGTCGTTGTCAAACCGCATTGGTTCCTACCTTTCCTTTGGACCACAACGGCTGTGTGTAGAGGGAGGATCTGCTGCTTGAGGGAAAGCTCATCCTCCATAACAACCTGCCTAGGCTACGTAGTTTTCCACTACAAAATGGAGAGGACCGCCTTGCCGATATGAAAGCAGCCGGGAGTGACGGCATACCAGCAGGGGTCTTGAAGGCGGGGGACAAGGCTGCTCCAATCACTACACAAACTACACTGCAGCTGCGGGGAACAAGGACACATTCCTCAGGACAAGCGGGGCGCAACCATCGTCACCTTATACAAGATCAAAAGAAAATGGGAACGACTGCATTTCTCTCCTCAGCATAGTTTGAAAAGTTTTGCGTGTGTTGCACTGGCGCGTCTGCAGACTCTTGCATCTCGCATCTATCCAGAATCACAGTGTGGCTTCCGAGCAAACCGGGCAACCATGGACATGATCTTCTCACTACGCCAGCTGCAGGAAAAGTGCCGGGGGAGCGGATGCTGCTCTACACCGCATTCATAGACCTACCGAAGGCATTCGACCTGGCCAGCCGAAGTGTTCGCAGTCACTGCACCAGAGATTGCCATTCAAAGACTGGCTGTTCAGCACTCACGCAGTGCAAAGGGAAAAAAAGTGGACAACGCCATCGTCTATAGTAGACGGAAGGATGCCAACAACAACAACAACACATATATATATATAATATATATATATATATATATATATATATATATATATATGAGGAAAAGGGGGTTGGAATGAATCCGACAGAATGATGTAAAATATGAGGAATGAAAGAACAAAACTCAGACAAGAATGTATAGTATATTTCACTGGAGTATTGAACTCGGCGTCTTCAGCTTTTATTGAATTATCTGGATCATACAAGTGTCTTATAGAAGGGGGAAGTAGGACGGTGGGTAAGCTTTGTGGTGAGGGAAGGATTTGATTGGTTATAGGGGAAATATTTGGGGAAGATGAGAAGGAAATCAGATGGGAAGAGAGTTGAGGGAGGTAGGTAGAAAAAATGAATGATCCTGATAATTCAATAAAAGTTGAAGAAGCCGAGTTCAATACTCCAGCGAAAAATACTACACATTTTTGTCTGAGTTTTGTTCTTTCATTCCTCATATTTTACCATATATATATATATATATATATATATATATATATATGATTGATATTAACGTCATGTCAACTTGTCTAGGCATTCATTTTACGTTCAAATTAATATGTTTGTATCGTTGTTTCTTGAGATTTTTTTTGGGGGAGGGGTGCACATTATTCTATCGAATATGAATAATTTTTAAATAGATATATATAAATACCTAACTGGTACTACGACTCCAGATTAGAATAGACCTGGGAGTAATGGCAATGAAGCGGTATTCCACATTCCCCAGAGCTCAAAAAACTAGTGATACTCTGATAATGAGAATGGCGAAGAAATGATCTTTTTTTTTTTTTTTACAAATGTTCACTTGAGTTTTTATTTAAGAAAAATAAAATTAAGATAAAAAAGATATTACTTTTTTCTTTATATCTAACACGCATAATACGCGAATGCAACAAATTAGCATAAAGACGAAACACAACTGGATGAGAACGATTATTCGCTGGAGATTGTGCAAGAGATTAACATGTTATTACAATAACAAATGGTATATGCATAAACCAGAATTCTTCCTAGAAAATGAGACGCATATAATTCTCTTGGTTTTTGAAATACGAATTGGACAACTTATCCTGGACAGAATACCAGACCTTGTATTAATTAACAAGAAAAAAAGAACTTAACATCTCGTGGATTTTACAAACCACAGAGTGAAAATGAAAGAATAGGAAAAAATAGACAAATACTTGGACCGTGACAGAAAACTAAAAAAAATAAGTGATTTTTAAAAATTGGAATAAAACATTTTTGAAATAAAATAAGATTCCTGTTTGTTAAGGATTTTATGTTTATTTTTATATTAAAAAAAAGGATTTTCGAAATTAAATATCAATTTGTTTTGATTCCGATAAAATCCAATTCCTTAGAAATTCTCCATTTTTTGGATTTGGAGAGATTTCATTTCTAAATCCCTTGGTGACTTTTACGACACAAATCTGTCAGTTTACTTATCTTCATCTTTATCTATTTGCATTTGTTTATTTGTGTGTGTGTGTGTGTGTGTGTGTGTGTGTGTGTGTGTGTGTGTCTGTGTGTGTGTCTGTGTCTGTGTGTCTGTGTGTCTGTGTGTCTGTGTGTGTATCTGTGTGTCTGTGTGTGCGTCTGTATACACGATTGTGTTTACTGTGCTAAACTGAGAGGATGTTTATTTGTAATGTGACCTTGTGCCAAAGTAAGGTTCATTCAACAAATCTCTTGTCATTCTCCCTCTCTATCTGTCTGTCTGTCTGTATGTCTGTCTGTCTCTCTCTGTCTGTCTGTCTGTCTGTCTGTCTGTCTGTCTCTCTCTCTCTCTCAATTACTCTCCACACACACACACACACACACACACACACACACACACACACACACATATATATATATATATATATATATATATATATATATGAATTGAACATTTTTTAGAAAAGATAAATGATGTTATTAGTTTACCTGGATTTTTAACATCATCACCGGAGTCTAAATTTTCGAATATGATAAGGACTGCAACACTATGAATTTGTCAACATTACAAATTCCCGAAACTTTCTATCTTCTTCAATTGTGCTGTGGACTTTTTAAAACTTGCTTTTTGTAGCTGGAATACATCCTGAACATTTTTGATAACCTTTTTTATATTTTTTACTTCAAACTCTTTTGAATTTTTCTTATGGATAATAATGTTTCTGATTTTAAAAAATAAAATTTATCTTATTTTTAACACAGAATACGCATTTTCAAAAAATTTTTAAATTCCGGCCCTGAACATGAGCGTTCGTTTTTACCCCGGTTTATTTATTCCGTATCTCCTTCATAAATATAGTTGCTCTTGAAGAAGACCGCTTTATTAAAAGGTCGAAACAGATCTGTCAGCAAACTAATAATATCATTTTTTTTTTAAATTTCAATTCATACTGTCAGATTTACTTCATATATATATATATATATATATATATATATATATATATATATATATATATTGAAAAAACAAATGATGTTTACAAATGCATGGGATCATCAGGAGAGAATGTGCACCGTTTCGGGGCCTTCCTCTCAACGGTTTTAAAAGAACATCGCCCCCCCCCCTCACTGATGTGAGGTCCCTCGGAATATCTGTATCAACCGTGAACTGCAATATATATATATATTTAAAAGCACATCGCCCCCCCCCCCTCACATTAGTGAGGGAGGGAGCGATGTGCTTTTAAAACCGTTGAGAGGAAGGCCCCGAAACGGTGCACATTCTCTCCTGATGATCCCATGCATTTGTAAACATCATTTGTTTTTCAATATATCAAATTCACACTGTTGGATTAATTTCCTTTTATTTCATATATATAATATATATATATATAATTATGTGTGTGTGTGTGTGTGTGTGTTGTGTGTGTGTGTTTATATAATATATAATATTATATAATATATATATATAAATCCAACAGTCCGGAGAAGACATCTCCCTTGTGACATAGGAGTTTTTTGGGTTTTTTTAACCTGTTGCAGTTTGCAGAGCTCAATGTGTACTCTTATTGTTAGAGTCACAGAGCAAATTTATAAGTAAAAATATTACAAAAGACTTAGACTTTTTACATTATAGTCTATTTCAGGAAGCTTAGACGACTCTCCCAAATCATCAGATGCGTATGATGAATTCTTTATTACTTTTAAGGCATTTGAAAACAGATTTTTTTTAATAATTGTCCTGTTTCTCTCAGCTGTGGGGTAATAAAAAAGATATTTGACCATTTTTTTGTCGGTAATTTGTTAGGAATTTCTGTTAAATCAATCTATTCCAGATTTCAACTAAAAGGACCACCCCAGTTCATTTAGATTTCATTTATTTACTTGTTTATTTCTTCCTCATATCTTCCTATTTTCCTTATTTTATTTTTTATTTTTTTCTAAATTACTTATATATATATATATATAATATATATATATATATATATATATATATATATATATATATGAAGATCCAAGAAAACCTGTTTTATCTACTTAATTATTTAACTAATTCAAAATATACATATACATATATATACATCCATACAAACACACACGTGTCCATACACATGCATGTATCCACACACACACACCAACACATACATACACATGTACTTGTACATATACATATCCATACATCTACATATCCAAATAAACATACTTGAGATTTATCCAATCATATACATCCACAATCAAACACACGCGCATTCCCCTCTATACAACACACGCACACATATACACACACATACATATACATATATATTCATTTATATATTTGTGATATTTGTGAATATATATGTATATGTATATATATCAGTGTAGCAGTAATGAGTAGCAGTAAAGTGGGAAGATGATGGTATATGTGGCGCACCTCCTCAGATAAAAAAACAATCTCCTTGGTCGACCGCTAGTGTTTGAGTATATATATATATATATATATATATATATATATATATATATATATATATATATATATATATTTATTTATTATATATATATGTGTGTGTGTGTGTGTGTGTGTGTGTGTGTATGTATATTAATCTCTTTATCTGTGTGTATGTGTGTGTGTATGTAATGAGGGACACTAATATTTTAAAAATCTAAGCATAGAACGAATGCTCAAAGCGATAACAGAGTAAGTGTAAAAACTAAAATTATAAAATTGTGGATATTATATTTACATTGATATATATATATATATATATATATATATTATATATATATAATATATGTGTGTGTGTGTGTGTGTGTGTGTGTGTGTGTGAGTGATAATGGACATATAGCATCCATAATTATATATATTATATATATATTTATATATATATACATGTGTATGTATGTATATATATATATATGTATATATATAATATATATATATATATATATATATTTGTGTGTGTGTGTGTGTGTGTGTGTGTGTGTGTGTGTCCGTATATATATATGTATATTAATTTATTTATTTATTTATATACTATAATAGGTACACATAACTTATAAATATATTAATTCTCATATAAAAATTTAATTTCCGAAAATAAAATACTTATTTCCTTAATTCTATATAATCAAAGACATTTTTCTTACCTTATAAATAAACGTACGTACTTATATATATGTGTGTGTTTGTGTGTGTGTGTGTGTGTGTGTATGTGTGTGTGTGTGTGTGTGGTCTGTGTGTGTCTAAGTAAATATAAATATCTATTCTTCACCGTTTTTACTATTATTTATTGCTGACAAAGAAAATATATTTTTTCTTATGTACAGATTTAATGTGCAATCTTTGAAAAGAGCTCTTCCGACTCATTTCCTTGCCCTAAACAATATTTCACAGAACAGTTGTCAACCCTCACCGTCTCTATCCCTCACTCCACCACTATTGCTGCTACTGCCGCAACAAACGATCCTTCGGCCACTTCCTGCACACCCGGATACCCACCCGCTTTCTCCTAGCCCCTCCAGTCTGCCAGTCGATTACTTATGTCGAACAATTACCGCAAAGACATGCTATAAAATCATTATAAATCTCACGTTGTCTTTGAAGGTACCATGTACAATAGCCATTGCATTTGTCAAATAATTCAGCCATATCCCTAACTGAGCCGAATCTGAGGCGAAATATATATAATCTATTCACTATCGCTTTAGCATATCTTTCAGAGAGATTCATGCGTAAGTGAGCTCTTTTCCAATAGCTTATTACAATTTGAAGGGAAAAGAAGACTCTAAAACGCCAAATCTTTGTCGTTTCTTTTCGTCATTGTCTTTTATTTTTTTCTTTTCTTTTTAATCCACACGCTAATAACTGTCCAAGGTGCTGATGTGTTCATGATTTATGAATAATGTTATATAGCGCAACGAAAAACCCAGAAGATGAGGACGGGAGAAGAACAGTAAATGACAACGAACAATGAACATCCTGGTCTCGTGACGTGACAAGCGGTGATTTGAGACTTCAATGAACGAAGAGTTCACCTGGACACCGCCGCCATGTTGGAAGGCTGAAGTTAGACATACAATAGCGCAGAAATAACGTGTTACCACTGTGACTGGAGTATCTTCGTAAAAATAGCGGCCATCTTGGCGTGACTAAACCCAATCAGAGTCGCATCTGCGATCGAGCGTGCGCAAATGGTACATCCGCCGAACGCTGCTTGTCATCTGCACACATTATGAAGGGTTATGACACTGGCTTGATCCAGCGTAACCCAACTTCCGGTGGCAGGGCAATATGGAAGCCCAAAGACACAATAGGAAAAAAAACAAGGAGAATGGAGAGGGCGAAAGGGTTGGGCTCTGACCACAAAAAGAGGCTGAAGAGAATTATCAAATCAAGTGAAGACTAAAATACAATGAATCAATGAATAGTTTTACAGCTGAGGTGCATTTCTTTAACACTGAAAAGAAAAGGAGCCGTATAAAGGGAGTATTAAAATTAAACAGGTCGCCACGTGGAATACACAATGTCCGCATAAAAGAAAAGGGAATTGCCAATTGTGGTGAAGTTCAGAGGGTGTGGACTGCATTCAAACAAAAACCAACAATGTTTCATGCACGAATGGAATAATAGATAGATAGATAGATAGATAGATTTTGAATAAGAAAGAAAGAAAGAAAGAAAGAAAGAAAGAAAGAAAGAAAGAAAGAAAGAAAGAAAGAACTTTAAAATGAACTGGATAACAACTGTTACTTTAAATATTTAAGAATGTAGAAAGAAAGAAAGAAAGAAAGAAAGAAAGAAAGAAAGAAAGAACTTTAAAATGAACTGGATAATAACTGTTACTTAACTATTAAGAATGTAGAAAGAAAGAAAGAAAGAAAGAAAGAAAAATAAATTTCAACTTTAAAATGATCTGGATAAAAACTGCTGCATTAGGCATTTACGAACGTCGAACGAACGAACAAAAGAAAGAAAGAAAGAAAAAAAGAAAGAAAGAAAGAAAGAACAAACTAAAACTGTTACACCAAATATTTAGGAATAGAAAGAAAGAAAGAAAGAAAGAAAGAAAGAAAGAAAGAAAGAAAGAACTTTAAAATGAACTGGATAACAACTGTTACCTTAAATATTTAAGAATGTAGAAAGAAAGAAGAAAAGAAAGAAAGAAAGAAAGAAAGAAAGAAAGAAAAATAAATTTCAACTTTAAAATGATCTGGATAAAAACTGATGCATTAGGCATTTACGAACGTCGAACGAACGAACAAAAGAAAGAAAAAAAGAAAGAAAGAAAGAAAGAAAGAAAGAACTTTAAAACAAACTGGATAAAAACTGTTACACTAAATATTTATGAATGTAGAAAGAAAGAAAGAAAGAAAGAAAGAAAGAAAGAACTTTAAAATGAGCTGGATAAAAAAACTGCTTCGTTAGGTGTTTAAGAATGTCGAAATAAACTAAAAAACAAATATAGGAACAAAGATAGAAATTCCAACTTTAAAATGATCTAGATAAAAACTGTTACATTAGATATTTACTAATGTAGAAAGAAAGAAAGAAAGAAAGAAGAAAGAAAGAAAGAAATTCAAAGTTATAATTAAAGTAAAATAAAAATAAAAACTCTAAGTAGAACCAGGGATATAATTTCAAGTTCATACCCATGCAATCTTTAAAAAGATTTCTATGATTAAAAGAAAAATGTATTAATTATGTATCAAATAACTATAAAAACAGCTAAATAAAAGAAAGGAACTGATAAATAAATGTAGACATTCAAACAAATACATATCAAAATACGACAGAATATACTCATTTTGAAGAGTAAAAATTACAAGTAACCCTATTCAAAATGAAAAAAATAAATGATTTAATGTAATTTAATATATTAGCTTGAACTAAAATGGTTATCATCGTAGTAAATGGACACGGTGATCCGAGTTCAAATTCTGGACGAGGCTGTTGGCATTGCACTTACCGCTAATACTCTTCATTGATCTGTCATACTCTTAATTAGAGAGATTTGCAAACCGTTCATGCAAATCGCTAACACAGGTGATTTGTTTATTGTGGTGAAGGCTTGTATTGATAACAGAAGTATGGTGTACCACACACACATGCATGTGCGCATATATATATATATATATATATATATATATATATATATATATATATACTCACATCTAGGTAAATCAATAATAGCTACAAATCTACAAACCCCAGCCATAGCAATAACAACACAACATAATATATATACATATGTATATATATATATATATATATATATGTGGTGTGTGTGTGTGTGTGTGTGTGTGTGTGTGTGTGTGTGTGTTAAATAGTTTAACAATTAATATTTCTCTCGTTTCTATACATTGATATTTATAAGGAATACGTCACATCTTTTCAATATTTACTCGTGGGCCAATCACGATTGGCTTTTCGATTTCACATGTTCCTATCATTAATTTTCACTTTCGCATGCAATAATCACGTCATCAACATTCGACTATAAACGCCACTCAACTAACGTTAACGAAATTTTTTTACCATACATTTTTCTAATTCAACGCATACAAAACATCCATCAACTTTGATCCACTTAAATTCTTTTTTTTGTTTGTTTTTATTTTTATTTTTATTTTTATTTTTTTTTGTTTTTTGT
>CM042138.1:81830903-81860903 GCA_023376005.1 Doryteuthis pealeii | reverse complement strand
AGTTTTAAAAGACATTCCGGTCCAAAACGTGAGAGTTATTTGAACCTCTCATGTCAAATGTTAAATTTTCCTTTTTTAATTCAACAAAAAATGTGTTCTGAAGATGACTACTGTTTATAAAATATCTTTTACAGTTGTTTTCATTTCAGTTTAGTATACTACTAAGTGCAGTATACTGCTCGATATTGTAATAGAATTACAATTGTAAAAGATTGAGTGGTGTTTGAACTCACTCACTCCACTAATGCATGTTTTACTAGACTTAATTGCTAGTAATTCCTCTACAGCAAAGATTATGCCGTGTATACTTTGAATATAATATATATGTCACATCCTAACTGTGACGAACGGGTTGTGTAAAAGGACATACCATTGAGGTTTAATGGTTAGAAAACAAGTCTTGCTGATCTATTACTACTGAATAGCGAGTTCTATCATCGATGGATGCTCCATACTTGCGACCTTGTGTCACATCCTACCCGTGGTGAACGAGTTGTGTAAAAGGCATCCCATCAAGGTGTAATGGTTAGAAAACTAATCTCGCTGATCCATTACAACTGAATAGCGTGTATGGTTTGAATTAATTTTTTCCGTCTTCGGGATTCTTTTCTTCTTTCTTTTTGTTCCCCTAAGGAATCTTGAAGTCACTTCCATTGCCACATTTGAATTTAATCTGTAGATGGTTGGCATCCGTCCGTCTACTGAAGACGATGGCGTAGTGTCCACATTTTTCTCTTTATTATTTATCTGCAACTGCGTGAGTGGCTGATCAGACCAATTTTTGAATGACAATCTCTGGTGCAGTGACTGCAAACAAACAGTGAGGCTTGATGGGGTTGTTGTTTTCTCTCCTTCCTTATGTCTCTCTTTTCTGCGGCGGCTACTTTCCCCTCTTTCTCACTCCTTCTCGTCCCTTGTTTGACGAGGAGTCGCCAGGTCGCACGATCTTTTGCACAAGTCTCCCATGTGTTGGTGTCGATGTGGCATGTCTTCATGTCCCTCTTGCAGACATCTATAAAGCACAGGCGTGGTCTCCCTACCGGTCGGGTGCTCTCCACTAATTCGCCATACAATAGGTCTTTGGGAATGCGGCCTTTGTCCATCCTCCTGACGTGACCGAGCCAACGCAGGCGTCTCTCGCAGATGATGGCGGGCATGCTGTTCATGTTTGCTCGTTTCAGCACATCTGTGTTTGGGCACTTTGTCCTACCAGCACTAAATATAACAAATAAAATTGTTAGAATATTTTAGATATAATTAATAAACAACTTATTTGAATATATAAACATTTAAACATCTATCACAAATATCTAACAAATCTTATTATAATGGAGATTGTGTTTGATTGTCTGTAACCGAAACTATATCACTACTCAAGTCACATGATTTTATTTTTATTTAAAACTTTTTAACAAAGTTGTTTTACATTATTAATACTGTTGGCCTTATTAACATGGTGATAACATGCAACTGTATTTATATAAACAAAATAGCGGTTTACAGTGTGAATGGGAATGCTAATTTTCATATTGATATTAAAAATTTGATTTTAATAAATATGTGCTTGGTATTATTGATTTCTAATTGTTTGGTTTTATCTTAATGAATATGAGCAAAATTCTTCGAGATAGATCAAAAAAGAAATAACTGTGATTTTATTATTTTCGCAATGAAAGACGAATGTGAATGAAGAGTAAGTTTAAGTTGTTCTATTTTTCAATTATGCCCGCCTCTTTTTCAAATCTTTCATTAGTCTTTCAAATTTAATGATATTTTATTACATTAAAACTTAAACACTTGCACCCGGAGGGTGCATATATTTGCTAGTATAATTAATGTATATATGTGTATGAGATGAAAGTGGCAATATCATAGAAATGTTTTATACAACCGCAGGATAATATTTAACGTAGGAGAAATTTACAACAGTATATGCATCTATAAATGTATGTAAAAAGCATAAAACGAGTCCTATGTTTGCAATATTGAATCACTTTAAGCAATGGATATCATAATCCTTCAACATTAGTTTCGCTAGGAATGGAGATATTTTGAAGAAATAAAATAACAAAGAACGGGTCTTTGATGGTGTTATAACTTGAGATTACACTGGATTCAACGATTTTGCGTTTTCTTATGCGTCCATCGTGGTGTAATGTTTAACAAGCCCAATCTCACTGCATTACTACTGAATAGTAAGTTTGATCCTCGTTGGATGCCCTATACTTGCAACCTTGTGTCACAGCTTACTCGTAGCGAATGGGTTAGATCAGGGTATCTCATAGTTGACTACATAAACCCCCTTGGGTCTATACAACAACTCAGGGTGTCTTTAAGTATCCGGGGGTCTATAAGGGGTCTATGAAAACTACTAAGCCTTCTTGGTAATTAGAAGAAAGGCTAATGAAACTAAATAAGAATGCAGATAAAGAGATTTGAAACAGAAAATTAAGAATCCTGGAGAACATGCTCATGTTGATATGTTTTCAAAAGTTTAAGCCCAATATTCATGAACTTATCAAAAGTCATCAGCTTTACCCATCACATTAGAAAATGTGTTTCCTTGGTAAGTTAAGTTAGTATCAAATATTTGCAGCTCTTTTTTTTTTACATGTTATCCTTACTTTACTATTTATTTTACGGTTATTTTTATAATTAACAGTTTTACATAAACGTTTGTGCAGAATTCATTAATTACATAACTTGTTGCAACAAAACAACTGCAAGGTAGACTGGGGTAATTAAGGAGGGGGTCCATGATAGGTCAATCAAATTTTTGTAGGGGTCTAGGGTCTTAAAAGTTTGAGGAACCCCGGGTTAGATAAAGAGGGGCGTCTTATCGTGGCGTCTGACAGATCCATTACTGCTGAATAGCCAGTTCGACCCTCGCTAGATGTCCCATTCTTGCGACCTTGTGTCACATCCTAACTGTGGCGAACGGGTTGTGTAAAAGGGCATCCCATCGATGGGAAATAGTTACTTAAACATATAATTGTGTATAGATTTTAAGTATTAGATATCGATACTTGAAACCGCACAACTGTGTGAAAATTGTTTGTATGAAATAAGAATACTTGATATAATATATCATAATTCAGTGGACGAATTATACGCGCGCGGAATCATCATTCCCGTGTTGTTACGTAATATCTGCAATGGCGTAATCAAGTCAACGGCCGAAAACAAACGCGTTTTTGAATAACAAACTTCACTGATAACAAAACTTCTTCGATGAACAGATCTTATAATTTCTTCTCTGCATTATTTCATCTTATTTTTTTTAATACCCTGTCCGGTGGCGAAAGCTGCTTGGTAGCGCTAGGAAGTGGCAGTCCTGCCATAGCTACTGAAACTGTGTTATCACTCCTAGTTGGCAGCTGATGAGGGCAGGGTATCACACGTGCTATCACACGTTGTATTATGAAAATAGCTGTTTACAAACAAACAATTATTGGCAGATAAGTGCCAATTGAATTAAGACAATTGAATCAAATTTCGGCTTTAAATATAAGTTGATATATCGTTAAACAAATAAACCCAAACGAGACCAAACACCCTCTCTCTCTCTCTCTCTCTCTCTCTCTCTCTCTCTCTCTCTCTCTCTCTCTCTCTCTCTCTCTCTCTCTCTCTCTCTCTCTCCCCTCTATTATAATTAAACATAAATAACCCTCTATTATAATTAAACTATTATAATTAAACATAAATAACCTATAAGGAGTCGATATGCCGTTAAATAAAAACCAAGGGCACCTCACGTGGTATCATGGTTAGCAAGATAGACTTGCAGGCCATTGTGAGTGAGTTCGATTCTCACTGGGCGCCATATACTTCTGGCTTTGCGTCACATCTAAGCTAAACTTAGTGAATAGCTAAATAAATAAACCAAATCCTATATAGAACAGAATTTAGTTATAACGGCACCTCGATGTTACCGTAAAGCAAATGCGTTTTGCACGAAATATATTAATGTTTTTCTTCTTTTTTTCTTCATTTTAGATGTTAAGTGAAGACGTGTCCACGACTGAGCAACTTATATAATAAAGTTATGATGTCTAGACGTCTAGATTGCTATCTATCTAGACCAGTCAGTGCCATTTTATTTTTTAAATATTATTGTGCCTGTTTCGATACTTTTGGAACAGCAGTTTACAGTGAAACACAGGATTCTGCAAGTGCAGCACTGTCCATAATCACCAGACTTTGTCTCATGCAACTTTTTTTCTTATTTCCTAAATTAAAAATTCATCTCAATGATGAAGATTTGGAAGGAGAACATTAAAATAAATAGGACCACACAGCTTAAAAGCAGCGAGGTTTTTAAAAAAATAAAAAAATAAATAAAAAAGGTTTCTATAGAGAAGTATTCATTTTCCTGACTTCTCACCAGGCCAGATTAACACATGGTCTTTTTAACGTGGGGAGTCACGCACAAACCGAAGATCATGCGGTAATCAGTGCAAAAAAATGCATGGTTCCGTCGGCAATCCCATTTTGGAGCGTCTGTAGCACTGGGTAATAAACCCAGCCCTGACCCTTTTAGGCAAGGGAACAGGTGCTGTCTGTGTGAATACCCCCCCTCTGGGACCACGCAATTTATTTTACCTCACTCACCGGCTCAGAAGCCGAAGTTCTCGAACACCAGAGAAGTATGTCAATTTACCACGAAGGTAAATTTCATCAAAAGCCCACCATAATTGCCCTTTAGAATACGAGCTTCCAGACAATCCACCATTGAAATTTGAAAGATGGAGCCATTCCGTCAGCAACATTGCGGTAATGGCAGCGTTGAATACTAACGGTTGGAGATGTTAATGGTGCTGGTAACCGTGCCTGATACAGAAGATTACGAAGCAAATCGAGAGACAAGAGTCTGTAACCAATATGACATTGTAATATGAAGCCGTTAGCATCAGAATCTTTCCCTTCATCATTTTCATCTCTTAGTTTCCCGTTTTGCCTCCCGCCCAAACCCCTATGCAGCATCTCGCCACCCCTAGCATATCGCAACCATTACCCCCCCCCACCACCACCACCGCCATCATTATTAATGACAACAACAATAATAAAAAAAAAAAAAAAAAACTAGTATCAGTATTAGCAAGGGAGATGACCAGTTAAAGTACTCTATGACAGAGGAAGCGCAATTTGTCGTTTCTCAGGGTCACGAGGTGAACATCTTCCTTGTTGTTCCGTGACTCACTTCCTCCCTCTATGTCACTCAAAAGAACGACACCCACCCACCCCTCATATCATCACCCCCCCCCTTCATCGTAGATACCCGCCAACCTATAAAACAACGGACACCTCACCCCACTCATTTGCTGATAGTCTTCATTTTTGTTGTTTACAATTTTTTTTTTTTTTTGGCTTTTGACTTTTGACTTTGTTTTTATTTCACGTCTTTTTATTTTATTTCTTTTTTTATTCTTTCAGTAATTTTTAAGCAAGTTTCTTTAGCTTGGTTTCATCTGTGCTGTTTTATTTATTTCTCTAATTTATCCTATCTATCTACATATATATATATATATATATATATATATATATATATATATATATATATATTATATATATATATATATATATATATATATATTATATATATATATATATAAGGTGTGTCATAAAAGTATCGAGATTGAAGCTATTATAAAATAGAAATGAACAATGAATGGAACGTTAAGTTTTCAAAATACAAGATGTGTCAAAAAGATACTTTTTTGAGACACCTTGTATATATATATATATATATATATATATATATATATATATATATATATATATATATAAGGAGAGCTCAATATGCCTAATACCAGTGAATGGAAGGACAGAGCAAGATATTCAGTAAATGAAGGAAAAATATATATAAGAGTCATGTTCTTGTGATTACCTGAAGATGCCGTAGTAATACGGTTGAAATAAATTATAATAAATTATTGTAATGAAGCAAGTTTAGAGTTTTTTCCTTCATTCACTGTATATATAAATATATTTACCTACATCAGATATATATATATATATATATATATATATATATATATATATATATATAATATATATATATATATATATATATATATATATATATATATATATATAAATATATAATATATATATATATATATATATAAAATGGGTTAATTTTCAAATGTAGACATAAAAATAAATTCAAATTAATATAATTTATGAGATTGTCAGTTAGAATTATGAAATTAATTTATACGGTTATATTTGTTTTAAATGTGATATGGGGATGGAACTAATAATAGTTTTGATTTACGAAGAAATTTTCTTCATTCAATTATTGTTTTTAGGGTTGATTAGTAATATGTTTCTTAAATATAATTTATAGTACCTTAATACTGGATTAAATTTCCAATATGCCTTTTAAGTTATATCTATAAATAATAATCAATTGATCAATGATATATAATAAATAATTAATATTTAATGACTATAGTAGTGCAAATAGTATTAATTTAATTGGTAATAATTATCAATATGAAAAAATGTTTTATTATGATACTTAAATTCTTATGTACCCATTAATATTTCAACTATATTATATTTGACTGTGTTTGGGATTAGTAATGAACCGAATGATATTGATACATATATATTGGATATTGAGATAATATTAGATATTGACTTACTACTAAAGTTTGAAATATGAAATCTGATTTTGATTTAATATATATATATATATATATATATATATATATATATATATATATATTATGTGGAATGTGAGTAGAACTGACAGTAGATTTAAAAAGGGCTTTTCCCCCTTTCATTTATTGATATTCACTGAAGTTTTTGTTTTATTGGGGTAATTAATAATATATTCCTTGGATATAGTTTATATCATACTTTAATACTGGAATAAATTTGTAGTATGTCTGTTTTTATACGGTTTTATTAATTTAGCTTAATCAACCAATAAATAATGATTGACACCTAATGAATACAATAATGTTTATAGTATTGATATAATTAGTAATAATTATTTATATATGATGAAAATGTTTTAATGAGGATGATTTATTTAAAACTACGATAAATAGTACTTTAATCTCTGAAACACACATTAATTTTAATTCAACAATATTACTTGACTATATTTAAAATTAGTAATAGAATGAATAATATCGATACCATCTATATTTACTATTTACCTGACTCTCTCTCTCTCTCTCTCTCTCTCTCTATATATATATATATATATATATATATATATATATATATATATATATATATATATATATATATATGAGATAATAATGAATAATAATTCTTTTTTTAATTTTTAAATAATAAATCTGATTTTGACTTAATAGATAATTTTAGAGGAAGGATAATTGTGACAATGGTGGTGCTTCGATTATTATTGATGTTTGGTTGTTGACTACGGTGATTGGTATGATGGTAGAATAGATAATTAATATTGTAGTATGCACTATGTTATTAACAATAATATCATTTAGATTGTTTAATATAGGTATAAAAAACTAGAGTGGATGGAGACTATGGGATTAAATGGTTATATGATGTAATATCATAGTAGCATTGTAAACTTGATATAAATGCAACAGTAATGATTATCAATGATAATATAGTTATAATTATAGCAATAATAAGAAAAATAATATTTAATGTAATATTATAATGGTAACATTGATGTTATAATAATTGTGGTGTTAGCAATGTAATATGAATCTAATATTTCTATAATTTTGTCTGTGTTGTAATTATTTTGATTTAATTTAATTAATTGTGTTACTTTGCATTTGTGTTATATACATATATTACTTAATTTTATGTATGTATGTATGTGTGTGTAGGTACGTGTGTGGGTATGTATATGTATCTGTATGTGTATGTGTATGTATGTATATATATATATGTGTGTGTGTGTGTGTGTGCGTGTGTGCGTGTGTGTGTGTGTGTGTAATTTTTGTGTAATGGGATAATATTAATTTTACTATTTTATATTATGGATATATATATATATATAAAATGGAATTACTCATACTGTCTCATTTCCTTTCTTTTAACTTATATTTAATATATATATTTATATATAATATATATGTATTATGGTATGTATGATTTATTTACTTAGTATATATTTATTTATTTATATATTTGTTTATTCATATATTTTTATCAATCTATATTTATTTATTATATTTTATTGTTTTATTATGTTTTATTATTTATTATTTTTTATTTATTATTTATTTATTTGGTTTGGTTTTCTTAATTTATTAAGCTGATTATATTTTGAATTACACACTAAGTAGATGTTAATACTACCTATCCTTGATAATTTTAAACATTTTATATAGTCTAGACATTTTGTTCTATTTTGTGCTATCTGAGATATTAAATCAAAAATAAACATTTTGAATATATCCGGTTTCAAAGGTAACATTGTAACTTCTAACTTGAATTGTAAACTCATATTTGCTGTTTGACACATTTTTGAGGGGTTCTGGTAAAAAGATTTTTTCAGGTTTCTAATTCATTTCTATCTGTGCCGTTTGTCTGATGAGACTAAAAAAAATTTAAGGAGTTTTAGGAATTTATTTAAATTTCTAAAAGCCTTTTAAGTTTTGGTCGAAATAAATTTATTACAGAATGACGGTTTTTTAAAGTTTTTCCTTCCTTTCAAAGGTAAATATTGCTCTGCATTTAATCTTTAAAGATTATTATACATTGAGCTCTCTTTAGGGATTTATAAAAATCCTTGTATTTGCACCAACTAAAACATGCAATAATTATACAGTGTGATTTTGAAAATCCCATGTAGAATCATCCCTTACTACCAGTTTTGGATACCTTACATTTATTCATATATATATATATATATATATATATATATATATATATATATATATATATATATATATATATATATATTAGTTTTTTTAAACTAACAGCTATTTAACTTTAAATTCTTTTTCATTTTTCGGAAGATTTTTCATACATTTCTGAATGGGTGCTATAAAATGTTGATCTTGTGCCATTCTAAACAGAGGTAATTAGTACAAACCTCCATTTTTTTTCTCATAGTTTTTGTTTTTCCTTTTTGTATAACCGTTAATTTCCAAAAATTATCCATCTATTTATTCGTTAGTTTATTTTCAATTTTTTTTTTTTTCACAAATTTAAATTCTGCAGTCTTTGGAATTGGTTTATAGCAAAAATATTTTTATCACGAAAAAATATTTGTTTTGAGGCTATTGAAAATGCTCCAGGCTTGAACAGAGGTCTGTTATAACATTTTTGGGGGCTAAGAAGTCGCTATAAAATTTATAGAAGTATGTGTGATGTGTACAAATGGACTAAACATAGGTTTGCCACTGCGAAACTGAGTTAATATGATATCAAGTATTACTTTGTAATACAAATAATTTGCAACCAGTTATATGGTTTCAAGTATTCCTATCTAAAACTTATAATTATTTCTATTGAATAATCTTCATTGTTTCCTATCTAATACAAATAATTTTCAAATAGATTTATTTGACTCATAGATGGGATCCTAACATGTAGTACAAATCCGGATCAGAGTGGACCTGGGAGTAATGGCAATGAACGGGTACCTCAAACTCCCTAGATTTCCACAAGTTTCACCATCAGATGTAGTTTAGTCTCATACTCATGTCACCCTTTTTTGGGGCGAGGGGGGGGTCTTACCCCCTCTATACAGAAGATACAATCAGCGTATTATAAGTCCCGCCGACGGGGCTATATTATGTTTGAATTTCAACCTTACAAAATTATTACACGTGTATTTTTCCTTACATTATTATAAGATCTACAAAATTCGACCTATACATTAAATTAGAGTTTATTATTGTTATTCCCATAGTTCACATTTACAAGATCATGACAAAATTTACGAAAACACCTCTCCACCACCTTACCCACTCTGTTGATCTGTTCTATACGTATATAAATAAATTCGCGCTTATTCTCGCCAACGCACCCAGCGAACTACCCGTGTACACCGCTTCCACTCATCTAACCCACTACTTAAACCTACTTAGTAGTATTTACATCTTAAGGGCAAAATTATTATGTTGTCTTGTGTCTTTTTCTTATCATTAAGAAAAATGCGTCATTTTCTTAAGTTCATCATTTTCACCTCTCGTTTCCTAAACTTTCTTCTTCTTCTTCTTCTTCTTCTTCTTCTTCTTCTTTTTGCTATAAACAAGAGAACTACAATTACTTCTATTAGTGTTTTCAAAAATTGTTCACAGTCATCATTATTGCCATTTAAAGAGATAATCCAAGATTTGATAAAATTTCACGAAACGTGAGTGTGTGTGTGTGTGTGTGTGTGTGTGTGTGTGTGTGTGTGTGTGTGTTATGTGCATTTGTATGTACGTGTTTTTAAAGTGTACCGATGTGCATTGTGTGTGTGTGTGTGTGTGTGTGTGTGTGTGTGTGTGTGCATTTGTATGTACGTGTTTTTTAAAGTGTACCGATGTGCATTTGTGTGTGTGTGTGTGTGTGTGTGTGTGTGTGTGTGTGTGTGTGTGCATTTGTATGTACGTGTTTTTTAAAGTGTACCGATGTGCATTTGTGTGTGTGTGTGTGTGTGTGTGTGTGTGTGTGTGTGTGTGACTTTATGTGCATTTGTATGCACGTGTTTTTTAAAGTGTACCGATGTGCATTGTGTGTGTGTGTGTGTATGTGTGTGTGTGCATATTTCTGTGCATTTAGATGTGTACATTTGTGTGTATGTTTTTGTAAGTTTTGTATTTTGTCTGTGTGTGTGTTTATGTATGTTTGTGTTTGTGTTCAGATATGTTTGCGTGTGTTACCTATAATGAAAACTACCATTTCAAAACTTGTATATGTGCATTTACCCCCCGCATACCTTCACCAAGGTCAGGCTGTGACACAAGGTCAATTTTTAAGCAAAGTACACCTAGTTTGAATTCTTTTTCCTTCTTCTAGATTGGTTGGCTAAGGCTAAAGAACCCAGTCTATCCTACTATTCACCAAGAGCTGGAGGAAGAACTGGTGCTATTTTAAAATTGTAATAGTTTTTAATCGTTTTTTTTTAATCCAAATTCTATATTTGAAATGACTATAAAAAGACTTCTATGGTATATATATATATATATATATATATATATATATATATATATATATATATATATATATATAAAGTCGTTTTTAAAAATGAAAATGAAATTCAAACCATTTTGCAGACCTTTATTATAAAATATTTACTTTTATCTCGTTGGATGTACAACAATCTTTATATATATATATATATATATATATATATATATATATATATATATTATAGAGAGAGAGAGAGAGAGAGAGAGAGAGAGATTATAATGATTGGAAGGCAATTATAATTCATATGAAATAAAAACAAAAAGATTTTTTTGTCTTATCGATTTCAAAATAAACTTTAAAAGTCTACTTTGAAATCGATAAGATAAAAAACATATTTTTGTTTTCATTTTATATGCATTATAATTGCCTTCCAATCATTATTATATAATAACATACTTAACAATGCTTCAAGCAAATTACCAATTTACTATATATATATATATATATATATATATATATATATATATATATATGCAAATATGTGACTATGTGTTTGTGTGAATACATATATATCTATGTAACTGTGTGTGTGTGTGTGTGTGTGTGTGTGTGTGTGTGTGCATAAATTATTAGTATTGAGTAGGGATACTTGAAATCAAATAACTGTATAAATAAATGATGATGATGATGATTAAGTAGCAATAGTTACTTAAAACCATATAACAGTGCATAAATTATTAGTATTAGATAGGAATACTTGAAAGCAAATAATTATCTTTAAATAAATGATTATCAAGTTTGAGCAGTTACTTAAAATCATATAATTGTATATGAATTATTATCATTTGTTACTGGAAAGTTTCTTGCAAAAACTATTGATTTCGGCATAAAATAATCTCCAAAAAGTGCTCTATGATAATGACCCTATGTCAAACTTATAATAAATAGTAATGCTCATTTTGTTTTTTCTTTGTTTTTTTTTTTTTTTTTTTTAGGGTAATTGTTTTGTTTTGTTTTTTGTAGTTTTTGGGAAGGGGGTCTTCTTGAAATGATTGTCTATTTCATTCTATTTGTAGTCTGACTCCTTATGAAAACCGCCACCACATCTTGGTTCTAGGTAACCGTAAACCAAGCAGTCCTGCAGTTCTTATAATATGTATATATCTATACCGTTGTAACTACCTACCACCGTCCTCTGGATTTGACGTGAGTTACGCTAAGTGAGGAAGAGATAGATAAGACTAAGCAAAATAAAACTCAAACCCCACCATACCCACATACACAGGATTTTACTCCACGGATTAGAGAGTTAATCCATAGCACATCAGCTTTCTCCGTGACAACATCACCCCGACACCTGTCAACCACGCTCAACTACATTCTCTCGCTTTAGCTGAAATACTACAACAATATTCGAATTGTAGCAAATAATTGCTTTTATTTTTGTTTTGTTTCGGAGTTTTTTTTCTTTTTAAATTTCATAAAATTTAACTATATTTAAAAAGCAAACATTTCACAAAAAGTGTCCAGACTGAAACTGTATTCATCAAGACAGAAATGAGCAATGAATGAAACGTTAATTTTGTTCAAAATAGTTCCCTTGGCATTTAACAATGTTATTCCTATGAGTTTTATACTGGTCGATGCACCATTAAAATTCTTATTTTGATATGGTCTAAAGCTGTGCCGTCCTATTTATTTTAATGCCCTCCTTTCATGTCATAATTTCTCTCCGTTGGGATGTATTGTAACTATTAATCAATTCGTTTGTTTGTTGTTGTTTTTTTCTTATTTGTTTTCGTTGTTTTGTTTGTTTTGTTTGTTTTTTGTTTTTTATTTTTTTCAAATTTCATAAATTCATCTATACTTAAAAAGCAAACATTTCAAAAAGTATTGAGACTGAAACTGTATTTATCAAGACATAAATGAATAATGAATGAAACGTTAATTTTGTTCATTTAACAATTTGTTTAACAATGTTATTCCTGTGAGTTTTACACTGGTCGACGCACTTGTAGAATTATTCTTTGGATATGCTTTAAAGCTGTGCGGTTCTATTTTCAATGTTCTCCTTCCACATCCTCAAGTCTCAACATTGATATGAAGTTTCAGTTTAGGAAACAAAAAAAAGTTGCATGAGACAAAGTTTACTGAATATGGACAGTACTGCACTTTCACAATCCTGTGTTTCACTATAAACTACTGTTCTAAAAGTATCGAAATGGGATTCATGAATTGGCACTGACCAGTCTAGATAGATAGCAGTCTAGACGTCTAGGCATCATAAACCTATTGTATACGTTGCACATCCACGATATGATGTGGATTTCGTTCAAAAAGCATCGAGACTGACTTGATGATTTTTAAATTGACATTGAGTCGACTAGACGGCAGTCTAGACAACAGTTTCTAGTGTTGACAGATCTGATTGAAGGGCGGATCTCTCAGTAAGCATATCTGTTAACACGATAGAGGGATTCATTCTTGAAATACACATTTCAATGTCGACCTCCCGAGAGACGCGCCCTTTGTTTAATCACGTGATGAGCGATGTGGTGGTTTGATGCGTGGACATTTTTATAAAAATCCCATTTCATCATTGATAGATCAGTTTATTTTCTGATTGTGTGTGTGTGTGTGTGTGTGTGTGTGTGTGTGTGTGTGTAAATATTTTTTAAATATCAATATTGGGCAAAAATTAAATTAAATCAAATTTAAAATGGCATTTGATATCCGAAATTAGATAATTTCGTTAAATTTGTTTTGATTGCTATTCCCTTCATTTCCGGCTTTCATTACTATTTTTTTCTAATTTAACTATTTAACTAAATCATTCACTAAAGAATAAAATTACACTTATTACTTTTCAGATTTATCGACGATATGTTTGTTTATATTAATTGGAATAAAACCAAATACTTTTATTAAAACTCATTAATACCAACCAGATATTTATCAAAATGAAATTAGCCTTTCCTTTCACACTTTAAACCACTATCTGGTTATATATATATATATATATATATATATATATATATATATATAACCAGATAGTGGTTTAAAGTGTGAAAGGAAAGGCTAATTTCATTTTGATAAATATCTGGTTGGTATTAATGAGTTTTAATAAAAGTATTTGGTTTTATTCCAATTAATATAAACAAACATATCGTCGATAAATATGAAAAGTAATAAGTGTAATTTTATTCTTTAGTGAATGATTTAGTTAAATAGTTAAAGTATTTGTCTATCTTTTCGTTTTTCTTTCACCTTCATTCTGTGATCCGCCAAGACGACAAAATCCACGAGAGGACACGTTTTCTTCTTGTTGTTAATTAATACTAGGTCTGGTCTCCTGGCACGGATTATGTAATCCATCTGCGTCTCAAATTCCCAAAGGATTTTATGCGTCTCATCTTCTAGAATAGATTCCGGTTTGTGCATATACCATTTAGTAGCATGGGGAAAATTGAATTTCTTGCATAATTCCCAATGGATCACCTTTCCCACCCAGTCGTGCCTAGTCTTAAAACTCTCTTTGTGCTAGTTTGCCGCATTCGCTTATTATATGATTAACCGTTTCGTCTTTGTCTCCACATATTTTACACTTACTATTCTGTTGTGTCATCTATTTTTGCCTTTATATAATGTGTTCTTATGGCATTGTCTTGTGTTGTGATTATAAGGGATTCGGTTTCTCTCTTATGTATTTCTGATTGTCAATATGTTGCAATTGTTTTTTTTCTGGCTGATGCAATGGGTCTTTCATTACCTTTATTAGTATATTCTTCAAATGCTATAATTGTCGCATCTACACAATCTTCAATATTGACGAAACCTCTTCCTGCTTCTTTTCTTGGCACATATAGTCTGTCTATGTCGTCTCTCGGGCGTAATGTCTTGTGCATTGTCATAAGTTTCCTTGTCCTTTGGTCCATCTGTCGGAGCTCTTCTCTTGTCCATTTTGGGGAATGGCCCCGGGTATCTTACGACAGGGACAGCCCATGTGTTTATTCCCTAGAGATTTCTGCTACAGAGCTTGGTTTCTAACTTTCTTTTTTCTTCTGAGGTATCCCTTTCTCACTTGTTTTGTTTTGGTGGCGTCTGCTTCCAATATTCCCAGATATTTATAGTTCTTTTTTTTTCTCCAAGTGTCCTAATTTCTTCCCGATTCGGTAGTTCTATTCCCTTCACGTTTCATTTTTTCCCTTTCTCCATCACAAGCATGGTACACTTGTCGATGCTGGATTCCATTCCGATATATTGGCTGTAGATTTTTTATGGTTTGTATAAGAGTTTTCAGTTCTTTTTCATTTTTCGCCAAAAATCTTGATTCGAAGATGATTTATTTTTTCCTGTGATTTTGTAAGTTTGTATCTCGCTGTACATTTCTTAAGTACACGGTTGAGTCACCTTCGAAGGTGCTTCTTTGAATTTTCACCTCTGCTAAGGTCCGCCCTTACGATGTCAATTATTATTACTGTTATTATCGAGTTTTTCACACCTGTCGTAGCCGGTGGTTCACTGGAGACTGAGTGACAGCGAGTCTTCTCAGGTCTCAAAGAATATTCTAGCCAATCTTAACAATGTTGGAATTTGGATGGTCTCGATTTTTCCACAGATTTCTAATTCACCTACATCATCATCATTATTATTATTATTTGCTCTTTTTGAGTTTTCACATCAGCATTAGCTGATAGTCTTTCACTGGAGTCCGAGTGACAGCAAGTCTTCTCAGGTCTCTAGGACTCTTCTGAGTATTCTGGCAGATTGCAGCAGTGCAGTGTTCTAAATGGTTTCAATCCTTCCTCTGATTTCCAAACAATCCAGACCCTTTTCCAATCCTTTTGGGACTGTTCCAAGTGCACCAACTACAATTGGTATCACTTTTACTTTCATATTCCATAATTTTTTCAGTTCTCTGGCAAGGTCCAGATATTTGTCCATTTTTTCATTTTCTTTTAGCTTCACCCAGTGATCTGCTGGCACTGCAAAATCCACCAGTTGACAAGTTCTTTCTTTTTTGTTTATCAACACTGGGTCTGGTCTTCTTGCTGGGATAAGGTGATCCGTTTTTATTTTAAAGTCCCAGAGAATTTTATGCGTTTCGTTCTCAAGAACAGATGCTGGTTTATGCATATACCATTTTGTTGTATGGTCAAAATTATTTTTTTTGCATAATTCCCAGCGGATCACCTTGCCATTATTATTATTATTATTATTATTATTATTATTATTATTATTATTATTATTATTATTATTATTATTTTCACTCGTTAACTTAGCTGATGGTCTTAGCTGATGGTCTTTCACTGGAGTCTGAGTAACAAGTCTCCTCAGGTCTCCAGAACTCTTTCTTCATCCACTTCTTCTTCTTCTTCTTCTTCTTCTTCTTCTTCTTCTTCTTCTTCTTCTTCTTCTTCCACCCTTTATTATCCTCCTCTAATTTCTTCCTTCGTTCTTTTATCTTCACTTTTTTTTCTTATCTCTATCATCAATACCGGCATTACTATATTTTATTTCTACATTTTTTTTTACTTTTCTTTTCTTATATCCTCATCTTTTAAATCATTTTTGTCTTATTCTCTTCGCCCTTCTTTATTCTACTTTCCAGCATTAATATCATAACAATCTGTTCATTCTTTTGTTTTTCTTTTCATTTTTTCTTATACCTATCCATTTTTATTCTTCTCCTTATCATTATTGCTTTCATTATCAGCATCAAATCATAATTATCTTATTCTTATTCATCATTTTATTATTATTATTATTATTATTATTATTATTATTATTATTATTATTATTATTATTATTATTATTATTCGTCCGGTCGTCATCCGCTGTGTCCGATAAGGTTGGGGGGGTCTGGACTTTATGACCAACCAATTATGTCGTCTCGTTTAACTTTATTAAGAGACAGTGGCAAAGGAAGTTAGCGCAGTGACCTTCAGGTAATAGACCCTTACTTTTAGGGATACGGGGTGAAGGAGTTGATGGGAATTGTAGAGTCAGCAGTTGGAGAAAAAGAGAAGAAAAAAATCTCGGGATGCAGCCCTGGGTTTTTTTTTGGGGGGGGTGCATTGATTTTTCTAAGAATTGTTAAAAAAACAATGACAAATAAGTGAAAATTATACCACATTTGGAGGGATATATATATATATATATATATATATATATATATATATATATATATATATATATAATGTTGTTCTGGTTCCAACGGACGCATATATACACATATATACACATATACATATACGTATATGTATATACGTATATACGTATATATGTATATATACACATATATACACACATACATATACATATATATATATATATTATAATATATTAATGGTTTGAAGGCAATTACAATGCGTATTGTAATTGCCTTCAAATCATTGATATATTATAACATACTTAACAATGCTTCAAGCAAATTACCAATTACTTTTATATATATATATATATATATATATATATATATATATATATATATATATATATATATATATGCGTGCATGTCTTTGAGATATATAATAAGTTATAATTATTTGAACAAGTTGTCTATTTGTTTCTAATCAGTTTTCGGAGCTAAAAATGGGAATATTACGCAAGAACCAAAATTTATTGCAGTCAACATTACAAGAGTGACATTTTATAAGTTTTGGGGGATTTAAATACAATTTTTTTTTCATTTCTTTGTTTAATGGCGTATAAAACTGTATTCGTTAATATAATGCCAAAGCTATGCTTATAGAAGAACAGTAGTGGTACTATTTAACCCGTAGTTGGGTTACAAATATTTGGAAAATATTCTAAAGATTTTCTAGTTTGTTTTGACTTTTGTTTGTTTTGTCTTTTAGATAAACTAAAATTGTTACATGAAAAAATATATATATATTTTTTTAAATGTTGTTCTAAAATTATCAATGTGATTGAAAAGGCAAATTCACATCTTGCTATTTCAAAGAATCGCCGAACAAATAATTTAATTTGACCCCCACCCTCTGAAAAAGAATTAATGGCCACTGTAATTTTATGCAAGGAAAATATTGTTTGTGTTTGTTGAAATACCTATGAAGAGTACCTTATCGCGAGTACTGCTTATAAAGACTAGGGAAAGTGTTCTATGCATAGTCTTATGTGAAGACAGAGGAAAATTTGTAAAAAAAAATCTTAAGACAAACCTTGTCTGCGGTCTTTGATAAAAAAAAACATGTTTAAAAGTGAGATTACTATCAACATCTATCTATCTATCTATCTATCTATCTATCTATCTATCTATCTATTTATATCTGTATCTGTATCTGTGTGTGTGTATATATATACACACATATATATATATATATATATATATATATATATATATATATATATATATTTCAAAGAAAGAAACAAACCGCCATCCCTTAATAATTTATTTCAACCAGAAACTAAAAAAATCCAAATTTTTTAATTTTCAAAAAAATTCTTAAGAGCCCCAGTCTCATCAGACGGGTTTTACAAAATAATGGGATTCACCGAAAAAAGAAGTTATATAACCAGAAAATTAAATAAAAAGCACAACTAAAATATTAAATGCAATTATAACATAACCACAACACTAACAAAATCATAAAAATATTAGATTATTATTATTATTATTATTACTATCATTATTACTATTATTACCAATTATTATTATTATTATTATTATTATTATTATTATTATTATTATTATTATTATTAATTGGTATTGTAGTATTCTTATTAAATTTTTAATATCACTAGAATATTAAATCATTATAATCATTTTCATTCATAGTCCTCATCCATTCATCAAATTATTCTCATTAATATTTTTGATACTAAATACAATCATATCTAAAGATATTAGTTATTAATAATTTTAATACATACTAAAATTTTAATACATACTATAATATTAATCATTAATTATAGCATAATATTAATCACTATAGCCAACAATTATTATTATTAATCATTAAATTACCCTAATTATCATTATTATTTAAAAATTAATATCCATATAAAAATATAATCAAATTTCTTATTTTAAAGTTTATAATAAGTTAAGCTAACATCTACGAGTATCAATGTAATACATGTAGGAAGCAGGGAAAAGTAACTAATATTGTTAGTTTCAATACTAATTACTCCATCACTAACCTTAAATATAGTCAAAAGTAATAAAGTTAAAAATAAATTTTTGGATATTCTCAAAATTAATGTACTATTATCCTAGTTATTAACAAATTATTATCTTCAAAATGTTTTTCTTCATTTTAATAATTTATAATTAATTATATCAATATTATTAATATTACTATAACCATTAAATATTAATTAATTAATTAATTAAAACAATATAAAACAGACATATTACATATTCCCTCCAATATTAGATTACTATAGAAATCATATTTGAATTCCATTTTTTTAATTTACCCTGAGGAAAGCAAACATATCTGTGAATATTCATAATGAATATCATTTAACATTTCAATGAAATAGTAACTTATCCATAACTGAAAATCCTCTCAAGGATTAAAATAAATATTTAAATTTTAAAAATCGTTATAATCATATTAATTGGCCAAAATATAAATTTAAATTACCATGACTAATGTAAGATAAGTACCAAACACAAATTAAAAATCAATAATAAAAAAAATGTAAATAAAATTCTTAATGATATTACCAAATTAAAAAATAAATAAATAAATATAAATATATATATATGAAAATAAAAATTTCATTCTATTATTATAATTCAAAATTATTGAAAAATTTATCATTAATCTAATAAGTTTATTGACTTGATCCCCATGCCACATCCATAAATATATTTAATCTTATAATATTAATTCTATAATTTTAACTTAAAATCCTATAAAACTATATTAATTTAAATTTATTTTTGTGTCTACATTTAAAAATCTTCATTCCTTTTATTTAACAACTGACTAATGGGTCTATGTTTCATAATATATATTTTCTCTTCAAGGCAGAGGTTACAACTACTCTTAAAACTATTTGGGGTGGAAGATTTTTTTATGAATTTCCATTTGATAATTGGAGTTAAGCCCCTATCTTTCATATTCCAATAGTACCTCGATAGGGCCGTTTGGTTTTTCAATAGAGGGTTAGAGAATGAATGCCTGTGATTATAGAATCTATGTTTCCAATTAGCAGCAGAGATACCTATATAAACCTGTTATTCTTTTTTGGGGAGATGGTTGCCTGGTATACAACCTTCTCAGAGTTGCAATACCCTTGTACAGCGCACTCTTCCTTGATTCTACAATTGCAATTTACTTTATCTATGTTTTGATAATTCACTATTGATTTATCAATTAACCTTTTGTTATGGTTTCATTGTTCTGTGTATAATCTAATTTATTGATTATTATAGATTGAGCTCTCTTTAGGGATTTATAAAAATCCTTGTATGAATATATGTTTGCACCTACAAGAGTATACAGTATCGTAATACAGTAAGATTTTGAAGATCCCAAATAGAATTATCCCTTACAACCAGTCATTTGGATTACCTTACACACACATATACATATATATATATATATATATATATAATATATATATATATATATATATAGGTGAGGCCAGCGAAGATAGGAAGTCAACGGTGCTTGGAAACTAACTTAGATATGCATGCACTATTTCAAGGAATATACCCTAAGGTACCGCTGACCACATCGTCAGTGATGTAATTCCCAAGATCATTAACCGTTTCGGGTCTTTCAACATCATACACCTTCACCTGGGGGATCCAGCTAGTGTTGATCAGCCACCAGCTTGCGGTCAGGGAATACCTCAACAGCAAACATATACATGCACTATCAATGATATTGAACACACTTTACATAATATAGCAAACAATTATATATATATATATATATATATATATATATATATATATGTGTGTGTGTGTGTGTGTGTGTGTGTGTGTGTGTGTGAAGAGAAAATGGAAGTGAATCCGACAGTATGTAATATAGTGAAAAATTGAAAAAACACAAGTTCATAAAACGAGTAATGTTTATTTCGCCAACGCGGCAGTGTTTCGATCTGTTTCCATAGATCTTCATCAGGGTTTTAGTTAATTTGAGGAAAAATAAATTTATCACAGAGAATAAGGAGACTGTGAGAGTCTTTTGTTTTGTTGGTCAATCTATTTAAAAAATGAAAAACTAGCGTTCTTTGGTGTTTGAAAATATGAAGAACGCCAAGACAACCGTTGTAATGTGACATAGACGCTCCCTTACATTGTGTGTGTGTGTGTGTGTGTGTGTGTGTGTGTATGGAAATGTAAAAAGGCGATCGCTTTCACTGGGCGTGTGTGTGTTTGTGTTTGTGTGTGTGTGTGTGTGTGTGTGTGTTCAAATCTTGGACGTGGTTGTTTACGTTTCACTTCGTGCTAATGCTTTTGAGAAAGGCGTGAATATGTCTGTTCTCCCAGGCATAAGGTATAGGTAAATAGTAGGGTAGACTTGGCTCTTTAGCTTTGATTAGGTAACCATTCCATAAGAAGGAAAACTCTGAATTTAATCTAGCTTCAATCTGCTTTAGAAATTGGCCTCGTGTCACATCCTGCTTCTGGGGAATGAGAGATGTCGAAATACGCACGTTAAGAGCTGGGTATATTATAATCAACAATTAAGATTGAAATTGGAAGATCAAACGCCAATTATTTCTTAATCCGTTTTCCCTTTTGTTTGTTTTATTTCATGGCTTCCTGCGTTTGTAACATCATAAAAATTAACTGACTTAATGTTTATCATTAAACGACGAATAACGATTTAAACGACCCAACTCACATAAAAGAAAGAAAAAAAAGAACGAAATATGAAAAAATTAAAAGACAGATAGAGAAAGGATAATATCGCAGAATCGATTCATAACTAAAACATTTACCTAACTGTTTTTAGAACCCATTTTGATAAAGGAAATGTGTGTTGAGGGGGGCGGGGTGAGAAAAAAAGACTCCAACTCCTTCAATTGTACGCTGGCCAGTTTGTGTTGATTATTAAAAATGAAGCTCTTTGTTCGAACGCCATTTCTGTTTTTGATCAAATATTTATTACATTTTGATGCGGGCACTTCCTATCCGCTACACGCATGCGCAATGTGCATTAAATCTTTATCTCTTTTGAGGAGAAGTTGCACTTCCTCACGCAATCTTTTCCGTTGCACAACTTTTTAACTTTTGAAAATAATTCATCGATTATCACCAATTCGTTGCGTGACCCCATCCTCCGACTGAGATATTTTCTCCTCATGAATTAAGAAAATATGTTGCTTTAATTTTCAGCAAACTTTGGATATATACTTTTCATACATATTATATTATATTATATTATATTATATTATATTATATTGTTTATATAATATAATAACAATTGTTCCTTAAATTTCCGACCGTTTTCTTCCAACACCCTATGGTTAAAAATGAGACTGTCCAAATCGTCCAAGATGAAATGCAAAAATGTAAACCCTGATTATCTGGTGTTGCTTATGAGCTGGATTCTTATTTCTTATGAGTGTTGTCACCTCAGCTAGATAATGGAACATTCCGTTTTTATTAAAGAAAGAAAGACAAAAAAAGACACAAAAAAATATAAGAAAGAAATAGAGTAGGGAAAGATATAGAGAGGGGGTGAGCGCCCGGGTGTGATAACGCTAATCTGTTTCAATCGAATATAATGAAAAGATGAAAAGAATGAAAGAAAGAAAAAAAGAGTGAGAGGGAGTTAAATCAAGATTATTATACTTTTTACATATTGAACTATTTGCAATAGCTCTTAAGTAAACATATCAAACGCCGTAATAATTAAATTTACGTACTGTGGTATATCCACTGGTCTTTCGAGCATATATATATATATATATATATATATATATATATATATATATATATATATATATATATATATATATATATATAGAATGCATTTTCAATAAGGGAAACTCACCATCCACCCCCAAAAAAATTAAATTGAAAAATGTGCAGGATTTAACATCAGAAAATTTGAAAAGACATACATATTTTAACATATGAAATTGATTAAAATAAGCATAATTAAAAACAAATTTTCAAAGGGTTAAAGGGAGATAACTTCACGAATTTTTATAAAATACAGGAATTTTTTTTTTTTATTCAAAAATATAATCGAATACATAAGGAGCGTCCGCAATAATCAACCGACGTAATTTACGATCCATAAACATAACAACACAAAATCACTTCAAAGAAACACCAGTAGCAACCTGACAATGGTGAAATAACCTGAAACCTGGGTAGTTGCTTATGAAAAACTTTTATATTTAAAAAATTCAGCAAATAAATAAAGCTCCTACAAATTTGTGGTTGAGCACTGTGATTTCTTTGTTTCATCCCAAAACTAATTTTTAAATATATATATATATATATATATATATATATATATATATATATATATCATCGTTAAGACATTCCCTTTTTATAAACATAGAGAAGAGACTAAACATTTTCGTTCCTCTCTCTTCAGAATCAGTCAAATCGAGGATAAAAGTCAAACGGTATAGTATGGAATTGAATTGTTTCGAATTGAGAAAAGTTATTTTGTTTGTGAAAAGAAAAAGAACGAAAACTAGGAAAACTATAAACTAAGAACTCTCAAGCCCAAAAGGGCTTCTCTCTCCTAGCAGAGGCTTGAGGGATTATATATATATATATATATATATATATATATATATATATATATATATATGCTTTGCTTTGCTTTTAGAAGTCCGTAGAGGACGATGACGTCACTCCATGTCTTCAACAGTTGTGGACCCTGTGGTGGCTAGTTAGTCCAATTCCGGACTTGCAGATGCGGTAACACACATTGCAAGGGAAATTCCCATCTGCATTTAGTGGTTCATGACAACGAAAACGTCGCCGCTCTGCAGCCCTGTTAATCTCGATATGGAGCCGCTTAGATCCTGTGCGGCAGGCGTCTCGCTAACCCTGTTTGTTGGAGGCCAGATCTTCCAGTCTTAAAGGTGTGGTGGTGCATTTCGTTAGCGTCGTCTTAATATGGTTTTTGAACCGCTTTTTTTTTTTGGGGGGGGGGCTCCTGTCCTCCGCGTGCCATCTGTGAGTTCACCGTAAAGTATTTTACGGGGGAGTCTGTCTGATGGCATGTGGATGGTGTGACCCAACCATCGCAGTTGGCGTTGCGATAGGATGATCTCAATTGGATCAATGCGTGCTCTGCTTCGAATTTCTAAGTGGGGGATTTTGTGCCCCCAACGCCCAGTATGCGTTGGAGGCAGTTGATGTAGGATGCCTCCATTTTTTTTTCAGGTGTCTGCGATACAACACCCACGACTCACTTCCATATAAGAGTATGAATAGGCATACAGCTTTATATACAGAGATCTTAGTATTGATGATGAGATCTCTGTTCATGAACACCTGATGCTGAGGCCAGACCAATCCGCCATTGCACTTCACTTGTGAGATAGTTTGTGTTTTTTATTGTTGTATAATATATATATATATATATGCGAACACACACACACACACACACACACACACAGACACACACATATACATATATATATATATATATATATATATATATATATATATATATATAAAAGGAAAAATGGAAATAAATTCGACGGCATTTATGAAATATGAAAAAAGGTATTCAGAAGGCTACTAAGGGCTATAGAAGGCTTAGATTTGTCACTTTTTTTCTTTCCATATCTATATCGAATATTATTCAGAAGTTACAATATCATATATTTACAATGTTCTGTTGATGGTCTAATATTTAAAAAAAAACGAAACGTTTAACGTTGGTTTATACTTCTAATTATAATAAAATCACACACACACACACACACACACACACACACACACATATATATATATATATATATATATGTGTGTGTGTGTGTGTGTGTGTGTGTGTGTGATTTTATTATAATTAGAAGTATAAGCCAACGTTAAACATATATATATGTGTGGGGGTGGGGGGTGGGGGGGTTTCTCACATCCTCATGACAGACTATAATTTTTATTTATAAATACAATCAGATCGTTGTATTTTCTAAATAAATTATCAGATGATTGTATTCAGTAATGAAAAAATGCATGAAACTAATAGTCATGAGACTGTCATGAGGAGATGAGAAAAATTTATTTATTTTAGGTTTAATCCTGCACTACTTTGGATTGATATTTTCGTAAAAGCATTAGTATCAGATTCGAAAGTGTAGGTGCGAAATTTTAATTGCCCTTTCGACAATGTCCTTGGAAGGTCACATTTGGTGGTTTGGAAGGCCATATATGAACCCAAGGATGCAGGATACCAAACCCTGACTTAGACCCATGAAAACACACTCTATTGTACGAAATCTCGCTGCCGTTCTACACACTTGGAACAACATTCCTCAATTTTTTTTTGTTTTTTTTTTAGTTTTTTTTTTTTATCCTTCTCATAAAATTTAATCCAAAACAAAGTAATTCTCCTCTTGTTTGTGCCAATAACTTTTTAACGGGCCCTCATATTTTGAATAAAATGATGTCAATAAGAATTTTTTTTCAAATTTTATTTTTTAAAAAATAAAAATATTTAGAGTATTAAAAAATACTTCCCCTTGCAAGAAAGTTCAAAGAAACATGGAGTCATGTCCACAGTATCAACTTTACAGACGTTTTGCCCTCTTCTTTTTCTTCTCCCAACACACAAATGGGTACATACATATGCACACACACACACACACACACACACGCACGCACGCACGCGAATATATATATATATATATATATATATATATATATATATATATATATATATATATATACAAACATGCGCGCCCGCACACGCATAAACACATACACATTCATTTTTATTCTACGCAATGACTGGCCTTTGTAAGCATCAATCTAAATCCCCAAGGTTTTTTTGTTTTTGTTTTTATGGGGGGGGGGCATCTTTGGCAAATATATTTTTCTTCACTATATATATATAGAGAGAGAGAGACAGACAGACAGACAGACAGACAGATGAACAGACTTATGTAGCCTGTAATTTCGATCTTGAATATATGTACTACGCTGGTAGCCTTGTACCAGGTTAAACAAAGTTCATTAAATTCCTCAGAACGTAGAGTAATAGTCAACTTGATTGTCGAAAAGTTCCTCAGTCTTTTGTCTCAGAACAAATTAATTAGTAGATTCCTTCACACAAAATGCCAACGACACTGGATTAACAACATCTACAATAAACTCTTCTTATCAAACCCAATTAGGGAGACTAGAGACCACGCTTTAGAAAATACAGAAAGAAATGAGTCCTCATATCCTGATTACGCATTGATCACGCCAGACTTATGCACTCCTTTATACTCAAACAAGAACGACAACCAGTGTGAAACATGTCAAACACTCTGAATGGTTAAACATTTCCACATAGAATGTGGAACTTTTGCTCGAATCAGAACCAGCTTTTTTAATGCAAATAATATGAAAGACCTATTTGAAAAAGTCAACAAAGATGACATTCTGTCCTTTTTGAGAGAAACAAAATTATACCAAAAAATATATGCATAAACCTGATCAATATCATACAAAAGTAATCTCTTAACACGATCCCCTACGATGCTAACATATAGTTAAAACTGTCAACTACAAAAATGTAAGTGTGAATGTTCAACGTGTATTGTTTCCTAACCTCTAGGCATGAAATAACCCTAGACGGGTTGATATGCCGTTAACATCCATCAATCAACCAACCAATCAGAATAAGCTGAGTAAATAAATTTCTCTTTTTACAGTGGATTTGTAGTTAACAAATAATATTTGTCTGAATTTGGTTTGGTTTGGCTTTGTTTAATGGCATATAAACCCTGTGGGTTATTTAATGCCTTTTTTGCATATATGATTCATAGAGTAATAAGTAAGTCGTCGGGGCGACCTAAAGTCGGTATCAGCCAATCAGCGAGGGAGTCTATCCCCTTTTCAATAGCGCTAGACCAAGGATATTGTTTTGGCGTCTGGGGTGGAGCGCCACACCTACCATCAGCTCCTTACTTTACTGCACAGATCCCTGTGCTACTCATACGCTAAGTTGGCGAGGACCGGTATCGAACTAGGAACCTTGTGGTCTCTAGCCGAACGCTTTACCGACAGAGCTATAGAGTAAAGACAGAACTATAGAGTAAATAGTTTGTTTTTAAACAAATTATTAGAGCGCGAGACAACAGTTGGTAAAACAATTTTGCTTTACAGGTGTATTTTTGTTGAACACATCTTTTATCTATTTAACCTATAGATGTGTCCCTAACAGGTACTACCACTTAGGGTCAGGGTGGACCTGGAAGTAATGGTGATGAAGGGGTACTTTTCATTCCTCAAAGCTCCAGAATTGGAACCTCGCCACTAGATACAGTTTAACGTCCAACCCAAGACACTAAGACCCCCCAGCCACAGCCTTATAGCACATATATGATAAAAAGTGTTGGAGATTTGTTATAAGAGCAATAGGGTCGGGACAATCATATAGGTGCTAGGGCTTGAGGTAGCCAACCGATTGATCGAAGGGGGCTTTCCGACTGTCTATCTAGCCAAAGTAAGGGCGAACAGGGAACGTTACATGCCATCGACTGCTCAACCACCAAGAATCACGGGTCGGCCAATAGGTAGTCCCTCTGTAGCATTGCAGTCGGCATATTCTACTGTCCCAGTCGACAAGGCGGCGAATAAATTAGAGCTGTTATTGAAAGACATTGGAGTAACCACACTAGGTACATTAATACAGAAATCTGCAATACTACGTACAGCAAGAATTATCAAAAAGGTATTTGATCTGCAAGGGAACTAGACGTGACCCAATATCAAGGGGATAAATCCCAGATTTATTCGTGCGAACCATTATTATTATTATTATTATTAATAATAATAATAATAATAATAATAATAATAATAATAATAATAATAATAGCCGTTCTGATCTTTGCTTTTCCGGTCCCAAATTGTCTCTCCTTTTTCTCTTAGCATTTTTTTTTGTAAAGCATATTGGCAGGAAATGTTGTACACATTACATTTTCATTTAAATTTCTTCAACGTTCTCTTTACATCTATCATCTCCAAAACTATTACGTTCTTCGCAACTTGTATGCACTTTTCTAACAACTCCCAACTTGTCACTCCTTCACCGAGTTTCTTTTTTTTTTTTTTAAATTTATTTTATTCTATTTTCATTTGTACGGAACATTCTATCCTCTTTGCTTTTTGCTCTCTCTCTCTCTCTCTCTCTCTCTCTCTCTCTCTCTCTCTCTCTCTCTCTCTCTCTCTCACCCTGTTTCCGTTTTAGGAAAAAAAAAACTTAACATTCAAACCAATGTTGTGTTTTAAATTTCCGTTTCTCTTTAACTTTGCTGCAGTTTTTTTTCAACTGTTACTTTTAGATTTGATTATTTTATTGCCAACCAGCAAGGTAATCCAAACTTCTCCGCACGATAAATATTAAGAGGAAAAAGAAATATGATGACACAGCTTCAGATTATATTTTTTTTTAAGTGTTTCAGGGGTGCTTTGACCAATGGAAAGATTAATGGATTGAGGGTCATTTTTCATTAAAGTTAACATTTTATTCATTGTTCTTTTCTGTCTTTTTTAATCTCAATTACTTTCTGATCCTACCTGATATTAACTAAAACTTTAAGAAACTTTGTTCAAAAAATTGAACTCCAATGTATTTAGGCTGATGGGATGATAATATTTCAGCAATCGATTCTACAGTTTTCTTCAAGTATATAATTTGTAAGTAAATAGAGGTATTATATATACTAGTACAAAATAAAAAACACCCTCCGGGCGATGTAAAAATAGATTTTTGAAACATATTGCCTGAGGGGTGGGAGTAAAAAATTCAATGTCAGCGAGTTTGTACCCTAAGTAAGTAAAATCATCAAATTCATTAAAGGATTAAAAAATAAAACAATTTGAAATGTAAACTTTAAATATGTATTAAAATAAAACAAACTATGTATAGATATATAATACCAGTCATGTATTTATTAAAACTTGTATCGGCCAGTCACCAAGGGAGTCTATCCTCTTTTCACTAGCATTAGGCAAAGGAGATTGTTTTGGTATATGAGGTGGAGCACCACACGTACTATCAGCTCCTCATTTTACTGCACAGATCCCTGTGCTACTCATACGCTGAGTTGGTGAGGGGTTAGTATTGAACCCGGAACTTTGTGGTTACTAGCCAGACACTCTACCGACTGAGCTTATATATATATATATATATATATATATATATATATATATATATATATATATTATACACACACACACACATACATGCATACATACATTTTGTGTATATAAAAAGGCTTTGAAAGCTTTCAAATGCATATTGTACGCATTTCACCTCATTGCAATCACTGATCAGTACAACTTATTGAAAAATGACCAACTTGCCATTCTACACAATCCATTAATTTTTCCATTGGTCGAAGCACCCCTGAAATAATTCTTTTTGTTGATATGATGTAAAGCTGTGCAATCATATTTCTGTAGTTTCAAATTACTTCATGACAAATCCTTGTAGCTGCTCTTTCATCTAATTCGTGAGGATGTCTTATCTGGGTCATTTTTCATTAAAGTTAACATTTTATTCATTGTTCAATTTCTGTTTTTTTTTTAGTCTCGATACTTTCTGATCCTACCTGATATTAACTAAAACTTTGAGAAGCTTTGTTCAAAGAATTGAACTCCAATGTATTTAGGCGGATGGGATGATAATGTTTAAGCCAACAATCACTTCTACAGTTTTCTTCATTTTTATAAAAGTTAATTTTCTTCTAAACCAAACATAGCAAGATTCTATTATTTCTAGGAACAGAAGAAAA
>CM042138.1:81798403-81825903 GCA_023376005.1 Doryteuthis pealeii | reverse complement strand
ACATTCTCTCTGACTTTATTTTATTTAAACCTCAATTATTAATAAAATTGTTTTACATCATTAAGACTGTTGACCATATCTAGATACTAATAACATGCAATTGTATTTATATATACAACAAAATAGCGGTTTACAGTATGAATGGAAAGGCTAATTTGCATATTGATCCTAAAAATGTGATTTTAATAAATATATGCTTAGTATTATTGATTTCTAATTGTTTGGTTTTATCTTATTGAATATGAGCAAAAATCTCGATGAAAATCTTAAAATGAATCTGTTAACAAGAAGAAATAACTGTTATTTTATTCTTTACTTCCTATTTTAACTAAATAGTTGAATTAAGAAAATTTACCAATGAAAGACGGAGTAATGGAAAATGCTGGAAGAGTTAGTTTCAAAGTTGTTCTATTTTTCAATCATACCCCTCTGTTCCAATTTTTTTCTGCATTCTTATTCAGTTTCATTAGCCTTTCTAATTTAATGTGATATTTTATTATATTAAAAATGAAATACTTGCACCCGGAGGGTGCATATATTTGCTAGTATATATAATAGAGAATGAAAGTGAAAAGTATTAGCATATGAAGGTGCTCAATGCTAAAATAGTAGAGCAGGGTTAACATCAGAAATTAGATATCAAGGATTTAATATACCGTAACTACAGTTTCATGCGTACTTGCAATCATCAGACGGTCAAAATGTTAAGATTAAAAAACAAAACGGCGGCTTCTTCAATAAATTTGCATTCGCATTTTGTAGAATACTCTTGTAGAATACAAATTTATTGAACAAGAGAAGCGAACTTTTCCAAATGTTGACATTTAAACAAAGTTTTATCATGTCATTTACCACCTGACAATAATTCATCCTTTATTTTTCGCCCTCTATTTTTCGCATTCTATTTAACTATTTCTTAAAAATTCATCTGGACACCGCGTGCATTAAGACCTAAGCATGTTTTTTTGTTGTTTTTTTTATATAAGTTTTGCGTTATAACATTTCATCGCGTGAACACGCTTCACGCCATATAAACGCTAAACAAGCCACGGTTTTTTTAATTTCAAAAAAAAATTTTATCTTAACATTTTTACTGTCTGATGATTGCAAGTACCCATGACACTGTAGTTACGGGATATTAAATCCTTAATATTTAATCTCTGATGTTATATATATATATATATATATATATATATATATATATTATATATATATATATATAGAGAGAGAGAGAGAGAGAGAGAGAGAGAGAGAGGGGGAGATGTGTGTTGGGGATAATTCTATTTGGGATCTTCTTTACCATCCGTATATATATATATATATATATATATATATATATATATATATAAGGTAGCGTGGTTATGGAATCAATGGCACCTGATTCCTGAAAGTTTCTCACCTATGAAGACCACAAATGCACCGTTGACTCCATGTCCACACTACCTTAACTTGCATATAAATGCTCTATCAATGATATTGAGCACTGCTTACTTATAAATATATTATCTATAATATATATATATATATATATATATATATATATATATATATACACTTTTTTATACATAGATATCTCATACTATATATAAGAGTATACATTTCTAGCTTCATATTTAAAAACAATAGTATGTACAGTTTCACTGGTCATCGTTTGTTGGGGAGTACCGTAACGTAGTAGTTAAGGTGCTGTACTGTGATGTCGTAGTAAGCGAGTTCGAACCCCAACCCACTATTACATTCACTTTCAGACTAATAGGATTGGGAAACGTATGAACCCACTCATCCCCCAAGCTATGGGTTAAATAGCACAACTGCAGTTCTTCTACGAGGATGGTTTTGAAGGTAGATATGCCATTAAACAAAGAAACCAAACCGTTGGGTTCTTGTAGTAACAACGATCTATGATGATATTGATGCTTCTATTCAGAAAGGAGTGAACAATTCTAATTAGCATTCCATAGTTATCTCAATTATATTGAGAATTTTGATTATTAAAAAATGACATCAAATATGAATGCATACTTTATTAACATTATCATTTAGTTGCTTTATTTCTAATAAATCATATCATTTTAAGTGTATTGTCCTAATAAAAAATCTCGCTATGACGCACCATTTTTGCCAAGCCCCCCCCCCCCACACACACACATACATACACACACTTACATACACACATACATACATATATATATATATATATATATATATATATATATATATATATGCATATTAAAAGGAATTAGAATCTCCCCTTCTTACTATTTTTTCATGACTAATACTTAGATAAATTTCATGTAACGATTATGTGTTCTATTTTATAGAAGACTTGGGGAAACGGTTCTACTTGTTTATATCAATTCTATTGTTTGTTTCGCTATGATGACGTTAAATAATGGTAGAATCTTTTTTTAGTGGTGGGGTTTAAATTACAATTTTTAAGAATATGTGACGTGATATGTAACGTGGTGTAGAATAAAATTTGTTGTATCTGGGTGAACACACACACGCACACACACACACATATATATATATATATATATATATGTGTGTGTGTGTGTGTGTGTGAAAATTTATATATTGTTGAATCGTATCAAGTATCTCCGTGATAAGATTCAACCAAATTAGAGAACTTAAACGTACATATGAATATTTTGTGTATATTCATATAAATATCTGTGTATGCGCATATATTTACATCTTATTATAATGGAGATTGTGTGTTTGTCTGTCTGAAGCCGAAACTAAATCACTACTCAAGTCACAATTCCCTTAGTTATTGACGTCACATTCAGCATGAATTTATTTTTATTTAAACCTCAGTTATTGATAAAATTGTTATACCTTATTAATACTTTTGACTTTATCTACATTCTAATAACATGCAATTGTATTTATATATGCAACAAAATAGCGGGTTACAGTGTGAACAGGAAAGCTAATTTGCATATTGATATTAAAAGTTTAATTTTATTAAATATGCGCTTGGTATTATTGATTTCTAATTGTTTGTTTTTTTCTTAATGAATATGAGCAAAAATCTCGGAGATAAATCTTAAAAGAAATCCCTTAACAAGAAGAAATAACTAATATTATTCTTTACTTCCTATTTTAACTAAACAGTTAAATTAGGAAAATTTAACAATGAAAGACGGGAGTAAGGGAAAATGATGGAATAGTTTCAAAGTTGTTCTATTTTTCAATCATACCCCCTCTGTTCCAAATCTTTTTATCTACATTCTTATTCAGTTTCATTAGCCTTTCTAATTTAATATGATATTTTATTATATTAAAACTTAAATACTTGCACCCGGAGGGTGCATACATTTGCTAGTTTACACAAAGAAGAGACACTATATAAAACTATATAAAAACTCTAATGTAAAAAATATTTAATGTATACCTTCTTCATGATTAATAATTTTTTTATAAAAAGTAATGCTGCTTTTAGTGCCCTGACTTTTTTTTAATGTTGGATCGAACAATTTTCACTTTAACATTTTATATGATTGATTGATTTTAACGACATGTCAATCTATCTTGGGTTATTTTATGCCTAGCGGTTAGGTAGATGTCCTTCTTTGTTTAATGGCATATAAACCTTTATGTGTTATTTAATGATAAAGCCATCCTTGTAGAAGAACAGTAGTGTTACTATAACTGGTGGGATTAGGGGTTCATACCTTTCCTAAGAGTATTAGTCTGAAAGTGAACGACTGGAGTTCGAACTCGCTTACTATGATGTCGCAGTCCAACACGTTACCCCACCCACGCACAGAGAGGTTAGTATCATTGTACGTTTGTATTTACATTTTTGTATGGTCGTTTCTCAAGAGTTTTTTCTTAGTTTTTGTCCTTTTTTCTTTTTTTCTTTTTTTTTTTGGGGGGGGGCACACGGTCCTATCCAATACGAATGATTTTAAACGGATCTTTTGACCCAAAGATGATACCCTAACAAATACTACCACACCAGGTTAGAGTGGACAAGTAATGGCAATGAACAGGGTACTCCACTCTATCCACATCTCGAGAAATGGAGCCTCCTCATCAGATGCAGTTTAATGTCAAACCCAGAATATTCCTTTTTGTAGAGTGGGGGTTACCCCTGTGCAAGGAATATTGTCGGAACATTCTAAGCCCCACAGACAGAACAAATTAAAAATATATTAAAATGATTTTCAAAATATAAACATTGGAAAATCTTAAAGATTTTTTTATAAATGTTTATATAGACTGTCGCTGCATTCCACCATCTTTAACTGCATCAAATGATATCTGATTGTGTAAATTTGATGTATGCATGTTTGTTTCTCTAGTAAATGCGAATGTCAGTGTGTCAATGTTTCAACTTTACTCTTAGAGGCTGTAGCCCAACATATCATATCATTTTGGAATCAGACCGACTCCACGAGCAAATTAAAAACATTCCGGGCCGAATCCGGAACCGCAATCCTGACATTTTGGAATCCCAAATTTTAATTACTGCGATTGTTTTCGGCGAAGTTTTACTTGATTTTTTGCGACGAAATCACAATTTTTATAACTTGGAAATAAATTTGTGATTAACTAATATAATACCCACCTGATATGGTGGCTTTTGAGCTAGTTTTAAATATACTTAAAATTTATGAAATAAAAAAATAACGCACTTGTAAGTTACAGTTCGAATAGTGTTGTATTATTCCAGCAAAAGCGTGAGAGTATGGAGGGTGACTTGCTCGGATAATTGTCCCAGAGAGAGCTGGTATACTGAAAAGAGTCCTGGAAACCTGAGGAGACTTGTTGTCATTCAGCCTCCAGTGAACCATCAGTTGCACTTTTTGTGGGGTGCTACTTCCAAGATTTGTTCAAGACAGCACACAGCATCCTTGTGTAGTTCCCATCTAGCTTTTTCTCTCAGCATGTCCTTAAAGTCCAAGTGGTGCAGTCATACAGTAGCACTGACACAGCTATAACTTGGAAGAATTCTTGCTTTATCTATCAGAGAGATTAGATTTCCATCTGATTGATAATCTTTCTATGTAAAGAATCAATTTTGTAATGTTTTAAATCAAGTCATACCTCTTTTAAAATGTTTGTTTGTTTTTTTTTTTTGTTTTTGTTTTTTGTATTTTAAAAAGGGTACCCTTTGATTTGAAACATTTTCATGATTTTTTTTGTTCTCAAAAACAATAAGATTTTTTTATTATTAGTACTAAATTACAAAAAGTAATTTTCAACAAAACATTAAATTCAAATTTCGCTGATGGAATCTGTGTGATATTTAAACATAGTGAGTCTTAAGAAGAACTGAAGTGCTTTTTTATTTCCTTTTGTAAAAATTATGAAGAGTTCTACTAATCAATTACTTTTTAATTATTGAATTATATTTAATCTCTAAAAATATTTTTTAATTGTATTTTCCTTATTATAAACATATTAAAGTGTATGCGCGATCTTATTGCTTAATGACATCTCTTTGCTGAGTAATATTTTGACATGCACATACTAAAACAGACGTGACTTATATATATATATATATATATATATATATATATATATATATATATATATATATAGCTGATAATAAGGATGCTATATTTCTAAGCAGACAGTGCTCAATATCATTGACAGAGCGTTTATATTTAATTTAAACCTGGTTACTGATAGTTTCTCGCTTATGCGACCTAAACTGAAGATCGTATAGACGAGAAACTGTCAGTAATCAGATGTTGACTCCATGTCCACGCTACCTTAACTCAAATATATATATATATATATATATATATATATATATATATATATATCGACCTTTTATTAAAGCGGTCTTCATCAAGAGCGAAATATTTGTGATGGAAATATCACAAATATTTCGCTCTTGATGAAGACCGCTTTAATAAAAGGTCGAAACAGATTTCTGTCAGCGAACTATAACATCATTTGTTTGTTTTTTCTAAAAATGTTTAATTCATACTGTCGGATTCACTTCCATTTATTTATATATATATATATATATATATATATATATATATATATATATATATATATATATGTGTGTGTGTGTGTGTGTGTGTGTGTGTGTGTGTGTATCTCATGTATGTATGTTTATATATATGCATACATATATGAATATGTGTGTGCATATATGTGTAAGTGTATTATCATACATACAATCATCAGACAAAGACATCTGATGATCGCTTTGGCGAGAAAATGACAGTTACCAAGTATTGTTGATTCTGTGTTAATGATATCTTAACTTGAAGTGTGGGTTCCACGTTTGCTTCATATATAAAGTTGATGAAAATGACATAGCCTTTTATATATAACTAAAGTTAATAACAAAAAAGTGCTGAAAAATATAATGTACTTACAATTAAAGGCCGTTGGAAATGAAGCATGTGAAAATAAAGAAATTAATTATTTGCTATATTTCGGGAATCCTATCCCCTTCAACTGGCGATCAATATATATATATATATATATATATATGGGAGAAATGTGAGGAGGTTAATCCGACAGTATGTGGAGAAAGGTAGACAAACACGGGGTGTTATGGAAACTGGATGTTTATTGTCGACGATGCAACGTTTCGGACTATATCCAAGTCCTGAAGATGGTCTAATATACCGAAATGTTGCATCGTCGACAATAAACATCCAGTTTCCATAACACCCCGTGTTTGTCTACCTTTCTTTCTCTCTCTCTCTCTCTCTCTCTCTATATATATATATATATATATATATATATATATATATATATATATATATATATATATATATATTTTTAAGTCAAATACCAGGGATATCGTGATTGTGGACCATTTCCACTCGTGGGTATCTGAGGCTCACCGAGTTTCGTCAGTCTGAATAAAAAAGCAGTCTGACGAAACTCGGTGGGCCTCAGATACCCACGAGTGGAAATGGTTCATAATCACGATACTCCTGGTAACTAAGGTCTTTTGATTCACAATATATATATATATATATATATATATATATATATATATAATGAGTATGTAAACACGCCCGCCTAATTAATTAATTATTAATTAATTAATTTTCAAAATTAGGTACGACTTCAATTAAGCACATATTCTCCCCCCCCCAAAAAAAAATATATATATATATATATATATATATATATATATATATATAAATGGATGTTAATGGATATCACAAATTTTGCAGATATGAGATTGTTAAATGAACAAACCTGTCCTGTGGCTGAAACCACACCCATACTTCATTACAGATTATCTGAAAGGACTTGTATAAAAATACTAATTACTTTGGACTCTAAGCGATCAACAAATGAACAAATACGGTTCCACATAAATTTGCTTGCAGGGCTACGTCGTTAAAAAAAATTCTTAAATGCGTACCCTGGTACTAGACACAGATCCCACACTCTGAAGAGTCGGCCCGTGGGTGGTATGATGCGACAATCTTCCCAAACGGATCCCAGGGCTCAGAACCCCTTTTCTCTCATTCATACCCCCCCCCGACTGTCTCTACTCTACCTTTCTCTCCCCCCCTCCCTCTATTCGCCTCGCTGCTACCGTAACCCGGAAACCAAATTTCCTGTGGCAGGGCGCAATACCTGCATCTACTTACCAATAATTTATTTCCGATCGACCGTTCTAATTGTCTCATAGAGAAATGATGGGACTTACCACTTCCGCTTTCAGTAAACTTCATTTTGTTACTTCTGAGAAACTTTCTTTCTATCTTTCTTTCTATCTTTTTCTTCTTTCTTTCTTTCCCTTTCTCCCTCATCACCATCGTCGTCATTAGATGAGAACTTATTCACCCATCCCATTCCACCCTTTTATTATACCTAGTGGCTGAGACTGGGGGAGTCGAAGAAAAAAGATGGTACACTTACTCTGTGTGTGTGTGTGTGTGTGTGTGTGTGTGTGTGTGTGTGTGGTGGGAAGTATAGAAGTGTTTTACGAGCCTTTTTTAAAGAGAAAAAGAGAAAAGATTTGTCTTGCGTATGTATCATGAGAATAAAAGAAAGCGAGCAGATAATTTTGAGCATATGTCACTATGTGTAGAGAGGAGAATAGAGAATTGTTTTTTGCGTGCGTTTTAAAAGGACAGAGGGGATTACCTTGAGAGTATGCTTTGGTTTGATTTGTTTTGTTTTACGGCATATCAACCTCAGTGGATCATTTAATGCCGATAAAGTTTTGAAATAAATCAATTCTTAATTGATAATACAATTTTTTTATAAATACATTTTTCTATTTAACCCATAGATGGGACCCTAGCAGGTACTACCACTCCGGGTCAGAGTGAACCAGGGAGCAATGGTGATGAAGGGGTGCTCCACATTCCCCAAACCTCCAAAACTGGAACCTCACCATCAGATAGAGTTTAACGTCATTCTCAGGACATGTAGACCCGCAGCCACCGCCTTCTAGCACCCATATGATAAAAAGGGGTTGGGGCTTGCCATACAGACAATAGGGTTGGGAAAATCATATAGGTGCTAGCCGATTGATCGGAGGGGGCCTCTCCGACCGCCCGTCTAGCCCAAGATAGGGCCAAAGTGGAGTATTGCATGTCATGAACTGCTCATCCACCTTGGCTCTATCCTTAAGCATCACGGGTCGCCACCCACGGTCAACAGGTGGCCCCATTGGGGGAGTCTTACCCCTCTGCAGAGGTGCAGTCGGTGCATTCTAACGCCCCAGATGACAGGGCGGTTGAGAGTATGCTTCATTGAAATTGTGGTAGACAGTGAATAAGTGAGTGGGGTTGTTTTTTATAAAAAGGGGAAAGAGAAACACAAGAGTAGAGAAGTCAGCTAATGCAGTTTGCCATATATGTCTTAAAAAGAAGAGGAAAAGACAAAGAAAGTGAAAAGACAGACACGCCAATCGTTAATACGCATTTGATGATATAAAAGGGGGGATTTGATGCATGGGCAACAGCTTATCCTCCATATGAACGCGCCCAGGCTATGTAGTTGAAAGAGAGGAAAAAAAGAAGAAAAGAAAAAACTTTGACACTACTCCATCGTCTCTCATAGACGGAAGGCTGCCAACCAACCAGTATCAATCAAAATAAAGAAAATAAGTTTTTTTTGTATATATGTATATTAGGAGAAAGGTAGACAAACACGGGATGTTATGGAAACTGGATGTTTATTGTCGACGATGCAACGTTTCGGTCTATTAAACCATCTTCAGGACTTGGATATAGTTCTTGCTTCAATGATGGACATTCTCAAAATGCTGAAACAGAAAGTCGTCAGTAGGGGGAGGGGTGGTTGGGGGTGGTTAGTGGATTTTCTTCTCTCTAGATGCGGAGTGTCAGAATGGTGGATAGTGGTACCACAGGTGTCAGTCTAGAAAATTGGATTGTGAGGATTGGTTAAGATAACTGTATATGTGTATTAACCAATCATCGTCGACAATAAACATCCAGTTTCCATAACATCCCGCGATTGTCTACCTTTCTCCACATACTGTCGGATTAACCTCCTCACATTCCTCCCGTATGTATATTAGTAATAAAGGTTACTAAATGATAAATAACCAAATGGAGGTTGGAAATTAAATGGAATCTTTATAAAATTAACAAATACAATACTTGCCAGCGGCGTGAAGAAAGGTAAACCACTGCTAGTGGTATAAGACTCCTCAGTCAGTACAATACCACTGTATTTATAAGGACTGTGACATGCCATTAATGGTAAGGTATGTAACAATATATGATTTGTAAGAGAATAGATTGTAAGTGAATATTTTATTTTTAAACAAATTGTTAAAGTGTGAGACAATTTTTGGTAATCAATTCTGCTTTACGTAAATCAATTCTGCTTTTATCGTAAATAATTTCGTGGACGTTTTGTTTTATTCATTCTTGGGCATTCAATTGTTTTTAACTCAATTATTTTAAATAAAAATGTTAAACACATTTTAAAATCATTTTTCATTTATTCAACTCATGAATGAGGCCCTAACAGAGATTACCACTCCGGGTCAGAGTGGACCTGGGATTAATGGTGATGAAGGGGTACTCCACACTCCTCAGAGACCCTAACAGAGATTACCACCCCGGGTCAGAGTGGACCTGGGATTAATGGTGATGAAGGGGTACTCCACACTCCTCAGAGACCCTAACAGAGATTACCACCTCGGGTCAGAGTGGACCTGGGATTAATGGTGATGAAGGGGTACTCCACACTCCCCAGAGACCCTAACAGAGATTACCACTCCGGTTCAGAGTGGACCTGGGATTAATGGTGATGAAGGGTACTCCACACTCCTCAGAGACCCTAACAGAGATTACCACCCCGGGTCAGAGTGGACCTGGGATTAATGGTGATGAAGGGGTACTCCACACTCCCCAGAGACCCTAACAGAGATTACCACTCCGGGTCAGAGTGGACCCGGGATTAATGTTGATGAAGGGGTACTCCACACTCCTCAGAGACCCTAACAGAGATTACCACTCCGGTTCAGAGTGGACCTGGGATTAATGGTGATGAAGGGGTACTCCACACTCCTCAGAGACCCTAACAGAGATTACCACCCCGGGTCAGAGTGGACCTGGGACTAATGGTGATGAAGGGGTACTCCACACTCCTCAGAGACCCTAACAGAGATTACCACCCCGGGTCAGAGTGGACCTGGGATTAATGGTGATGAAGGGGTACTCCACACTCCCCAGAGACCCTAACAGAGATTACCACTCCGGTTCAGAGTGGACCCGGGATTAATGGTGATGAAGGGGTACTCCACACTCCCCAGAGACCCTAACAGAGATTACCACTCCGGTTCAGAGTGGACCTGGACTAATGGTGATGAAGGGGTACTCCACACTCCTCAGAGACCCTAACAGAGATTACCACCCGGGTCAGAGTGGACCTGGGATTAATGGTGATGAAGGGGTACTCCACACTCCCCAGAGCTACAGAATCGGAACTTCATCTAGATGCAGTTTAACGTCATATCCAGGATAGTAAGATCCTCAGTCACATTCTAGTCCTTATAGGATAAAAAGGGTTCGGGCTTTGCCATAAGGGCAATAGGTTTTAGGGCTTGATGTGACCAGCCAATTGATCGGAGGGAGCCTCATCGACCGTCTGTCTAACTTAAGGGTCAAAGTGGAGTGATTACATGTCATACAGCTCAGCCACCAGGATTATGTCCTTAAGCATCACGGTTCACTACCCACCACCAATAGGTGACCCCATTGGTGGGAGGGGTCTTACCTCTCTGCAGAGGTGCAGTCGGTGTATTCTACTTCCCAGCTGTCAAGACGTAAACGCAGTTTGTCATGCATGCCTAAAAAAGAAAAGTAAAATACGAAGAAAGAAAAAACACCGATAAAACTGGAGAACACAATTTTTTTAATTGGTTCTGACACTTGCTTTTGACTATTTTTTGACCACTGAATCCAAAAATGACCCCAGTTTTTCTATATCACGTCAACTCTTTGAGCTACGAGATACCCTCGATTTTTCTCAAAAACCGTAAAAACAGCATCTAACAATTTTTTGCTTATTTTATGGAATGTTTTAAAAATGTATATATAATGAGCAATAATAAAACATTATACTGGGCATCACAAATTTTGTTGAGGTAGATCTGACACTTGTTTTTTGACAAACGTTTGGACTCTGAATCCAAAAATTATCCCATTTTTTCTCTATCACATCAACTTTTTAAGTAACAGAATACCCTCACCTAGTCTCAAAAACTATAAAAATACTGCATGTGACAAAGCTGAGTTTATTTTATAGAATGTTTTTAAAAATTTACAATGGAAAATAATTAAAAGAATTGCTTGACTCTTATGTTTGTACAAATTCATCTTATCCATACGAAGGATATTGTTACTGTAAGTCAAATTGTGTGCAAGTAGTTATGGTAAAAATTTACACAGTGTTGAATCTGACTATTTTACTTTATGCGCCATAGTCAGCCTCCATATTTACATTTCATATACTCTGATACCATTCCTCCATGAATTTCTAATCTTGGTGGAATCATTTATCTTACTAATAGCTGACCACATCAAGGTTTTCCAGGATGTTAGCAAGATGGTTATGCAGAAAATGGAACTTAATGCTCATGTTGCAATCAAGCATTTTGTAGCTATCCAATTTCAGTGTAATTCATTGCTAATGCATTTCCAATAAGGTTCTTGACAAGGTAAAGAACTTCTCAAGAACCAAGCGTTCTTTTTGAGTTCTGACATTATCCAGATGAAATGTTCATCTTTGATAACTTCCCGAATCTGTAGACCCATCAAACACACCGACCTTGATTTTTTCAATTGACAGGCCAGGAAATGCCAAAATGTGGTACTTGAAATACTTGCCTCCAATTGGCAATGCTTTAATGAATTGCTTCAAGATATCTAGTTTCATCTGCAAGGTGCGAACATAATTCTTTTATGTCAACAAATGGCGCATGTAAAATGTTGGGATCAACAGGTTTGAGGTCAGATATTGAAGATCAATTCCCCTCCGCACAATTCTTCTATCAAGCTCTACTGCTCCACACTAGGATTTCAGCTGAATGAGGCACTGGACGTATAGCTGATGGTAGACTGGGATATTCAATTTTACATTTGTTTTTCTTTTTATATGGTGAAGTTTTCAAAAACAAAGGTAACAGTTTGTGCAATGATATTTTGGTTTCCACCAAATCATAGGTATACCAAATGCCAACTTATCACATGTTCCCTTGATCCACATCCATAAACTCTTAACACTCTGCTTGCACATCTTATAAGTGGCCCAAATGTTGTCTTAATCGACACGTTTTAATTCAAAATATGCAAAATAGCCTAACTTCACAAATGCATTGATGTTTGTTCTTTGACTGGGAATCAACCTAGTCACCAGATCTGAATAATTCTCTTTCATTTTCAATATAAAAAATCAACGCAATCAGTTAACCAGTTCTATTACTTATCTTACATAGTCATTAGACACCTAATGATTATGACAATAGTGTAGAAATCATATTAGTGCAGCTGATGGCCTTGAGGGTGAGTGACGGCGCTTGACCTCGTTCTCACCTTGCGTTCTGGGGATAAACCGTGAGAAACGGAACCCCGATAGAAGCCCCTTCCGGTTTAAGGTGTAAGCAACTCAGTTAGAGTTAGAAGTTAGAAGCCAAGCTAGCAAGATGTAAGGATCCGCGCGCATTGTCTGGTCTGGGGTTTATGAATAAAGTAACATCAAAAGTAAATCGAAGTCTTGTGTTTATTACCAAAAACTAACAATAGCACAGGGCTTCTGATAACGAGAAACCCCAACAGAAACCAGACTCGGAATCCTCAATAGAAGACCAGACGAGACCTTAGAAGATATTGTACGGGTCAGGCACAAAGGCCCTATTTATGTGGGACCACCCACAAGCCGAGACTCATGGGGTGGCGGGTGAAAAATTGCGTCGATCCCGTCAGCATTCCCCCTCGAGGGGGCGCCTCAGGCACTGGGCAATAAACACAGCCCTGCCCCTTTAAATCAAGGGGGCAGGTGTTGCCTGGGGGGATGGGCCCCTGGGATCGACGCTATTAACTCGTAAAGATCCAGGGCCGAAGCCACTGGACCCCCGGCGTTGGCCAGGTCTACATACAAATAACATGCAATTGTATTTATATATACAAAAAATAGCGGTTTACAGTGTGAATAGGAAGGCTAATTTGCATATTGATATTAAAAATGTGATTTTATTAAATATGTGTTTAGTATTATTGATTTCTAATTGTTTGGTTTTATTTTCATGAATACAAGCAAAAATCTCTTCAATGAATTTTAAATGAAATCCATTAACAAGTAAAAATAACTGTCATTTTATTCTTTATTTCATAATTTAACTAAATAGTTAAATAAGTAAAATTCAGCAATGAAAGACGGGAGTGATGGAAGAGTAATTTTCATTTCTATTTTTCTATTATACCCCCACTCTGTTACATATCTTTTTATCTGCCTTCTTATTAGACTTTCTAATTTAATACGATATTTCATTACATTAAAACTTAAATACGTGCACCCGGAGGGTGCATATATTTGCTAGTAATAGTAAAGATGATTTTATGCGTAAAAAGAAAAAAAGCAATGATCATATAGGTACGAAAAGAAGGAATTATCCTGTATGCAAGTGAAGACAAGTTTTATATGTTACCGTATCAAAGAAGGAAAAATAAAGAAGGAATAATCTCATATGCATGTGTATTATGTGTCAGTGTATCAAAAAGAGAAAAGGAAAAAGGAATGATTCTATAGGAAAGAATGAATAATCTTGCATGGAAGTGCTTTATGTGCCAGTATATGTAATTCTATATATCACCGAGTCAAAGTAAAAAAGGAAAAGATGAATGATATATGAAAGGAAATAAGGAACAATCCTTTATGCAAATGTTTTATGTGCCACTCTATCAAAGAGGGAAAAGGAAAGAAGGAATTATCCTATATGCAGATTTACTATGTGTCACCGTATCAAAACGAGAAAAGGAAAGAAGGAAGGATCCTATAGGAAAGGAATGAAGAAATAATCATATATATATATATATATATATATATATATATATATATATATATATATATATTATACTAAAGCTTAACGAATCAACTTTTGGCACCTAAAGGCTTTTTTCCTATGTAGTTTAATGACACAAAACACATCCCAAAATATAATTTATCCTAAATGTAATTAATGTTTGAAAAAAATTCCATTTCATTTGGTTTTAATTGGTCGAAATTTGCAATTAAGTCAAAAATCTACCATTCCCTCTCTATACTTCCTGCTTGTTTCTTTACCCCCTCCACCCTCTCAATATATTTAGAATACCTACTCATTATATGTGTTACTTTCTCTATTCTCATCAAGTGTGTGTGAGAGAGAGAGAGAGAGAGAGAAAGGGAGAGAGAGAGATAGAGAGGGAGAGAGAGAGAGAGAGAGAGAAATTCAAGTTCCCTTTCAAGCAGACAATGTGACTGGCTGACTGCTGATTGACTCTCTCTCTCTCTCTCTCTCTCTCTCTCTCTCTCTCTCTCTCTCTCTCTCTCTCTCTCTCCCCACCCAGATAGAAGACTAATGTTGTTTTTTATCCTCCGGTTATATTTATTCTAAAAAATATCATAATGATCTAAACATAGCCTTTTTATCTATAACTCCATATACAGAAAATTTTATTAAAATTGGACGATTAGCTGACAAGTTTTGAAGAATTTCGTGTGTGCCCCCTTATTTATATTTCGAAACTTAAACATAAGATAACTGTTTGATTTCTAAAATAAAATGTTAATAAGATTCATACACAAATGTGACTTAAAATTGTTTTCTTGGTTGTAAAATAAATAAATAAATAAAATTGATGTCATGTTTTAAAATAGATTTTTTTTTAAATTACTTTAATTATTAATTCTAAAAATTTATAGGGTCAAAAGAGGAAACAAATAAAATAATTGTTAGGAAAAATTTAGGGAGAGGCTATTTAGATAAACCTACTTTTATGCTTATTTTACCGACCCTGTAAATATTGTTTATTATGAATGCAAGTAATGTTAAAATAACAACACATATTTAACGCAAAGTTTATTTATATTCATTTATATTTATATTTTGTGAAGGATACAAATACAAAAAGTTCTTCTAAATGAAAAATATTAGGCACTGGTAAAGTTGCTGTAAACTGAAAAGAAAAACTGCCAAAAATCAGGGAATTATCCCATTTTAATGAAATTTTCAGTGTTGATTTATCAATGGATGAATTTTATAATGGATCAGTTATTTTATTTTAAACTTTCAGATTTTTGTTCAGGTCACTTAATTTTGACCCCCACCATGTTTTTTTGGGTTTTTTTTGTGGAGGGCAAAATATCGATGGGGTTATATAAAGTTGAAAATAATTACACTATAAAGAAAAAGAAAAAAGACTGACGTACACCGTCTTAGAAGAAAAAAAAATTAAGGGAGCTATCCTGGTAGAAAATAAGTACCGAAAATCGGAAAATAAAATGTAAAATAAAAAAAAAAATAATTTTTGTAGATCTTTTTTTTACTCTTTTCGATTTAATTGGCTATTATCTTATAAAAGAAAAAAATATACATCGATATTTGTTTTGTTTAAAAGGAGGTGGCCTAAATTTTCAATAGAGTGTTTCTACAAAAAATATTAGATAACAATAATAAACTAAAGTAGTTATTAAATAAATATTTGTTTTTAGAATCTAAAAATATGAAATTTGAAACTTAAAATTAGGTATTTCATATTTTAAATGAATTTTATATATTAATTTAGCATAGCAGAAATACCTAATTAAGTCAGAAAGTTTTTGAAATAAAATAACTGATGCATTAAAAAATTAATTTAATGATAAATGAACACTGAAAATTTCATTAAAATTTGAAATTTCCCTGATTTTTGTTATTTTTTTTTCAATCGAGAGAGGGGGGTAATTTTTACAGGTTTTACGTCATCTTAGACAGCGTTGGCGGCCATGTTTACGATAAATTTGAGCAAAATTGACCGAAAAAAATAGTTTAAAATGTTTTAAAAATAAATGACATTATTGTGATTTTTTTCAACAATCTAACTCGAGCTCAATGGGTGACCCAACGAGTCACCTTTTTTCTAGTATAACTATATTAATAAGAATGAAGGATGAAGGGAAGAAGGAATAGTGCTATATACAAGTATTTTATGAGTCACTGTGACAAAAAGAGACAAGGAAAGAAGGAATGATCCTATAGGAAATTTGAAAAAAAGGAATAAACCTATATTCAAATGTTTTATATGTTAACCCTATCAAAGAGGGAAAAGTACCGAAGGAATGATCCAATATGAAATGATATAAGAAATAATCCTATGTGCAACTGAAGATACGTTTTTTTATATATATTTACCAACCCCTCCGCACGATCAGGATGTGACACAAGGTCAATTTCTTAAGCGGAGTTCACCAGGTTTGAATTCAGAGTTTTCCTTCTCCTAGACCGGTTGCCTAACCAAGGTTAAAGAGCCCAGTCTGCCCTGCTATTTATCCATAGCTGGAGGGAGAGTAAGATTCATACCTTTCCCAAGGGTATTAGCGCTAAGTGAAATGCAATTACCACATCCAAGATTTGAACTCGGGGCGACGAGTCCATTTCCCATGACTTTAACCATTACACCACGCGCTTCCTACGTTTTTTTATATGTTAATGTGTCCAAGAGAGTAAATGAAAGAAGGAATGGTCCTACAGGAAAAGAAAGAAGAAATAATCCTATATGCAAATATTTTATCACCACTGTATCAAAGAGAGGGAAAAAATGGAGAAAAAAAGTAATGATCTTATAAGAAAATAATAAAAGAATAATCCTATATGCAAATGAAGATATCAGTGAGAAGAAAGGAAAGAAGGAATAATTCTATATGCAGGTGTTTTATAGTCCCCAGTATCAAAGAGAGAAAAAGAAAAGGAATGATCCCCCCTCTCTCTCTCTCTCTCTCTCTCTCTCTCTCTCTCTCTCTCTCTCTCTCTTCTCCTCTCTCTCTCTCTCTTGTGTGTGTGTGTGTGCGTGTGTGTGTGCACGCGCATACAATGGATATGCAATTTCTAGATATGAAATTATCACACTATTTAATCATATATTCAGAATTTTCAAAATATAAGTTTCTGGGAATTGCTACGAATCCTTTGCTTGTGGAAAATGATTTCCCCCAAAACTGACCTCGTACCGCATAAGCCAAAGGTGTTCAATTTCCTTCGTTATATCACTATATTACGAATTAATTTTGCTGGCCTAAGAGAGTGTGGAGGTTTATGGAAAGAAAGAAAGAAAGAAAGAAAGAAAGAAGGCGGGAAGTAGAAAGAAAAAGAAAAGAAAGAGGAAATGAAATGAAACAAAGAGACAAAGATTAATTAAGAAAGAAAGAAAGAAAGAAAGAAAGAAAGAAAGAAAGAAAGAATGTGGGAATCAGAAAGGAAGAGAAAATTAAATAAAGCGACAATGAAAGTGAGATTAAGAGTGAGATTAAGAAAGAAGAAAGAAAGAAAGTGAGATAAAAAAGAAAGAAAGGAAGAAAGAAAGAAAGAAAGAAAGAGAAGACAAAATGAAAGAAGGAAAGGTGGAAGGAAGGAAAAAAACAAAGAGACAAAAAGAGAACGAGAAAAAGAAAAAAATGTAGAGAAAAGAAAGAAAAAGAAATTGAAATAAAGAGAGAGAGAAGTTTTATTAAATAATTTTTGCGCATGTGTGTGTGTGTGTGTGTGTGTGTGTGTGTACTTTAAATGTATTTATGTTCCCGCACTCGTGAAACAGTTCAGCAATTTTCAAGTTTTAAGCAATTGCCTTCAACACCGCCACCCCCACCCCCCAAACCCCCTACTGCCAAAAAGACCACATAATCTAACAAAATGTTGGTTATTGGTGCTCTTAAAAGCAGGAAGAACAAACACAGAACATTAAAAACCATGCCCCAAATTTGCAAGACTGAAAGTCGACAAAATTTCGAGCTTAATCATTGGAGTGTTTAGCAAAATGTCTGTCAGTTTATCAGACTCGTCTGTTATTCACATATAACCACAAAAAAAAAGAAAAGGAAAGAAACAGTCAGAGTGCCATAAAATTTGCTGTTATCGTAGAAGTGAAAAAAAAAAGCCAACACTTTATTGATTTCGTTAACCCCATGATCTTTCCTGTATTATTACAATTAGAAAGCAAATAAGCCTAAAGTGAGACGAATTAGACAATGAGAAAAGGAAGGTAATCGCTTATTTTCACAAAAATGGTTACCATGATGAAGCCAATTAGCGTGGATATAAATTAAGTTAGTCCATATACGAACCGCGACTACCCATCTACTGCCTCAACAGCCATGAAAATTATTACAGGATCCAAAATCTCTCTCTCTCTCTCTCTCTTCTCTCTCTCTCTCTCTCTCTCTATCTATCTATCTATCTATCTCTTTCCCCCCCTCTCTCTCTCTCCTCTCTCTCTCTCTCTCTCTCTCTATATATATATATATATATATATATATATATATACTAGCAAATATATGCACCCTCCGGGTGCAAGTATATAAGTTTAATGGAATAAAATATTATATTAAATTAGAAAGGCTAATGAAACTAAATAAGAATACCGATAAAAAGATTTGAAACAGAGGGGGGTATAATAAAAGATTTGAAACAGAGGGAGTATAATAAAAAATGGAACAACTGAAACTTACTCTTCCATCACTCTCGTCTTTCATTGTTATTTTTTCTAATTTAAGTATTTAGTTAAAAGAGGAAGTAAAGAATAAAATTAGTTATTTTTTCTTGTTAATGGATTTCATTTAAGATTTATTGAAGAGATTTTTGCTTATATTCATTAAAATAAAACCAAACAGTTAGAAATCAATAATACTAAGCACATATTTATTAAAATCACATTTTTAATATCAATATGCAAATTAGCCTTCTCGTTCACACTGTAAACCGCTATATTGTTGTATATATAAATATAATTGCATGTTGTTAGTATGTAGATATGGTTAACAGTATTAATAATGTAAACCAATTTTATTGATAATTGAGGTTAAAATTAAAATAAAATCATTGAAAATGTGATGTCAATAACTAAGGGAATTGTGACTTGAGTAGTAATATAGTTTCGGTTACAGACAGACAAACACACAATCTCCATTATAATAAGATATATCAGATGAACAAAAAGTGATAGAACAAACAAGAATATTTCTTTCGTGTTATTTATTTTTGAATTGTTCTCAAATGCTTTCGAACATTTCTTGCTTTTATAAAGTGTTTAAAAAGTTTTCACAGTGTTTGACAAGCCATAAATAATAGGGCATAAAAATGTTCTGGTAAAAGTGACAAGTCCATTTGTACAGTGATATATATATATATAGATTTTCTGATTATACCATTTTACTGAACCTGATCTACAAACGCATTGAGCAGTTTTATACCCATTCATAACTCCCACTATATATATATATATATATATATATATATATATATATATATATATATATAGTGGGAGTTATGAATGGGTATAAAACTGCTCAATGCGTTTGTAGATCAGGTTCAGTAAAATGGTATAATCAGAAAGTCTACTCGGGTTTCACCGTGAGGCTCGCCAGGACTATCTCCTTGGAATTAATTATATTAATAATTAATTGATGAAATGATTTAATTAATTCCACGCAGATAGTACTGACGATCCTCACGTTGAAACCCGGGTCGACTTTCTGACCATACCATTTCATTATATATATATATATATATATATATATATATATATATATATATATGAATTAAACTTTTTTTTTTTTTTTTTTTGAAAAAACAAATGATGTTGATGTTGATAATCGCTGACAGAATCTGTTTGTTTTTTCAAAAAAATGTTTAATTCATACTGTCGGATTCACTTCCATTTACTTATATATATATATATATTACTTATATATATATATATATATATATATATATATATATATATATATATATATATATATATATATATATATATATTGAGTTGTAAGGGTTTCGCGTATGTTTCGCATATTTGTGTTATAAAGAATAAATAAATAAATAAAAATACTGATTTTTTTAAGCATGAGCAGATGGTGAATGTAAGTGTTCAAATAGACTAATATTTAAGAAATACTGTTGACTTAATCATTGTGTCTGAATTAATAATTTAAATGATACTGGACTCAGGAGATATTTACACTAATTGTTATTTGCCAATTAAGGTAGTAAAATCGCTTGATTTTATGTATATGTGAAATCAAAATAAAACTCAAAAACTTCATTAAAAAAAGTAATGTTCACTTTTTATATTAAACTAGCTGAGCTACCCGCCGTTGACAAATGATACAGATAGACATACATACAGAATCTTTCTTATATATATATATATATATATATATATATATATATATATATATATATATATATATATATATATATATATATATGAGAAGAAAATATTTTTAAAATATAACAAATACAGAATGTTATGATTAGAGGAAACAATTTTATGTGTCAATACTTAAGCATTTCGGTATATTGTACCATCTTCAGGACACTGTTAAGTAATGTTTATGTGAGGGACAAAATGAAAGATGTTAACTGTATAGTGAATGTGTGAATATGATGTTATTAATCGTTCATTTTTATATGCGCATTTGTTTACAATATACCGAAATGCTTAAGTATTGACACATAGAATTGTTTCCCCTAATCATAACATCCTGTGTTTGTTATATTTTTTTAATATTTTCTTCTCATATTGTCGGATTAATTTCCTCACCGTATTTCCATATATATATATATATATGGATCAGTGGTTCCCAAATTTTTTCAGGCTACCACCCCCTTGGCTTCCCAATAGATTCCTAACGCCCCTCATACACACATACGAGCACACACTATGTTTTGTATGCTTCAAATTGGAAATAAGATTAAATACACAAATGTATTTCACAGATAAAATCTAATTTATTAAACAAATTTATTTAGAAGTTTTAGTTGTGTCAGCAGTATGGAAAGGTAAATCGATTATATAAGGTAAAAGTGTTGTCTAAGTCGAATAGTAGTAACATAATGAGCATCAGTAAAAAAATAAATGAATAAATAAATTAAAAAAGTAGTATGACATATGTAATTTATTTTTAATACATTTTAAGCAATTACATTTTACTAAAGAATGGCTAATTGAATATTTATGATACACTCAAAACAAATGCTTTTATAACGCTTTCATAACAATTTCTTTTTAAAAAAATTAAAAAATTTCTTCTTAGAAATCAATAACAAAAAAACTTGAAATGCACTACGAACAGAAAAATTACTAAATTGTTGATATTTATTTAAATATAATATTTTTTTCGTTCCAAACACACAGAGCGTAAAAGTTGTTTATCTTGGGAAACCTTATCATGAGAAGGAAAACCTTTTTTTAAACAAGTTTAACGTAATATGTTTGCATCTACAGTAGGTCATAGTTGCAATTTGTTGACCCAGACTGATAAATAAAAAGTTACCAAAAATCAGTAAAATATCTGATTTTAATAACATTTTCAGTGTTGACTTATTAATCAATGAATTCTTTTTTTCTTTCTTTTTTTGTTAATTACAGAATCGTTTCAATCAAACTGATTCTATGGAAATAAATCGAAATTCTTTAAAATAAATATTACCGTTTGCGCCAACTATAGATGTTTTTGAGGAAACAAATTATATACCTAATTAATTGATAAAATTCATTTAAAGTAAAACGCCTAATTTTAAGTTTCAAATTTCATATTTTTAGATTCTAAAATCATATATTATTTAATAACTAGTCTACTTTATTGTTGTTATCTAATATTTTTTGGAGAAAACTCAATTGAAAAGTTAGACCCCCCACCCTTTTAAACAGAAGAAATATCGATGTATAATTCTTTCACTTATAATATAATAGGCCATTATGTTCTTAAACAAGAAAGTAAAAGAAATCTCCAATTTTTTTTTTTTTTTTTTTACATTTGAATTTCTGATTTTCAGTACTTATTTTCTACCAGAGTAGCCCATTAAAAAATGTTCTTCTATTCACATCTTCGGTCTTTTTGTCTTTTATTTATACTGTAATTAGTTTCAAAAGTATATAACCACGCCGATATTTTGCGCCCCAATAAGGGAGTGACCTGAAAAAAATCAGAAAATTTTTAAATAGAATAACATGCATTCATTGATAAATCAATACTAAAAAATTCATTAAAATCGGATAATTCCCTGATTTTTTGTATTTTTTATTGGGGGGTGGTAAATTTATTTTGTAAAATACGCATATAAAAACAACATTGGCAGACCCTAATACAAAAATAAATGGGAGTAGGAGATTTGTACATCACATCTGAACCCGGGTGTCGAAAAAAAATGATACATGGAATGTGAATGGTTGGCCAAATTCTTTCTTTAATGTGTCTTAACTTGGCTACTAAACAACAATTTGTTTTATATTACTTTCCACTATTTTTCATATCTTCAACCACTTTACTTAGCAATCGTTTACACATAGTTTACACCTAATTCTAATATAGAACGCACTATCTTTATTTGATTTGGTTTAGTTTCTTTGTTTAATGGCACATCAATCTTCGTAGGTTATTTAATGCAAACCCCATTTGTAGAAGAACAGGGTTTTCGTCCGAAAGTGAACATAATAGCGCGACTGGAGTTCGAACTCACTTACTACGATGTTGCAGCCAGCACGTTAGCCACGGGGGACTCTCCCCTTGGTTTGGTTTGGTTTATTTGTTTAAAGGCATATCGATTTCTTACTGGTTATTTATCATTTTTTATCACAGTTCTTTTTATTTGTCTATAATAATCACTAGCAAATATATGCACCCTCCGGGTGCAAGTACTTAAGTTTTAATATAATAAAATATCATATTAAATTAGAAAGGCTAATGAAACTGAATAAGAATGCAGATAGAAAGATTTGGAACAGAGGGGGGTATGATTGAAAAATAGAACAACTTTGAAACTAACTCTTCCATCATTTTCCATTACTCCCGTCTTTCATTGGTAAATTTTCCTAATTTAACTATTTAGTTAAAATTGGAAGTAAAGGATAATATTACAGTTATTTCTTCTTATTAATCGATTTCATTTAAGATTTATCACCGAGATTTTTGCTCATATTCATTAAGATAAAGCCAAATAATTAGAAATCAATAATACTAAGCACATATTTATTAAAATCAAATTTTAAAGATCAATATGCAAATTAGCCTTTCCATTCACACTGTAAACCTCTATTTTGATGTATATACAAATACAATTACCTGTTATTAGTATTTAGATATGGTCAATAGTATTAATGATGTACAACAATTTTATTAATGATAGAAGTTTAGATAAAAATAAAATCATGGAGAATGTGATGTAAATAACTAAGGAATTGTGACTTGAGTAGTGATAGAGTTTCGGTTACAGACAGAAAAACTCACAATCTCCATTATAATAAAATTTAGTTGAACGCAATTATAAATTATTTATTCCTCTTATCTAGTGCAAATAATTACGACATAATTATTGTGGTTTCAAGTGATCTTGTTTAATTTATCCATGATCATATGGTTTTAATTAACTTTTCGTATTTGATGATAATAATCATTTTTTGCACAGTTACATGGTATCAGGTATTCCAATTTAATACAAATGATTTTCACAGAGTTACATGGTTTCATATATTCCAATTCACTACTGATGATTTTCAAACAGATCTATTCGACTCAAACAGATACTAGCACTTTGTACGACGATAACCGTTAAACAGGTGCGCCTCCTTGAGCTTCTTGCATAAGTCAACAGAGTTTACCTGTATCATTCATTTTACCTGTGATTCATTAAGATTCAACTCGCTTTTCATTTAATTTTCTTTTCTCATTATTAACCAACTTGTATTGATTTACTAAGTATTTAACCCTTTGCCTACTAAATTACCCCCACAGCTGTACCAAAATTTCTTGGTATTTTTTCCTGTATGATGGATTATTTCAAAGTTCACTAACTATTTACCTCATAATTCATTCTATTCAAGTCCTACTATTGTTGTATTCTGAGTCCTTCTGCTCAATTATAATGAACTAAACATCAGTTTTTGTACTTTGTTTTGGGTGTGGTATGCGTAGGATTGCAGTGGTGCGAGAGCCGCAGTGAGCGGTTTAAAATAGGCAAAGAGTTAAAAGGTGAGATGAGTTTATTCTAATCTAACCACACTGTGACCAGGAAATATCACAAATCCAACACCGATGGCATGCAGAGTAGGGAGTGAAGAGGGTGCTAACTCCGGACATCCGGTTTAGAGGGGCATCCATTCAAATGAATTTATGTGTAATTTAAATGAAGAGCTTATTTCATAAATTTTCACCCGTTTTGTATTTTATCATTTTATCATTTTTGTATTTTATTTTTTTAATGTGTTGGTCCTCCTCCGCCATCAGAAAACCCCTGCACGTCACTGTGCAACACAGGTGAGTCCCCGCGGCGTGCTGGCTAACGTGCTGGACTGCGATATCGTAGTGAGAGAGTTCAAACTCCAGATGTTCTATTATGTTCACTTTCGGATTAATACCCTTGGGAAAGGTATGAACTCCCTCATCCATGTGAACAGTGCCGATCAGTGGCCATTGCCCTTCTTCATCGCGTTAAACCACCGCTGCGGTACCACTACTGTGCTACACGGATGACTGTGGCCTTAAATAACCCAATGGAGTTTATATGCCATTAAATAAAGATATCAAACCTGTATGGCACACAACTGATCAACGTACTTTTGATATTTCTCTGTCAATCTCGACTTTAGAATTTATCAGTGTAAGAATTTAGGGACCATATGACCTTTAGGCACCCCTTTTTGATCTCGATTAAGAAAGGACATGTTTTTCATTTACAGCGTCGATATCCGGTTATTTTAATAGACGATTTTAGATTTTTTTTTTTTTTAGATTATAAAACTAACCCCTAACCCTAACCTTAACAACCGGATATTAACGGTGTAAATGAAAAACATGTACTTTTCAAAAACATTTCTTAATAAACTGTTTACCAAAATATCTTGTTTTCCAAAAAACTTTGACAAACAACAAAAGATTCAATTCAACAATGTGGTGTATTGATTACATACATAGACCTACAATGTGGTGTATTTATTACATACATAGACCTATATATATATACATATACACACATGTGTGTATATGCATACATGTGTGTATATGCATATATATATAGGTCTATGTATGATTATATGTGGATATGCGTATATATGGAATATATGTATTTATATATTGTTTTAATGTTTTTATTTTTCTAACATTAATATTCCATATGATATACGACATATCTTTATTAACTTTTCGTTCTCAGCTTATTCACGTTAAAGCATGCGACATTATATGTTCTTCGCCTTCCATTTTTGCACATGCATTGATCACGTCATTTGCTTTTCGTAAACAAACGCGCATATGAAAATTAACGGTTAACAGCATCAGATTCACATAACCACTATACACTTAACATCTTTCATTTTGTTCCTCACCTAACAGTGTCCTGAAGATGGTATAAAATACCGAAATACTTAAGTATTGACACTAAAAATTGTTTCCTGATCGTAACATCCTGTGTTTGTTATATTTTTAAAATATTTTCTTTTCATATATATATATATATATATGTGTGTGTGTGTGTGTGTGTGTGTGTGTGTGTGTGTGTGTCACAAGTCCTGCTTTCTCCTGGATGAAGCGGACGGCATGGTATGTGTGTGGTGCGCCATCCTGGCTAACAGACGGCATGGTGAAACAGTGTGATGGTCTGGGCAACGTTTTGCCTGGAGACACTGAGTCCTATCATTTATATAGAAGGTAATTTGTCACGATTGAAGACATTACAATTACACGCTCCTGTTACATTGCACGATTCTATATAAATGGTTTCAAATAAATGAAAAAAAAAATCACGTTGTTATCCTGTTCTCCAAAACATCGCAGGTCTCTTTCCTGCTCAGCACTTATGAAATGCGTTGGACCCAAATTTTCGTTCTGCAGAAAATCCTCTTTATAACCGATAGTAGTTAAATGACCTGTTGCTAACATCATGACATCATATCGCAAGGGAAAAACTTAGAGGTCTTCCAGAGTCCTTACCTGGTTGGGTAAGAGTTATTTTGCGAATATACAACGAACGAACACCTTATTAGGCAGGTGATCATAATGTTTTGGCTTACCAATGTAATAAATACAAACATAACTAGCTGAAAAGCCTCTCTATCTGGCGCCAATTAAGCTAGCTCCTGCAGAGGGCTCTTAATTGGGAATTCGCCGCAACACTTTTGACGCTGCATTTCGCAATTAATTTTGAATATTCCAAAATTTATTTCCAAATTATAAAAATTCTTATCATACAAAACAATTCGTCGCAAAGAATCACGTAAAAATGTCTAAAACAATTAAAACTTGGGAATCGAAAATTTCAAGATTGCGTGTTCGGATTCGGCCTGAAATGTTTTTAGTTTCCTTACTGACTCAGTCTGATTACAAAATGGTATGATATGTTGGGCTACGCTATCTAGGAATAAAGTTGAAAAATTCGTATATATTATTAGAGATTAATAATCAATCATAATCATTTTTTTAATTAATAGTCCATGACAGCTGTTTTACTATTCAATATGATTATTCAAATGGACGTGTTTTTTTTTTCATTACCAACGACCTAGTATATTTTTACGTAGTATTATCTGACAGTTTTTCGTTATTCCGAACTCACGCAGGCATTCTTTATTGTTTTGTTTTTAATTCAAATGAAAACGAAACGTGTAGAATTAGTCAACCCTTTCATAATTAATATAGCTTTATTCTATTTTTCCCTTTTTTAGTATTTAGTACTCTTCATAAAAATTCCAGATTAAAAAAATAAATATATCTATATATATATAAAGGAGTCGCGTCTGTTTTAGTATGTACGTATCGGCTTATAACTCTAAAAAGATATGTCATTGAGCACT
>CM042138.1:81750903-81793403 GCA_023376005.1 Doryteuthis pealeii | reverse complement strand
TATGAACGTACAATGAATGCGGTTCTGTAGGTATAAAGTCATCAAAATGGGATGACATGTCTTTAAAATCAATAAACCGCATATAAACATACCATACAAACACTCACGCGCGCACGCACACACACACACACACACACACACACACACACATGCACACACACACACATGCACATAAATACATACATACATATTTACACATATATGAATAAATCACACATAAGTTAATTTTGTATGTTTTTGTTTCACCACCATCATCAAAGCCCTTTGCCGAATTCGATGTATGTCTTACCAGAAGACTACACTATCTCATCTCTTCCAATCCTATTAGATCTTTTTTTTTTTATTACGCTTTTTATTTCTTGGCCACCATTCTATGAACCTTTTGCAAAATACTTCTAGCCCTATGCCAAAACTAATCTATGATATAATGTAAATAATTACGCCTTTCCTTCAGCTCAATAAACATATTTTTAAAAGTTTGAAGCAACTGCTCTGTGAGTTTTTTTTTAAAAAAGCTATTATGCTGTAGAAGCAACCAGAAGTGTCCATGGGGTTTATGGGATATATTATTTAAATACAAGGAATTACCAAAAATGGTTTAAAATGTTTTGAAAAGGTGATTTCAATTTGATAGATTCCCCATGAAAAAGGGGTCAGTCTATTAAGATCAACAATGGTTTGCTTTTGTCTGAAGTTAATAGAAATAATGCGATTTTAATGCGATTTTAATGCGATTTTAAAAGTCAAATTTAAACCATTTAACCGTTCCTCATTATGTGCAACAACTTGGTGGCGTTTATGGTGTAATGGTTATAATTGTAGAAAATGGAGAAGTTCAAATCCTGGATAAGGCTATTTGCCTTTCACATAGCGTTACTATCCATGGGTAGATAGAAGGGCAAACTGGGCCCTTTAACCTTAGTTAGGCAACCAGTCTAGGGGAAGGAAAACTCTGAATTCAAACCTGTTAAATTCCGCTTAAGAAATTGACCAAGTGTCACATCCTTACTCGCGCGGCGGGTTAGGTAAAATAATATATGCAACAACTTTGTTGGTGCCTAAACTTGGAAATTGGGTTCTTCCTGATTTGACAGATGGCCTGATAGTGTGTGTGTGTGTGTGTGTGTGTGTGTGTGTGTGTGTGTATGTGTGTGTGTGTGTGTGTGTGTGTGTGTGTGTGTGTGTGTGTGTGTGTTTGCCGATTTTAGTTCATGTTTCCTACTTGCTTTGATTCTTATCTAATTTGATAGCAGTTGTGCTAGATTACTTTGGAATTTGAAAATTGTTACCTATATATGAAATTGGAGTCAAGCGTTTCTTGCGACAGTTAAGCAACGATGATCCTGTTCAATACTTAGATGGGTGACCACTTAAGCAAGAGCAGTTATTCTAAGAAACCTGACACCTGTGTGCCACATCTAAACAAAGCTTAGTAAATGACAATTTGCGGTCAAATAATACTGAAGACATTGGTTCCTTTCAGATCACTAAAGTTAAGCAGCGATGAGCCTATTCAATATTCAAATAGGTGATCACTTAAGCAGTAGCAGGTACTGTAAGCAAACGGGTCACCGATACCATTTCCTACGACGATAACCGTTACACGAGCGCACCTCCCAATTTCTTATTATAGATTCATTTTAATCAAAAATTGTAGCAGTATGAATGGTGTCATGGTTATCACTTCGGAAAATGGAAACAGAAAACATTAAAAAAATTCTTCGTAAACGCAAAATGGCAGTTTTTTTTTAACTTTGAGGAAGTTACTACATTTTTCTTTCTTAGTGTATGTTTTATTGCTGTACAGATTTTTTTATCTTATACATTGAGCACGAAGTCTTCATTCCTACTCATTATACTAGTAGCAGCTTTATATATATCCCTTAAAAACAAATCAGCAGAATCTATAATTATAGTTCTTGACAGATATTAGTTTTATTCTAACCTTTTAAAATCCAACACACACACTGGATATACATTGATATGAGCAAGGCAAATAAGAAATTTTTTAAAAAATTTTTAAAATAAAGAATAAAATAAAATAAATAAATTAGATAAAATAAGATAAATATAATATTAAAAAGCAAAATAAAATAGAATCTAGCAGGCTCTATAATTACAATTTTTAATAAAATTAATTTCATTCTAAGCTCCTAAATCAAACACACATACACGCATATTAACGTATATGAACAAGGCACGCACACAAACAGAACACACACACCCTACAAATAACACACACACACACACGCACATGCACACACACACACACATGCACATAAATACATACATACATATTTACACATATATGAATAAATCACACATAAGTTAATTTTGTATGTTTTTGTTTCACCACCATCATCAAAGCCCTTTGCCGAATTCGATGTATGTCTTACCAGAAGACTACACTATCTCATCTCTTCCAATCCTATTAGATCTTTTTTTTTATTAACGCTTTTTATTTCTTGGCCACCATTCTATGAACCTTTTGCAAAATACTTCTAGCCCTATGCCAAAACTAATCTATGCTATAATGTAATAATTACGCCTTTCCTTCAGCTCAATAAACATATTTTTAAAAGTTTGAAGCAACTGCTCAGTGAGTTTTTTTTAAAAAGCTATTATGCTAAAGCAACCAGAAGTGTCCATGGGGTTATGGATATATTATTTAAATACAAGGAATTACCAAAAATGGTTTAAAATGTTTTGAAAAGGTGATTTCAATTTATAGATTCCCCATGAAAAGGGGTCAGTCTATTAAGATCAACAATGGTTTGCTTTTGTCTGAAGTTAATAGAAATAATGCGATTTTAATGCGATTTAAAAGTCAAATTTAACCATTTAACCGTTCCTCATTATGTGCAACAACTTGGTGTGTTTATGGTGTAATGGTTATAATTGTAGAAAATGGAGAAGTTCAAATCCTGGATAAGGCTATTTGCCTTTCACATAGCGTTACTATCCATGGGTAGATAGAAGGGCAAACTGGCCCTTTAACCTTGGTTAGGCAACCAGTCTAGGGGAAGGAAAACTCTGAATTCAAACCTGTTAAATTCCGCTTAAGAAATTGACCAAGTGTCACATCCTTACTCGCGCGGCGGGATTAGGTAAAATAATATATACAACAACTTTGTTGTGCCTAAACTTGGAAATTGGGTCTTCCTGATTTGACAGATGGCATGATAGTGTGTGTGTGTGTGTGTGTGTGTGTGTGTGTGTGTGTGTGTGTGTGTGTGTTTGCCGATTTTAGTTCATCCTACTTGCTTTGATTCTTATCTAATTTGATAGCAGTTGTGCTAGATTACTTGGAATTTGAAAATTGTACCTATATATGAAATTGGAGTCAAGCGTTTCTTGCGACAGTTAAGCAACGATGATCCTGTTCAATACTTAGATGGGTGACCACTTAAGCAAGAGCAGTTTATTCTAAGAAACCTGACACCTGTGTGCCACATCTAAACAAAGCTTAGTAAATGACATTTGCGGTCAAATAATACTGAAGACATTGGTTCCTTTCAGATCACAAAGTTAAGCAGCGATGAGCCTATTCAATATTCAAATAGGTGATCACTTAAGCAGTAGCAGGTACTGTAAGCAAACGGGTCACCGATACCCCCTACGACGATAACCGTTACACGAGCGCACCTCCCAATTCTTATTATAGATTCATTTAATCAAAATTGTAGCAGTATGAATGGTGTCATGGTTATCACTTCGGAAAAATGGAAACAGAAAAACATTAAAAAATTCTTCGTAAACGCAAAATGGCAGTTTTTTTTTTAACTTTGAGGAAGTTACTACATTTTTCTTTCTAGTGTATGTTTTATTGCTGTACAGATTTTTATCTTATACATTGAGCACGAAGTCTTCATTCCTACTCATTATACAGTAGCAGCTTTATATATATCCCTTAAAAACAAATCAGCAGAATCTATAATTAAGTTCTTGACAGATATTAGTTTTATTCTAACCTTTTAAAATCCAACACACACACTGGAATATACATTGATATGAGCAAGGCAAATAAGACATTTTAAAAAATTTTTAAATAAAGAATAAAATAAAATAAATTAGATAAAATAAGATAAATATAATATTAAAAAGCAAAATAAAATAGAATCTAGCAGGCTCTAAATTACAATTTTAATAAAATTAATTTCATTCTAAGCTCCTAAATCAAACACACATACACGCATATTAACGTATATGAAAAAGGCACGCACACAACAGAACACACACACCCCAATACACACACACACACACACACACACACACACATATGCACACACACACACACATGCACATAAATACATACATACATATTTACACATATATGAATAAATCACACATAAGTTAATTTTGTATGTTTTTGTTTCACCACCATCATCAAAGCCCTTTGCCGAATTCGATGTATGTCTTACCAGAAGACTACACTATCTCATCTCTTCCAATCCTATTAGATCTTTTTTTTTTTATTACACTTTTTATTTCTTGGCCACCATTCTATGAACCTTTTGCAAAATACTTCTAGCCCTATGCCAAAACTAATCTATGCTATAATGTAAATAATTACGCCTTTCCTTCAGCTCAATAAACATATTTTTAAAAGTTTGAAGCAACTGCTCTGTGAGTTTTTTTTTTAAAAAGCTATTATGCTGTAGAAGCAACCAGAAGTGTCCATGGGGTTTATGGGATATATTATTTAAATACAAGGAATTACCAAAAATGGTTTAAAATGTTTTGAAAAGGTGATTTCAATTTGATAGATTCCCCATGAAAAAGGGGTCAGTCTATTAAGATCAACAATGGTTTGCTTTTGTCTGAAGTTAATAGAAATAATGCGATTTTAATGCGATTTTAATGCGATTTTAAAAGTCAAATTTAAACCATTTAACCGTTCCTCATTATGTGCAACAACTTGGTGGCGTTTATGGTGTAATGGTTATAATTGTAGAAAATGGAGAAGTTAAAATCCTGGATAAGGCTATTTGCCTTTCACATAGCGTTACTATCCATGGGTAGATAGAAGGGCAAACTGGGCCCTTTAACCTTGGTTAGGCAACCAGTCTAGGGGAAGGAAAACTCTGAATTCAAACCTGTTAAATTCCGCTTAAGAAATTGACCAAGTGTCACATCCTTACTCGCGCGGCGGGGTTAGGTAAAATAATATATGCAACAACTTTGTTGGTGCCTAAACTTGGAAATTGGGTTCCTGATTTGACAGATGGCCTGATATGTGTGTGTGTGTGTGTGTGTGTGTGTGTGTGTGTGTGTGTGTGTGTGTGTGTGTGTGTGTGTGTGTGTGTGTATGTGTGTGTATATGTGTGTGTGTGTGTGTGTGTGTGTGTGTGTGTGTGTGTGTGTTTGCCGATTTTAGTTCATGTTTCCTACTTGCTTTGATTCTTATCTAATTTGATAGCAGTTGTGCTAGATTACTTTGGAATTTGAAAATTGTTACCTATATATGAAATTGGAGTCAAGCGTTTCTTGCGACAGTTAAGCAACGATGATCCTGTTCAATACTTAGATGGGTGACCACTTAAGCAAGAGCAGTTAAAGAAACCTGACACCTGTGTGCCACATCTAAACAAAGCTTAGTAAATGACAATTTGCGGTCAAATAATACTGAAGACATTGGTTCCTTTCAGATCACTAAAGTTAAGCAGCGATGAGCCTATTCAATATTCAAATAGGTGATCACTTAAGCAGTAGCAGGTACTGTAAGCAAACGGGTCACCGATACCATTTCCTACGACGATAACCGTTACACGAGCGCACCTCCCAATTTCTTATTATAGATTCATTTTAATCAAAAATTGTAGCAGTATGAATGGTGTCATGGTTATCACTTCGGAAAATGGAAACAGAAAACATTAAAAAAATTCTTCGTAAACGCAAAATGGCAGTTTTTTTTTAACTTTGAGGAAGTTACTACATTTTTCTTTCTTAGTGTATGTTTTATTGCTGTACAGATTTTTTTATCTTATACATTGAGCACGAAGTCTTCATTCCTACTCATTATACTAGTAGCAGCTTTATATATATCCCTTAAAAACAAATCAGCAGAATCTATAATTATAGTTCTTGACAGATATTAGTTTTATTCTAACCTTTTAAAATCCAACACACACACTGGATATACATTGATATGAGCAAGGCAAATAAGAAATTTTTAAAAAATTTTTTAAATAAAGAATAAAATAAAATAAATAAATTAGATAAAATAAGATAAATATAATATTAAAAAGCAAAATAAAATAGAATCTAGCAGGCTCTATAATTACAATTTTTAATAAAATTAATTTCATTCTAAGCTCCTAAATCAAACACACATACACGCATATTAACGTATATGAACAAGGCACGCACACAAACAGAACACACACACCCTACAAATAACACACACACACACACACACACACACACACACACACGGTGTTGGGACTTAATAACAAATACACCGCGCACATACAACAGGACAACAGGTAATTTTGATAGACAGTAAATTTACACACCCATAAACAATCAAACGATATCTGGAATGTTAATCTCAGACACATATTAATAAAAAAAAGATCAGATGGTCCTGTTAGTAAACAAAAGAACCATGCTTAGAGGGCGAGCCAAATCTGGAATAATGATTAACAACAAAAAAAGAAGCAAATGAACAGACACACAAACATAAACGTGCACACACACTTACACACACACTTACACACACATAAACAAGCACCCACCCCCCACACACACGCACAGAATTTGGAAGACATGAGACAGAACAAATAAACAGCCACTAACAACTTCAGTTCTAGTAATCTTCTGTGGAGGGGATTTTTTATCCCGAAATATTAAGAATTGAGAATAAATCACAGGTTAACAAACAACACCACAGTTACCTTCTTTTTTCTTTACACTTATATTACTAAATATATATATATGTATGTGTGTGTGTGTGTGTGTGTGTGTAAGTTTGAAAATGGAAATGAATCCGACAATATGTTGAAAGGATAAATAAATAAAGGAAATAAAATTTTGAGTGGATGAACATTGTTTAATGAAATGCCAACACGTGTTTCGGTCGAGAGTTTGTCCATAAACTCTCGACCGAAACACGTGTTGGCATTTCATTAAACCATTTTTATCCATTTATCATTTTCTTTCCTTTATTTATTTATCCTTTCAACACACACATACACACACACGCGCGCGCGCGCGCGTACACACACACACACACACACACACATATATATATATATATATGTATATATATATATATATAATATATATATATATATATGAAAAATAGAACAAACACAAATCGAAGACAAAACCTATTTTGATAATTTGTTTTTGAAGCATTGTTATGTAAAGTATATTATTATTTATATTCTTTGAAGGCAATTACAATGCGTATATCGTATAAAATTCGATAATTATTGAAAATAATCATGACAAGCAAACTCGCCGAATATACTTTACATAACAATGCTTCAAAAGCAAATTATCAAATTCCATTTATTTCTTACGCCTTGGCATAGGCCTAATTTGCGATTCCCTCAAACTCTCACTGTACTATGTATAGTAGTGGCGTATTCATCATTGACAGGTTAAATTCGGCATGTATCGTGTGCTACGGGCCGGTGACCCAGAGGTAGAGTTTCTGACTCTGTGTGCTGGGTTCCCGGTTTCGATCTCTATCGGAGGGAGATCGTAGGTATACACCGCTGATGAGACTTAATAAAGTTGAAACAACTGTATGGTGTTCAACGTGGCACACGTTATTCGCCGGGTTAGCTTGTCATGATTATTTTCAATAATTATCGAATTTTATACGATATACGCATTGTAATTGCCTTCAAAACCTATTTTATTTTATACCAACACTTTCCGGCATCATTGAACCTCAAATTAATCAAAATAATTTAGTTTAGTTAATAATCGAGATTTTTTCAATATATGCATTTACCCAATCCACGCGAACAGGATTTACCCTTCCACGCGAGCAGGATGCGACGCAAAATCAATTTTAAAGCGGAGTTTAACAGGTTTGAATTCTGAGTTATCCGTCTCTTAGACCGGTTGCCATACTAAAGAGCCCAGTCTGCTCTACGATTTACCCATAGCTGGAGGGAGAATAGTTGTATGCATGCCTTTCCTAAGGGTTGTCTTTTTTTGTTTTTGTTTTTTCAATATAGAGGAACAAATTATGGGATCACTAAATTATGAAGAAAAATTTATGGAATCACCAACAAAAAGAAAACTCATCAATATTTTGTTGCCCTTCTCATTGCTTTTTATGATAGCCCCCATTCTTCGAGGTATGGACTTAAATAACGAAAAGCAGAACCTCACTGGTTTTACCAAAGGCTGAAGGTCGGAGTAGATTGACACCGGTGTTATGGAGTCACACATGCCAGGCTCTTTTTTTTTTTTTTTTTGAGGAGGTGGGGGGCTTCCCATGCACAGGTCCATGGGACCCTCGTTAAAATGGCTAGTGTTCCCACACTACGAGCGCGTGGGTGCATTTAAATACAGGGTCAGGCCGCTATATCAATGGGGCTTATGGTATATTGACTGTATCCCGTGCAGAAGAGTAAACCCTACCAAAAAGAGGTGTCCTAGTATGACACTAAACTGCATCTGATGGTGAGGCTCTTGTTCTGGAGATCTGAAGAGTGTGGATTATCCCTTCATTGTCATTATTCTCAGTTTTCGCACTGACTCGGATTGTTAGGGTACCATCTATGGGTCAAATAGATATGCTTGAAATTATTCGTTTTTCATCAAACTGCTACCAGCTTTCACCGAATAGCGCTTGATAAATCAGTAGTTTATTTTTCATGGATTGAAATAACGAGAGAAACGTTTTCTTAGAGAGGCGTGTCCATTTTGCCAGGCGTTATACAACTATCTAATCTTTCTTATTTGAGATATCATCATCATCATCATCATCATGTCGCGCTAGTAGCACGGATATCCATGGCAATCTTTCGCCTTCGCGGCATCCTGTATCTACGGAAAGCTGGTGGATGTATGTCTTTGCTGGACGGCCACACTGACATGCTGGTTTTAACTCGAGAACGTTACTTATGAGTTCGTCCCTGCATCTCCAACAGTGCCCAGAATTTCTTGTTCGTTTCACTCGGATGGTTTGTGTGATAGGCGGCAAGTGGTCGCACAACTGCTTTTTTTGTAGGGTTCTGTCTCCACAATTTGTTTAATATCACATGAAGAATTCTTGTGCAACTCCCATCTAACTTATTCTCTAGGCGCTTCGTTAGGGTCCAAGTAGTGCAGCCATACAGTAGTACTGATACAACTTCGGCTTGGAAAAATTGTCGCTTTAACTTGACAGTGAGATCGGATTTCCATATAATTGATAATCTGTCTATAGTAGTCGACGCCTTCCCTAGGCGGGGGCATTAACATCGATTTCTGACTTTTCTTGCTATAAAAGAATATATTTTGCACATCTGAAATTTGTTTACATGGGCGTATTTCTTTCTTTTGTACACAGGTATTTTACGTATTAGGAAATAATGTAATGACCTGGGTCACGAAACAATATCTATAACACGCCCCTAAGCTGGAGATAAGAGAATAACGTAACCATGACTACAGATCTACATAAAACAGGAATTAAATCGGGTTCTTAACTTCTTTGTTGAGTTATTGAAATAATAAATTAAAGAAATGATAATATATATATATTGATATGCTAGTACGTGTGTCATACTTTAAAGCACACCCCCCGATCCGGAGACGCTTCGTAGTTGGGAATTTGGTGGGGAGTATTAGGTAGGGGAATGGGTGTCGTAACCTCAACTAAATAATGGACAATTCTGTTTTTAGTGTGAATAAAGAAAGGAAAGAAAAAGGACATACTACACATCAGACAAAAAATATAAGAAGGAAAGTGGAGGAAAGATAGAGAGAGGGGGCAAGAGCGTGAAAGCGATAATGCTAATCTGTTTCAATGGAATGGAATGAAAAGACGAAAAGAAGGAAAAAAGAAAGATCTATTTGACTCATAGATAGGACTCTAACAGATATTACCACAGATTCAAAGTGGACCTGGGAGTAATGGCAATGAAGGGGGTAGTCTGCACTTCACAGAGCTCCGGAACTGGAGCATTACCAACAGATGCAGTTTAATGCCATACCCAGAACACCCTTTTTTTTTGGGGGGGGGGTCTTACCCCTCCGTAAGGGATATAGTCAACGTATTCTAAGCTCCGCCGACAGAGCAGTCAGGAGTTTAGTGTTGGTAGAGTGTTGTTAAATGTTGTTATCAGGGGGATGTGCCACTAAGCCAAATAATCAAGAACCATTGAAACATTTTTTAAATAAATCACAAACTAAAATATATTTTCAAGATCCAGGTATAGTGACTTATCATCGACCTAATAACCTCAGGGAAATGATAGGAAGCAACAATATACTAGATAATAAAGTAATCAACTCCATCATTCAATAAAAAGACCTTTAAAATTTACTTTGCAAATAGCAGAAATAAAAATGTAATTCATTTACTAGATTGCACATACTGCCGAAAACAATATGTCGGAAAGTCAGAATGGCCACTTTATTTTAGGCTAAACAATTATAGATACAGGATAAAACCTATGGATCATAGCAAATGAATACCAGTAGAACAACATTTCCGGTCAAAATATCACGATTTTAATAGAAGTGCGAAATTCACAATAATTGAAAGAATTGTGAAAGACATCAACATTATCAGTAATTGAAAACAATGAATACAGATGGATTTTTTAAAAATAAAAAGTTTTCATCCATTCGGACTTAACATAAAACTTGACACACAAACCCTGGCAATAAAAGATCTAATAATAAAAAATGTGGAAGTCACCAACACCTAAAAACACAAAAAGACTGACCACCCAATTTCAAACAAACAAAAAAACCCAAACCTAATTAAAAACTCATCAGCCAGGTTCCACACACACACACACACACACACACAAATACATAAACGCAAGCAAGTACACACACACACACACAACACACACACACGCACACACACACACATAAAATAAATAACATAAAATAAATATTCATGTTTATCTAATCACTTTTTGTTCACCTATATATATATATATATATATAATATATATATATATATATATATATATATATCAGTTAATAAACAAAACGAGAAATCTGGAAAGACCAGCTGGTGTAACGGTTAGAATCTCCGCTTGTCAGCCTGCCAGTGGGGGTTCGAATCACACACAAAGCGGCTTCCAGTCTATAACTCTGCTGATGGCGTAATAGGCCGAAATGTACATACAGAGAATGACTTTTTTCTCGATTTGTTTACGCTTTACATTTGAACAGATATATTCGCCTAATTCATTAATTATCAACTAATTAGGTATGACTTCAATTAATTCTCCCAAAAATTGTCGGCATAGCCATATCAAACAAACTGTTTGCGTACTTTCATATATATATATATATATATATATATATATATATATATATATTATATATACTTCTAAAATAAAAACAGATAATTTAGTTTTCAGAATGAAAAAGAAAATTTCAAACTGACATCTGGGGAAAAATATTTTTTTAAAAGACCAGCATACCCGTACTTTCTGAAAATAATCATCTGTATCGTATGTAGTTGGCCAAAAGAATAAACACCGAAGGAGTTTTTTTAAGTTATATATGTAAAGGGTGCTCAATAAGCTAAGTAGACCATAATTATAAGGACCTACATGAGTCAGACACTATCTAGCTAATTGGTTTCCACCCGAATGGCTCTTTAGGATAATCCTGACTAACCACTCGGGTGAAACCTAGGTAGATAATGTCTGACTCATGTTGGTCCTTATATATATATATATATATATATATATATATATATATATAGTAAATGAAGAAAAACTCTAAACTTGCTTCATTACAATAATTAATTTCAACCGTATTAATACGGCATCTTCAGGTAATCACAAGAACATGACTCTTACTGAGAATTTCCCAAAGTAACATCTCTTTTATATCTATCAATTTAGGGGAGGGAGGGTTGGTGTTTTATTTTGGAATGGGTGGGGTTAGTTTCTTTGGATGAGGCGGGGAGGTCTATGTTTTGGATGAGGTGTGGCTTAGCTTGGGGCATATTCCTTGGATATATATATATATATATATATATATATATATATATATATATAGAGAGAGAGAGAGAGAGAGAGAGAGAGAGAGAGTGAGAGAGAGAGATAGATAGAAGCAAGGAGCGAACTAGTTAGCAATTATCTTTAAGTCGAATTCGCTAACCACTACAATAGGTCGAGCGTTGCTTTTAAATGCAATGTTGGACCTGTTTTCATTTCTGCGTATGTCAATGGTTTAATAATCTGCGCGCGAAAGGAATGTCACTTAGTCTGAATGTCCCGTGGGATAGGCGCTCTTGTATCAGGTGACACCTTGCAGTCAACGTTTGGCCTAGAAATTGGTGTCTTCGTGATGGGGGGGGGGGCGCATTTTCAATTTGAATTCTATATATGTTTTATTTGTTTCATTTATATAGAATAAAAGAACATTTTCTGATTTAAATATGGAAAACGATAAATGTTGTTACCAATTTCTAGGCCAAATGTAAAAACAAGGATTTTTGTGAATTTTAGCAAACGATCTTTGATGCTATTTCCTCAAACAATGGTACAAGTAAAAGATCTATTTTTTTTGGTATCAGTATTCAGTATACTAACACACAACTTTCGCATAGATGGACAATTTGATATTTTTTTAAAGTGAAAAATCGATCTACCCTAATGTACAGGCCGATGGGACCCTCGTTAAAATGGTTTGGGTTCCGATGCTACGAGCGCGTGGGTGCATTTAAATACAGGACCAAACCGCCCTGTCAGTGGGACTTGGAATATATTCTGTATTCCTTGCAGAGGGGTAAACCCTCCCAAAAGGGATGTCTGCATCTGACACTCAACTACATCTGATTGCGAGGCTCTCGTTCTTGAGATCAGAATAGTATGGATTACACCTTCATTATCACTACTCTTAGTTCCCCACTGATTCGGAGTGGTAGTACCTGTTAGGGCCCCATCTATTGGTGAAATGGATATGTTTAAAATTATTCATATTAGAAACTATATACTTGTGTGCAAATAACTGATATTATTAAATTAGAGTAGTTACTTGAAACCGTATAATTATGAATAAATTATCGCTATTAGAAATACTTGAAATTATACAACTGTGTGCAAATTATTGGATCATATGACCTTTAGGCACCCCTTTTGCGATCTCGATTCATAAGGACATTTTTTTTCATTTACACCGACAAAATCCGGTTGTTTGTTTACAGACAATTTTTATAGTTTTTTTAATTATAAAACTAACCCCTAACCCTAACCCTAACCCCTAACCCTAACCCCTAACAAACAATTGGATTTTGACGGTGTAAATGAAAAAAATGTCCTTATGAATCGAGATCGCAAAAGGGGCGCCTAAAGGTCATATGGTCCAAATTATTTGTATTAGATGGTAATACTTGATGTATAACTGTATGCAAAACAACTCTTAAGAAACCAGTTCACAAAAATCAGATGCAACTTAGTGTTATACACAGGACACTCCTTTTGAGGGAAGGTCAGCTTTTTGTAAACCGCGCCGACAAGATGGATTATAAAATTACAAGAGGCGTTTGAAAATACTAAACTAATATCAGATACAAAGTCGTAGGTATGAGTCACGTGATGAAAATCGAATTTAGAAACTGATTTAAAAGACCAACTTGCTCAGCATTACCCTATGACGAGGTGCGCTTTCTTAGAATTTAAATAACAATGATGATAAGGAAAATAAAGCTATAAAATAAACAATTTGCTTAGTGACTTTCTATTGTTAGATAAGGACAAAGAAAAAATGAAAGTGATTACTACGTTGCTTATTTGGTTTTGGCTGGTTGGTTGAATTTTATGGCATGTCAACCCTTGTTGGGTTATTTTATGCCAAAGACGTATTTGCTTTATTCATTCTTGTTGGATATTCATTTTTTAACTCAATTTCAAACACAATTTTTAGACTTAATGTTTTGATCTATTTTATCCATGTATGGGGTCCTAATAGGTACTACCACTTCGGTGGACCTGGAAGTAATGCCAATGAACGGGTACTCCACTGACCAATGCAACATATCTCTCTCTCTCTCTCTCTATATATATATATATATATATATATATATATATATATATATAATATACCAAGCGTGTTGGTAGATCCTTGCGGAGAGAAAAAACCCGGCAGAGAGTTTGATTGTAAAAATATACTACCAAACATCAACCAGGAAGAAAAAAATTTTTGAAAAAAAGAAAAGACCAAGATATTCGTACCAACAAAAAATAATCTATTGGTATAGTATTTAGCCAAAAGAAAAACAATTTATATGTATATATATGTATATAAGATATATATATATTCATATAACCGCTAGGAGAAGCTAATTTGTAAAAAGTGCTCGATACCTAAGTAGAGCCAAGTAATAAGGATATCTACTGAGTCAGACGAACCTACTATTAGTTTCGCATAAAGCTCTTCAGGGCTAAAATCTGACTCTATAAAGTCAGATTTTAGCCCTGAAGAGCTTTATGCGAAACTAATAGTAGGTTCGTCTGACTCAGTAGATATCCTTATATATATATATATATATATATATATATATATTCTGGTGAATTTGAGCTAGCAACTACATGTGGCTAGGGCTCTGGCCTAATTACTCAAGATGTTTTTCTATGTAGTGTCGTCAGCTGGTACACATGCCGGACGCTCAACGAAAATATGCATAATTACTTCCGGCCTTGTCGAACCACAAACACATCTTATTATAATTGGGATTGTGTGTTTGTCTGTCTGTAACCGAAACTATATTGCTATACAAGTCACAATTCCCTTTGTTATTTACATCATATTCTCCATGATTTTATTTTTATTTAAACCTCAATTATTAATAAAATTGTTTTCATTACTTACACTGTTGACCATATCTGATATTTTCCACGTACCCCACTTGTACGGGTCAGGCACAAGGCCCTATTTATGTGGGACCACCCACAAGCTGAGACTCATGGGGTGGCAGGTGAAAAATTGCGTCGATCTCGTCGGCATTCCCCCTCAAGAGGGGCGCCTCAGGCACTGGGCAATAAACCCAGCCCTGCCCCTTTAAATCGAGGGGGCAGGTGTTGCCTGGAGGGATGGCCCCCTGGGATCGACGCCGTTAATTATATCAATGGTCCAGAGGCCGAAGCCACTGTTGACCATATCTACATACTTATAACATGCAATTGTATTTATATATACAACAAAATAAAGATTTACAGTATGAATGGGAAGGCTAATTTGCATATTGATCTTAAAAAATTGATTTTAATAAATATATGCTTAGTATTATTGATTTCTAATTTTTTGGTGTTATCTTATCGAATATGAGCAAAAATCTCTTCAAGAAATCTTAAAAGAAATCCCTTAACAAGAAGAAATAACTAATATTATTCTTTACTTCCTATTTTAACTGAACAGTTAAATTAGGAAAATTTATCAATGAAAGACGGGAGTAACGGAAAATGATGGAAGAGTTAGTTTCAAAGTTGTTCTATTTTTCAATCATACCCCTCTGTTCAAAATCTTTTTATCTACATTCTTATTCAGTTTCATTAGCCTTTCTAATTTAATATGATATTTTATTATAAAATCTAACTAAAATACTTGCACCCGGAGGGTGCATATATTTGCTAGTATGCCTAAATAAAATAGATGAATACAGCATCTGTAACCTCGTCTAAAAGGGGACAGGAGCGAATTTATTGCCCGCTGCCTGAAGCGCTCCAAAAGGGGAATGCCTAAGGGAGCACGAACTTTTTTGCACTGGCCACTACATGAGCTTCGGTTTGTGCGTAACTCCCCACATTAGAAAGTCCTTGTATCAACCCAGCCTGGTGGGAGGTCAGGAAAGGGTAATCTGAACATTAGCTACATAAATGAGATTAACCTCCCCTAGTTTGTTTCACTTTGAGGAAGCCGTTTAGGTCGTCCATTTTCATTTCACCGTAAATCTACACTGAAAATACGAATTTGCTCGAATCAATAAAACTGCATGTTTTAACACGAAAATATCATAAAACGTGTTCTTAATTGTGCTTGCGCATTATTTGAAATGAACTTAATTGTTATTAAGAACACATTTTATGATATTTTCGTGTTGAAACATGCAGTTGTATTGATTCGAACAAATTCGGTTGTTTACCATATCCAATAAAGTTGGTGGTATGATGAAACTCATAGGTATACACAGATAAATGTGGATATAAATAGATCTATAACCGCAAAATGGACGATTTTTAAGCCTTTTCCTTTACCAATTATATATATACAAATATATATATATAGAGAGAGAGAGACAGCGACAGACAGACAGGCAGAGAGAAATGGTTTGTTTTAGTTTCTTTGTTTAATGGTATATCAATTTGTGTGGGCTATTTAATGCCAAAGCCATTCATTTAGAAGAATAGTAGTAACACTATTTAACCAATAGCTAGGGTATAACTAGGTTCATGCCTTTCCCAAGTGTACTAGTCCGAAAGTGAACGTAATAGCGCAAGTGGAGTTCGAACGCGCTTACTACGATGTCGCAGTCCAACACGTTAGTTAATTACGCCACGGGGACCCGCCCCCGAAAGATAAATAAATAAAAGAAAGGATAAGAATATCTATATGTCGTTAGGTGTCTATCAATCTCTCTATTTGTCTGTAGGGACTAGCAAAAAAAATCGGATAGTACGAGTTTTAAAAGCGAATTAAGAATAATTGAATCTATTATTTAAGGTTAAACTTTGTCTAAATCGATAAGTAGTAACATAATAACCATCATTAAAAAAAAAAAGAAAAATATAATTATATATGCAGTTTATTTTTAAAAGATTTAAAACTATTTGTTTTGGTCAATTTCATTGCGATCCGCCATATTGCCTGATTTTCAATGGTTTTAGGCGCTTGTTTACAATTTTAACGTAACATTTGGGATGGAAAATAAAATTACCAAAAATCAGGTAACTATCCGATTTTAATGAAATTTTCAGTATTGATTTAACAATTAATGAATTTTATCATGCATTAGTTATTTTATTTCAAAACTTTAATTTAGTATTTTTGCTATGAAACATTAATATATAAAATTCATTTAAAATAAAAATTTTCGGATTTTAAGTTTTAAATGTTATATTTTTAGATTCTAAAAATAAATATCTACTTAATGCAAACCTTATTTTTTCGAAAAAAGTATACGTTTTGAAGAAAAAATGTACCCCCTCCCCTTTTTAAGCAGAAAAATATCGATGTATAATTTTTTTCTTTTATAAAATAATAGCCAATTAAATGATTATCGAAATGAGTATAAAAGAAATCTCCAAAAAATAAATTATTTATTATTTTTTTACATTTTATTTTTCGATTTTCGGTACTTATTTTCTCATAGAAGCGCAACCGTAAAAATAATTTTTTGTTTTTATTCATAAGTTCGGTCTTTTATCTCATTATATATACTGTAATTAGTACAATATATGACCAACTTGAAAAACATTTTACGCCCCTAACATAAGAGGGGTCAAAATTAAGCGATCTGAAAAAAATGAGAAAGCTTTGAAATAAAATAAATAATGCATTAAAAAGATCATTCATTGATAAATAAACACTGAAAATTTCATTAAAATCCGATAATTCCCTGATTTTTGGTAAATTATTTTCTGTACTGGGGCTAAAGTCATTTTGTCAAAAACGCATTTTAGGCTCAGTTTGCCAGTCCCTAGTCTATTGTACTGTTTAACCTAATTTAGCACAAAGTATCTGTTGTGACTTGTTGCATCAGTTTTTATTAGTATTTTGTATTAGTTATGTAATATCTTAAACGTCGCCATCAAGCCACCCCTTCACTGAGCACAACAGGAATCTACTTGTTTAGCTAGTTGTGTAGTTTCTTGTCAGTTTGCATTACAAATAGAGAATCATACATTTCATTGTGAAAATACAGAAAATTAATCTATAAACAGTGTTACCTTAACTTACAAGTGTTCCAGCTTGTGAGTTTTTCGAGTTACGAGCTGTCGTCGGTAAATTTTTTTGCTTTGTGTTAAGAGCTAAAATCTGAGGTACCAGCGAGCTTCAGATATATTCATAAGTCCACTAAAAACATTTAAGTTTCCAAATTCATTACGCCAAAGAAAAATATTATTTATAAAAAAATAAACATTAAAACATATTACAGCATATAATTAATTTCATTCTATTTCATTATGATTTTGTACAATACACTGCTATTTTTCTTATTTGAAAAAACTATTAAAGATTAGGGTGTTTGGCGGAGGCCGGAACGGATTAATGGCATTTCAGTTTATTTAAAGGAGAAAAATTGATTTGATATACGAAGAAATTGAGTTACGAGTGAACAAATTAAACTAATATGTTCATATGCACAAAAATGAAATATAAATTTCAATTTTCAGAACAATAGGTTAAATACAACAAATTTGACAGGCGTATTATGCAAAATAGGAAATGACGAAATTATTCGTACAGTAGAAAATATCGTTTTAAATTTATTGGTGCGTATAAGTATAATTAATTTATATAATTATTTTATCACACACACATACGCACACACATACATACACACACACACACACACACACATATATATATATATATATATATATATATATATATATGTGTGTGTGTGTGTGTGTGTGTGTGTGTGTAAGAAAGTTTTATAGAAAAACAACAAGATGTTAAAAATTTTACAATGTTGCTTTGAAAAAGACATATTCATAATGTCGAAACAGATATCTGTCAGCAAAAAATGTTTAACATCTTGTTATTTTTCTATAAAACTTTCTTACATATTGTCGGATTCAATATCCATTTTTACCTTCATATTATATATATATATATATATATATATATATATATATATATATATATATATATATATATTGGGGAGAATATGTGCTTAATTGAAGTCGTACCTAATTAGGCACATATTCTCCCAAAAATTGTCGGCTAAAAAAAAAGGCATATCATAAACACATCGCTTGTGTATTTACTTCTCACACACACACACACACACACACACATATATATATATATATATATATATATATATGTGTGTGTGTGTGTGTGTGTGTGTGTGTGTGTGTGTGTGTGTATGTGTGCTTATTTTGCAGCCTGAATCATGTATTAGCTCAATTTTCAATTTTTTTCTGGTTCTTTTTGTGTGTGTGTGTGTGTGTGTGTGTTGTGTTTTTTTAACCTTTTTTTATTTTTTGTTGTTTGTTCATCGTTTTTTTTTGTGTGGGGTGGGGTAACATCCGAATACACTCTAACTGTCTACACCAACCCTTTTCCAAGTAAGCAACGAAAACTACTTGAAAAGAGTTGATTGTGAAATTAAAAAAAATCTTAGAATTCAAATGAGTGGTATAAGACTTCCTCATTTCGAGAATTTCTTAGGATTCAAAAAAAATTATATATATATATATATATATATATATATATATATATATATATATATATATATATAGGGTGTTCGGGATAAATTGTGTGTGTGTGTGTGTGTGTGTGTGTGAGAGAGAGAGAGAGGTATCAAGTGTTTCTGTGATTGGATTTAACCAAAATTGACAACTGTAGAGGATTATGAGTATGTGTGTTTAATAATATTAGGAATGACGAATAAAATATATGACACAGTTTAGGTAGAAAATACGGAGAAATGATAAAACAAATGCATATGATTATAGAATAACAAATAAATTTATTCAGAGAATAAATTTGCAATAATAATTTTGTAGAGGCGATCTGGTGTATTAAAATTGACGGAGAATAAATTTGCAAGTATTCCACAAAATATGTAAATGTTCGAAAGGAATAGTGTAGATGATATGTGTAATGTAAAGTGTAAAAGTTCTTGTGTTAAGTTTGGAAAAGTTCGTTTAGATGTGGACAGAAATGAGAATAAAGTTTGTATGTATGACCTGCTGAAACGGATTCTTGATGTAGGTAGAACGAAGTGGTAAGAATACTGGTAGTAGTAGTAGTAGTAATTTGTGTTGAGGCAGTGAAGTCGTTCGTTCGAACACCTGTTTCTTGGTCAGTGTTCTATCTGGCAGCGAGACGATATCTGTATGTTTGTTTGTGGTCGTCGGAATGTGTCCGGTTTGAACGTGAGATGAAGTCTGTGTCGTCTGCTAGCGAAATGAATCCTGTCCTCTCTGATAGCGAAATGGGTTCTGTCTGTTTGTTGATTTCTTCTCCATCTTTTATAATCAGGAGATAGGATCAAAAAGTAATTAACTTTTTGGCGCAAATGCGCGGACGTAGTAGAAAACAATATCTAGCCAATCGATTCTGATTTTTGTGTAAGCAATTGGTTTAATCACTTTTCCTTAAATCTTTGGAAAAGGATTTGTGTTCGTGTGTTTCATTTAATTACTTTTCCATAAGTTTGGAAAAAGGATGGTGTTGTATGTTTATTTTAATTTCTTTCCCTTAAATTTGGGAAGAGAAATGTATGCGTGTATTTATTAAAAATATAGAATTGTATACGATACAACACAAATGTACATATAAAGGTTTTGTGTATATATTTTTATATATAGGGAGTATTATCAATAAATAAATACATGAATACCTTAGTTATTCAGAAATAAATTTATTTCTGTATATTTGCCTCTTCAAATCAAATGGGTTATGATTTTCAAATGGATTATGATTACATGTGTGAGTGTGAGTGTAGAGGGGGGGGAATAAGATTTTCGTACATGATAAGTTGACAATTTTTAAAAGGTGATTCATACATAAACACATCAAATGAACTTACGGCAATTCAATTTACCTCTCAAAAGAATGACATTGTTAAGGGCATTTATGAAATGGAACAAGGGTCCATCTCATTAGTGATTTCAACAATGTTATTCGTTTGAGGGGTAAATTGAATATTATTAAGTTTATTCTATATATTTGTGTATTAAATATGATTACCCTTTTAATTTTTTTTTTTTTTTCATGTATAAAATAAGATAATAGTGAAGCAGGATAAAAACTCACGACTCAGAGTTTCACGTTGTCGATCGTCAGATGAGCTAATATTCAATACGTTTTCATTTGTTAGATTGCTGCATATTTGTAACAATCTAACAAGTATCTTTAGTTAAATCTAACAAATTCAGACATGTTGAAAACTAGCTCACCTGAGGATCGACAACGTGAAACTCTGAGCCATGATTTGTTTTCATCCTGCTTTATTATCTTATTTTATACTTGAAATACAGTGAGACATTGCTCTGCATTTTCGTGCATAGAACAATGTAGATATTTTACAGATTAAAAAAGCTTTTAGCTTTAAATTCTAATAAGAATATATATATATATATATATATATATATATATATATATATATATATATATATATATATATATAAAAGGATATGAAAATACACAATATGCAGTTAAAGTGAAAATATTTTATATCATATTCATAGCTAATATTGAACAATATTTCGATTTATAAAAATCATCTTCAGAGATTGATTTTACTCCCGACTCATCGAGAGAGGAGCAGAAAATAATATGAATTCAAAACGAAAACATTGATGTTCCAAAAAAAAACATGCGGTCATTTCATTATAAGTACATCCGCTACGCGTTTCTCGGTCAGCGACATTAATGTATATCTTAGTGTAGCAGTTTTTGAAAAAAGAGACATATTTCAAATTCAACAATAGACAAATTCTCTTTTTCAAGCAGGACGAGTTTTAACCCGTTCATGGTAGGCCTACAACGGATTTTTTAGAAAATATTTTTTTATTTTTTTATTTTTCTATTTTTTCTTATATATAAAGTAAAAAAAATATGAAGTAATAATGGTGTAAGGGTTTTTTGGGATAATGTGAAATTTAAATTTGTTAGGAAGTATATGTCGGAAATGGTTATGTAAAGGGGATTTTATGATTTCTGAGTACAAGTATCGCTAAATAAGGGGATATATTTAAAAAGCCTTGTCTTTGGGGGATGGTTTGATGTGTGAGAATAACGCAAGATTCCACAATTCTACGTAGTGTTCTATTTTGTATGTGAGTTAATATTCTGGCACCTTTAAAATCAAAGGTATGGTTATTGTCTAAAATATGTTTAGCTAGGGCGTTGTTTAGAAAACCTCGTTTAATATGATAGCTATGTTCAGATAACCGTTTAGATAAAGATCTAGAAGTCTCTCCTACATATTTTTTGTTACAATTTAAGCAATCTATTGTGTAGACTCCAGCTTTGGAATGTGTGTGTTTATGATTATTTTTATTCTGTAAAATGTTTTCGTGGAGTGAATAACTGTTTTAATACCTATCTTTTTAAGGTCTCTATTTATTTTATCAGTGATAGGATTATTGGGAAGTATGATGTACCTATCAGAGTCGTTATTGTTGTTATGTTGTGTGTTTTTGGGAGATGTAGTGTTATTTTTTCTTTTGTGTATTTTCAATGGCTTTTTAGCACGGTGTATGAAGTTTAAAGGGTATTGTAATTTAAGAAAAGACTTTTCAATAATATTAAATTCCACTTCTAAATATTTCTTATTGCATATACTAAGCGCTCTAAGAAAGAAACCTATTATGGTACCACTCTTTATCTTATTGTTATGGTGGGAATAAAAATGGATGTAGTTATGTTTGTTGGTATTCTTATGATAAACTCTAAATTCTAAAATGTTGTTATTGTTTATAATAAGTGTGGTAGGGCGTGGTTTTGTTCAAGTTCATGAGTAAATTTAATGGAGGGTTCCACATCATTTAGTTTGTCAATAATATTAGTTAAATTACAGTTTTTTGGGTAAATGAATAAAGTGTTGTCAATGTAACGGAAAAAATTAGAGTTAATAAGTAAAATATATTTAAAGAGACTGGATTCTAAGAATTCAAGGAATAAGCACGCCAATACGCCACTCGAAGGTGACCCCATAGGTAACCCGAACTTCTGTTTATAAAAAGTTCCGTTACATTGGAAAAAACAATTTCTAGTGCAAAGTCTGCAAATTTGGACTATCTTGTTTATAGGTAATGGAAGTGTAGTATTTATTTTGTTGAGAAGGTTTTCTAAACGAGTAATGCATTTGTCAACCTGGATACTTGTGTAAAGTGATTTAATATCTAAGCTTGCTAGACATTTGTTGTTCATGTTTATATTTTTATTTTTTCGATTAAGCTATTAACATTTTTTTATATGAGATTTGCTAACTGTACCTAAGAGGGGCTGGGTTAGTATGTTAGCTATAGATTTAGCTATTTATATATATATATATATATATATATATATATATATATATATATATATATATATGTGTGTGTGTGTGTGTGTGTGTGTGTGTGTGTGTGTGTGTCTGTGTGTCTGTGTGTCTGTGCATGTGTCTGTGTCTTGATAGATAGATAGATAGATCGTATGACATATATATTTAACTAATACAAATAAATGTTGAAAAAATCAAATCTTCTTACAATTTAAGGCCGTATAAAATTAAGCTAGAGAAAAAAAGGGTTGTGGTGCTATATATATATATATATATATATATATATATATATATATATATATATATATATATATATAAAGATTTAAAAATAAACACAAATAAACACAAAAGAACCATTTTACAATAAATTTACATACAAAAAAACATCACGCTCTATGGCAATACACTTAATCTAACACTTTTTATATTGATCACTATGTACCACCAATTTTCTCTGTGAAATTTACCCCCCCCCCCATATTTAACACAATGAATCTTGCATAAAGATTAATATTATCTTGAAAAATGTTTGTCCAATCAAAAGAAGAAACATTAAACAAACTCCTGATGATTTAAAAAAAAAAAAAGATTTCAGCTTACGGAAATAATGAAAATTATGATTGAAAAACAATGTTTTCCTTTTTGCACCGTTAAATCAACTGAAATTTAACGTTGCTAAAACCAAGTTACGACAAGAGGATTTTTTTTTAATTCTATGAAAAATCAAAATAAACACACACACACACACACACACACACACACACATACAGAGACAAAGACATACAGATATACAGACACAGGCACACGCACACATATATATATAAGTAAGTAAGTAAAGTCGTCAGGGAGGCATAATGTCAGTATCAGCCATGCAGCGAGGGAGTCTATCCCCTTTTCACTAGCGCTAGACCAAGGAGATTATTTTAGCATCTGAGGTGGAGCGCCACACCGACCATCAGCTCCTTACTTTACCGCACAGATCCCTGTACTACTCATACGCTGAGTTGGCGAGGGCGGGTATCGGACTAGGAACCTTGTGGTTTCTAGCCGAACGCTCTACCGACTGAGCTAACCCGGATGTATGTATTTCTGTGTCTGTGTTTGTGTCTGTGTGCTTATTTTTTTTTTTTTTTTTGCTTATTTAATTTTGCTTATTTAATTTGCTTATTTACATATTTGCTATTACATATATTACACATAGATTACACATATATTACATATATACTATTACATATATTACATATATAAGAATATTACATATTTGCTAATTTTGCTTATTTAATTTGCTTATTAATTTTGCTTATTTTGCAGCCTGAATCATGTATTAGCTCAATTTTCAAATTTTTTTTTTAACATAATATTTTATATATGTGATCAATATAAAAAGTGTTAGATTAAGTGCTTTGCCATGGAACGTGATTTTTTATGTAAATTTATTGTAAAATAGTTATTTTTGTGTGTGTGTGTGTGTGTGTGTGTGTGTGTGTTTCTTTTCTTAATCTTTTTTTTTTTGTTGTTTGTTTATCTTTTTTTGGGGGGCAGGGTAACATCCGGATACACTCTAACTGTCTACACCAACCCTTTTCAAGGAAAACTACTTGAAAAGAGTTGATTGTGAAAGTAAAAGAATTTCTTAGAATTCAAATGAGTGGTATAAGACTTGCTCATTTTCTTAACTTTCAAACAGAAGGTTTTTTTAATCTCTCCTGGCAACATGGAAGACGAAATATCCCATAAGTGAGTATAATTTATTTACTAGTAATTATTTACCCAAGCTTTTCGCCACGGTTGGGATGTGATCAGGGGAGTCAAAGTTTAGATACCGGATATTTATTAAATGTAATCATTATCCATTTGAAAATCAGATTTGAAGTAGCAAAAGTGTTCCAAAAATTATTTCTGATGAACTAAAGTATTCATATATTTATTAATTTAAGGGAGTGAAATAGAGAATTAAACTCGACAGTATGTAGAAAAACACGAAAAAATGAGTTTTTATTCATATATATATATATATATATATATATATATATATATATATATATATATATATTGAGACGAGTTCTGACAAACAGGAAAAAAAGGGTTACGTTGTATATCTTTTCTTTTTTTTTCTTTTTTGACATGCCCCTGAATTAAAATTTGTTGGTGTTGTTTGTCATAAAAATGGTTTTCTTATATGAGCGTATGAGAAGACTTCATTCTGGTGAAGGTCTTTTCAATAGAAATTCCCTTTATTTATGAAATCTGTGAAGAGTCTAGACTCATTTTGAGTGTCTGGTTGAAATTAGGTATACCCAAATATATATATTTATATATATATACTAGCTAAAGTACCCGGTCCATGACCGGACTAAAAAAAAAAAAAAAGAGAAAAAAAGTGGTGACTTAATTTGGCGGACCTGAACTTTTGGAACCCCACGCCCTCTAAAATTTTCGTTTTTAATTATTTTTTTTTCAACGGATTATTATCGATTGCAAACCAATCTATCCGATTGTAAAAAAAAAAATTAAAAAAGTTATTTATTTTTCGAGTTTTCAGGGGTGCTCATTTCCCCGTATAAGTTTATAGTAAATCGAACCCCCATATCGAAACCGCTCTATCTTAACAGTTGGGCTGAATTTGCACTAAGGTATCAAAATTAAGGTGACACAGAAAAAACAGAACCCACAAATTTTTTAATAAAACTGTTAAATTCAAGTAGGGGGGTTAGGATTTGGGGTTAGGGTTAGGGGTTGGGGTTGGTGTTTAAGGTAAGTTTAATGGGAAAATAAATAAATAATTTGGGTTCTGTTTTTTCTGGGCCACCCTAACTTTGACACATTTGCGCCAGTTTCCTTTCGAGCAGTTCCGATATGGGGGTTCGATTTACTATAAACTTATACGGGGAAATGAGCACCCCTGAAAACTCAAAAAATAAAGAACTTTCAAGAATTTTTTAAAAATCTGATTGATTGGTGTGTAATCGATAATAATCCATTGAAGGAAAAATAAATATTTAAATAAAATTTTCTTTTTAGCGGTTCCGATAAGGGGGTTCAATTTACGATAAACTTATACGGGAAACTGAGCACCCCTGAAAACTCGAAAAATAAATAACTTTTTTGAATTATTTTTTACAGTCTGATAGATTGGTGTGCAATCGATAATAATCCATTGAAAGAAGAAAAAAAAATTAAAAACAAAAATTTTAGAGGGGTGTTCCAAAAGTTCAGGTCCGCCCTTAATTTAAAAAAAAATCTGCCTATTTATTTATCATTAGAATTATGATAAATTAAAGAACACATTTTCTCATTCAAGTTACGTACATTAAAATCATTTTTATTTTATGTTTAAGGTAAGAACATATCATACACTGTTTTTGTTTATATACGAAATGTTAACTACATCGTATTTTTATTATAATTTTTGTTTTATTTTTATTACAATACGAATACAACTATGTTTACTTAGTTACGAAATAAGTAGTTATAATTTAACTTCCTATTTTTGTAAAAGGCTTTTCTTTCTAAAATTCTTTTGTTTTTAATTTTTTCGTATATATACAAAGTTGAGTTATATTATATTTATTAAATAAACGAAATAAAATTTATTAAACAATAATAAGCGCTTATTATTTATTTAATAAATAATAAGCGCTTATTATTGTTTTTTTACTTCGCTCTTTCTTACCAAATAAATATTTGTAAGATAGATTATTTCATTTCATTTCTAACTAAATTAATATTTTAAAGACAGGAATAAAAAGATTGCGATATGAATAAGATTTGATTTTTCGTTAAAACATACTTTTGCTGTCCGAAGCAAAATAATTTTTTCTAACTCGCTATAAAAAATAATTCAATTGATAAAGACTCGTACAAATTATAAATTGAGCAAGATTATTTTCTCTTCTTTTCACGAAAAGTTTCACTGAAACTCCAGTTTGAAAATAATAATAGTATTTGGGGACAATTTTAAATTCAGTTTTTAATTGCTTGATAAGTTAGAAATAGATTGTAATTTATTTCTTTGAATTTTTTCTACATGACAATTCAAATCTAGTTCTTAACGATAAAGAGAATGCAATATCTATTTTTGCTTACATTTTTAAAACGTCTTCATTAGTTCTCTAAACTATTAAGACTTTTTTTTAAAACCATTAGTATTAATTACAAAACAACTCGTTTTATCATTTTTTTTTTTATTTACATTTATACAACCCTATACTGGTGACTGATTTTTATTGACATTTAAAATCTTATTTTAAAAAAATATAACCGTAAACTTGTGTTTTGAAACAATTTTCATTTTTCTACAATTTTTTGTGCATGACAACAATTTAAATTAAGTGTGTGTACATTGTACAATAAAAGTTAGTTTCAAAAACATACGATAAATATAAATAAATATTTAGAAAGATTATAAAAAACGAATTTATTTTACGTTAAAATTTAGTTTGTCGCTAACATTTTCATTGTTTCTTTCTTTCTTTATTTCTTTCTTTCTTTCGGCTGCTAAAACAGCCAGGCGAGTCGCTAACATTTTCGTTGTTTCTTTCTTTCTTTCTTTCTGCTGATAAACAGTCAGGCGAGCCTCCGCTGATAGACCAAGTATTAGCAGCAGCAGCAGCTATGCTATGGCTTTCGAAAAATCGTTTGATTTTTGTTTGATTAATCGATTAAATCCCTTAATCAGTAAAAATCAATAACCAAATTTGGAATTTTTCTTAGTTAGAACGATATCAATGTGTATGCAAGATTTTGAATCTGAGTGACCTCCCGTTTTTTTGTTATACGTCGACACGTACATACCAAAATCTCTGTTTTATATATTAGATATATATATATATATATATATATATATATATATATAATATATAATATATATATATAGGTAGGATCTTAAGCATTCGTTCTCAAAAAAAATATTTAGAAAAAAAGAAAAAAAAAAAGAGAAATTGCAGTTATTCGCCCATTTCACTCATAACATAAAGAAGGGGGAAGGGAGGAGAAAAGAGAAAAAGAAGAAGAGGAAAAAAGTAGGAAAAAAAAAAAGAAAGTATCACCAGCAAAAAAAAACTTAAGCACGTCCATTTCTGATTTTCGTTTCTGATGATAAAGTTTCTTCGATAAGACATAAAAAACATCTTTTTGTTTTTATTTTTATACGCATTGTATTGCCTTCAAATTTTAATATTTTATAATATATATATATATATATATATATATATATATATATATATATATATAAGTGTAAAATAAGATAATAATGAAGTAGGATAAAAACTCACGATTCAGAGTTTCACGTTGTCGATCCTCAGATGAACTAATATTCAAATCTATTTGTTAGATTGTTGCATATTTGTAACTATCTAACAAATATCTTTAGTTAAATCTAACAAATTCAGACGTATTGAAAACTAGCTCACCTGAGGATTAGTTAAGTTCAAAATTAAAATTAATAACAAAATTTGACATGATGACATACATTCTTTAAAAATTGAAATTATTTATAATAAATTATTTTAATTCATTATCTAGATTTATAGGTAAATTATTTATATTATATCTACATCTAGATAATAAATGTCATACTTAAGTAATAGGTACCAGGTACTTTTTACAATATCATTATTTTTCCTTAAGGGCACCCCCACCCTTTCAGCATATATGTCTGGTACCTAAACGTTGACCCCCCCCCCCACACACACACACACGCGCCTGATGTTACATAAGTTGGAAAGTATTGGGTATCCAGCGAGGATCTTATTCATTATTCAGTAGTAATTTTTTACATGTATAATTCCTAGGTACCACCAATTTAACCCTGTGCAATTTAACCCCCCCCCCACACACACACACATTTAACACAATGAAACTTGCAGAAAAATTAATATTTTCTTGAAAAAATTTTTCCATTCGAAAGAAAAAACATTAAACAAACTCCTGATGATTTTTTAAAATTTTTTATCAACTTACGAAAATAATGAAAATTATGATTGAAAAACAATGTTTTCATTTTTGCACTGTTAAATCAACTGAAATTCAACGTAGCTAAAAACAAGTTACGATAAGAGGATTTTTTAAAAATTCTATGAAAAATCAATTAAAGATCCGATTTTCACGAAAATTTCCATAAATGTTTACCATTGGATGTAAATACATCTTAAATAGTTTTTTTGTAAAATATATTAGGGGAAATATTTTTTACGAGGTCTATCACCCACCCTATTTTATTTTATGAGATAAAAAAATGACACGGAAAAAAATGTTTGTACTTTTTTCTATAAAGATAAGAGTCTGAATAACTATATCAATGAAATTGTATGAATGTACGAGGTGTAGTTTTTTTAGGAGAAATTAATGAAATCGGAAATAAAAAGTGCAAAAAAATGTCATAATATTAATATTTGAAAACTTTTTTTTGCTTATGTAATTGGTATGTACTATATTCTATTAAATTGTCAAAAAAATTTTTTTTTTTTAAGAAATTAATTTTTACGAGATTTTCAATCTTTTGTATGATTAAATATTTTCATTTTCTGCGTGAAATAAATTAAATATTTATTTTTTTCTGCGGAAAAAAATCGAATTTTTCACGGATATTTAAAAGCATGATTTTTAGATTTCAGGTGATCTAAAAGTTGGTCCGATCCGAGTTCGATTAATATTTTTTTAAAGAATTTGTAATTTTTCTTGTTGAATAGTAATTTTTGGTTCTTAGAATATACGGAAGAGCAAAACCGACATATTTGTTTTACAAAGAGACGAGACGAGACGCTTCTGAGTAACAACCGAAATTTGTTTTTCTTTGTTCAAAAAAGTTAAATAAAAAAATTTTTTTCGCTATTAGAATACAAAGTAACTATACAGGATTATTTTATCAGTTTTTCTCTTAGAAAAAATATTCAAATTTCATAATTTTCATTATTTTCCAAAGCCGAAATTTTTAAAAAATCATCAGGAGTTTTTAAAATGTTTATTCTTTCGAATGCACAAAAAAAATTCTAGATAATATTTCAAGATGAAAAAAAAAAAGAATATCTTAAAAATCGTTGAAAACAAATAATCGGTTATTGAACATGCACAAGACAAAAATGTAAATTAGAGCTATCCATACTTTTACTGGTTAATCGTAAAAGGGAAATAATTTGTAACTTTTCTGTCTATATTAGGGTCTGAAAATTACCCTTTCGCATGTAATACGGGCAGGTTTGTTTATTTTTTAAGATAACGATGTAATTTTTCCCAATCGGATAATTTGATCTTTGAATTAACTATTTTTCTTTGTAACAACCCTGTACGATCTTTTTTTTTACGAGATTTTTGATAAACAAAGTTCGGAAATATCTATTTCCGTTTTATTCAAGATGGCCTAAACTGATTTGTGGTACCTAATAATTCCTATTAAAAATAACGACATTATTTATGTATTGATAGACACACCTGTCGAGAACCAATTTATAGTATCTATACTCATAGAAATGCTATTCAAGCGACACCAAAGAATAATATTTTTTTTTAAACGCGAACTAAAAAGAAATGTTGAATATGAAAGGTGACGGCGATTCATGGCTTTTATTATTTCTTATTATTAATTATCCCACGTGAAATTTCTTACAATCCAAACACTTATCCGCCCTGTCGGCTGGGGCGTTAGAATGCACAGACTGCACCTCGGCAGAGGGGTAAGACTCCCCCAATGGAGCCACCTGTTGGCCGTGGGTGGCGACCTGTGATGCTTAAGGATAGAGCCCAGGTGGATGAGCAGTTCATGACCTGCAATACTCCACTTTGGCCCTATCTTGGGCTAGACGGGCGGTCGGAGAGGCCCCCTCCGATCAATCGGCTGGTCACGTCAAGCCCTAGCACCTATATGATTTTCCCAACCCTATTGCCCTTATGGCAAGCCCCAACCCCTTTTTATCATATGGGTGCTAGAAGGCGGTGGCTGCGGGTCTACATGTCCTGGGAATTACGTTAAACTCTATCTGATGGTGAGGTTCCAGTTTTGGGGTTTGGGGAATGTGGAGCACCCCTTCATCACCATTGCTCCCTGGTCCACTCTGACCCGGAGTGGTAGTACCTGTTAGGGTCCCATCTATGGGTTAAATAGAAAAATGTATTTATAAAAAAAATTGTATTATCCATTAAGAATTGATTTATTTCAAAACTTTATCGGCATTAAATGACCCACTGAGGTTGATATGCCGTAAAACAAAACAAACCGAACCAAACCAAACACTTATCGTATATGATAGCATAGTTTTAAAAAATACTTTAAATGTAAGTAAAAATTGAAAGTACTTTGAAGTAATTTTCTATAATCAACTTTCAAACTATGTAAATACATAAATAAACTGAGGTGGTCATTACTAGAATGGGTTCAGTCCTAATTAGTGATCATCCTCCAAACATTAATACAACCACCAACATTACGTTTTTTGTTGTGTGTGATATTGTTTATATTGTGTAATGTGTGAAAATAAACTATTGCTTTCCTTGAACGCAAAGTGAAAAACTAACATATATATATTTACCAACCCCTCCGCACGAGCAGGATGTGACACAAGGTCAATTTCTTAAGCGGAGTTTGAATTCAGAGTTTTCCTTCTCCTAGACTGGTTATCTAGCTATGGTTAAAGAGCCCAGTCTGTCCTACTATTCACCCATAGCTGGAGGGATAGTAGTTGGATTCATGCCTTTCCCAAGAGTATTAGCGCAATGTGAAAATTCAAACAACCTCATCCAGGATTTGAACTCGGATCGACGAGTCCATTTCCTACGACTCTAACTATTATACCACGCACCTCCAAAAATTAACATGTATGTAATTATTATTTCCGGGAAAGTTGAACACTGTATTCTTTATCAGGTTATTCAACTAGAAAGACACCTCTGATATGACACCTGCGATTGACGTGATTGGCGATTGTCACCGGATAATTATCATAAAAATTTAGAGAGTGGTATTCGTGTTGTACAAGCGTTGGCCACTATTGTAACCATGAGGTTCAAATGTCTCATTTTTCCTATACCCTTATTCATTTTTTAATAAGCGAAGTAGTCTGAAATATAACTTGACAAAGGTAGCGATTTTTCCATAATAGCTCATTTATATACTTAAAAGTATACAAATGAGCTATTAGGGAAAAATCGCTACCTTTGTCAAGTTATATTTCAGACTTGTATACTTAAAAGTATACAAATGAGCTATTAGGGAAAAATCGCTACCTTTGTCAAGTTATATCTCAGACTACTTGGTTCCTGTTTTGCTATACATTACAAAGCTTGGCATATACTGGGAGTAAAATTCAGGTTCATTGACTGATGCCTGAGGCGCCTTCGTACCTCGAGGTGAGGAATGCCGATGAGGTACGCTGTCCTCAATCGCGTCTCCTTACACATTGACATTGTGTTAAATTCTGCCCGTAACAGAAAAGTCGAAAGATTTCACCTTTTCATTTAAAGGAAGCATTTTACAGCTTCTCTTTGGAATATTCGAATTGGCAGCATCACTATTCTTGCATTCTGGAGCAATTATTAAGAGTTGAAAATTGCAACCACGTAAAGCGATACTTCAAGTAAGCAGGAATCACTGTAATGTATTTTAAGATAAGATTCATATAAGGGGAATAACTCTTGTTTATTAAATACTGATTTGTCGTGCTTGTAATTTTATTTTGTAAATTTAATTTTATTGTAATTTTCCTCAGTATTGACAGTCTACGACACAATTGAGGCTGTTTTTGTTTTATTTTGTTTTGTTATTTTTTTATTTTTATTTAATAAACAAGAGTTATTCCCCTTATATTATAAATATTGTTATTCACAGTCCGCGATTGAGGCCTATTTTGTATTTTATTCAGTATTTTTTACAGCTAGTTTGAACACATTTCTATATCGTTTAATTTGAATAGGACTCGGTGAATTTTTTTTGCACGTAAAACGTATACGTCCCTCCTTCCACTCGAAGGGGTTGGGATATATAAACCACGTAGGCGTCCACATATTTAGTATTATCAAATATATATGTTTTTCATTGCGTTCTTAAAATCATTTTAATGTCTTTTGTACAGATATGTAACACGTTACTGTTACTTTTTTTTTAATCATCAAAACAAATTTGGCGACAATTAATCGAATAATTTAAATAATTGCGTATTTACAAGAGTTACATATTTTTTGTATTAGGCATTTATTCCACATTCCAGGGTGCTGGAATGTAACACAAGATCGGTCTAATGTGGGGATCTCGCAAAAATCAGCCCTTCCCGGGGAGGCGGTGCCAAGAAAAGGTCAGCTCCCTCGGCATTCTTTTTTTTTTTTTTTTTTGGTGGGGCGCCTCAAGCGACGGACAATAAGCCTAGCCCTTACCCCTTTTGATAGGGTGGAAGGTGCTGCCGGGTGGGGAGAAAATCACTCCATGAAGTTGCGCTAATTCTTTTTTACACCGCCCTATATAAAATAAATGTGACATTATAAGTAAGGTAAAGGAGGTGCGTGGTGTAATGATTAGAATCGTAGGAAATTGATTCGTCGACCCAAGTTCAAATCCTGTTTGCTGTTTACATAGCGCTAATACCCTTGGAAAAGGTATGCATCCAACTACTTTTCCTTCAGTAAATAGTAGGGCAGACTGGGCTCTTTAATCTTGGCTAGGTAACCAGTCTAGGAGAAGGAAAACTCTGAATTCAAACTGTTAAACTCCGCTTAAGAAATTTACTTTGGTTGCACGTCTCCGTGTAGTTTCCATGAGGTCAATGTTCTGAGCGAGGTAGGGGTTCCACGCTGGTGATGAAAATCCCAAGTGTGGCCGCATCATAGCTATATACAACTTTGAATAGATAGCCGGGCTGATAAAGGTGTAGCTGAATGGTACCAGGACGCCCTCGGCTTTCTTGACAATTTTAGAGACGTGATTCGTCCAACGCAAATCGTTGCTGACTGTCATGCCCAGGTCGCGTTCGCAAGAAGACTTTTTGATATTAGTGTTGTGGGGCGATTATGTGTATGATGTTTTTTTCCTCGTAAAATTCATCGTGGTACATTTATCTACAGCCAGCCTGTGTTGCCAGTCAGTGATCCATTGCTGCATTGTGTCCAGGTCTGGTTGCAGGAAAGACCTGCAGTGTTCAGGGTCTGTTTTTGGTTTTGTTTTGTTTTACGGCATATCAACCTCAGTGGGTCATTTAATGCCGACAAAGTTTTGAAATGAATTCATTCTTAATGGATACTCGATTTTTTTATAAACACATTTTTCTGTTTAACCCGTAGATGGGACCCTAAGAGGTACTACCACTCCGGGTCAGAGTGAACCTGGGAGCAATAGTAATAAAGTGGTGCTCCACATTCCCCAAACCTCCAGAAGTAGAACCTCACCATCAGATAGAGTTTAACATCATTCCCAGGACATGAAGACCTTCAGCCAACGCCTTCTAGCACCAATATGATAAAAAGGGTTGGGGCTTGCCATAAGGACAATAGGGTTGGGGCAATCATATAGGTGCTAGAGCTTGACGTGACCAGCCGATTGATCGGAGGGGGCCTCTCCGAACACCCGTCTAGCCCAAGTAAGGGTTAAAGTGGAGTGTTGCATATCATGCACTGCTCAACCACATGGATTCCATCCTTAAGCATCACAGGTTGTCACCCACGGCCAACAGGTGGCCCTATTGGGAGAGTCTTACCCCTCTGCAGAGATGTAGTTGGTGTATTCTAATGCCGCAACCGGCAGGGCGATTCAGGATCTTTTTTTATTTCAATTTACAGTTTAATGTCCAAAGTGTCCGCGACCGAAACGTCCTACAACCGTTTATATTATGTTATAAAATTACAATGACAAGATGTAACAAATATCACAAGATGTAACAAATATTTAGTATCTTAAGCCTTGTGGTAATAACAAAATATTATTGTTTTCTTTATTCTAACACAGAATCCCATTTCGAATAATCCTTCCAAAGTTGTATAATGTTTCTTTATGTGTTGTTCTATCGTTTATCAAATGCTGTTTCTTAACATATTAAATCTGCGCCATTTATTCCTTTGATTTACGCTATAAAAAAATATCTCTGGAAAAAAAAACTCTTTTCAATTGGATTTTTGTGTTAAAGGGGAAATAACTCCTTATTCCGACATTTCTCATCCAAGTAATATTCTACAGGGTGGTTGGAAAGACTTGTCACACCTATATATTGTTTTAACTTTCATTATTTTATTTTGTTTAAATAGTATATTATATAAGTTATGTAATTGTTTTACCTATAAAAATATTTTTAAAGATAAAATTATTTTCTAGAATTTCAGGTTGTATGATTTTACTTTTTTTAAAATATGTATGGGGTGACTAGACTTTCGGACCACATATTTTCTTCTGGTAACTCTAATATGATTGAGCAGAGTATTATTCTCTTCTAATCTCAACCAATAGATTCAAAAATCTGTAATTTATATATATATATATATATATATATATATATATATATATATATATATATATATATATATATATATATAAAGATAGGAGGGTTGGAGTAAATCCGACAGTAAGGAAAAAGGAAAAGTGTTTTTTGTCCACTTTTCCTTACCTTTATATATATATATATATATATATATTAAATACTCATGACGAAAAAATCCTTTTTTTCAAATCTACAAATCAGAAATAAGATTCCAAAGAATTTTATTGCACTTTTTAGTGTATTCTGTTCAAATACGTAAAAGATTTTTGTTGTTATCCCTTGTTCAGCACCATTAATTCAAGGAAAACGAATACCTTCACTTTTTATGTAAGCACAAAAATGTAATCTAAACAAAGAAATTCATGTTACAATTTTTTTATTGGTATTTAAAATATAATAAAATATGTTAAGTGCGAAATTGATTAGTAAATCAACTTAAATTGAAAAAATAGACTTGAATATACTGAAAGTTGAATTTCTTACAAACAGAAGTTATATGACTTTTTTTATTCACTTATGTCATGAGTCTCAAGACTAATAAAAGTTGTAAAATGATATCATCTTTACCAGAATTTGTAAAAATATTCACAAATTATAAGCATTATAACATTACATAAATTTATTCATAAGTTTGTGTTATTATCAAGGCAATTTAAATGAAAATTTGTCAATGGTAGTGTTTTCGCCCGTTTAAATTTGCTCATTTCATTTGAATACAATAGATTCTTTATAAAGAAACCGTATCTGGTTTGAGAGTATTCCGTTTTACTTGAAATTCTGCAAGTCTACACACACGATATTTAAAATATCTAAAACCGAAAGTTTGTATTTGTATTCATTTGTTTAACAAAGAAATGTAGACCCTTAATGAAATTAATGAAAAAATGTGGATAACAATAAGATTTTTTTAGATTTAAATCTAATTTTTTAATAAAAAATATTAATTTAATCAAAATAAATCTAATTTAATAAAAGATATAAATAAAAATTTAATTGATGATTTACTAAAGTTGATTTTTTTAATGTGAACCCTAACAAGAATGTTAGAATTTTAATAAAATGTATTTAAAAATATATATGGATAATTAATAATTCTAATAAAAATGTGAACCATATGTATTTTTTTAATCTTACAAAAATATGAAAATTATTTATTTTTGAGTTAAACTATTTTTTTTTTTTAAGTATATGATTTTTTTAAAAATCGCTTCCTCTCTTTATCTGAGTACATAAATTATCATAATTAAATTTTATAAATATAGTTCCTTTTCAAATCAATTAATATACAGTATACACCGTGTGTACTTCCATAACCTGAGTGAAGTTATTTAGACAACCGGTGTAACAAAAAAAAGTATCCTAGTGAAGTCTTGGTAATTTGGATGGTTAAAAACTACACCATTACCGAAAACTTTTTCATGAAAAAAAAAAGTAACAAGTATTTTGATGTTTTTTTTTTGTTGTTGTTTTTAAATAAAATCCTAATTATTTTTTATTATGCTTTTTTTATTTTTATTTGTAATTTTCTTATTGATAACCTATCATAAAACTAAAAGGAAAAATTATCAATATTTCATCAGCCAAAATTGCTGTGGTTCGTTCCGGGACTGCTATGCTCAAATCCGCTATTTTAGTTTAACCTTAATAGACTTCGTGCACGTGGTACAGCAATATGGCAGACGAGGAAAAAATTAGTAAGAAGTGAGTCCTTTAAAATACGATTAATTTCTTTAAAACTTGAAAAGAACCTTAATTTTTAGTTATACTTGTACGTTATGTTTTTATGTGTCGTCCTGATGTTCGTTGTGTTTAAGCAACTTTAAGTACGTCACTACTACTTGAAAAAAAAATCAGGCAGCCACTATTCTTTCTTTAGTTCCCCCGAAGTGTACCGGTAGTCGGCAATTTTTTTTTTTTTTTACTTTTTAAATAATTTTATTTTTACTATTACAATTTTTGTTATACTTAAAGTTATATTTTTAGATGTCTAGTGTATAGAAGTCTAATATTAAGTCCATAAAAAAACGAATATGAAAGTAATACTTTGTTTTAAATTGCTACTTTTTTCTTCTTTCTTTATTCTTATTTTCAACAATCAGTCAATCACTTTCATGTCCTTTGAAAATTTGTTAAAATTATTTCGTGATTGTTAGTTTTCAGTTTTCTTTCTCATTCTTTTACTTTTGACTAATCACCAAGCTAAACTATCGATCTTTGTTGATTATTCATTTTATCACATACTGTTCTTTTATTTCTAATCTCTTCCCGATGGGAAAATATTGAACGTTTGCCTTTGAAAGAAAAGAAGAAATTGCCTTCCATGCCCAGCAAGCAAAAATCGTCCTTTTTAAACTTTTTTTTCGTTTCCTTTTATCTGCTTAATAGTCGGATTACAATCAAATCTTTAAAATGATAGTAATAGTAAAAACGTGGATTTGATAAATGTATATGGTTGCCTTTTTTTTTTTAAAGCTACGAGGTCAACTTTTGAACTCCATGAACAACGGATTATTATGTCTTAAATAAAGAGGAATTTCTTTTTTGCAGTTTTTTAAATTTTTTACATGATTTAAATAGTTTAAATGATTTAAATAATGTATCGTTTTAATTTAACATTAGAACCTTGTCTTTTTTTCTCTTTTTGTCTACGTGTCTAAAATTTACAATCTAAACACATCTTATGAAATAAACTTAGAATCAAGGACTGATGGGCAAAATGATCTTAGTTCTTAAAGAGAAAAAACTGGCTTTTCAATTATTATTATTATTTTCTTCTTTTTTTTTTTTTTTCTTTAATGGAAAATTAAACTAAAAAAATGAAAATATGGTTAAAATATCTTCAGATATTTTACTTTTCACATGGTCACTTACAAAACTTTGCAAAGCAGGAGTACCGTATAACCCCGTATTGGTTATTTTCACTTGTCCATTCCTCGAATACACACGATAGTCGTTCAAAAAGCTCTAAGCCTGGTCACGATATTATATAACAGTTTACACCTTTTGTACGGTCAAAAAATTTTGATGCACAAAAAATTAAGACAGAGATCTGAATTAGTTTTTCGAGTTTTATAATTATAAGTGGCTCTTCTTTCTGGATGAGGCTTAGAACTTTTTGAACGATCTTCATATATAGTCTCATTTAGCATTTTCAAACTTTTTTTTTTTTTTTTTTTTTTTTTAGTGTGGGGACTTTTAAAAAAAATCAAAATTTGTTTTAATTAATTTTCATCGTTATTAAAACGTCATGAATGTTACAAAAACTGTTTTAGTCATCTTTTCTACTAGTAAAACTTATTACATATTATCGATTAATATTCACTTATAAGAGATAAATATAAAGAAAACATGTGTTACTATAGATTTAGTTATATGTATGATGCAATAGAATAATGAAAATAAGTATTTTCAATTTGGGAGTTATCTCCCTACTGATTACTTGAGTGATGACATATTCATAAATGCATAACGCTGCGAATTCTTTAATCAAGTTATTAAAATAACTCTTTCCATATTGATGTCTTTGTGAGCATCACAGATTTGCAAAGAGTGCTAGGTATCATTACATACATGTTAAAGCTAAGTCCAATACAACAGTCTTATCACTTGATTTTTCCTTACTAAACATATAGTGGTGACCTATTTTTTTTAGTGTTACTTTCATATTTTATTTAGAATATTTTCTTATATGTACACTTAAAAAAAAAACAAGAATGGAATAGGTGAAATATTGTGGTATCAACAGAGAAAAAAATGAATTCACTTAGTTTAGCTCAAGACCAATGAGAATTGAAGTAGCAAATGATATTCAAGACTAGTTTACTAATCATTACTCTTAAGAAACAATTACACAAAAAATGTAAATATGAATGTACAATGAATACTATTCTCTAACCTCTCAGCATAAAATAACCCTAAACAGGTTGAGATGCTGCTAAAATCAATCAACCATTCACATACTGTATCTCCTTGTTGGTGTTGTAGTTTTATTTTTGGTTGGGGGGGGGGTATCACTATTTTAAAATTTATCTCAAATAATTAAAATCTTTTTCTTTTTAGATAGTTGTAATCTTTCATCTAAAATTTTCATTGCTGATTTACTAGTTCTCTATCTTATGTGTTTGTATATATGATGAAAGGATTTAATCATTTGTTTACTGCCTGATACATTGTCGAAAAGAGAAAAAATGTTTTTCTTTTTTTTTATAGTGGCAAATTTTAAGAGGAAAATATTTGAGTTGTGCATTCATCTTTAAGTAGATATCCTCATTTTTTTAAATTTTTTTGATAATTTTCAGTCTTTATAATAAAAAAAAATGAATTCACTTAGTTTAGCACAAGACCAATGAGAATTGAGATAGCAAATGATTTTCAAGACTAGTTTACTAACCATTACACAATTCCAAAGTGCACAGAAATAAATTCAAGGTTTGGTTTGATTTCTTTATTTAATGGCATATCAACCTTCAAGGGTTATTTAATGCCAAAGCCATCCTTGTAGAAGAACAATAGTGGTACTATTTAACCCAAAGCTGAGGGGATGAGGATGTTCATACCTTTCCCAAGAGTATTAGTCCAAAAGTGAATGTTATAGCTTAACTGGAGTTTGAACTCCCCACGATATCACAGTTCAGTACGATAGCCACTATGCCATGGGAACTCCCCAAATAGTTTGGATAATTCTTGGAATGGTAATTAATCTTCTCAGAATCAAAGAAAATATGACTTTCTGTTAAGTCATTCTTGATACCATAATATATTGTTTCTATAGCATAATTACCATATTTACTCATGTATAAGTTGATTTTGTACATAGGTCAGCCCTTGAATTTTTAAAGCCAAGTGTTGCTTCTAGTCTTTTACTTGATATTTGAATTTCAACTTTACAAAATTATCACTCCTGTATAAGTCAACCCTAAATTCTAAGCCTTGTCAGCTGAGACTGTAGAACACAACGACTGTACTTCCGCAGAGGAGTAAGACCTGTTGGCCATTGGTGGTGCAACCCATAATGCTGGATCCTGGAGGTTGAGCAGTCAATGACCTGGGTACTAAGTGGTCATGTGACTTGCAACACTCCACTTCAACCCTTAGATGAGTGGTTGAGGAGATCAGATCAGTTGGCTGGTTATGTCAAACCCTGGAACCTATATGATTAAGTCCCGATAGTATTCTTCAAATTGGTCTTAAGGCAAACGGACACCCAACTCTTTTTTATCTTATAGGTGCTTGAAGGCAGTAGCAGAGGGTCAACCACCAGCTTATTGATACACATGAAGTTAATGAACATCATTTCTACCAGTTTATAAAACCAAACCATTTTCCTACAAACTATTCACTTGTTACATAATTATTAAATTCCTAACACTTATGTACCATTAGTGTAGAAACCAAAATGGCTGTTATAATTTGCAGCTGGCGGCCTTGAAGGATTGAGTAACTCGGCTTGACCTCAGTCTGATCCTCCTTCTGGGGGATACCGTGAGAATCAGTGGAGAAGACCCTCTTTCGGTTTAGATTAGAAGGAGAGTTTAGTTCAGTATGGCCGACTCAATCTGCGCAGGTAGTCTGGTGGGGATTTTGGAATAAAATATGATCTAAAGCAAATCGAAGTCTTGGGTTATTATCTAAAAACTACCAATGACACAGGGCTTCTGATAAAGAGAAATCCCCAATGGAAGACCAGACACAAAGTCCCCAAGACGAAGTCCAGACACTAGAAGAAGAACGTACGATACCAAAGATGAGCAGAAGAATAATAGAAGAAAACAGAGTATACAACACACTTACAAATCATATATGCAAAAAAGATTTGGCATTAAATATCCCATTATAAGTGTCTATAGTATTTTCCTTTATTTGCTTGTATTCATTTAAAAATCACGAGTTCATTATTATCCACTCTAAAACTTAACCTTGAATTAATTCTACTTGTAAAATATCTCATTTTAATAAATGTGGTTTAATATAAACAGTATCACCTATAAATAAGTACACCCCTAATAATTTTAGTTGCCAGGATTGATTTTTTTTTTTTTTTTTTTTCTTGTGGAACGTTATACAATCAAAACATATATTATCAAGTATTATTTCTAACCAAACTCTATAACACTAAAACCCTGTAACCAAAAATATGAATATGTATCAATCCAAAAATAAGTAGACTTCTTATATATATATATTTATGCAACTTTTTTTTTTTTAGTTAGGGCCAGTTTAACTCAGTCGGTAGAGCATCCGCTTAGGAGCCACAAGGTTCTGGGCTCAGTACCAGCCCTCACCAACTAGGCAAATAAGTAGTACAGTTTGGATCTGTGCAGTAAAGTCATAAGCTGATGTGGGGGGGGTAGCGCTCCATCGCAGATGCAAAAACAATCTCTCTGGCCTAGCACTAGTGAAAGAGGGATAGACTCCCTCACTGTTAGGCTGATAGCAACAATAGGCCACTACTATTTTTGGTTACAGAGTTTGAATGTTGTAGAGTTTGGTAATAGTAAAGTCAACGGGGCGGCCTAAAGTCAGTATCAGCCAGTCAGCGAGGGAGTCTATCCCCTTTTCAATAGCGCTAGACCAAGGAGATTGTTTTTAGCATCTGGGTTGGAGCGCCACACCTACCACCAGCTCCTTACTTTACCGCACAGATCCCTGTGCTACTCATACGCTGAGTTGGCGATGACCGGTATCGAACTAGG